>BJKM01000346.1:432728-1057447 GCA_015082035.1 Chaenogobius annularis | reverse complement strand
GAATTAGTGAAATAATGTATATGTTGACCAGACAAAACTGCTCAAAATAAGATTAATACTCAGATTTCAAATAGTTTTTAGATTTTTATTTGCAGGAGAAATAAAAGTTTCTCAAAATAACTGACTTTTAGGTCAACAAAAACAACAGGCCCAAAGCTTTAGTATGTCACAGCTACTTACTATTATGACTTCTGTATAGTCACATTTATATTTTAGTTGTACTCACTGTGACAGATGAAATTTGCACGCTTCATAAACACCGTAAACAAAACACGTTCCTGGGAAGTAGAACGTTTTGGGGGCATTCTTCTTTTAAACGAAGTGTCGTAATAAACACCTTCGTCGACGTCGCCATAAATCTTCCCCCGACTTGCAGTACATTGAATTTAGGCGCAACACTGTGTAAACCTCAGAAGTTGAAACTGGTGCAAAAACAACACCATCAATCTTTGTTCTTTCAAAAGCATCTTTTCTTTTTTTTTTTTTTTTAATTGAGAGAGGCTTTTTCTTTCTCCCTCTTTTCTTTTTTTTTTTTTTTTAATTGAGAGAGGCTTTTGTCTGAAGCCGTTTCTCATTTAATTGTACATTTGATTTACAGTTATGTTTGGACGCGGAGAAATGGCTGCAGACGTTTTGATTTGTAAAGTGCACTTCCTTGAATTGAGTTTGGGTGAAAGGTTGAGTGAAGGTCATCAGCAAAAGTAACAGCAAAGAGACTAAGGTCATTTTAAGGTAGGAATAATAATGAAAAAAAAGAATGGGACTATTACCGTGGAGCCGATTGGGTTACGAGGCACTTTCGCAAAGATATGCGGCTGTAGGGAGGTTAAAGCAAATGGAAAGAAATTACACCATTCGAGTTTGAGAAAGGTGTTCCTGAGGTCAACAACAATGATAGATGGGGCGCCTCGTCACTGCCAACAACCGAATAAAAGTACCTAAAAGGTGCACTGTGTAACTTTTTACTTTCAAACTACTTCTGTAACTTAGCCAGGTGACTCAATCGGGCTTTTAATCATGGAAATAAGTTTAAAGGGGACATATTGGGCTATATCAACTTTAATACACGTTTAACCTCAGTTTTCTCACGTCATTTGTTTACTCAAAGTTGTATTTTGATTGATTCCTGAATTTTTTTGCACGAGTTAATCCTGTACTTTTCCTCACTCAGGCTCAAGTGCTCAGGAAAAATAAATTCTGTTTCACTTAACCACTATCCCCGCCCACTGCTCTGTACTTAGTTGCAATGATTTGAAAAAGACTCAGAGTTAGTTATACATGTCGGTTTGCAGAACGTAACGTAGCCACTTTTCACAAATAAAAAACATGTAAATGACAGTGTGCCGCTTGTTACGGTGAAATGTCACTGTGAAGAGGCGGGGCTTACCAGGTCTGCAGTTTTGAACAGGAAGTCAAATGAACCTGCTCCCATTATCAGGCCGCTTTACATCAATATTGCGGTTTCCGATAAACAAGCGGCAAAATGATGATCGACTTATGTTGTAGTTCAATGCTAAGTACATGAAAAACAGCATAATGTGGCTCCTTTAATGCCAAATTGGGGAGCATTCCAGGCAATACAAAACAGCACCGTTCTAGGGATGCATTGGTCATCGGTTGTATCAAAGGGTTTAGCCGATATTTGGCACCGATATTTTTTCGTGTTATTTTTTCGTGTGTCAATCCCAGTTTGTCCTCAGTGCATCAGATTTGCATTTTTGAACACTAAACGAGTGGAAATGGAAGCAATTAGGCAGCAAAAGTGGCTGTATGTTCACACAATCATGCAACACATCATTTTACATCCAGATATATACATTTTGTTATGATTTTTACAAAAGTGAAAAGTTAATTTCGTGAACTTTACTGTAACTTAAAATACATTTGTCGCCCTTGCAAAGGATTCATCAGCCAAAGACAAACAATGGCACAAACCCTAGAATGCTCCGGCAGGCTAAGTTACGTGTCATATCCATGGAGAGGCGACTGCTCACAGTAAGAATGCATGTTTTTAATGTCTCGGCAATAAAAAGCGTAACATGTAATTAATGCAAGATGATGGAGCAAGTTTGAAGCGATAAAGAAAGAACGCATCAATGGAGACATGCAGGACGCAGATGAGAAAAGTTACGTAAAGCACCTTTAAACGCACCATTTCAATGAAAAAGTCCTAAGACACTAAAGGCAAGTGGCAGTATTTGTGGTTTCTGTCATGATAACGTTTCAAATAAAGCCTCGTCCTCTTTGTAGCGCTGGCACAAGTCTGGGTCACCTTGTTCCTCTTTGTTCGCAGAAGATATATTTGTGTTCCCTTTCATTTGGGTTCAGAGCAGATTTAGAGCAGAGAGTCATTCTAAATCCATTACGGTAATGTCAACAGACGCACACGCCCAAACGCAGCCACAGGGATAACCGCGCGACGGAGAGAGGACAATCTGGGCAGGAAGTTATGAGAGTAAACAAATGACTTTAAAAATGGCTACGAGGCGTTATGAACATGTAATTCACTGGTTCGCAGCAGCCGTTTGGGTTGTTTACGCTCAAATTTAAGATATTCTTTTTTTATTGACAGTCTTGAACAGGAAGGTCAAGTGTTTTGACTTTTATTGATTTTATTCATTCAAACATTTGTCTTTTCTGGGTCACGCCGGGAGAAGCTCAGTCCACCATTACTATATTACCTGGTTTATTCCATTACGTTGTATACTGTCGTTTATGCAGCCCAGAACACATATCTTGTGTTTTTATGTTGGAACCAGCAACATCTCCTTTCATTTAAGATACAAGAAAAAAGCAATGCTATATAGTAAATATTTTAACTTTTCCCGTCTATTTGAAATGCAGTTCAGCTTGTTCTAAATTCTGACACACAAACTTTGAATGGAAAATGTTAACTTTCTGATTAAATAGTATCATGATGAGTTATCAGTGGACACAGCGGTTTTTATTATTTTTTGTAGATGAGAAAATGTAAAAACAATGGATGGATTGTTGTTTTGTAGATGTACAAATTGGAATATTCATTATCTACAATAAGAAAGTGATAATTCTGCACGCATATTGTTCATTTGACAGAACATTCACAATTACGAGCACGATTTATTCCTTTTCATCAATATCGCTCACCTCTGACGTGCGTTTGATATTATACTGTAGAATTCGTTTTGTCATAAATGATTGTAAATGTAGACGCACCTCTGCCATGTTGATGAGCCCCAACGCCAGAGTCTTGTACCCGAGGATGGTCCGGTTTTTGTACCGTTTCCGTCTCTGGAGCATGATCTGGAGTTTGTTGGCGTCTCTTTTCAGGAAGTGTGGGTACTGCAAAGCAAAAACACATTTGAACAAAAGCATGGCATGGAAACGCTTTCACCAACGTCTTGCGTCTTTGAATTGAGTGAATAAATGAATTCTGCAAAGCTGTTTTACTTTCGAGGTTGATTAAGCTTTTTTTTTTGCCACACGACCATATTTCTCATAATCCTTTTGAGAGTTTAGAAGAGTCAGAAATTCTTCAACCTGTCGCAAGCTTGTTATCTCACACTCACCTCCTAATCAAACAAATACATATATTTTTAATAGAAATGACCTGCTCCCTGTAGAAATGGTCCTTTGCTGCAGAAAAGAAAACAGTTTTAACCCAGTCAGACCTGATTCATTGTATTTTGTTATTTTTTATGGATAAAAATCATTTTAATTAATGCAGTCATCAATATTCTTGGGTCTTTTTAATCAAGAGGTTTGTCAGTAAAAGCATGTGATTTAGAAACTAACTTAAACCTGATTTAGAACTGTCCTAGACCCGCTTAAGTCCCGCTTTAGACCCGCTTTAGACCCGCTCTAGACCCGCTCTAGTCCCGCTTAAGTCCTTTAGTCCTGCTTAAGACCTTTAGTCCCACTTTTGTCCCGCTTAAGACCCGCTTAAGACCTTTAGTCCCGCTTAAGTCCCGCT
The DNA here is from genome assembly GCA_015082035.1 of Chaenogobius annularis. Lineage (NCBI taxonomy): Eukaryota > Metazoa > Chordata > Actinopteri > Gobiiformes > Gobiidae > Chaenogobius > Chaenogobius annularis. The sequence continues at coordinate 1,053,495 of BJKM01000346.1, read as the reverse complement.
TGAGTCCCGCTTGAGTCCCGCTTGAGTCCCGCTTGAGACCCGCTTGAGACCCGCTTGAGACCCGCTTGAGACCCGCTTGAGACCGCCTGAGACCCGCTCTAGACCCGCTCTAGACCCGCTCTAGACCCGCTCTAGACCGCCTCTAGACCCGCTCTAGATCCGCTCTAGATCCGCTCTAGAATCCGCTCTAGATCCCGCTCTAGACCGCTCTAGACCCGCTTCAGTCCCGCTTAGTTCCGCTTCAGTCCCGCTTCAGTCCCGCTTCAGTCCCGCTTCAGTCCACTTTAGACCAGATGTGTACCTGTAATGAGAAGGTGAGCTGCAGATCAGTCTCTGTGAGTCCGGCCGATGAGAGCAAGATCTCGTTGGAGCGGAGGATTCTTTTGGAGCCCTGAAAGAAAAGAAAATACAAACATAAAGCTTTTTTTTTTTTTTTTTTAAAGACGGAGAAGACGGAAAATCTCACGCCGTGGCAAAAACAATTGAACTCATCACCCACACGCTGAGAGACGAGCGCGAGAAGAGAGAGAAATGTGGCGTGGAAATGTGATCAAAACACTTGACATTCAGAGGAGCTAACAGGATCACAGCACACAGACGTAACACGTTTTAGTTTAGTATTCATTAAAACATTGGGCTCTCTTCCACGGCTGGATATAATCAGAGAAAGTGAAAGTGCTTAATTATATTGCTATCAAGGATTCTTGGTGGGAAATAATCTAAAAAATTACATTATTTCTGTTAACCTTGATATAAACCTTTTATTTTTATCACTACATTTGCAATAAAATAGAGTTCAGGACCATGCAATGATAACAAGTTTTCCCTGGTGGATAATCCCTTTCAATGAGAACTTATTTCTTCATTTTGTAGTTGTATTTTACCTGTAGTTTGACGGCGATAACCACCGACGTGAGGTCTTTGTCCAACTCCTTCAACATGATCAGCTTCTTCAGAGTCAGGTTGAAGAGTCTGAAAACAGAAAAAACAAAACCGCAGCGTTAGGACTGCACGACGTATCGCGCTTGAATCAAATCACTATGTGCAATTAGCAAACCGCAACGACTGCAGTTGATTAGCTACTTAACAAACAACAAACCGTCTGTGTGACCGTTGAACAGGAATCCGCAAATCGAATCGCACTCACAAAGCTTGTCGGAAAAATCGCAATTAAATATGATTCCCAATTTGCTCGGCTCTTCGTTGAATTGGATTTTTTTTTTATCTCTATTTTTCTTTTTTTTTTTTGTTCGGACACAATTAAGGTTGTAATGTTTGTAATTGGGTCCGAATTGCAATCTGAATGCTCACAATTACCAAAGGGCGTGCGTATTTCAGAGACGGAAACCGCCCCTTTCCACTCAGACGGACAATATTGATCGTGCACAATGAGCACTTGCCATAAAACTAGAATAGATAAATAAATAAAACCGTAAGCGTCATGTAGAAAACTGAGAAATCGTTTTTTGGAAGGGGGTCGCCATGACATGTTTTTGAAGGCATTTCAAAACAACAAAAAGCACTTTTAATTGACAAAATGCACAACAAAACGTTCAATGCCGTACTGTGGAACACTCCAGGCAAAACAATAACATCTCCACGTTGAAAAGCGGCCCCTTCCCACGCCATTAAAAGTGACAATAAAGTGCCTTTATCTTAAGACGGTGGCTATAGTTTCGGTAAAACAACTTCATCTACAAAGAGTTATAGGCAAAAACCCAAATGAACCAATGAACTGTCGGGCGAAGAAAACACGCCACACCCAAAGAGCATCCGAGCGTGCAGAGGTCGCGTGTTCAATAATGCATCTGCCGCCGGCACCAAAGTAACACTAAAGCGGGGACCGGACCGGACGACGGGGATAATGGAGAGACGGGGGCCGGTTTCGGTGCGTCCGATACTCGACAGAAAGTGGTCGAGCAAACCATTTTTCAGCTTTAGTCCGAGTTTAGACCTAGCATACAGTAGTTCTGATTGGTCCTGATCGAGACCTAATTCAGTCCTTGCTTGGCCTTGGTTCAGACCGCTTTTTAGTGCCAAGCGATAGTTTAGTTTGGATTAAGTTTGTTTTTAATTCAAACATTTGAATGTCAAATCTCCCAATTTACACCGAAGCAGTAACGGTGAGGAGGCGCCGCAAACGCCATGAAATCGCTTTTAAATGTTACTGCCAGACACCGGCAATGTTCTGCCCCGGCACGTATCCATCGGGCGTTAATGTGCCACTCAAATAAGGTCAACGGAGCGTCTCCAGAACGTAAAGAGCCTGATTAATGAACGAAAGCAGAGCAGCCGCAGCTTCTTATTGCACTACGAAAAGCGGCGTCCGTCTCGTCAACGTTTGTATATTTCACAGTAGGCAGACATTATACCTGACAAGCAAAGAAAACACAATGATTTTATAGCTTTTGAACTGCAGTTGTCTGAATTCTGATCAATTATTCCCTCCCCTTAAAAAACATTCATCCTTTCAAATGCAAACGCCGATTAAAACGTCGTCCCGCTCCATTTCACGCGCTCCGAACACGACATTTACTGAAGGTCGAAAGGTCGGTCCCGCTGTAGACATAATCCAGATATTATCAAGACGTTACCGGAGCGCTTTCGACCCGAGCGACCACGAAACAAGCCGTGAAGCCACTTACACCGGCACACGAAGGCGGTGTTAAATGTACTGAGTCAGACTGTGGAAGGTTTCAGGTTTCTTAGTGATTTATGGTCACGATTAAATGGAATAATGTCCTTAAATCTTAATTAAGCCTTGGGAAGTCCGTGTGCAAGATTTGTCCCTGGTTTAGTCCAGGTTAGAAGTGGGACGTATAGTGAAAAGGGGACAATATTGCAGTTGTGATTTTGGAGATGAACAGGATATTCTAGTTTTGCTTGTCGTCTATAAACAACACATTCAAAGAAGTGCAAGCTCGCGAACAAGTTATATTTTGCCCTTTTGTGTTCAATTTTACAGTTCATTCATGTTTGTTTGTTTTTGACACTATTATCAAGATAGAGAGTAATCCCGGAGACAAAATGAATCTCTCCGTTTAGTTTGGGGCCGGTTTAGGAGTTCAGTTCCACAGCCTTGTTAACCCGCGGCACAAAATGACTCGGCACAAATCGAGCAACGTTCAAGTCAATGTGTTTTTAAATCGATCCACTTCCATGTCTTTGAGTCGGTCGATAAACGCACGGTGAAGAAGTGAAAGTAAAGCCTGGCCCAGAGGAAAAGTGCTCGGTGTAGAACAATACGAAACCAGCAGTCAGCAGCAGCAGCAGCAGCAGCAGCGTCGGGGAAGTGCAGCCGAGTTACTGCACGTGCCCACTGCTGTTTGGTTTTTTTCATTTAACCTTCATTTGCCTTGTGGTCCAGACAACGTCAATAAAGCAGTGCGTTCGATCATGTGGCAGTAGAAGTAAACAGGGCGAAGAGTAAACACAGAAAAGACTGTAATGTTTCTTGGTTTTTATGTACACAAGATATGGTAAAGGAAAGACAAGCTTATTTGTAGAGCACAATTTGTACACAAGGCAATTCAAAGCACGTCACACAACAGGGAAAAAATGCATTATGACATCACAGAGCAAACACTTCTGAATAAGGCACATAAACTACATTTTTTACTCATTTCCAAAATGTGATTTTTTTAATTGTTACCACTGGGTGTCACAATGTCAAATTTAATTATTATGTATGTATTTATTATTCATTATAATGTATTAATAATGATGTATTTATTATGTATTTATTTATTATTAATTATTCATGTATTATTTTATAAAGCACCAATAAGTAGTGAAATGTATTTATTATTATTATTAATGTATTATTTTATAGAGCACCAAAAAGCAGTGAAATGTATTTATTTATTATTATTATTAATTTCTTATTTTATACAGCACCAAAAAGTAGTGAAATGTATTTACTAATTATTTATTATTATTATTAATTTATTAATTTATAGAGCACCAAAAATAAGTGAAATTCTTAATTTACTGAAATGTATTGAAAATAAAACATTCTGAATGATAAAATAACCATAAAGTGACAGAAACAGCAAAAAACAAACTCAATTTAAATAAGTACTTTTTGCTTTTAAAATGTTGACAATTATCTTTTAGAATTCTTACAAAGATGTGTGATATAAATGATCCTCACTATTCATTAGGCCTTGCAGATTTTGTCTTTGAAATGGCACTTATCTGAAAAAATAAGCGTTGAATGCAATAAAAATCAATGGCATGGTTCGTTCAAAAGGAATAAACACAAAGGAAAGCTATTCATAATTCATATTTACAGCTATTTTTTTTTCCTCTTCAAATATTATTGCTGGATCCACGTCACACTGCAGGAGGACTATGACGTCGTCTGAAGACCAGATGCTCAGGTTTGAGCCGTTCAGACAAAAGCCTTTACAAAACATGCCTCGATTTGAGTTACAATTCTCATCTCTCGTTCAAACTCTTTATAAAGATGGATAAAGCCAGCTGCCTCCACTCCTCCACAAAACAGAGTGATTTGGCAATTAAAAAACCCCCACATTCAATTCTTCTCATTCTCATCAGCCGCAGCAAGTGTCTGCACTGTTTAGGACGCTTAAATTGAGCTCATTATTTATATTTCTGTACAATTAGACGCGCAGTTAAGATCGCTCAGCTAACGTAAATGAATTGTATCGTTCACTACATTTTTGTCACTGAATAGAGCAATATTTGAGATCATGATTATGAGTTGGATTATTGCAAACCCTTTGTCACAAAATAATCGGAAGAACAAACGAATACATATATTTTAGTGTAAATTTCAACAGCAAAATTAAAGCGTTACACACTTTAAGTAACGCACCTAAAAGTAAAGGGCTAGTTGTGTCACATTCGCTTCAAGTTGTTTGTCAGAAAGTTTGATTTCGACACGGTAAATGAAGGTTGTTTGGTTATGATGTCAAAAGGCATCAATAACAACAACAAAAAACCTGGTTAAATAGAGATGTTTCTTCTCACAATAATCTCTGCACGTCGACGCGTGGGTGTCAGATTGACGATGACAAGTTGGGAGACGACAGTGACAGATGAAGAAGAGGAAGTGCACGCGAGTCTGAAATCAAATTGACAGGAAGTCTATAAGTGACTGAATCATTTCACTCTTCACGTCAGGGGATTTTATTTGTCATGTGTCAAAGTTGTTTTGTTTTATTTTCTACAAAACAAAAAACATTAAAAAATGACTTAAATCTTTAAATAAAATACTACAATTCATCAAAAATATTATTAAAATGTCGATGAAATCTATAAAATCCACAGATAAATCTAAATCTAAGCTGCTGATCTACACCTTTTGATAATTGAAGATACTTAAAAGAAATAAAAGAAATTCTGTAGTGGCTAAAAACAAAAAGATGATGACAAATCTGGTCACACACATTTTAGAATTACAATGAGTCACAATTTCACCATTTTTGACCAAATTCATGACAAACCAACAGTGAATTCCTGTAAATGTAAATCATTTTCTTTCATTCACATCGTCTATCCACAGCTTTATAAAGTCACACTTTCTGGATGATAAAGTCAAGTTAATGCAACATAAACAAATAAAAAGGAACATCACATTTAGGTTTAATTATTGACTTGAAATGCCTTCATTTAGCAAAAAATAGTCAAATTTTTCATCATAATTGTTGCTTTTTCTAATTCTTTTATTGTCTCAACTTTGGAACATGTGTCTGCACTTAAAGATCATGAACTGAATGAAATAATAGGTTGGGTTCTTACAATTGTGTGCCTAACTGACTATACGGTTTTTTTTTGTTTTTGTTTTTTTTAAGTAAAATGGAGGAAAGGGACCACCCATCAATAAAAATAGGATCGTTTATTGCGTTCCGTCACTTGAAACATCGGCCACATGTTTGCGTTTACTGCCGTCGTGTCGGGCTCCATACAATTCATCTGAACAGTTTTAAGGCCGGCTGTTCCCATCGGCAACAGTTATGATCAAATAATGAAACTCCCAGTGCGCTCGTGAACAGTCGAGTGTCGCTGCAGGAGGAGGAGGAGCAGGAGGAGCAGGAGGAGGAGGAGGAGGAGGAGGAGGAGCAGGAGGAGGAGGAGAGTATGGCACGGCATCCAGTTTGATCTGTCATGATAATTCAGTCTATGATGGATGGAACAATCATTTTTGGGGTCAATATTTGTGGCTATTTTTTTCTTCGTTCTAGTTCTTTTTCAAACTAACTACTAAAATGTTTAATGCTGCCGTTTATTTATATTCTTTTTAAACAATATTGTACATTTAGAAATCATTTTGAGGTTATAGTCCTGCTTTAAAGTTATTCGTTTCAATGTCATCTATATCATCGTCAACGATATATCGCACTTCAAAATGTATTATTGTGCCAGTATTTAATCGGTTGAATTGCGAGTGTGATTGTGACTCTCCTTGCTGGCGCCACCCGCTTGTCTCCATGGAGATAAGCAAGTTTAATGTCATACTTTGGAACATTATGCAGGCGGGCAAAGCAACAATTAGTCATATGAGACTGGCATAAAGATAAAACTTAACCAATGTTCATTTTGTTTGTAGAAAAAGATCGGTTGGACTATTTTCCCAAAACTTTAGTGATTCTGACAATGTTTACGTGGCGTGACCAACTCTGCTTACAGTGAGTGCCCATTTGTTTAGGTTCATTTGTTTTTAAAAAAAGGCAACTTGAATGCTACGAACTTAACCAGAACATGTATGTTTTCTTTCTTCCGTTTTCTGCCAATCATATTTGTCAATTCCACCTCTAATTAGTCAGTTTCATCAAATAAATTAAACGTAATGCTAGCAAAAGCTCATGTTATAACAACTTGAATCATCCTTCACTTTTCATCCGTGCATTTTCCCACCGCAGAGGCCACTTCTCGTATAAAAACAGCTTCTTTGCATCGTTCATTCATCCGTGTTGGTCTCTTGTCCTGATCAAAGCCGAGTCCACCGCTGTTTTTGAAGTTTCGGGTCTTGCATCGGCGGTCAGACACTTTTTACGGCTGGGACGGGAGCTCCAACTGCGGGGGGGAGATGAAAGAGGGCTTTGGGTCGATTGGACTCGACCGTCTGCCGAGGTAGCGCCTTTAATCTCCCGAGCACAAAAAAAAGAGAGCACGTTCCATTCGAGTTCGGCGGCTTTCGTGTGGACGGTTGACCTCGAACGAGACGAGACGTAATTGCAGTGTGAATTAGGAATGAGGTTTAATTGGCGTAACGAAAGCCACTGGTCATTTTAACCAATTTACCAACAGTATTCGTGTGTGAAGTCAACTCGCAACCGTGGAATATGGCACACACGTTTGTTGTGAAATCAGTAAGTCTAAAAATATAGTTGTGGTTTGTAGTTATTTTAATATACTGCATAAGAAAAGCGCTACAATCCAAACCCCAAAAAGTGTTTGAAATGTAATATTATGGACATCTATTTGGCTGTTGTTGCTGTATTAAATTGCTTTAGTAAAAATAAATGTTGCGAGGGTGGTCCCAAAAAAAAAAAAAAAAGGTATAAAGAGATACTAATTGATACAAAAACTATATCGAAACTAGAAGCTCTTTAAACTTTCGATTCGGTGCGATACACGGCTAATAATCTCACGATTTTGCGATACTCGATATATTGCTCATGATATTCGACGATATATCACCATTTTTTAGAAGAACCCAATACATTTTGACAATATTTTCCTTTGTTAAAGGCTCAACCTGCACAAACTCACAATGAAACGCACTCACTTCAATCATCAAAACAGTCAAAATGACAAATGTTTTGTGTAAAAAAGTTTCCTTCTTAAAACAAGTTTCCTCTCTAAATTAAACAAGTCAACTAAATGTAGTGCGGTCACTTGGGAAAATGAACTTGGGAAATTTGACCAAAAATGACTCGTGGTGATATATTGATACAGCATCCAACGATATCGACACTGTATCACCAAATTTAGTATCAGGATATACCGATACACCCCTAGGATTGGTACTAAACAGCATAAATGACCTACAATTTGCCATTTCCTTTATAGTTTTACGGTCTTATTCCAGATGCAGAACTAGTACAAGACCATGTAATAATGATATTAAACAAACTTTATTTGGTGCGACAACATTAATCCAAACCAAACATTTGAGATGCGTTTTGTCCATCACTGAAACGAGAAGCAGAAACGTGTGCCGGGGGTGACACACTGTATTGATTGACAGCCCGTACTTATCAATAGTAAAAAGCCCCCAGTGGTCACGGGTCAGACGTATGTCAAAGCTTTGAAACGACTTCTTCCACTTTCAACCTCAACCTTTGCCACTAAAATCAAATGCGACTCAATGGATTGTTTCACCACAAGTCAAATTTAACTGTTCTTGTGTTCCCTGGTACAAGCAGCAAGTACCCAAGTGTAGGACTATCAAATACTACTTTTGCAATTACCTTCTGCAACTTAAAAGACCGTGGCGGAAAGTACGAAAGTAAAAGTACTGTACTAAAGTAAAACATTTCACAGTGGATACATTTACTTCACTACATTTGAGAACAGGTCTCAGGTACTTTCTACTTCTCTACATTTTTAACAGGACTTATAAGTAAAAAGTACTTTACTGTTTGTATGGTTTTGTTTGTATGTTTTTGTTTGCCCAAAGTTGTGACTGTAACTCCTACTATAAAAACTCAAAGAAAAACATACAAACAAAAACATACAAAACATACAAAGCATTAAAAACATACAAACAAAACAGACAGTAAAATTAGATAATCAATTCAGTTGTTTCTGTAGAACAAAAACAATAATAAATCAGCAGTTTAAAAAAAACAAAATCACTACATTTGACGCTTTAATAGTTCCCAAAATCAATATGAAAGAACTCTAAAAGTTAAATACATACTTCATTATTCTAACTGGAATATTTATATATATTTTTTGCTCCTGTATGTGTATTTTTACCCGCGTAACACAATGGAGTACTTCTATCCCGGTGAAAGTCACAATAAGCGAATCGCAAAGGCTGCAGCAAATGTATATAACGAAGTATTATAATATCCACTCGTTATTTTACGATATTGCATTAGAAACACGACATCATCTCCTTTGACAGACGTGTGAACGGAGCGTTAAATCCTCCGCTAAGAATGACCTTATCTCGGATTCACAGCCCAAAGCCGGCCGTATGTTAATGTGTGAACCTGTGAACCTGTGAATTGTGTGTGTGTGCGTGTGCAAGAAAGGAGCCTATACGGTTGCCCCGGACAACCATCCATCAGGAAGTATGGCCTCGTTTACGTGACTCAAAAAAGCGCCCCGTTCACCTTCACACTCGGGGAAGGAGGAGTGATATTTTCCTCCAGGTCTCGTCCCAAGTGGCCGCTGATATTTATGTGACTTTGTGCTCCGTTTTTTTTTTTGCTCGCGGTAGACTTCTGCAATTTGTTACACAACGCTCAAAACGCTCCGGTATCGTGTGGACAGTTTAGTCCAATAGTGTAGTGTTTATAGAGATACTTGGTCAAATGAGTATGTCGTTTCGATACTAGTTTTCTATCTGATTTTCAATACTTTTCCAATATTATTCTCTAATTGTAAAGTGCAAGACCAATTTAAGACGACGTCAAAACTAAACGATGACATTTGGAAATCAAAACTGCATCAAGGACATACCTAAAACACAGGGCAGGTAAATTATGGGGGGGAAAGGTCAAGAGTCGCCTATTTAAATCATAATTGAACATTTGCTCAGTGAGAAGGTGGAGCAGGAACACGATCAACAGATGAAACGAAAGTAGGCGACTAGGAATGTCAAGATGATTTGGTTAATTGCGATTATTCAGGTCACAATATAATCCTAACAAACAAAAACATAATAATTGTGACAATTTTAGAAACAAAATCAAGTGTTTTTAGTTCATTCTATCGTCCAAAAAACAGACCTAAATGTAAAGAACTTTTTATCTGGCTGTTTTTGTCACATTTAACATTGTAAGGCCGGTCAAAAACTTGAGAAACAGTGACATGTCGGACAATTAGAGTCGTTAAATCGTGATGTTTTTCGCTCGCAATAATCGTAACACTAACGTTTGATAATGTGCCATCGCTATAGGCGACACATCTCACAGTAACAGACTTTTGTAAACATAAACAAGTAAGAAAGGTACAGCCCATGAGCAGCAAGAACACTTGCTAAAGAGTTCATGTTTACAATCTTGAATACTCCATTTTGTAAACTGTTAGAGCACAAGGGTGGGACAAGATATCGTAAATGTTGTTCAAAGATATTTACAAAAATGCACAGTATAGTTAAAACAAAGCATTACAGAGAGAGATGATAAAAAAAGAGCTCAACTGATACATTTAAAGACACATTTGAACACATTTCTCATCATTTCCTGAATATCGTTGTTGCGATTTATAATTAAAATATTCATTTTTGTCAATATTGCCCAGGCCTATTAGAGGAATTATCGTAATTCTAATTGAATTTAATTACATAGACCGACCGAAGCATAAACATGTAAACATTATTATCACTTCATTCGGGAAATAAAGTAAATATTTTGTTGAAACGAAAACTCTTTAATGTCTCTTCATCTGCAACATAATATTGTCGCAATTTAAGTTTAATTCCCTTTCACGCTTTAACCACATCTTTAAATAAGAAATCTCAACGTGGCAACCAAGTGCGACACGGGAAAGATAAATGTGTTTTTCAGTGGCATCTCTTGAAATAAACACTTCCATTTATAGAAAGGCTGTGAATATTCGAAGACGGGAAACGTTACATAAAGTCTTTGACGTTTTTGAGGCCATCGCACTTACGCAACCAAAACTCACGTCCTTTCATTCACAATCGCGAGCTCCCTCCCTGTTTCCCAGGCCCTCCCCGTTTCCCAGGCCGTCCCCGTTTCCCAGGCCGTCCCCGTTTCCCAGGCCGCCCCCGTTTCCCTGCGCTCGGGCCTCTTTCTCGTCTATAAACGCCGATCGATGATGCCGTGTTGGAGCTCGCCGACAGAAGCCTCCGCGGCCCGACTCGTCTCCTGCGCCCGTCTGCGCCTCTGAACTCTCATTAGCAAAGCATTACATCGATTGTCCCGAGCTGAACGAAGGAAAACCAGCCAGAAAATGCCTCTGTGGACATCGAGGTGCCGACAATATAAGAATCGAGGTCAAATGATGAAAAACTCACAAAAATGCTGCTTATAATGCCTATTTTTGTCATTTAGAGCAATGATTGTAAGTACATTTAGATCTGCCGAGACACTAACATTTTAATTATTTAAAGTTTAAAGTGATTGAACCAACTGGTCACATGGGATGTCACAGTATAAAATTTTAGTGTTGCGATTATTATGAGGAAAAAAAAACCATCACGATTTGACTAAACAACGGTGAAATCTTGAATTTTCTTTCATTTCCGTTGTCCGACATGTCACTGCTCCTAAGTTTGTAAAAGCTTTATGAAATTTTACTTTCTGAAAGACAAAATACAGTTAAATGTGACAAAAATGGCCGGACAAAAACGTTCTTTCAATTTTTTTGGACACTAGATTGAACTAAAAAGACTGAATTTTGCTTCTAAAATTGTCACGATGATAATTTTTTGGTTCTTACGATTCGATTATGTGACCTGAATAATCACATTGTAAGAAGTTGATGTGACCTGATTTTATGTCATTAAATATACAGTGAAAATGACTCAAAATAAAAGCAGGTCACATCAAATCATTCGAATCAATAATTTAAATGTAACAATCCCCAGGAAACGTTCAAACTCCTAAATTCGCGGCAAAAACAACAGATTTTTCTCAAAATTTCAATCCAGAACAAAAACTGCTTTCATTTTAATAAACTCAAGTCATTTTCACTGTATATTTAATGAAACAAAAGCAGGTCTTTCAAATGTGACATTGCGTTTTCGTCTGCGAATGTTAAAACTAAGAACCGCTGCGCGACAAAAGAAGAGCTGCGATTTATATCAAGCCGCGTCTGGTGTTTTGGAATCTTGGCCCGCTCCGACAAAAGTAAACACGGGAACAGCAGAGGAGCAGCCGCGAACAGGGCCGTGGCGTTTGGGAACTTCTACTCAGCAAACGGGCACAAATACAGTGACTTTCATAGGTAAATCCCTCCATCTACAAACCACAGAAAACAATAAATGATGCCGCGAAAATCCTGCTTTTTACAGTAGGTTTGGATCAATCATTTTAATTCAACGACCCCCGGTAAACTTCAAATTCCAATATCCGCGGTGACTCGCGAACCATCTCCCATCATGCACCTCTCCCTGAGCCTTTTCGTCAGGTGGCAGATCTACCACCTGGTTCCGGCGGCCGTCAACACTTTTAATTGCGGGCGCATATTATTTAAACGTCTGCGGAAAACGAGGGCAAACTTCGGCCGTAACTTCAGTCGCGCGGGGACGTCCTTGGTGGTGACCCGAGCGACCACTGGAGCGTGAAAAACAAACGGCGCCATGGAGACTGCGTTAAAGTGGAGTTTGAGCGCTAAAGCTGGCGAGTGGGTAAACAAAAGAAGGCTAATTTCCCAAGTGAATTAAAGACATTAAAGCTGCAACACAGAAGCCAATTTTTACAATGTGCTATCGGCTTGGATAATAAAACTATAAATATATTGTATAATGTGTGGGTGTATTTATACAGTAAGTAATTTGCCCCAAAAAAAAAACAAAATCCAGTTCTGTTGGATTGCCAAACGGTCTTCTGATTACAGTTAATGGGAAACAAATAAAATAAATAAAATGGGATATTCCTTTGTGGCAATAGCGCTCATGTGAATAGCTGTCTCTTTCATGTTGAATTCATCCATTTCAACCAGTCTTTATACATTATTTTTATACGTTTACAGAAATATTACGTACGGACAATATCATTGATCATTTGATATTGATACTGGGAGATTTTTTTTCATGTATTGGTAACAAAAACACTAAAATCCTGCACTGCGAAAGCTGCACAAGTCTCGGTGCGCGTCATTCCCAGTGAAAATGGAAAGTGAAGAGAAAAGGAGCTTCAGATGAGGCTGTGCTGCAACCATTATAAAAATCAGGGTTGCAAAATATGCAGCAAAAGAATGGATATCGCAAGTATTGGAACAAAGTAAATATATTGCATTAACCCCAAGGTCAGAAATGTGTGGTTTTCACAATGGAAACGGTGAAAAAAGTAGATTTTATTCATAATTTTTGTCGTCTCTGTCTCTTATTCAGACTGCATTTGATTAATACATGAAAGGCATGAACGTTTTGCTCGAAATTGGTTTCTAACACAACTGAAACGATTGAGTCAAAAAGTATATTTGAATATCGCAGCACTTAACCGTAAAGCGCATCGCCATACGTTCAAATATGGTGCAGCCCTTCGAAAAATACAAAGCTACTGATATCGACAACATCATTAAGACAAAGAATATATTGGCGGATTTTTTAAAATTTATTTTAAACTTAAGACAGTTAAAAATAATCAATATTTTTCTAACTTCAACTTTAATTAAATGTATTAAAAACAAGCTTCAGAGAGGACACACACCTAAATAATTGCAGATTGTTGTTTGAAAACTGTTGCCATTCAACTAGCATATATATTTTTTTTCAACCCTGCTCCAGTTTAGGCATTAAATGTTGAGTATTTTGCAGTCCTTGGAAAACACATGTAAGTCCGTGTTTTCATGTTGTTTGTGAGCTGGAAGCTGGTTTCCTGCGCTGCGGGAGCTCCCGTTTGATCTGATCTGGGCTGGTTTTCCCATTAACCCCGATACAAAACACTGAAACCACGCGCGCTTTCGATTAACGAGACAAGCACGGACTGTATACGGACCCCGATTTGGTGACGAAAAACGGTATTTCCCGCGCGCTGCACAATCACAAGCTCTTAAAATAGCTCGGTTTGAGACGTTCTGTAAAGATGTCAACAGCAGCGATGACTCAGAGTTTCTTAGCTTTACGGCTGCGTTTAAATAAGACGTATCGAGTCTGGCATTACATAACAAGCTAGATATTTTAAATTTGACTGAAGTTTTGGCTTTGTGAACTAGAATGACTTATGATGACATCTTGGCTGGTACCTTTCAATATGTATTTGTTGTCAGGGGCTGCCAGTGGTCTTTTATTTCCATCAAAAGGAAGGGAAAAAAATAATATTTGGTCCATGTACCCAACACTTTTGGAGCCACAGCAGGAGTGTTCACGCTGGTCCTGGTTTGAGACCGGTTTAGTTCTAATGTAGACCTGTTCTAGTCCTCATTTAATCCTGGTCCAGTCCAGGTTTAGATCCAGATTTAGTAATGATTAGGGAAGTCACGATTATTGTGAGAAAAAAACAAATCTTCACTTTTCTTTCATTCCTGTGTTGTTGTTTTTTTACTTTATGAAAGACTAAATAAAGTTAAATGTGACAGAAACAGCCAGATAAAATAGTTATTTACATTAACGTCTATTTTCTGTGCTATACAATGAACAAAAAAAAAATACTTGATTAAACTTCTAAAATGGTCACGATTATTATGTCTTGGTTCTTACGATTATATTGTGACTTGAATCATCACGATTTTCGATTCACCTAATAATCTTGACATCTCTAGTAACGATGGGACAGCCCACATTCTCACGAGCTCACATTGACATAAAAAAGGTCCAACTTCTCTTGATAAGCCGGGTCACAATGACATGAAAAATAATAATCAAAACGTGTGAGGCCAAAATTGTGAACCGCACTGCATGATTTATTCACAATAAAAATGTGCTCGTTCTAGTGGACACAATCTCACCCACTGACTGGTTGCTATGGGAAGGTATTTTATACTTCAAGGCTTAGAAGAGACAAATGCCCTCCTGACTTTGGCCATTCCTCCGGCTGTATTTGTGCTGTAGACAATTTGCATGTAATTATGAAGCGTCAGTTGAGCTGAGAGGAGGTCGTACCGTGCCATTCATCTTTCATGTAAAAATAAACTCCTATTGAAGACAAAACACAGGCGGGCGGCGCATGTGGGAAGCGCAGTGACTCACAAAGCAGTGGTTGACTTGTTTTGATTCACAGCCAGCGCCAAATGGCATCTGCACCTGTGCCATCGCCTTCCTCTCTTCCTCTCTGACTCATTTCAAGAGATGCCGGTCAAACATCTACTTTCCAACGGGCGTCCTTAATGAAACTTGAAAAAAAAAAAAACAACGCAGGCATTTTAAACAGTTGAAGCGATCCGAATAGAGCTTTATTAACCAAACACGGCACTTGCACGCAGCGGTTTTAGAGGCGAACATTTGAACAGTCTTCATTTGAATCTTGATCACTTTTGGCAAGTCGCTCGTGCACACAGCGGCCTCAAGAGCTTAATATTGTCTGACAAGTAGCTTCTTCTGCAAGTAGCAATAAGAGCGGAGTACAGAGTCAATTCTTTCTAACCAGACATTTAAAAAACCCCAAAAAGGAACCATTTTTTAAGATTGTGAAGCTTTGGGGCTTTTCATTTCCTCCCTGTGCTTAATTAAACTACACCTGCTTTCATTAAATCTGAACTTAAACAATACTTTCTCAGTACCTTAAAATCGAGTAATTAATGATCAAGTACCATTTAGTTCATTCATTAAAATAATTACATCAATAAGTGTAATTTCTTTGAGTAAAAACTGTATTTCTTTAAGAATTTGTTATCAAAAGATTCTTCCCCACCGGCTTTTCATGCCAAATTACTTTCAGTATCCGTGGTAACTAAACTTTTTAAGGGTAGAGTTTTACGATACCAAGGCGTAGACCGCTGCTGCATATGTTTGAGTGTATTATTGCTTGCCAAATCTAATATTATTCAACACTAGTGGAGGGAGATCTATTGGAAAATGTCAATCGCAACTGTTGTTTTTAGAGATGTGCAAAATTAGAATATTGAGAGCGTTATTAAAACTATTAAAAACAGATGGAAATGTCTAGTGTATATAGTGATATTTCTGCCTTTGTTGTTGTTGTTAATTTTATGGTTCATTCGCATTTTGTGCCACACTTGAACCGCAAACAGGACGTTTACAATCACATTTAACACATTGCTGATTCATTGTGAAAATATCATTTGAATTAGGGGCGGGCGATATGAACAAAAATGAATATCTCTGTACTTTTTTGGGAGTATCCCGACAATAATATTCAGACATTATGATGTCAGTTCAACAGAAATGTATTGAAACATGTATTCAACCTCAAATAATACATTTAAAGTATCAGACAAATGTGAATATATTGTAAAATTATATCCATAAAAGTGAAGACATGATCACTTCATCACTTGTTTTTTTTTCATATTTTGCTGAATTTTTTAAATATAAATGACGTGCTCAATATGAAAATCTTGCATTTCTTCAAAACATTAACAATATTATAGATTTTTTAATATACATTGCTAACACTAGTCTTAATATTGTCATCGAGATACTCAAAAAAAAGATTCATTTTATGTCAATATCGCCCACCGCTCTTCAACACTAATCCTGAAATGAGTATTTTTCTTTTTGTCGTTTGTCAGTCCAGCACTTTTTCACACCTTTATTTGTGACTCTTTGGCAGAGTCTGTCTTTGAGTCTGTCTTTGTGAACTGCATACTGATGCTTCCTAGCTCCAGGCCAGAGACACCTCCACATCTGTCGTCTCCGTCTCCTCCAAGCCCAATTTCCTCTGATGGGCGTCTAGACCAATCGGCGCTCAGCTCTGCGCTAAACCCCGCCTCTGCTCGATGCCGACTGGCCGCGGAGGGCCCGTGGTAGGGAATGCAGATGGGGATGAGTCACTGTGGACTGCGGGCAGGTAGCGCTGACCTCCAACACCGCTGCGATGGAAGAATCACTTACAACAACAGACCAGACCTGTGCCACGGGCTGTTGAGACTCATTTGCATGTTTCTGCACCAACCCGTCAAAACAAACAAATCTGGCACTAGAGCATATTCTAGCAATTAAAGCTGCACGTTTAAGCAAATGGAGATCAAATTGAGGTCAAATCATTTCTAATCGTCAATGAGCTTGGCTGTTGTTAAATCGAGAGCTCAATGTTCTGTCTGGGAAAATGATGTTTTTGGAGCAGAGTTCAGACTTTGGAGGACGAAATTGGACCAAATCGAGTGTAAAATGGCACCGATTTGAAGTCTGTCTTATTTGTATTTATTAATTAAGTTTGAAATAATTTATTATTAGTCATAAAATTCAAACTTTGCCACTAAATGTTTCTACTGCTTTCGAATAACAACATGCCAGCTGCTGTAGGTAAGAAAAGCTCACTTGTTTTATGATGAAAATGGGATTTAATTTAAAGTTAATTTAAGAGAAATACATTCAAAACTAAATGATATATCGACCAATTATGATTCTATATAATCTGGTATATTTTCGACTCTATATTAAGCGAAAACTAGCAAAAATCTGGGGAAAAAAATTAAATGGACCCAATAACCCAATAAAAAGAGCATAAATTTGCAGTCTAATGGTTCCAAAAAGGTGTATAAAATATCATGTCAGTACTTTTGTGGTTCATTTTAAAGTCAAGGTCACATTTTCAGCAATTCTTGAACATCTAACAAGGAGTATTTTAATACATTTCTAATTATGAATTGCAAAAATATGATACAATCATTTTTTAAAAATCATGTATAAAGTTGTGATGTTTTATTCCCTTTCCTTTTATTCTGGAATTATACAAATCACATATTTATAACTTTCCTGAAAATGTCAAATATCTAAAAAAAAATAAAAATAGAATAAGATCATCTAAAAATATAACAACCTCTTTTGCTTTTCCCACCACAGCGATACATCTCCCTTTTCGGCATCTGTACAAATACAAACCGCCTTTCCAATAATAGCTGCCCTTGACACGCGAGGTGAGTTTGAATAAATGGTAATAACAGCGCAACGTTGAGCTCTCTTTTCATGGGCTAATGTGCAGCGAGAGCGGCTGTCCAGGTCGGCTTTTGTTATTTTGGCTAAACAAATCATCTGTGGCAATCGGAGAGCAAACCAGGAGCAATAATTACACAGGACGGGTACAGAGCACAGCGTGATGAAGGCAGAGTTGGGTTTAGCCAGAATAACCTTTAAGGGGCAAGATTAGATAGAAAATAAACATCTCTGATCTTGTCCTTTTGCACTGGACTATAATAATGTTTAAACGCTGTGGACGGAAACTCCACCCAGAGAGATCATGTGATGTAATGTTCGCCCAGGAATCGAACCTATGGCTTCTCAATCATTCATTTATTCAATTATATCCGTTTTTATTGCCAAAAATACTTGGTTTGGTGAAGTCAACTTCTTGTTTCCATGGAGATTGCCGAGTTTTTTTTTGCCAGGCACATATTTAGGCAAAACCTATTGAAAAAAACTAACAACAAAAAAACAATTCCATGGCGTTTTTGTAGCATCCAACAGAAAACTTCTGTATTTCCCTTTTAAATAAATAAATAAAAATTTTGCGGTTGTCAAAAAGTGTCCCTCTGGAAGGAATCGCCAGGCTATAATTCAGTGACTCTTTAATGCAGCTCTATGCTTAAGGTAGGACTTAACAGATTATCAAAAAACGCTATCAAAAAGTAAACAAAAGAGTTGTGGAGCAACCAGATAAGATGCAGCGTGATGAGTCACTAAAGGCACATACGTTTATCGCCCGATAGTCAGAATACTTTTGAATGGATGCCAACTTTAGTATTCTCTATTGGCTTAAGGCTGAGTGAAAGTTCGGAGGTGTGACGACACGCTCCTGAGCTCTAAATGGCGTTTTAGTATCTTTCTTTTCCGTTCCAAGTCCATTTATTAGCCATTTCGGTGCAAGCTAGTTTCATTTGCAGCATGTCTAAATCTTCTATTTTCTATTGAAAACATGAATGGATAAACAGTAGTAACTATCGTGACAAGCTTAAAAGCAGATAGCATTCGTTTCCGAAAAGCTGCAAAGTTCAGGAATAATAAAATCTAAATTGTGATCGAGACTCCATTTTGAAATTTCTGTGCCATATCCCCAAGATGGCTCAAAGCTGGTGTACCGGATTTGTTACGGTCTTAAAAAAGTGAAAAGCAGAACTTTTTGCGTCCAAATGTATTCCTCACTTAATTTCTTCTGTGTATCTTAATTATTACAGCCATATTACCAATTTTCACACTCTTTGAGACCAGAGAATGTTTTGCCGTCAAGGTAAAGCTAACAACAACTAGCATGCTAACACCACACTTTCCGCCTCAAGAAGAAAAAAAAAAAGCTCTATAATCAGATGCTTACAACGCATTTCTACCCAAATACATACTTTTAAAATACGTCTGTGCTTTAACGCAACACAAACTTTTAATAATACGGCAAAATATGAAATTTACTTGAGCCATTGAGAGGAGAGGCCAATTTTGATATCGTTAGCGGTTTGGAGTATCAAGTTTTAAATTGAAATAACATTGTTCGCGCTCTTCGCCATGGTGACAAAACACATTAGCGAAACGGCTGCTAACACGCTGCACAGGGCTCATTGTGTTAGCCTGTCCAATTTTACCCCCTTTTTCCTTATCTCTCGGTCCCATGTAACACAAGCAGTCGCTCTCTCTCTCCCCCGTTCTTTTCATCCTCCCTCGCCGTCTTTTCATCCGAGCACTCGACCGTTCTCCATCTGTCCCATCTGATTGTGCTTCAATTTTACATCAGCGCTAAACCCCTCCATCCAGCTCTCTTCAACAACATCACGGAAGAAAATGTCTTTCATTTCAACGTGGCCCTTTTCCAAAATTGTTGATTTGAAAAAAGTCCAACTGAAAGCAGCAGTCTGGCATTGCTAGCATGTAATACGCAGGGTTACGATTAGCAAATGAGAGCTATACGAGCCAATATAGTGATAAGATAAGAACTTTATCGATCTGACATTTACTAAAACGATAAAGTACAAGTAGCAGGAAAAGTGCAGTAAAAAACAAGCTTATCTAGAAGATTAAACATGGATAATTTAATTCAGTGTAAAGATATAAATGATCAAAATGAACTGCGGCAAAAATGGAGCGCCAAAACGGAATATTCATTTGGGATGGGAGAATATTCATTTGTGGTACATTTTATAATCGTGATAATCACCAACAAATAAAATTGCATTTTTACCAGCAGAATGTGCAGAAAAAAAAGCTACCCAGCCAATATTGTAGGTGGGCCTCATATGGGTTTTGCCTGGGCAGTGTAGGTTTCACACATGGGCATGAGCCCCACTTGAGCTTGCCAATAGTGGGACCCAATTGAGCTTGTAAGCATGTGTTCCACGTGGGATATACCGGTAAGTGGGGTGTGTGGGCATGAGTTACATTTGGGCAAATGGATGTGGGCCCCACTTGAGCTTGCCAATAGTGGGACCAAATTGGGCTTGTAAGCATGGGCCCCACATGGGATATACTGGTAAGTGGGGTATGTGGGCATGGATTGTGAAATTTTAATATCTATAACCATTATTTATTCAACTGCTGTAATTGTAACACATTGAACAGAAATGGATGGCATTGGGTAGGAAAAGTTCATTTGAGCTTTTGAGCTTGGAACAGGCACAAAATAGGTCTGTTTTGACTTGTGCTCTGGGCCATTTAGGAACTTAGGATAAACAAAAGTGCATTTGCGTCAACCCGTGTGCTTCCTGCTTACGGATAAACACTTGAGGATAAATAAGAGTAATTGTGATTTTTTTTAAGGTTCACCTGTATTGTCCTCATAGGGAAATGTGTCCTCTGCATTTAACCTCTAATCTGTCATGACAAGATAGTTTAAAATTGTTATCTGTGGTTGACTGCACATCCACCATTTGAACAGAGCTCCTCTACCCCCATCTCTATGTCAAATGTCTGAAATCCTATGACTCAAAGTGTATAATTAGTTTTGCTTGTGGAGGACCAGGACCGTGTCACTGAGTGGGAAGTCAAGTGGGCGAAGAGGAAAAAAGTAGGTTACACAGGTATGATGCACAGCGAGGGGTGGGCCAGGTCAGCAACAATGAATAGATAACCATAATTACATACATTTAGATACAAGGTTTTATGCTTCCAAAGCTTTCACCACCACCTAAGAAAATATTCAGCCTTCCAGATAGAAAACCAGGTCCAAACAAGGGCTAAACCAGGTCTATTCATACAGTGTTTTAAAATGGACCTAAGCCAAAAGTAGGCGCGCACGTGTAAAAATGACCAGCTCGAGCAGCAGCCGATATCGCCCACCTCTAGCCATAAAATCTGTGCACACTATAGTTTACGCACCAGTGGGCAACAGCGGGAGGCCAGTTTTCAATCAAGTGTCTGTCGAGAGAGAGTCATTTTAATCAGGAGCAGGAAGAGAAGAAGAAAAAAAAGAAAAAAAACCCGTTCAGTCCAGTGGGTGTTTTGTAGGTGGACATAAAATGGCCGACTGCACTGAGATCTGCAGTGTTGTGACGTTGTAAACGGATTGTTCTTTGGATTATACTCATTACAATACTCTGATAACATTTTATTATCGGAATTGTCATTTTGTGGAGGATGAAGATGTCGCGGTTTAGGTTAAAATGTAATTCAAAGTTTTTTAAAAAGTCATATATAATAAAAACACGATGAAAGTGACTAAATGTATTTCTCTTGCCGTTTTATGTGCAGCTTTTTTTTTATTGGTTTGAAATAAATATATCAAGTTAAATAGACCTTTTCTTACTATATTTCCTTCTAATTTCTTCAACAAAAATAATTTCACCCTTGAAGATGCGCAAAAACTGCCAATCAAAATCAACTCACTTTATATTTGACAGACAGAGCGGATGCGTCTTTGTGTCTGCAGTAATATAAACGCCGACTCCCATGGTGCGTCGTTCTCACATTTTGTATCATGCGGCGTACCGGAGGCTCGTCAATTCACGTCTCGAAGCTGTCACCGTCTCGATGAAGGCGAAATCACAAAAGATAAGGAAGACTGTGCAGCGGGGATGTGAACTGACCTAGATCTGGTGCTGCGTCTCATCACTGTACGCCGTGTGTGTGTGGACGTGAATATTAAGCACATTCTGAGAGGAAATTGTCCCATGTTAATTGCTTTTTACTTATATATATACACACCATATCTAATACAAATGTTAATAACGGTGGAAGAGAAATTAACAGGAAAGAGCTTAGGGACTACTACACGCTACACACTCCCACAAATAAATTATAAATGATTCTGGGATCTCATCTAGGGCTGTGCAATTGGTATAATTTAGATTGTGACAGCAGCAATCAGTTATATATTAAAAAAAAAAAAAAAATGTAAATCAAGAAACAAAGATTCTGTTATGAATGATAAATAACTAAGAGCAAAGCCACAAGAAAACACCTGCAACTAAATAAACGTAGTAGTCAATTTTTTTCTTTAGTCATAACTAGGGATGTGGCGATATCAAATGTTTGTGTAACATTTATTTAGTTATTTACGATTAATGAGATTACGATGTTTTAGCTTCGCGAAATCGAGCGTTCTGAATGACAAAACAATGTGACAAAAACAGCAACGTAAAAAAAAAAAAAACCCTCTTCATTTAGATGTATTTTCTCACAATAAATTGAATGGGAAAGATTTTTCTACTAAAATTGTCACGATTATTGAGCTGAATAATCACAATTATCGAATAACCATATCATCCTGACATCCCGGGTCATAACTTATTAAAACAGGACATTATTTTTGTGTTGCTAATGACCAAAGAATGTGCAAGACGTATTAATGCCTAACACTTATCAACACAAAATGACGGCTACCATCAACAATCAAAGAAAGCAGAAAACACAAAAGGAATAACAAAATAACAAGCTAGCATCTGCACAGAGACAAGCAGAGAAGTTACATACTACATTTCACTTTTTACAATGCATAAATAATTGTTTTATGATTAAATTGTGACCCAAAGAAATTGTGATTATAGTTTTTTTGTTTGTTTTCGTAAATGAGCAGCCTTAATCTGATCCAAAAACTTGGGATCAAAGTGGGAGCAGAAAATGGTGGATTTGCTACGAGCTCTGACTCGACGTGAGCGCGCGCGCGGCCCCCAGGAGACGCCGATGCCATCTGCGACACCGAGCCGCGCCCTCCGTGAAGCCTACTGTAAGATATCGGCTTCTCTGACCGACTGAGCCCGAGCGGACCGTAACGCACTGGCCGCAGCGTTACGTAACCACCTGAGTCCTTCCAAAAGACCAGGAATACGTCAGCGCTAAATGTTGATCTGTGTGAACGATGACAAATCACTGCCCGTGGCCTAGATTCTGGCTTGGTGTAATATGGATGACGTGAGGTGGATTTTACAAAGCACTGAATAGTAAGATGCATATGTTTTTAGAATTAATAAGGAGTTGCACAAGAAATGAGGTCATGTTTATTTTTTAGTGTTCTTTATCCAAACAGAATATACAATAACAGAGCAGTGAAAGTTTGGTTTAAGACCTTAAAGCTGTTTAGGCACAATTACATAACGAGCAAAAGTATAATAATTTGGTTTTGCTATAGACAAAAGTATACATTTAAAAAGAAACACTGATACTGATAGATGAAGATGTGTTGGATACAAAATATATGCATTGATATTATGAGATATTAACTATTATCTTTATACAAATTAAAATATAGCAATGGGACATATGACGTAAATCGTACACTATTTCATGATAATTTGAAGCACTATTATTAGTCTAGGAGGTGATATTATTATAACCAAGTCTGCCTGGTAATCATTTTGATCATAAAACAAAATGAAAACACATTCTGACAATAACTATGACAGCTCTGAGATTAAAACAAGGACCAAGAACGTTTAAGACCAATAAATTCAACACTTTATTGGAATGCTGATAAGGCTTTAATGTGTGGCACAACTAAACTGAATACTTTTTAATGGTTTTAAAGGTTACATATCATGCATTATTTCTATTGTTATTAGCCTTTAATTAATACATCATTTTGCATAATATGTGTCCTTTAATCCCTGAATAATGTGCCAGTCCAGGTAATTATCCAAACATTTACTACTGCTGTAATTAACACACAAATGAAAAGGAGCACTATGGTGGCGTATCTGCTACCTGCCGTTGTTTTCTTCCCTGGAATGTTCCACAATATGGCATTAAACTAACTCGCCTATCTCCAAGAAAGCAGAAAGCTGTAAGAAAGCATGTTTTTCTTTCCCCAAATAAAACACTTGTAAATGAATAAATGCAAGATGGATTATTAATAATGACATAGTGTGGGACATTCCGAGGCAACAGCAAGAACATCTCCACGGAGACGACCCGGCACGAGAAACGTTACACGCAGCAACAGGGCTCACAAAGCGCGACACAAAACAAACTTGAAGCCCACACAACAAACTCCAGGGTAAAGACGGTCGTTAATCCTGGACGTCCAAATCGAATCCGTTCTCAGACGAAAGTGGGCCGCCGTTCATCCCGCGACAACTGTGACTCAGAATGTCGGCAGCGGAAAGAAAGCGTCAACAAAAAGGGAACGTTTAAGCCTGCTTAGCATACGACCTTTGAATAATGACGGCGTTTCGGAGTGTTTTCAGTGGGAGCGAAAACGATGTGGGCCGGACTTTGAAAACCAGCAGCTGCACAAGCGGGAGATCACTGCAAAACAGCGATGTTAAGAGCCGTAGAGGTTTGGCCAGTTTATTTTTTAAAACGATATTCTCCAGAGATACCTCAACAAGGACTGGTCAAAATGCATAAAGAACGTCAAATATGAGCTGTAAAGTGTGTTTCGTCAGATTTGGGATTAAGAAACAGAGCAAATAGCAGCGATTTATTTTAAAAAACTGCAGATAATCTTTCTTTTACAGCCCATTTTATTGTCGTGTGATGATTGAATCGCAAAGACGGTATTTACAGGCACAACTCGGCACATTTCTGAGAGCAATTTTATCTGGATGAAAATATAGAGAAACTGAATCTTATCAATATCGCACAGCTTTTTGTTCACGCGTATAGAGCATGGACACAAAGGAGAAATCATCTGCTCAACATTTTGAAACCATTATTTAGCATTACCGCCCAAAAGAAAGGCTTAAAAATACAGCTAAAGTATCATTGATTTAGCCTTTAGCGTCAGGACATTCAAAGATTTTTAAAAGACTGATTTATTATCCAAATTAAAACTGCTAAAACAGTAGCCAACCTTTAAAATTGCATGTTCTTGAATACTATTTGTCCTATTTTGGGGTCATTTTAATTTTAAGATTATTAAAACTATAACATGTATAACTATAACACTATGACGTCAGTGTTATAGTTATAGTTAGGCTACTTTCCATTCAATTTAAAAGATTTCTGACTGGTTTTAAAGTGTAAAGTATTGAGCGTTTATCAGTTTCAACTACTTATTTTTACTTTGTGAATTGTACTCGCATTTAATCCCAAGACCCTCAAACAACAGACATTGGCAAAAACAAATTAAAACACAATCAATATATGTTTTTATAATGAATTAAGACTTGTATCAATCTTAAAAGTACACACTGGACCTGTATTATTGCGCATAATATCTCTGACAATCCAGATAACACACTGTACACCGCGAATTTGAACTCTTTTTTCCAGATGATTCCCTTTGAACCATCTCGAGGCCTGGTGCTGGACTGGAACACAAAGCCTCGATATTGAGCGGCAGCAGAAATCCTCCCGCTTTCTTGGCACCAGACGCCGTTTCGCTCCCAAACGATCCATCACCTCGATCAGCGCTCAGGGCTTTTCCTCGTCCTCGCCGGCCTAATCCCATCCCCCCCACCGCCCTCCCCGCTCCTCCGCTGCTCTCAGGCTAAAGCCCCCCCGTCCGGAGCACTTTCAACACGCCAACGACTCCACGACAACAGCTGATTTACGACTGCTCTTTTCGACTCATGCAAGAGCTCAGTTTGGACTCGGCAATCAGGCACGCAGTCTTTAAAAACAGATTTCGAAAGTAACGTTTTGGACGGCAGCGGTTTGAGTGGGTACGGGCAGCGCTTGACCCTCGCTCAGACCCGTGAAAACTATCCGTGTAGGCGAGACACTTCACTATGAGGCCGTCGTAGACTGAAGAATGTGCATTGATTAGTCGACCAAAAGTGGGCAGTGCACTGACGAGACCGCGACATCACGGGAGACCGCACTGTTACAAATACACATCTCTATACAGAAAACCACGAGCAAACCGTATTTCTCTGTAAAAAAAAAAAAAAGAGGCCTATTAAAGTCACAATTCACTCCCAAATCAGAACATGCCTTCTCCTTTCTGCTGTTGTGAATAGAAATCCTTTAAAATCTCTTCAAAAAGAATGAGCTGACTAATTAAAAATGTTCTACAACCCTATTTCAGTCACCTTACATTCACACCTACAGTATGAATGTAGGGCTAGTCAGTTTGTCCCGGGGCAGTTGTGGCTAAATAGCGAGTGAATGAGCGAAGCACAAAATTGTACAGCGACTTTGAGCGTCCTGGAAAAGCGTTGCGAAAACAACATTTTGACCTTAAAACTAAATGCATTTCCTCGCGTTTGACCTGGTCGGGGAATCGTTGCGAACACGGCGCACCGCTAAGTTTGTGTGTGGTCCAAATGCAAAATAAGCCGCGGTGACCGGACACAGACTTTGAACTTAAGATTCATTTGTGAGTTCAAGCAATGTAGGTTTACAAAACATTGAGTTGAATTCTTAGTTTGCAGGAACCGGGTCATTCCAACCTTTTAGTAGAACATAACGGTGGGAAAAAAAAGTTCAAGAAACATGTGCATTTTTAGAAACCAGTACAATACATAGACATGGACACTATACAGGACCGCTGTGATGTGAAATTTGGAGAAACCCAAAGAGACATTCGGCAAACAGCTGTGGCAGGGAATCAAACCCACAAAAGCAACCACATGTGTGCCAAAGTACAGAATGTAACGCCTAAATACATGTTTTCAAGCAATAAACACACATGTAATGTCATAAATCCTATACATTTAACACCATAATTGTAGCACATACAGTTTTATCCTCCAATAAAATGTACCGTAACCTTTGACCTTACATGATTTACTAGCGTTACCTTCCAGCATACAGCGTCTTCAGCTAAATTCCAGTGTGCGTTATTTGTTTTTTGAACGCAACAGTTCTTGGCGTTCGGCCGTCTCTCCCGTCCCCCCCCGTCTCCCCTCGTCTCCCCCCCGTCTCCCCCCGTCTCCCCTCGTCTCAAAGCAGCGGCTGACACGGGATTGACACTCGGCCCGGGCGGAGCACGACGTCAAGTAAATAGATTTGATGTAATGACGGAGCGACGAGAAGAGCGGCGTTCGTGAAGCGAGGCGAGCGGCAGACCAGCGAGCATGCAGACCACCGGAGCGGTCGTTTCAATGGTACAGACGACCATGAGACTTCGGCGTGTAAGAACCTGCTGAACTGACCACGTTTTACTTTGTACCATTTAAATACCGTTCAAGAGACAAGACACAAACACATTCAAATCAAATAAGATTCTTGTAGATGGTTTGTTTCGAGGGTAATGTACAGAGTCTAATGTGAGGCTGCTTTTTCTTGGAATTCTGTGGATTTTAATGTTAAATAGAGTTAGTTATAAGTATTTTGTTTCACTACAGACTAAACCCAGTCACAAGATTAGATTTTAGTGTTGTGATTATTGAGACTAGCGACAAAACAACGGTGGAATATTACATTTTCTTTCGTTCCCATGGTCCGACATGTCCCCGTTCTTCGACGGATAAAAAAGTTCTTTACATTTTAGGTCTATTTTTTTGACGATCGATTGAACAAAAATGGTTTCGACCTGCATAATCATGATTATCGACTAACCTAACTCAATGGTTTTTTGAATAATGACTGAATAAACCATATACTACGACTAATGAATATTTTTTTGTTATTTTTGTCATACACACAGACACACGCAACACGCACACACGCGCACACACGCACACACGCACGACACGCACACGACGCACACACGCACACACGCACACAGCACGACACGCAACTTGCGACACACAACGCACACACGCACGTTCAGCTGTCGTCAGTGCTTAGTCTGTGCGGGTTCAAGTGTAGATTCTCTGCTCGTATCTGCACTCGATGTAAGGACGTGGTAGAAGCGCGACGCCGACACGGCCTCCATTCACCCACAAGTGTTCGCTCAAGTGAGGAGCAACAGTCGCAAGCTGCTGGAGGTGAGGAGCACGGCCTTCTCTGAGGGGGGGATGAAGGCTAGAGAGAAAAGAGGGAGGAAAGAAAGAATGAAGGCTGGGGAGAAAGAGGGAGGAAAGAAGAATAAAGGCTGGGGAGAAAGAGGGAGGAAAGAAAGAATGAAGGCTAGAGAGAAGAGGGAGGAAAGAAAGAATGAGGCTAGGGAGATAGAGGGAGGAAAGAAAGAATGAAGGCTGGGAGAAGAGGGAGGAAAGAAAGAATGAGGCTGGGGAGAAGAGGGAGGAAAGAAAGAATGAAGGCTAGGGAGAAGAGGGAGGAAAGAAAGAATGAAGGCTGGGGAGAAAGAGGGAGGAAAGAAAGAATGAAGCATAGGGAGAAGAGGAGGAAAGAAAGATGAAGGCTAGAGAGAAAGAGGGAGGAAAGAAAGAATGAAGGCTAGGAGAAAGAGGGAGGAAGAAAGATAAGGCTGGGAGAAGAGGAGGAAAGAAAGAATGAAGGCTAGGGAGAAAGAGGGAGGAAAGAAAGAATGAAGGCTAGGGAGAAAGAGGGAGGAAAGAAAGAATGAAGGCTAGAGAGGAAAGAGGGAGGAAAAGAAGAATGAAGGCTGGGGAGAAAGAGGGAGGAAGAAAGAATGAAGGCTGGGAGAAAGAGGAGAAAGAAGATGAAGGAGGAAAAGAGGGAGGAAAAGAATGAAGGCTGGAGAAAGAGGGAGGAAGAAAGATGAAGGCTGGGAGAAAGAGGAGGAAAGAAAGAGAATGAAGGCTGAGGGAGGAAGAAGAATGAAGGCTAGGGAGAGAGGAGGAAAGAAAGAATGAACGGGAGGAAGAAGAGGGAGAAGAAAGATGAAGGCTGGGGAAGAGGGGAGAAAGAATGAGGCTAGGGAGAAGAGGGAGGAAAGAAAGAATGAGCTGGGGAGAAAGAGGGAGGAAAGAAAGAATGAAGGCTGGGGAGAAGAGGGAGGAAAGAAAGAATGAAGGCTGGGGAGAAAGAGGGAGGAAAGAAGAATGAAGGCTGGGGAGAAAGAGGGGAGAAAGAAGAATGAAGGCTGGGGAGAAAGAGGAGGAAAGAAAGAATGAAGGCGGGAAAGGGGAGGAAAGAAAGAATGAAGCTGGGAGAAAGAGGGAGGAAAGAAGAAAGCAAGGGAGAAAGAGGGGAAAGAAAGAATGAAGGCTGGGGAGAAGAGGAGGAAAGAAAGAATGAGCTAGGAGAAAGAGGGAGGAAAGAAAGAATGAAGGCTGGGGAGAAGAGGGAGGAAAGAAAGAATGAAGGTAGGAAGAGGGAGGAAAGAAGATGAAGGCTGGGGAGAAAGAGGGAGGAAAGAAAGAATGCTAGGGAGAAAGAGGAGAAAAGAAAGAATGAAGGCTGGGGAGAAGAGGGAGGAAAAAGAATGGCTAGGGAGAAGAGGGGAGGAAAGAAAGAATGGCTAGGAGAGAAGAGGGAGAAAAGACAGAATGAAGGCTGGGGAGAAAGAGGGAGGAAAGAAAGAATGGCTAGGGAGAAAGAGGGAGGAAAGAAAGAATGGCTAGGGAGAAAGAGGGAGGAAAGAAAGAATGAAGGCTAAGGAGAAAGATGGGGAAGGAGAAAAGAGAGGGAGCAGAGAGAAAAAAGAAAAGAGACAGTAAAGGAAAGAAAAAACTAAATTGAAAAGGAGTTAAAAAGAAAAGAATGAGAGCGAGAGAGAGAGGAACAAAGAGAGAAAATAGAAGAGGATGAAAAAGAGGGAGAGGAAAGAAGAGAGGAAAGAAAACAAGGAGGAGAGAAATGAGAAAAAAGAGGCAAGGGACCAAGAAAGAAATAATGGAAAAGAGAGAAAAAATAGAGAGAGAAAGAAGAGACAAGAGAGAGTAAAGAGGAGACAAAAACTAAAAGGTAAAAGTGGATGAAAAGAAAAGGGAGAGAGAGAGAGAAAGAAGAAAGAAAAAGAGAAAGGACAAAAGAGAGAGAGAAAGGGAGAAAAGACCAGTGGTGGTAAACTTTCTATAATGTGACCGTCGCTGTGGCTAATATTCGTTCACCAAATACAAACCTGACCATATAAGGGATTGGCTAGTTTCCTGTGTCTCTTCCTCCTCTTCTCCTTCCTCCTCTCTTACTTCCTCCTTCCTCCTCTTCTGCTTCCTTCTCTTCTGCTTCTTCCTCTTTTCCTTCTTCTTCCTCCTCTTCCTCCTCTGCTCTAGTTCACACAGCCACCGGCAAGGACACCCTCTCCAGTCTCAGAAGGGGACAGAATTTCACCACTCACATTTCACCAGGGCAACAGAGCGAGGCGAGTTTAGCAAAAAAAAAAAGAGGCGTGCGAAAAAAGGGATGACGTCCGTTTTGTTTTGTTTTTTCAGAATCAACATAAAAGCAGAACATTTTGAACGTTTCAATTTGGAGGAACCTTTCTTTTGTGTGTTTTTTTTGTTAAATGGCAATTAAATGTCTGTCGTGTTTACGTTTGGGGAATGAACAACAAAAGGGTGCACGATATTGACTCAAATCATCCCGAAAACGATGTTCAGACAACCGAAATAACATTTAAACCATTTTTGTTGAGACTTAATTATCACACAAATGTGAAATATCTTTTTTTTTTTTAAAGAAAAAAAGTGCAGAAATATCACTTACATCCTTATTTGAAGGTGTACTTCTTTCTTGTAGCATAGATTTGAATGTAGAGTACATCTTCAAAACAACATTCCTCATATCATATCAAATTTCAAGATACTGCTCACCTCCATTTGAAAGCTATGTTTTTAAAAAAGATCGATGGTTCATTTTTGACATTTCGCCCAGCTCTGCGCAAATTCTATGTTGGTCCACTCGGAAACAAAAAGCCTAAAGCGGCAAAGCCAATCCTATAACGAGAATATCATAGTCAAAATCTGACTCACTCATTGCAATACTTTTCAAAAAAATGCATCAAATAAACTTACATTTCTTTCAGATTTGGAGAACACTTTAAAGAAGTCTAGTTTCTTGGGATATAAAAGTATTGTTAGAGCAATATATTGTGCAGCCCGAAATCTTTTGCACATATACGGCTGGGCAATACGAGAAAAATGTGCAATATTTTTTTCTTTTCTCGTTGATGGATCAATCTTTTTTTTTTTTTTTTTTTTTTTTTATTTGTCTGGTGAAAAATAAAATGAAAATTGCGTCACCAATTTCTGACAAACTTACTTCATCTAACAACGCAAAAAAAGTCTGAACTCTGCTCCAAATCACAACATTTTTACTGACTTTTTTAATTTTTTTAAAAAAAAAATTTAACGGCTGGATTAAAAAGAAAACCAAGCTGCTCATTGACAGTTTGTAATCATGTGTTGAAATCTCGAGTCATTCACATTTTGGTGAATTGCGCTGCCTTTCAATGACTTCATTTACGTGCGTTTCTCCGCTACCGTGCGATTCCCCCCCGCGCTGTCACTTGCCCTTCGTTAAAGCGATTAGGCTTTAACGAGAGCAGCGCCCGCTAATCCCGTTTAGCTCGAGGACGAAGTGACGACGCGCAGCTGCACGTCCGGCGCGCGTACTGTAAAACCGATACTGTATCTGGTTTAAGAAAACTGTTCTGACAAGAGGTTGCCGTTAGAATACGTTCTTGTCAACTTCACATGTCACAACCTGGGTTAGTGTCTTTAGAGAGAAGAGTCACATTTTAACTGCTAAACTAAAAAGAAGGACAAAAGAATTACATGTTAAAGGTTAAACAATAGTACGTAATAGTAAAAAGACCAAGTGGAAACCAATTTCTGTCAAATAACTGTCCTTTTTTAATCAGAGTCGACCGATATGGACTTTTTTCAGCTGTATGTCACATTTTTAAATGTAGAAAAATACTAATTGAAGTTAAGTTGCAGTAAAGTTCACAAATTACCTTTAGCTTTTGTTAAAAAAAAAATAATAAACTATGCATTTATAATATATATTTCTGTTACTTTTATTGATTGTTGTGTAACAAGATTTTAAACTGATTTGACACTAAGGAACAGCTCGATACCAAATTCGATACGAGAAAGATCATTTAAAAAAAAAAAAAAAAGTTTCTTAATTTTGTTCTGTTTATTAAAACGAAATATCTGAATATTTTTTATTCCAGATTTTCATCAATAATACAATTTATTTGTAATAAATCTAGACTCCTTCAGTCACTGTATTTCACCCATTATTTGGTTTGATAATGTATTTAAAAAGCCTCAATGTACAATAGAAATAATCGTTTGACTATAAAATAATAGTTAGTGACGGCTCTTATTGTGTAAAAAAAAAAAAACAGCCAAATCTTTAGCTTCATCTATTAAAGAAATGGGGGAAAAAAAAAAAAAAAAAAAACACATTCCAAAAATAATATTGTCCCGAAAGATCAAGAAATTTGTCCAGTACAGATACAAGAAATAATCCTCGTTATCGCCGATACCGATATTAGCCCCAATACATTCTGTCCAGATTTGAAATTCATTGTTCGTTCTTCATGCGGTCTAAGACGAGCCTTTATCTGCGCGCGCGTCTAAATGAGCTTCCTGGTTATCGGCCAAT
This sequence comes from Chaenogobius annularis, assembly GCA_015082035.1. Classification (NCBI taxonomy): domain Eukaryota; kingdom Metazoa; phylum Chordata; class Actinopteri; order Gobiiformes; family Gobiidae; genus Chaenogobius; species Chaenogobius annularis. Next base: position 1,020,812 of record BJKM01000346.1, on the reverse strand, counting down.
CACATCCCTCGAGTCCGAGCACGTCCGGCAGACGGCGCCCAAAGTAGAACGTCAATATGCGGCGGCTAAAAGGATTCGGCAGAGTATTTTTAACTGTGGCAATTAAGAATGCATTAGATCCCAAACACGCAAGAGTCTGTAATGAATGTGAGCGATACTTTTGCACGAACAGAAGGACGGAAATAGCCCAGAAATGAAGCAAAAACTGCACACGGCTAAAAGGGGGTCAAGTACAATTATTAGATCTCATTACAGTGTCAAAAATAGGTAACGATGAGATCTGTTTTTAGGGGGGCCGCTTACTGTACGTCGATATTGAATTATACAAATCAGGGTTGTTTATAATTACTTGGTAAATAATAATCAACTGATATATGATGTTGATATGGGCTTAATCAATACAAAAATAACAAAGGTGTTTAAAATGTATTGCCAATTTGTGTATGTATGAAAAAACACAAATTAGGGAGAAAAAAAACAGAAAAAGAAAATTGTCTTGTATTGAACAATAAAGTTATCATCATTATTATTATTTTATTAAATACAAATACATATAGCTTCCTTCTAGATGCGAGGATGTTGGTTTTTTTGACAATATTGTGAATGTTTTGATACATTTTTACATTTTAATACCAAGTATGTTTATGTTTAATGTTTATAGTGAAAAGTGCTACAGAAAGAGCCGATTTAAAATGAAAATGAAAAAAGTAGAGCTGTAAACTTTTGTGATTAATTTGGCAGACATTTCACATTTCTGTTGGACTGTTGTTGGACTGACAAAAAAAAATACCGTATTTTCCGGACTTTTAGCCGCTCCCCTATATAAGCCGCATTTGCTCTATTTTTAAAAAAACGATAATAAAACAATACATAGGCCGCACCTTTTGTATAGAGCTCGTCCCGCTGTCCCCTCCGTCCCCTCCAGCGTCTCAGCGTACATTCATTGATGTTAAGCTTGCGTGCAGCCGCGCGGCTTCCTAGCAAGATCGATGGCCTTCAGCTTACTTGTACGAACTTCTTCGTTTGGGTTCCATAATGATGCGGCAAGAATTTGAAAATAATTTATATTTTGTAATTTGTCGTCCGTGTTCTATTTGCTAGCTGAATAAAAAAGCAACATCTGCTTCTTTGCTTAATTTTTCTGTAGTTTTGATTCTAATTCCGGTTAGTTCGCCTCCTGGCGGTGAAAGAAAAAAACCACAGAAAAGCCGCAGCCTCTAAATAAGCCGCATGGCTCAAAACATCTGACAAAAGTAGCGGCTTATAGCCCGCAAAATACGGTAGATATACTGTATGCATTCTTGTCAATATTGCCTACTTCTTTCGATTTCATGGCCACAAACGGGACATACTTTTAATCCGCCACATTTAACACAGAAGTCTGAACCCTGCACCAAACCACACCCTTTTACTGCGGACCTCTCAATTAAAAAACAATTACTGAAGATTCGAAACGATCTGATGAAAAATGTGATTAATAGTACAGCCCTCAAAACGGTTGTAAACAATTAAATCAATAATAATTTGAATTGAATCATTTGAAACAGCCTGAAGAACTCTAATGAATCCCTCCCAAAACTGTGGTTCAAAGTGGAAATATCCGGCTCTGAATCGACTTGTGCCGGATCGACAAACTCTGCGCGGGGGTCCTTTGTGTCTCTGTTCCTCAAACTGCGCTAAATCTACTCAACATTGCAAACACCAAAACCTCCATGAATCAGCGTGTCACATTATGTAGCGGGGTGTAAAGGAAAACCATTTGTGCCCCCGCGGGGTTTTCTGCTCTTTTGTGTCACCGACAAAATGGCCACGAGAGGATTTGGTGACAGATCGCGCAACTTTCCCACTGTGCCCGATTTAAACTCGAGTGTTGTCGCTAAATGTGGGACGAATGTGCAGTGAGATGCAGTATTACGTAATGCGATATACTGTACATAGTCAATACTTTTGCTTTCCTTTTTTTATGACAGGAGTCTCGCTGTGAAACCACATTTAGGCAAGAATGACAATGCTTTTTAGAGTGGGTTTGAAATCCGATTATCAGTTCTCATGTGTCCTGGCAAACAAGAAATAATTACAGGGCGTAATATTAGCATATACAAAAGAAAATGCAAACAAACAACAGATTCTGATTTCTATATCAATCGTTTTTGCCTTCAACGTGAACCTTTTAGATTGAAACCGACGACGACAGACGAGGAAAAGCACACAAAAGCTTTGCGCAAATTCCTCAAAGCCATCTGATTTTCCTGTTTTTACTAAGAATAAATTGTTTACCTGCGGCATAACAAATCTGAATAGTTGCCATGAAAAGTGAAGAGAGAGAACAGTGCACAGTGTAACTCTGATACTTGCTCATCGCCATGGAGAGGTCATTGCTTTCCACATTTACATAGTGTGGCATTAGACATTTATCTTTCAATTATTCAATTATATGTGCTTTTACTGCTCAAAATGACCTTGAAAAACATGAATTCTTACTGTGCGCGGCATCGCCTCTCCACAGATCTGACCAGTAACTTCAATTGGTGGTCACCCATTTGTCTCCACTGAGATAGCCGCTTTCATATCATACTGTAAAGACATTCCAGGCAAAACAATAGACCCTTACAGGAGTGATGAGTTTAAAACAGCAGTGCACGCTACATGGGACTTATGCAGACATTCTATCACATTCATTTTTTAATGAGGCAGCAAATAAAATAAATAAGTGCAAGACAGACACATGGTTGTTGTTTGTATGTTCTGAACATCAACCTAGAGTTTCTTAAGTTCACTTTTTTTATTACTGTGGGATTTGATGCGTTGGAGAAACAAAAACAAAACCTTAACCAGCTACAGTGCGTTATTGTGCATTATTGGCCTGAATAACGTTAGATTTAACACATATTTATTACGAGGTTGTTAGCATGTAGGCTAATTTTGACACTAATCGCTGGCGGTAACAATCTACACAAAACCATGCTGCATGTGGTCATGTTTTCTAATGAGGCTCTGGTGTTAGTCATGTGTGTCCGGTGGTGTTTTATCATAGTTTGCAATGTTTGGATGCTCATGCCAACTCTTTCATTGTAAATACATTAGTGCTTACTTCTGAGGCCCGTTTCATAAAACTTGTTTAATTTTTTGGTGTCCATATATCTTAAAGGGTTTGGATGGATGTGGGCGTGTCCTCTTCCTAGTCTTGTATTGAGTGGATTGAGAGGTCGGTCCGTACCTTTGCTCCCCGTGGGCTGTCAAAGCTGTACTTATCAAGTGTGACGGGGCTGAGTGCGGCTGGGAAAGTCCTAAGTAGATAGTGCACCTTTAAAATGACTCAAATAATATCTTTTTGATATCTAGAATATCTCTTGTTAACCTCTGAGATAATAACTACATCACATCGCAGCCCAGGGGGGGGAAATCCGAGCCAAGGGAGGACCTCAAACGCATCACTGGAGTCTAGGGTGTACAGTACAAAGTTGTTGTTTCTATTGTAGTTAAGTAGTGTTGCCGCGGTTTCCAAAAAATATCCACAGCACGATTGAGTTGTTCCAGTCGGCTTTCTCCTGAGGTCAATATACAAACAAATAAATAAACAAATAAAGACGTGCTCCAGGCAAAGTGAAGGCTTTACGGTCACTGAGCCGCCACCCAAATATAGTGTAGTCAAATCAGAGCTGCTACTGCTTTACTATGAAGGGAAATGTATAGAGGCAATTCAAATGTACAAAGGCAAAGTCAAACTGCTGTCAGCTTGTTGGCTTGTTAAAAATGATGGGTTTGATTACAAAAAGTTAAGGAATGAAGGGAAATGGACAACTGACGAAGGGAGACATTGTTACTTTATGTGTGCTTTAACCACCAGTGTAGTACAATTAGTAACAAAAAATGACTAACAACTTTGCTTTGTCAGTGTATAACAGCTTTGTGGGTCAAATAGAGAGCATTTACCCCTCAACTACTAATATCAATGTTTTGAGCTTTATCTATTAAAGCAACCGACAAGGTAATGAAAGCAGTTGTAATGGACGCTCCGAGTCTGGCAATGATTTATGGACAGATTTCTACGTTTCACGTCACCGTTTAGGGGAAATTGAAACAGAGTGATTTCTGAGGCTCAGAGCAAAACAACCTCGCAAACATGACGAGCGTGAGTGACGCTAAAACACGACTCCAGGTTTGTTTTTGAGGCGCGCGCGATGTTTTACCGCGGCTAAAAGCTCCAAAAAAAGTCAATTGCATGAAATGATAATATGATAGAAAAATCCCCCAAAGTGTTGTGACAGAGATCGAATTCAGGTCTGGTTGTTGCCAGTAGACTCAAATGCCCTGCTTATGTAACTGGATGCCTCGGTGTCCTTGTCCTCAACACATTGGAGAAAAGCGAAGCATATGTCAGGGATATTGTACCTGCGAACTGTCACTACAATCTGCCTCAGTAAATGGAGACGCGTGCCAAACAACAGACCCTCCCATCCACCCACAAGGCATCACAGCTGGAGGGAGTAGAAGCAATAAAAGAGGGCTCCAAACACACAGACACAGACACACACACAGACACACACACCTCTGATTTAAAAACAGAAAAGACCGCAGGCTTCTACATCGGCCCCATCGACCGCAGCCTCTTCACTGCAGTGGCATAAATCTGACCCTCCCAAAAAGAGAAAAGAGGACGTCACAGAGTCATTAAAAAGACAAAACTGTTCGAGAGTTATTAGAAATTTAGATTCACGAATGGTTCAAACGAAATGTAAGGTGTTTAGTGTGATATGGCTCATTAAAAAGGTGACTTATGTAGCTTTTTTTGTTGCTCGTCTCCATGGAGATGTTAATGATTTGCATGGAATGTTGGACAGTACGGCAGTCAACCGGAGAAAAGCTTTTACAATACATCTGCGCTGTGGCAATACAGATTTTACTTTGTAAAATTAAACAAAAAGTGTGCCGTACTGTAGTGGATTCAAGGCAAATCAATCCCATCCTTATGGAGTTTAGCAATAAGGATAGGTACAAGGAAAATCATTCAATTTATGGATGAAAAAACTGATTTTGGCTGAGCTATTTGAATCTCATCACCTCTAAAAGCCGTAAATGACAGAAACATTTTAAATCTTGATTGAGAAACCCGAGCCCAAAATAGTAAACGAAACCGTTCTGTGAATTTTGTGAATTGCCATATCCTTAAAATAGGTAATTTTAAAACTTCTGCATGTCAGTGTTTTTAAGAGGAGCTCGGCTAACCACAGTCCATAATGGGACAAAGTGAGTGATTATTTGAAAGGGTTTTATTAACACATTGACCCACTTGTTTTAGAGCTAAAACGGGACAGATTCACGGATTGTTTTGAACGTTTTAATAGCAGTACGGGCACATACAGCTGCTGTTAACAACGTGTTCTCTTTACAAAGTGTTATTTTGGCTCCAATTACAACACAAGCACTCACATGCCAATCACAGGAACATTGCACAACTACATTTCCTGTGAACTCTGCTTCTCTGAATTGGGCCATATTTCCCATTATACCCCCTCGAGCTATTTTCCGGACCTCTAAACAGAAGGAAAAAGGGGAACTTAACTTTGGTATCTTATCTTCTGTAAACTCCACAACGGCACAAACACAAATCACGCTCGGTCGTTCTTTTGGGGGTTGAAGTGGGAAAGTCTTATCAGAAAATGTAGAAAAAGTAGTTGCTGAAAGTCAAGAGAAAGTTGTGGCGTATCTGCAGAAGTCACGAGGGAGACTGAATATTTGTAAATGGTCACAATCTTCTTACATACACTCTCACTGTGGAGGGGACGAGATGAAAAAGGTCATGCACACATTTTTTCCCCGTCTGTTTACGTTTGGCTCTTGAGAAGCCGTAGTTAAAAAAAATTTTTTTAAAAAAGCAGCGAAAAAGAAGTCAAATAAAGCCGAAAATTGTGAATTGTACCGAATGAATTTAGTATGAATGGTATCAAAATGTCATCTCGTCTCGCTCTTGTGGACCCAAAATGTCTCAAGAATGTGTCTCGTCCCATAATATTTCAACAGGCCCAGGGACCAAATCAGGCCCTGTAAGTGATTTAATCCGGCCCACGACCCGACTTCCAAATATGAAAACAAAACCAAAAATATGATTTACTGGTTTAATTCTGGGTTAGCACTAGTTAGATCTGGTTTAGTCTTTGTTTAGCCCCTGTTTAACTCCGCTTCAGACCTGGTTGGTACTAGTCTAGTTCTAGTTTAGTTCTTGTTCAGGACAATTTTGCAAAGCATCGTTTGTTATTTCTCACAAAAATCGAATCTATCGGTCAATATTTTATTGTATTAACGCCATTTATTGAAACAATGTTGGGGATATTTGTGCGACCCAAATTACAGTAGTCACAGTGGCGTGTTGGGCCCCTCCGGCTTTGGCCCTCAGGAAAATGAAGTTGAACAGCCCTGATTTCTGTTTTACTACAACTACTCACATGTCATTGTATTGTATTCCATTATAGTAGCTTCATTTTATTCAAAGTATAATTCAATATTCTAGTTCAAGGGACCACTACAGGTCGGACCACTCATTGAACTAAAATGTAGTCAAGATAAATATATTTTCAATGTTGCTATTTTCAAAATAGCACATTTGTTCAAAAAGCGTCAAAAAAGTTGTTTATTTGTATAAATTCTGCATAAACGATTAGCCCTGGTGTGATGTCACTTCCTGTCGTTTTCTACAGATTTTTCAACGTTTTTTTCCACAAATACCTGCTCGATTGGTGTAAAACTATCATTTATATGTACAACAGGTATAAATAAACCAAATAAAGTCAAAATTAGATAATCGTAAAAACCTGTCATACGTCACTTGAAGGTATGGTTTTTCAAATAGTTTGATTTATTACTGCAGTTTTACTCCACTGCTGTAATAAAAAGGTTCTCTCATCTCTTATTTTTGACTATTCTATATGTAAAATAGTCATTGTTTGTAGCCCTAACCGTTCTGCCTCCATTCGCAAGAAATATTTATGATCAATGTGCCGAAAATGCACTAAATTGTCAATCAAAACTTGTTTAGTTCAGGGGTAAATGTCATTTTTTTTACATTAGAACTCAAAACGCAGCCAAATTAAAACATACATGTTTCTAGTAACTCTAGCCACTCAATGTCAAGAAGATCCATCTGCAAAATCCCCATTTCGCATCCGCCACCAGCGCAAGTGAAAGTGTCCAATCTCCTTAATGAACAACACCACTCGCAGTCTATCTACTTGTATTAGATAACCCATTCGTGAGTACTTTCCATTTGTTCGCCTTGAAAGCGAGGGTAAAAGGGGGCAGCGGGGGAGATAATGTAACGCGGTGTCGTCCCTCCATTGTGTGGCGGGGCAATTACGCCAAGCGGCTAACAAACGCACGATGCATTATTCACTGCATCCTGTGTCGTCCCCCCTGCTCCTTTATGGCGACGGTGTTCATTACTACGGCGCCGGACGTTTATTTTTAATGCAAGGAGAGAACTGCAATTTTCACTGCAATTTTCACTCCCGCCTTTCGTTTGCAGCTGCGTTTCGAGCTCGTTTTTAACAAAAGGACGCGGCTGAGTCCAAGTGCGGCGCGTTTGTTTTCATGGGCACAATCCAAAAAAAAAAGGCGGTAACAGAAGGATTCCGCGCCGTTCTGGGGGGGGGGGGGGGGGGGGGACGCCTTTGTACTTACAGAAGACCAGAGCCGCTTGATTTTGGGAAAACATTTAAAAGTATTGTGATTAGATTTGCGATGTAGAAGAATATTTAGTTCTTTGCAGGGGAAATTCTATTATCTAAATAACAGCAGACTTTGCGCCGACTCAAAAAGCACTTTAAATCCTGTGGAGTCATAATTGAGATGAAAGATTAAAAGGCCAATAATCTCAATATTTTTTGGAGTATTCCGATAAATCTGTATCTCAACAACATCCACAAAACTATCCAGAGTTAAAATGACTTTGCAATTTGCCATGGTACCAATATTTTTACTGAAAAACGACGCATTCAAAATGTGTTACGATTTAAAAAGTCTGTTAAATATTTAAGATAATGAAGAAGAAGAAAAAAGTAGGAGTCGACTGGTGTTATCTGCGAGTGTAAAGTAGAGCGTTCCAAATAGAGAATTAAATACACAACAAACGTGCTTGCACATATATATGCAGACAAATGTTCAAATGATCGTTTGGTGTGCGGAACGAGAAGAGAATTGTCAAACTGCAGTGAATTACGCAAATTCCCTGCTCGGTTCTGTCCCACCAGCAGCACATCCGTTCAGCGCTTCCTCCGCGCGTCACCGTCTTACATTCTGCACTCAGATCTTCACATCTCTTCACTTCAGCAGCTCGCACATCCATCACTGGTCTGGAGTCTTGGGCTTCTCCTCTCGACTTGTCTTTTTAATAATGCACGCTTCTCCGACAGGGCTCGTTCCTGGAATACCTGATGTGACACGGCAGCAGCAGACGAGGCACGTCGGATTAACCGTTCACTAGAGCTTAAGGTTGTCACCATGGGGAAATTTCAAACTCAATTTTGAGACTAAGCAAATTGTGACAGTCATACTTACTATTAGGGATGTCAAGACGATTCGGTTAAATCGATGATTGTGGTTAAATCTGGTCAGAATATAATCGTAAGAACTAAAAAAAAATAACATTTAAGTCATTTCAATTCAATCCGTTTTCAAAAAAAAGTATAGTGCTTTTTATGAGGCGGGTCATAGCACAATAACTTGCTGCAAAACTTGCTGGAGCGCGCACTATTGTGTATTAATAATTGAGAATAATCGTATCTCTGTGTATACCTTTCTTCTCGCTAAAATTCAATGTCGGCGGCAAATAAATAAATTAATAACAATCAATGCTATCCAAAACTAGACAGTGAAGAGGGGAAAAAAAGAATAAAAATCACAAAAATATGACAAAATTGGACCTCCGTTGCTATCGTTTTGTGTTACAATCATGTTTGTATAAAAATAGGAGCTGCAAATATAACAAGAATCACATGCATTTGAGAACATGTTTGTGGAGGATGTTATTTAATTTTAAAAAGGTGCACTGCGTAACTTTCTTGTGGCAAGGCACTTTGCTCGTCTTCAGGGAGACGTTAATTAGTTATTATTGATTTTCCTTTTCAAACTAGTGTTGTTTTAGTTTAAAAGATCTCCTGATTACCTTGCTTTCTTATAGCTGGGTGCCTCTCCACAGATCTGACAAAAATAAACAAAATATATTGACAATAATTGATATATTGATGTTGTTTGGGTATTGCGATAACGATAGTCAGACGATATTATATCCAATCCAACAGAACACGTCTTTAAACGGATTATCGAGTGTTGTTGGAGAAATGTCGGTCAAATTAATCACAAAAGTGCACAAACATCACCTGCACACCCTTATTTTGAAAATTTACGACACAACATTTTTTCAATTTTGCTTTCGATACGCTCTTTTTGAAGCATTTTTGACTATAAACGATAACCTGGATATTAACATTTTGCATATCTTCAAAACAACAGTCGCGACATCTTTATTTCTACAGTGTTGCCCATCACCAGCATACACATTTAATGCCGAACTGTGGAACATTCCAGAGGCAAGCAGGTCGATCCTCTAGCACGGGGAAAAAAGTAGTCACATTCAGTGCGTCTTTTGAATAATTGCAAAACGCGACCGTGCAAATCGTGCTCGACTTACGATCGACTGCGAAGGAATCCCGAGCGTTTGTGACAGTCTGTTCCTTTAGTGTACACACCAGAGGGCTTAGTCACTACGGTTTATACATATGCATGAGGGGAGGCGAGGGGGGGGGGATTGTTTGGTTTGACTCCCGAAGGTGAAGGAGGAAAACCAATGGACCTGGTTAATATGGAGGAGATGAAGTCCTGGCTTACTCAGACTCGTGTTAATGCGGATGTCAATATGACGGAGAGAATATGGTGTTACCAAGTCAGGGCAATATAAAGCTATTATGCTACGCTATTAAGGAAATCATTGTGTTTATTTTTAAACCTTCCACCTCAATGTACAGTAGGCCTGTCACAATAATTTACTACAACAACTAGGGATGTAAAGATTATTAGGTCAAATCGATCATTGCGGTTATTCAGGTCACAATATAATCGTAAAACCCCAAAAAATCATCACCGTGAAAGTTTTAGAAGCAAAATTAAGTCTTTTTTTGTTCAATATGAAGCCCAAAAATAGACCTAAATGCAAAGATATTTTTTTATCTGGCTTTATGTGTCAGTTAACTTTCAAAATAGAGTTCAAATTTGGTAAAGCCGGACATAAACTTGACTAAAATGTTATATCGTGACATCACTAATATCAACTTATCGTTCAATAAATAATCTTTATTTTGCGGCTCAGTTTTTATCGTGTGTACACTAGTTTGGGATGTTTTGTTGTTTTTAAGTTGGACAATAAAATCTGAGCTTTACAGAGTCCAATAAGTGACTTTTTAAAAACAATTATAATGACTAATTTATAAAAGATCATGTTTTTTAAAGATCGTTTTGAACATTTAGAAAGGGGTTTGCGGCTTTATAGTTTTAAGTCAATATCATCATTACAGGCGCAGAGTTCTGACACCAATTATATCCAGATCTAGCATTTGGATTTCTTGTCTAACCAGCGTTTTATTCACTGTACTGCATTAGTCTGGCCGCTGTTGATTTAAAGGGCTGAAGAAAGAAAGTACTGACATATACATCTCTGTGCATTGATTAGTCGACTAAAAGGAGCGTCTTGAATCTCCATGTTCTGACCGTTCATCCGACCGTTCATCTGACCGTTCATCTGGCCCAAACTGCACTCACAATAACAACTATGCCTGGAGAAACGTACAAGTAAACATGACGTAAAAGTGGATATTAAATCATCGATATTTTCTCCGTTTAGTGCAGCCGCTCAAACATAAAGACACTTTTTCCTCACCAACTCCTCCTATTGGTCAGCCTCGGTAAGACTGCGAGTGACTGACAGCTGGATTCAACCAATCGCAGTGAAGTTTGAACACTCAGAAGAAGAACACGACTTTATTTACCTCTTCGCAACGATACAAAGAGCGTATGAATCGTAATGAGGATCTGCCCCCAAAATAAATTGTGACTTTCATATTTTGCCCATCCTTAATATGAACTTTGCCTTCTTATTTCTGTTATTGTCCATCCAAAACATTTATAACCCCAATAACATTATTAATCGACTAATAAAAATGTTGGTCAACTAAGAATTCATCGACAAATTAATAAACTAAATGACTATAAACGGTCCCAAGATGCACTGCGTAACTTTTCTGTTGCAGGGTTTGCCACCTGCTCGCCTCCACGCAGACGTTATTGCCTGTAATGTCTCACAGTGTGGCATTAAACGTAACAATGGTGAGGATACACTTGTTCAACACCATCCGTACCGTCGAAGTGATAACGGAAAGAAGCAGAAAAGTAATTTAAGGCAAAACGTGGCAACAGCATACGTAGAAAAAGGGCCGAGACGAGACAAGAATGCAGAAAATAAATAATATTGCTGCCGATATATTTTATTCATAACTGTCTGGGAGATGCTGAGCCAGACAGTCGACTTAAAATCAAGCCGTTATTGTCCAAAAAACGCAAACATATCATTCATACAGCTGTAAAACTAAATGAATGCGTCAGTTTATTGTTGGATTTAAAGTAGACGGCGACAGAAAACCAGGTACAAGCTTTAATCACAGTTCTTTTAGAAGCAACTGCAACAGAACTTGTGGCAAATGTTTTCCTTTGCTTAACATGAGAGAAATGTGTGTATAAAATTGTGTTTTTATAGGACAGAGGGATGGATGTCAAGATGCATCTGTTAATTGATAATCATGATGTTTCAGGTCACTCACAAAAAACTAAAAAATAACAATTCAGATGCAAAAATAAGCTCAATCTATACTCTAAAAAGGTAAACCTAAATGTAAAAAGTGTTTCCATCTGGCTTTTTATGTTCATTTACAACAATATTTTACTCACTTCACTCAACTTTCTCAATTAATAAGTGCAGAAAATGCTGTCGTTTGGTCATGGTGTCAATAATCATGAATAATTGTCATGTTTCAGAAGCAGAATTACTTAGAACAGCAGCTAAACCGCCAGCAGAACAAAGATAAATTCACAATTTTAAAATAACTTGACCTACCCACGCTCACAACATACATATTTACACGTTAAAACTAAAACTAAAATAATGTTATATATATCATTGGGACATCTCCATTTCCAGGATGTGCAGAGTTAAACAAGAATAGTTTGTTTTCAATGTGCAGAAAACCTAAAAAGTACAATTGAACAGAACCTTGTGAAATAATCAATGTAAATGTAACACAAACATGAAAGCCCATGCAGTCTATACAAGTCCTTAAAGTGCTCTACATACAATAATAATGTTTGTCTGACTCAAACCCGTCTTTTCACAGCGCGTGTGCCCAGGAATCCCCCCGGTGCAAAAACCAGAACAGAAGAGAGATAACAAACTGCTGTATTTCACCACTGAAAAGGTCAGGAAGTTCCAACACACGCTTGACCTTAGGTGCTCTGCGCCGTCATGGCAACGAGAGGAAGGGAGGAGCTTGCACAAAACATTTGACAAATCAGAAAATTGGAATGAATAATTGTGATGTAATGGCGAATTAGGGATTCAAGATGATTCGGTTCATCAATACTTGTGATTATTCAAGTGCTCATATAAATGTAATAATAATCTTTTTAGAAGGAACATGAAGTCTTTCTAAATTAATCTATAGTTTAAAATAGAGATAAATGTACAGTACAGTACTTTTTCATCTGGCTGTTTTTGTCACATTAACATTGTGTTAGACAATAGGAATTCAATCATTTTTCTTAAAATAATTTTAACTCAAAGATTTGATATTGTGACATGCCTCAGGAACGCTACGAGACTACGGAAAACGAGCAACATCATCACAATTATCTGGGTTAAAACTAAAAATCGGGAGGATTATTTGAAACAATTATGTCCTGTCAAAAGAATACATTTATCACTTAATTTAGTTGTGTTTTAATACATATTCGCTAAAGATTAGAAAATGTCATTTAGATCCATAAGTTCAGTAGAAAACATTTCCAATTCCTGAATTGATACTTCACATACAAATGTACACATGTTTATCCATCATATTTATCCCGACCACACCACAAATTCTGAAAAAAAACAATATAAACCTAAAATACATGATGGCGACGCGTTCAGTTTAATGCCTGTGTAAAAAGTGGTCCTTATTTCTTTTTCTTTCCAAATCTCTTCTAGACCCGGATGTGTTTGGCGTTTGGGTTGTGCTTTCTGAACAAATTGGTGGAGGGCAAAACAGGAGGTCTGCATATTTGTGCCTGCCAGGGCAAGTGCAACACGGCGCTGCAGCGTCAACAAACCAAGTGGCGTTTTGGGTAGACAGGAAGAGGTTAGCGCTTCGACACTTCTGCAAACACGTTACACAAGTGTAAACTCTGCAGAGTCGGGAACTATTCTGCCAACAACATCCCGGCTCGGGGTTTTCAGGGTCTTACTTTGACAGTTCTTAATGTTAAAGCCTGACACCACAAAAGCCAAACTGTAATTTAAACGTTCTTTTATTGGTATTGCTCAAGATAAACACAACTACAATTAATGGTGACTAAAACTAACAACTTTCAACTAAAAATCTTTTAAAAATATCGTGGACTGTCACAATATATCATATTGAAAGCTCCTTTGCTTAAATGTTTTGTTGAGACTAAGGCTGCAACGATTAATTCATTAAAAAAGCTTAAATTATTATTTATTACCTCAATGATTCGTTTAATTTATATATTTATATAAAAAATAGGAATCTGTGGCGCGCAGAGCTTGTCCCGGACCTGCAGCAGCTAAAGCACAACAGGGCAGAGAGCGGCGTGTTTTAAACTCGTCACTGGGAAGAGTTTTGTCGTATGAAAGAGCACAGAGGACCATTATGAACCGCGATGAAGACACACAGGCTAGAGTGAACGGCACACGGAGCTAATGCGGCAAAATGCAGAGTTACAGCTCAAGACACCGTCACATAAAGTTTTACAAAAGTGTCTTATTTTAAGTGATGTGACATAAACGCATTTATATATATTCTTTATATACAAACAGAACCGTTTGGACTGAAGTGAACTGCTGCTGTTTTGGGACAAACAAGTGAAATTAAAATGTGTTATTTTAAGCAGAAACTCCTTATTTATTTGTTCATTACTATGAACTATCATGTAAATTAAAAAAAATATTTAATTTGCTTTTAAATGGTTCACGGAATGTACAAAAGAAATGACCGATTACTTGATTAATCGAAGAAAAGAATCGATAGATTACTCGATGACTAAAATACTGGAGAGCTGCAGCTGAGACAGAGTGCAGTGCTTGGATACTGTAACAGTGAGATGGAATCGGGACCATGGAGTTGTAAATGAGTCAAATGCTGCAGGCGCTTTGGGGAATCACAGATTATTTGGCAGCAGGGGGAGGAGCAGCAGCAGGGGGAGGAGCAGCAACAGGAGGAGTAGGGGGAGCAGCAGGAGCAGGAGAAGCAGGAGGACCAGCAGCCCACCAGGAGGAGCAGGGAGCAGCAGCAGAAGCAGCAGCAGCAGGGAGAGTTAGCACAACAGCGAGAAGTAGGGGGCAGCAGCAGGAGCAGGAGGAGCAGGAGGAGCAGTGAGGCCGAGCAGCACCAGAGAGCAGGCAGAGGAGCAGTGGTGAAGCCACAGAGGATAGGAGAGCAGAGGAGCAGTCAGCACCAGGAGGAGCAGGGGAGCAGGCAGGAGGACAGGAGCAGGAGGAGCAGAGGGCAGCAGCAGCAGGAGTAGTAGAGGAGCAAGGAGACCAGCAGCACCAGGGAGGAGCAGGGGAGCAGCAGCAGGAGCAGCCAGCAGCAGTGGGAGAGGACAGCAACAGGAGGAAGTAGGGGGAGCAACAGGAGCAGGAGGAGCAGGAGACCAGCAGCACCAGGAGGAGCAGGGGGAGCAGCAGCAGGAGGATAGGAGGAGCAGGAGGAGCAGCAAGCACCAGGAGGAGCAGGGGGAGCAGCGGAGCAGCAGGAGAGCAGGAGCAGAGGAGCAGGAGGAGCCAGCAGCAGACAGAGAGCACGCAAAGCAAGCGCGTCAGAACCCTCTAGCCACCCTCCATCTCTGTCAAGCTTTGTTGATCGCTCTCTCCTCTGTCTCGTTCCTCTCTCTCCTCTGTCTCGTTCTCTTCTCTTCTCTGTCTCGTTCTCTCTCTCTTCTCTCTCGTTCTCTCTTCTCTGTCTCTTCTCTCTTCTCTGCTCGTTCTCTCTTCTCTGTCTCGTTCTCTCTCTCTTCTCTGTTCTCGTTCTCTCTCTCTTCCTGTTCGTTCTCCTCTCTCCCTTGTCTCGTTCTCTCTCTCTTCTCTGTCTCTTCTCTCTCTCTCCTCTTGTCTCTTCCTCTCTCTTCTCTTGTCTCGTCTCTCTCTCTCTTCTCTGTCTCGTTCTCTCGCTCTCCGTTCTCGTTCCTCTTCTCTGTCTCGTTCTCTCTTCTCTCGTCTGTTCTCTCTCTCTTCTCTGTCTCGTTCTCTCTCTCTTTCTCTGTCCTCTTCTCTCTCTCTCCTCTGTCTCGTCTCTCTCTCTCTCTCTCTCTGTCTCGTTCTCTCTCTCTCCTCTGTCTCGTTCTCTCTCTCTCCTCTGTCTCTTCTCTCTCTCCCTCTGTCTCGTTCTCTCTCTCTCTTCTCTCTCTCTTCTCTCCTCTGTCTCGCGTTCTCTCTCTTCTCGTCTCGCGTGTCTCGTGTTGCTCTCTCTTCTCTGCGCCTGTTCCTCTCTCTTCTCTGTCTCTAGATATCCTCTCCCCTCTCTCATGCTCTCAGACAGTATCTCTCTACGTCTTCCTCTGTGATACTCAGTATCTCATCATCTACCACTACTAATCCTCTAGATATCAATTCCTCAACATTCACTCTCTACATCCTATTCTCTCGTCAGATCTCTTCACTCACATCTATCCTCTACTCTAGTCATTCGCGTATTAAACAATACTCAGTACATCTACTCCGTACGTCCGCTAAGACTTTCTCTCTCTTCTCTGTTCTGCACAACCATTAGTTATCTACTACCTCTATCTCTATCTACTATCTTCACTTACTATTCGGTGTTCTTCCTCACGTGTTCTTTCCCCGTATCACATCTCTTCACAATCATGTAGTTGCGGTACTCACAGTTCCCCTCTCTCTCATCCCTGATCTCAACGTTCGCGCGTATTCATCAACTTCTCGCCCTCATGGATTCTCTCCTCCTTGTCCTACAAGCTGGTCTCCTCCTACTCTCTCAGTGTCATCGTCAAGATGCGTACGATCTCTGCTCTGTCTCGCCTTCGCTCTCTTCTCTTCTCGCTTCTCTCTTCTTCTCTGTCTCGCGTGTCCTACTCACCTCGCTGTCTCTGCGCATTGCTACGTCTTCGCAACTCTACAATTACTATAAGTAAAACTACAGAATGTCCCTCATCATCTTCAACAATATTGTTCCTCGATCTCTTCTTCTGGTCTCTCATTGCTTCCTCTCTCTTCACACTCTAGTTCTACTTTCCTGTTATCTCTCTTCGCCATTTCAAGTATCTCTTTCTTCTGTTCTCCGATCCTCTCTACTCCTATACGCTAACGCAGTCGTCATCCTCTCTTCTGCCTATCCTCGCGTTACTCTCTCTTCTCTGTGTCTCGTTTCCTCTTCCATTCTCTATTTCTATGATGCTTGCATATTCAGTCATGAACTTCTTGTCGTCCTCTATCTCTCTTCTTTCGAGTCTCTCACCTCTCTCTCTACTCCGGTCTACCCGCAATGCCATACGCTTCTTTCGTGACTCTCTTCTTTCGTCTCCGACTTCTCTCTCTTCTCTGTCTCGCTGTCTATACAGAAACTCTCTTATCGCATTCGCGCTGTCATCCCTTTACGTCCTACTACCTTATCTTCTTACTTGGCGTCTCCTACTCTATCTCGGTATCCACCTCGCGATAACCTGCATCTCACTATCATATCTCGTGTCTGTCTCCCTATCTGCGTCTCTGTTCCTTCATTCTCCACTACTCTACACCCATATTGCGTCATTCCCTGTCCCGCTCGTGTCTCTCTAAACTCGTATCCCAATAGACTAAAGTCATTTACGTCTTCGCTCTTCTCGTCCCAGCGTTGCTCCTTCTGCTCACTTCACTCTGCTCTCATCGTCAGTTTCTCCCCTTTCCTTCATGCCTTCCCATCATCATCTCTACTCGCCACCTCAGCTCTCTCTGTTCTCCTTACTCTCTTCTCTTCCTCTCATTCCTCTCACTACTCCCTTCCTACTGAGTCTTCCTCTTCTCTCTTCTCTATTGATCTCGTATTCCCCCCTGTTGCATGCAATACCCAGTGAAATCGAAGGCATTTGGGACGAAACTTAACATCCATTTCAGAAAAAAGAAGACAAGCTTATACTATATATCGCGATTGAGCCAAATGCAGAACAGCAAATTCCTTGTTATCTGCAAGTATTATATAATGTTCTACCTCTTAGTAAAATCTCTCATTTATTTATTTCTTGCATAAAGTATTTTGTGACTTCTTAATACAGCAGGAAGACCTAGATGATGATGCGTGGATTAAACTCTTTGATCAGAATGCTATCCATGAATAGTGAAATGAGAAAATTGAAGTTTGTCAAAAGCAATGACACTTTAAGCAACACTTTTACAATGATTATCAATGATTCTGTTTTGAGGATACACAAAACCATTAAACAAAGCCCAACGGAGAGAGAAATGCAAAAAAGCGCATCCCACTTGTTGGAGATGCCCATTTTATCCTGATGTGGGCGCGGTTTGGTCTATTCTAGTCTCCGCTTTTAATTCTAATTTGGCCAGGTTTAGTTCTCGTTAAGTTCTGGTTTAGTGTGAAAACAGCCTTAGAATCTGGACAATATAACGTTACTCTGTATTTGACCCCTTGAAAATACAAAAAAAAAAAATTTGAGTCAGAAATTATCATGCGAAGAAATATCACGATTTTACGATTAATCACGCACATTATCAGCAAAAAAAAGGAAACATTTAAACTTGCAAATATTCCTTTGAAGGAAAATGAATGTGGTTTGTATAACAATCAACTTCCCTACCCTTTAACATATTCATTTAAAAATAAAATATATAGCACAAATGGATTAAATAAAATAAAATTGAAGCTTATTTGTCCCTTTTTGTAGCCTCTTTTTATGCATTATATAATTTATTAGTGAGATGAGCCATCTCACAGGGTAACGCACCCCAACAAACAAACAGATTTTCAAAGAATAATAAGCGTTTACAGGTAAGATTACGCTCTGGAACTCCTCGTCTCCTCCTCCGTTCGCCCTCTCTCCTCCTCGTCTCCTCCTCGTCTCCTCCTCGTCTCCTCCTCGTTGCTCCTCCTCGTCTCCTCCTCGTCTCTCCTCGTCTCCTCCTCGTCTCCTCATCTGAGCTCATGGCTTCACCTTCAGCTCGTGCTGAGTGCCCACTTTGCGCTCTAGCGCAGTCAGTGGCGGCCCCTCGCTGCCTCATTAAACTCATGAAGAAAAAAAAACTACTCCCGCTACTGTTAGCCTCGCGCTGTTACTCGCACTAGTGGCGGACCCCCGTGTGTAACGACTGGCGTTCAGCGAGCTTATCCAGTCTTGTTACACGCTGGCTGCGTGTGTGCCACCGCAACGCTAATACCGTCAGATTCCAAAAGCCCCTATCGTGGCCATAAATAATTGCAAATGAATTCGAGACACATAAACAAAAACGGTTAATTGTGACATCCCTAGGTATGAATGATGGATTTATTTGTATAGAACTTAACTTCTGTCAAAAAGTATACAGAAAAGTTGCAACAATATTGTTATTGCGCGACTTGACAGCCAAATCGCATCACAATCCTTTACAATATCGCGCAGCCCAAACGTGGGGCGTCTGCGTTAAAGCTCCAGCGTAGGACGATACAAGGAGTTTTGTTTCAGCACTTTTGGGGGGGAAGTGATCTAAAGCAGTCATATATTCTGCCTTTTGTGACGTTTCCAAACAAACTACGAGCGTCAGACAGAACCAAAGCCAAACCGCTGCACATTGGGGGATTTTTATTGTAAATAGCTGCAAACCAGACAACTCGTTTAGCCCAAAAGTGTAAGAATGTTTTATTCATGTCGCGACGCACTCCACACAGCAGCACGCAGACATTTAAACCCGGAAAAGCAGCGCGAGCATGTGCCCTGTGGCTTTGCTTTCCACCCTCAAAGCCCCAAAGTATCTGAGCAGCTTTAAGCACGTGAGACTGTGGCTGCAGACAATCTCACCACTAATTACTAAAAAGGGAGACCAACATCCGAGGTACGCAGACGCAATATGGCACCAGCCAATTTAGAAACTTCAACGTCAAAAATAGCACAACTTTGTTTCACGTCTTCGTTTAAATGTAAACTTACAACGCTAAAGTAACACAAACAGAGCTAGAGGTGGGAGACCTATCGACAAAGGTTATTATACAAGAACTACACAAAAATGTTGAATATAGTGTATATTGTGTATAAATTACAAATATTAAAACGACCTAAAGAAATAAACTTCAATCAAGTGTAATCTACAAAACAAGATAGTTCTGCACTTTTATGGTTCATTTGACTCAACAAGATATTTACAGACACATTTTTGACCATTCCTTATGTATTGTTAAAATATCAATATAATATAATTGGAATACTGCAAATCATTCAATCATTTTTGTCAAAATTGCCCACCCTTATATAAAGCTCATATTGAAGTCGTACATACTGGTACATTGAGTAACAGAATGACTGCACAACGTTGGAAAAATATGAAATATCTCATCAATTATAAGAATCTATGACAAATTTAGACAACTTTAATGACATTTTACTCTCAAAGTTAGATTGTAATGAGGCGGTTTGGCATGATCTCCCCAAACTTCTGTCACACATTTACGTCATTGCATTTGTTATTACTATAAAGACTTCTGGTTTCAAGAAGACATATTGTGCTTTTTCAGGTGCTTAGTATTGAACTATGACATGAGCAGATCATCGTTTTACATCTTGTTCATTGTAAAACAGCAAGATTCCTCTAAAAATATCAGAAACTTCCTGTTCAAAATGCCCTAAATTAGAAAAGAGAAACGTCATTCCTCTAAGTGTCACTCGGAGTCTCCATGTTTTCAATAATCACGCATAAGTACAGGGATGTGGGCGGGGATAGGGGGTAGGGGGGAACTGTCCGAGCACTCAAGCATGCATGAATCAATTCAACCTAAACTTTGAGTAAAGTAATGACGAGCAAACACTGGATAAAATCTCATTAAAGTTGCATGATGTGTCTCTTGAACGTAAAGCAGGCCGAAGCAATCGTTTTTGTTGTTGTTGTTTGTGATGGTTTCTAAATCGGGGGGAGAAAACAGGAATTGCCCAATCACTTTATAGGAAGTTTTTGGATTTCCCTTTTTGCGCTTGTGGTTCCGCAAAAGGCAGAAACACAAACCGCAAATTGAAAGTGGCTTCATCTGAACAACATCATCACTCTGTCCTTCCTCCATTTACAAGAGGACTGTAGGGAAAGTGCTCATTATAAACTCTGACGCCCTCATTCTTTAGATGTATTAAAAAGGAAGTTTGCGCCCTTACTGGTTTGAAAAAGGTACTACAATCACAACTGAGTGGCCAGCGCCTTCACCCGCAGAAGAGAAGTGTTTCACGGGCGGCACTGGCACACTTTGCAGATGCTGGTCTTAAATTAGGTTCTGGATTGGATTTAGGTGTAGGCACTGGCAACACTTAATCTAATATATGGCCCATTCATTCATTAATCTTCTAATGCTTGTTCCCGTCAGGAGTCGCGGGTGAACGTGGGCAGAATGTGGCCCGTGCCTGTACCATTGTCACACACGTCATGTAAATACTGCCAACTGTGTCATAATAATACCTTAAATCGGTCAATTTATCATTCAGTAAATAAATAGTAACATTGGCGTGGCATTTTTAAGCTCGATATGGAGTGTCAGTTTTTAAAAATGCCGTACTTTTTATAACATTTGAGGAGCAGAGTTGTCTCATTGTTTGGATTATTATTAAAAGACCTTCTGATAAAAAAAAAGGTTAAAAAATAATAATATTAATAAAAATAATAAGACATAATTATTATAATTTAAAATATATAATAATAATAATAATAATAATAATAATAATAATAATAATAATAAACAAAAAAATTGTCCCATTTTATATTGCAGGTTCAAAAACTTTTACAATCCCGCTAAAATGGACCTGATATTATCATTTATCGCAATATTTTCTGTAGTAATGTATAACACAAGTTTGTGGCGTCAGGCCTACATAAGTATATACCCTTAAACTAGAATATATGCCAATCTTTACCTCATACGCGCCAGTGCCAGCAGAAGTAACGTTCAGTATGCATTTTTGTCTTCATCCATCCTCTGTCTTCCACATGTCACGTCACTAACCTAAACATTTTTCTTCTTTTTACCAAACAATCAATTCAATATGCCACCTTCCCTTTTCCAAAACACAATTAACCCATGACCTTGACTGCATCACAACCACCTGCTTCTGCATCCTCACCATGACACAATCAAACAGTGGTCGTCTCAATCCCAGAATAACGAGGATATTGTGGCGCGCGTTGGCATGTGCGACTCCCTGCGCCTTGTTGACTCATTCACGCACATAATAAGACGCCCACTTGGAGTGCCTTGGATTGCTGCTCAAGGTGGATAAAGTGTCGCGATTACAGTGACGACCTTGACACACTATTACGCGCAAGGCACTTTCACTTGACATGTTTACAACAAAAGGAAGGACAACTATAGCTCTGGCAGGCGGCACAAAAACACGATGTCAAACGAAGAAGAAATGGCTTTTTGAGGCGGCAAGTGACCCAACCTGTTCAAACATCACCATCAACAACAGGTTCTCCATCCAAAAGCACCTCGCACACCAATTGGGAGACTCACATCAAAGCGACACAGCCATAAACTTGCCTCATTTTGCTGCAAAATCGGCACAATTGCATTCAAACGTGCAGCATTTTGGCTCGTTTTGGTTCAATTAAGCGTGCAAACCAGGAGCAGGAATCTACATCCGATTAAGAAAGATAATCCCAGCTATAATGTCAACAGCAAATCATATTCATGAGGCGATAATGAGCCACCAAGTCTGTTGCTTAGACCCCAGGGGGTTTTCAGTATCCCCCTGCGTAAACAACACAAGCCATTTCCGAGAGACGCGCAAAACATGAAAACGACAAGTCATGGTTCCTCTTTTGGGGCTTTTTCACAGCCTCGTACTTGACGTACCTGGGCACGCAGCTGGGCGAGGAGCGGTCCACGTCCCAGGTCGCGTACAGGTTCATGTGCACCGGGCGGTTGGTGATGCTGACCGGTTTGGAGGGCTGCATGTGCGGCGAAGGGACGCCCCCAGTCCGCGGGAGCCCTCCTCGCTCCGACATCCTGGAGGCTGTGCGACGCGGGCGACGCTCGGAAACCCCGGCTTATCCACGCTTCCCCTCGGATCCCTCTCCTGCGCGGGCGCCTTGCTTCCCTCGCCTTTTCGTGGGCTTTAATAGTCCGTGTCCGGCTCGGTTCCGAAATGCGTAACGCTCCTTCTGCAAAAGTTGAAACGCTACTACTCGCCGCCGGAGAGCGCGCACATTGCAGTCGGTTTTGGAGCCCGACACGCAGCGAATCCCGCCGCCTTCTGCGCTTTCCCCCCCCCCAGCCGCCGGCGTCCCAAAGAGGGCTCACGCTGGTGTCGGCTCGGTGCTCCCCGCCTGTGCCCGTGTGCGCGCGCGTCTGTGTGTGTGTGTGTGTGCGTGTGTGTGTGTGCGCGGCGTGTTGTTGGTTGGTCGGTGCCGTCGGTCGTTTTGGAGGAAGCGGAAATTTCTCTCGCTGTCGTCGCACAATGAGCCCCGCGCGCGCAGCTACGCCTCTTGTGTCGGAGGGACGTAAAGGCGCGCGGCGGAGCGAGGCAGCGGAGCGGAGCGGGGCGTCGGGCCAATCAGGAGGCGAGCTGCCGCTGCGGCTGTGTTTGTTCAAATCCAGGAGCATGTTTAATTGACTTACAACAGGGTAAAGTTACAGGTTTAAGGCTCGCTTCGACCACAAACGCATCCTTTTAAATGTTATATTAGGCAATTTAACCTCTGCGTCTTTGTTTTCAAGCCGCATTATTTATTAGAGGGAGGCAGAGAAGCCAACATGTGCACTTAAGTAAGAGAAATGTTCATTTAAAATATAATAAAATCAAGAATAGTGCAATGGAAGAAAGAGTAAAAAGTAAAGAGAAACTACTTTGCACTTTATAGTCTGATGGCTAATAATGTAAGTATCAACAAATAATGTAGAGATTCTGGTGTTTTGAGCATATAGACAAAAAAGTGAAAATAAATTAGACTGCAGGTGATGAACAGGAAAACATCTTAAATTTGAAGGAGAACTTGTCGAACATAAATGTAAGAAAAAATGTATTACAAGTTTTTCATTATGTCATGTTTTCATATAAAAATGGACATTTACATCAGAAAAACTGACAGAGAGAGGTTTTCTTGTGTTTTTTTGGACAAATTATACACAAAAACATGTACAGAGGGGATTTTGGAGTGAAAATTGGCACAAAAATTCAAATTTTGCATCATTTTTTTAGACATAAAACTTGAATAAATAAAGCTTAGATTAGATATCAACAAATAATTCAGTGTGTTCTGTCAAAATCTTGATCGGTACAAGATTGTAAAGTTTGGGGTGCGGCGGGGAAGGGCTGATCTTTATGTCTCTGAGGGAGAAAAATGCATTGAAACTGCCTTTTCCCAGA
The DNA here is from genome assembly GCA_015082035.1 of Chaenogobius annularis. Taxonomy (NCBI): domain Eukaryota; kingdom Metazoa; phylum Chordata; class Actinopteri; order Gobiiformes; family Gobiidae; genus Chaenogobius; species Chaenogobius annularis. The sequence continues at coordinate 996,959 of BJKM01000346.1, read as the reverse complement.
GAAATCTATGGATGACGTTTGGAGCAGATTAGACGATTTAGCGTTGAGAAAGCAAACTGACCAAAAAACAAACACGTGAAAGTAGTAGTAGCACTGCCAATGTTCAAATACTTCAAGCTTTTGTCACTACAGACTTAGTCACAGTGGGAAGCGGAACCACAACTTTCACTCAAGTAAGAGCAGTCTATTGTTACTTAAAACTAAATGTATCCCCCGCTGCTTTTTCAGATACACAAAAAATCGACAAGTATGGCTGGTTATTTTAATTACTTTCAGACATTGTATCATACTTTTTTGGCTTTTAACATGACCTAAACTGAAAATGAAAACGAGATATTACTCAGGTACGTTAAGCTCATAGTTACAAACCCTTGTGGCATCATATGGTTTTCAGTTTCATCCATCAGTCTCCATCGTAACGACAGACTGGAAGAGCCATTGGTGTCGACATATCACCCAGAAAACCCGGCACAAACGAAAAAGTAAATGAGTGAACCTTACAAGTCACGCGGCATCAATGGAAAAGTGGGACGTTCTCATAAATAAGCGAGGTACAAAGGTCTAAAAGAGGAGCAGACGTCACCATTGGACTGAATTGTGCTTCTGTCTACTTGGTTATAAGTACACAAACTTTACTTTTCTAATATCACCTTCAAATTTGGGATTTCCGCTCAGGAATTGACAATAAACGCCGTGTGATCCGTTCCTTCTCGTACAGTTTCTCTCTAACCACAAACATGCAGCACATCGCAACACTTCTGTTTAATCCATGGCGCGTTAAAAAGCATCGAATTACTCTTGACGACCGCACCGCACCTCCATCGATCAAGTTCATTGGCACGGTTATGACACATCGCCGTACATGATGTGACTGCCTTCTATTTCAAGACAAAGACGGAACGAGGAAAGCGGTTACGGCTGCGAAAAGTAATGCGTTTATGCAACAGGCTCTGAGGAAGCGTGTTGCAGGAAATGCGTTTTAATTGCTCTATTTCCAGGCCTTGGAAAAACCCGGCTGGCGGAGTCTCAGGTGTTTCAGAAAGGCCCATTACTCTCGCTCACTCAGGGCGCAGACGCGACACAGACGCGACACAGACGCGACACAGACGCGACACAGACGCGACACAGACGCGACACAGACGCGACACAGACGCGCAGACACAACCAGCAAAGGAGCTAAACCGGTTCGAGACGTCCGCCTGACAAAGGAATAGCCCTGGTTAGTTCTAGTGCTCCTTTCTCCAGCTCAAAATGCCACATACTGAGCTAATGAATTCTTTGCGGTTTTCATGCTCAAACTGAGAATAAAAACGCTGCAAAGTAGTTATTGAACTACTATTGTGTTTATGATTCATGTGTGTAAACAAGTGCCAGGAATGATAAGACAATAAAAGTGAAGGAGTGTGCATTAGTAGCCACACAGGTTCTGGCTCTGCGCCCATGAAACATATGAGCATTAGTCTATACGTTTCATAGGTGACCAAACCTGCTCGTCTCTCTTCAGATGCCATTTATTGCTGTGAATTGGGACAGTACATGTTAATCATTGTGTCAGCAGCAGCTTCAACATGCAACTATGCAAGAAAAAAGATCATCTCTGAGAGCATGTTTTTTGTTGTTTTGTTGTTTCTGTCATTTTGTGCCTGTGATAGAAAACAAACATTTGACTTCAGTCCTGCGCCTTAGTACATGGCAGATGTTATTGTTGTGTGGCATTCGACATATCTATCTGCACGGAGACAAGCAGGCGAGACCACCAGGACAGATCTGTGGAGAGGCGAACTGGACAATATGATGAAAAAAAACAAAATTCTTTATTTTACTTTATTAGATTTTGCTATAAACACATTGGAATTTTCTTTCAATATTCATTTCCTCCACATGAACAAGACAAATGTAATACAATTTGAATAAAAATAGTTAAGATTCATTCTGAAGTCAGTAGCATGTGGTTTGGAGCAGAGTGTTGGCCGTGGACCTCTCGATTATGAAGACCCAAGCGAACACAGCACATAAACAAATAAACAAATAAAACTATCATGATTTTTCAGGTCACAATACAATCGTAAACATTCCAATCGTGAGAATCAGTTCAATCATACTCCGAAAATGACTTTCTCATCAGGCCATTCTAATGACTTGTTAATTTGGAAAGTTAGATTTCATAAAACTCGTGAGAAATGATGAGTTGGTCTGAGTAACAATAATCATGAATAATCGTGACATCGTGATGTTTCTTCTCACACTCACAACAGAAACACTGATATTGTGACACAGTGCTTATCTATGAACAACCACATTTTCTCTACACTTTAGGTGCTCGTTTCACTGGTCGGCCCGTCCTTACAGTTCTAAACACAGGATATGAAGGCTCAAACCAGTTTAAGAACACAGAAGAGTCTTTCTTACGTGTTGGCAGCAGAATCCCTTTGTTCCCCTCCTCCTGTTACCTGAGCCTCACGCTGCCGTCGCTGCGTTTGGCCTCGGATCGGCTCTTGATTAAACAGACGCCGCGTTTGTAGCTCGAGCGGAGAAGAAACGGGCTGATCATAAAGCTGAAGTGACCAATCGTGCTTTCGCTTTTAGGATCACTCCTGATATGAATATGAGATAATCAAATGCCATCACAATCATCAACGATGCCCGAGACCAACCTAAAGATGCACCATGTAACTTTTCTGCTTTACCTGAAATGTTCCAAAGTATGGCACTAAACAAGCCTGTACAAATACAAAACAATACTGTGAAAATGCACGCTTTTTAGGGCATTATCGAGCAATAAAAACACCTGGCAGGCCTCACACTTAACGCTGTGGTGTCAAACGCATATACTTTGCAGAATGCTCCTCTTTAGATCAACAACAATTTGGCCCAGTAACATAACCAAACTTCAGTTACCGACTTTACATAACGGTAAGGTATAAAGGTATTCAGGTATTATTGTGCACTAAACCCCAAATGTAAACCCTTCGGTGAGTCGTTTCTAAGCCCAAGTCATTCTTATACAGGAAATGAATTGTCTGTTTTATTTAGGCTATATAAGGTTTCCTGGTTAATTTAACTTCTGTGGTTGAATAAATAAATAAATAAAGGTGTCGTCATTATAAAAAGTGCCACTGAATTAACCAGTGTGATGTCATCATTCTCACTGAAAAAGTTAAATGAATGTATAAACTACAAACATTTCCATATTTGGGATAATTTGGTTGGTAATATTTGAGCAAAAGCTATTTTTTCTGTGTTTTGAAGAGATTAGTTGTTTTATAGGCACTTAAATATGATGAGTGAGTCTTCATGTGCATTAACTGTTGTTCAACTCAATTTGTTTAATTCTTTCATCGAGGGAAAAACGCTCACTTGAAGTTTAAAATTGTCTCCTCAAATGTTAAAATTTTACTTGTTTGTGTTCGATAAAGTTACTTGATTTAGTATATTGTCCTTGACACTCAAAAAGAGAGAAGAAAGAAGAAAGCAATAAGTAATAATTTTATATTGATCCAAAGATTAATTTATAATATTCAAATTAATTTAACACAACATTGGCTCTTTAAATGAAAAGAAATCGACAATATATTTTAAAAGGGTCAACATTTATTTTTTATTGATATTTTTTTTGTGTGCAAAAATCTTCTACTCAATTTATTTATTTATTTATTTGTATTTTCAAAATGTATCAGCAGTGCAGTGTCAGTCGACTCTTAATCCAGTCCAGATCTTGAGCCTGAAGTTTGGTCAGGAGCATCTGGAGAAAAGAAAACATCCAGACACAGGTAGAACATGCAAACTCCAGACAAAAAAACCCACAAAAACGACATTATCGTTACAGTTTTATAGTCACGTCTGGACAGACAAAACATATTAGCTGTTGATCTACTCCAGCTACTTTTAAAAGCTTTACCGTTTGGTTAAGAAGCAGAAAGATTTAAACAGGCCACAAAGTCCTGCTCTTTTTAACACGCTTTTCTCACCAGCTCCCGCCATTGCTAAAGGGATTAAAGTCAGATTAACGTGGTCACGGGATTACGCTCTGCAGCCCAAATCTGCCTGGTCAATTTTAGTGACACTGCACTGTTAAACACAAGAGTGGTGAGTCAGGCTTTACAGCACTCGGCAAATATAACTTTCCATATTTCTTTTGGGTTTGCCACAATAACTATATAGTGCAGTTTTTAACCAAGATTCTTTCACATACAGTAAATAAAATAAACATATACCCAAAAATAAGAAGAAATGTAGGCCCATCTGTTTTTAAAATGAAAACGCGTAACAGACGTCAGACAAATGGAAAAAAAGACATTCAGACCTAAATTTGATCAACTGGACTAAATGGGACCTGAATTTGGGACTTTGTTTTTTATCATATTTGTATCATTATTATTATTATTTTTCATTATATCTATTATTATCATTATTATCATTATTATTATAATAATCTTGCTCTCTGGTTGTGTTTCTTGTTTTTTGTTTGTGCACATTTAACAAATTGAAAATAAATAAATACAATTAAAACTGATTTTATCCATGACAATCAAAATTAAATTGAAAAAGCGGTTTCGATCTCAATGGGTTCTTATCTGGTTGAATAAAAGTTAATAAATGAATGAATAAATTCGCCTTGATTTTGTCTCCTACTTTAAGGCATACTTTTTTTCTTTATTTTTATTTTTTAAACAAACCAAAATGATTGTGTCAAAAAGTCTATAAACTATCTCAATAATATTAATAACGCAGTAACTTCCAAAATTCTGATTTTGACTCACTAATTTGCATATAATTGAAGTTGGAAGAATAGACATAATCGGCTGAACATTTTTTATTATGACTTGAATACCTCTCAAATGTGTGCCAGCGCCTGAATCAAATCATGTTATGGTGACGTCAGCTACACAAACAGAACTGCGCCAGGATATTTTTAGCCGCGCACAGGTGATGTCATTATCCACACCCAAAAACCGGTCTGTCCGTAATTTGTCACCGCTTTCGTTTATTCCTTAAATGTCATCTCATGTTCTTGTTAAAAACGCAGCCCACGCCCCCGCCCTTCGTCTCCAGACCCGGAGTGGGCTTGTTCTCTTTACCGTGAGCGTGCGTCTGTGGCCGCACGGCGCGCGCAGGTATTTGGGTCAGTGTGCTTCTGCTGCTCCAGACTGTCCACATGCGCCCTCTAGCGGCACACACGAGCATTTTCCATTTGTAAAACACTCAAGAATTTCAGAAATGGAGAAATAAGCAGAGATAGGACAGTTAGTGACATGTACTTGATTTTTGAGGGAATAATAGCGCCATAATACTTCAGTAATATTTAGTTTGAAATACTGACTTTTACTTTGCTTGAGTAAACAAAGTAACAAAAACTTCATGTCGGCAGTATGCAGTTGTTTGAGCATTTGTGTTCCTTGCACCACTCATTTGGGTGTATTCTTTGGAAATGCCAGAATCCACACCAACAATGGAAATGACTGATGGATACCCGTGGAATGTACTACGAAAAAAGCAGTAACTAGGAAAAGGACGACGGGGACGGAGCCGATTGTCGAGGACTGGACGGAAATGAGTTTGGACGGACTAATATAACAGACAGTGGAAAAAGTAACCTCGGGACTCAACTTAAAAATAGAAGGATAAAAAAAAAAAATGGACAAATGGGGCAATTATTTAAAGCTTATATGCGCAATTTTAATTCTATTTTTCTTCTTCTGATGCCACTCCCTTATTTTCTACTTTTACTCCTTTACTTGCCTTATGCTTTTTTTTCCACTTGTTAATTTGTTTTTGTGGTTCCATGTTCTACTAAAAAAAAAGTAAAATATAAAACAAAAAGAGGAATAACTTTAGACATTTACAAAACGGAAAAGCAGACTTTGTGGATACTGTGTTATAAAAAAGGGAAATATTAAACTCTGCATTATTTAAATTTTGTGTCTGTCGGGTAGCATTAGTCATAAAACACATTTTGAATAGATTTTATGTTAGCAGTTTCTCAAAATACTCGAGTTACAATAATTTAAACCCTGCTGTCACATAGGTACACATTTGAGTTACCTGTGTTGTATAAGGAATAATATAGTGACATGGACAAAGTGGGAAGGGTAAAGATGCTGATTTAATTGTAATGCAACACATTTGACTGGACAACATTAAAGGTCCACTGCAAGATATAAAACTGAAACTATTACTACATGATTGCTAAAAAAATACTCCTCAATAAACTGGAGGCCTTCCAAGATCTGTTGTATTGTTCAAAATGTTATCAAAAACATTTACGAGAAGTTACAGTTGACAGGTTTTTATATTTATTGATATTTCAGCCAAAAAGCGGCCGGATCGGCAGTGAAAAGATCGAAACGACATTGTGAACTTATGTAATCAATCCATTTATTTACAAAAACAAAACGAGCATGGTTACAGCAAAAACCGACCGAGACCGTAGACCACGTTACCATCATGACACATGACACTGATTACACGAGTGCAGTCGCTTTAAGATAAAAAATAAACAGAATGAAAATATACTGACGTCTAAAGGAGGTCTTACAATGTGGTTTTGTGAGGGACTTCTCGTTTCACATCCTGGACCTGCTCTAAAACTTAAACTCTTTGTATTTCTTGGCTCCGCCTCTCGTGTCTTGTGGCTGAGCCTTTCTTTTCTTTTGCTGCAAAACAAAACAATAAAAGACTTTCAAAAGAAGCAGATGGTAAAAGTCTGATGTTTTTGAGAAAGAACTAGGACAACCAGACAGCAGTGGTGTAAACAAAGTATTCTGGAATACATTTTAAATATTTATATTATCAGTTTTTAATAGTTCTCTGCTATATTGTTTCAAATTATAGGTATGTTTGCATTTTAAAAAGTAAAAAAATGTATAAATGATTAACTTTTCAATTTATTTCCTTCAAATTAACATTTCTTTTTCATATTTTGCATCAAAAAAACTTATATTTATTACATACATCTTAAATATCATAAATCTTGTATTTAAGAACAGTAGAAGTAAAAAGAAAAACCCAATGAAGTAATATACAGATACCAAAACATTTTTACTTTTGTACTTAATTTCCACCACTGAAAATTAACTAGTTCTGTTTCTCTTGTTTTTTGAGGTGCTAAAAATCAGACCAATAATCCGTTTGGTAGTTCCAACAAAGCCGAGTAGCCGCCACCGATCTCTTAAACTATCATATATATTTCTAAATGAACGTCCAGAACCTGAGAAGTGGTGGTACCTTCTGTTTGGCGGCGTGCTCGGCCACCATGTCGCTGAAGTCCTCCTTGGCCACCTGCGCCTGCTGCTCCCTCACGTGCTCCTCGTACTTCTGCGTCATGGCCATCGGGTCCAGCTCCAGCTCCTCGGGGGCCAGGGCCACCTCCACGCCCTGAGACTCCGCCCCGCCGCCCGCCTTACGCCCCGCCTGAAACGAGCGTCGTGTAGATCAAGAGTTACAAACAGAAGAGCACTGTGTACTGCGTAACTATTCAGAGAGTTAAATACCATTAACGTTCTCCATTTGACAGCGCATATGTGAATATTCAAATACAAAAAGTCTTATTTCCTATCCTTTACAACATTTTCACTTTAAATTAAATGCACTGATGAAAAGTCTCCCATATTAAATGCTAAATAAGTAATGCCTGTGATTGAAATGAAAATGTATTATGTAATATTACGGCAAGACGGACAAAGATTACCCTTCATGTGGCTAATTTTTTGTCCGTTTAACTTTAAGAAGCTGCTAATAATAATAATAATAATAATAATAATAATGAGAATAATGAGAATGATAATAAATAAAATTGAATAAAAATCCTGATCAATCAAAATGAGGGGAAAACAAATGTAATTCGTTTTGCCACACTGTGTTTGTCATCTGGTCGGGCCCGGCTCCAGAGCAAAGCAGGGCGAGGCGTCTTACCGCTGACATGTCGTAGATGTGCGTGGAGGCCATCATGGCGGCTCCCACTGGGCCTGTGCGTCTCTCCGGCAACACCGTGAACAGCTGTGGAGTCTCGTTACTGCAACACAGCGAGAGATTCATTTGAACATCAAATATCAAATGGCAAAGAGGGAATAAACAAAACACAGATCCAGGATTAAAGCTAGACTAAATGTACGACTTGTTTGTGTGCGTTACTGGATGTGCTGGAGATAGTGTTACATTACATTAAGACAAAAGCATTGCTGTAATTAGCTGTGGTCTTTTAGATTAAATCATGAATATCTAATTAATCATTTAAAAGATACAAAATTACAAATACAGATTAAATTGTAAAATTAAAATAAGTGTAAACGGTGACGTTTCTGCACTTATGTGATTCATTTGACAGACATTTCACATCCGTCTGATAATTAAACCTCAACTAATATGTTTAAACACTATAATTTACAGTTATTGTACTTACCTAAGAGTAAAAGTACAATGCTACAAGTTATTTCATAGTCTCTCCAGAAAATAAACATATTAGTGATTTGAAAAAGATTAAAGTGCCCCCTACAGGTCGGACCACTCATTGAACTAAAATGCCGTTAAGATAAATTTATTTAGAATTTTGCTAATAATTATAAAAATGTTATCCCAGAATAGCATAATTCTTTTAGATTTATAATTTCACTTCCTGTTTGTAATTGATGACATCACACTTGGAAATTACACCACAAAACTGGGCAAAAACTCATCGAATGTCACAAATATTTTGATTTGACAAATAAAAATATATGAGAGCGACTCCATTTTGTTGAATTAATGTTTAGAATGTCAAAAAAGTTTGTGTAAATTATGCCTACACACACTGTGATGTCACTTCCTGTAATTTTCTACAGATTTTTCAGAGTTTTCTCCACAAATACCTACTCAATTGGTGTAAAACTATAAGTCATAAGTACAACAGGTTTAAATACACAAAATAAAGTCAAAATTAGAAACTCGTAAAACCTGTCGCCACTTTAAGTAGCGTGTCAATCTTGGCAGGTTCATTTGAATAAACAAACACCAGGCTGCCTTCACACTTGTCCTGGTTTGGTCTTAGTTTGAGCCCAGATGTAGACTTAGTTATGTCCCGTTCTAGACCAGGTTTAGTCCCACTATAGACTCTTTACGTGTCTGTCCGAGTGCGAGCAAACCCTGTGACCGTAGAATACCGACCCGTCCATCGCCTCCTCGATCTTCTTCTTCCTGAGTTCGATCAGTTCCGGCGTCTCCATACCGGCGGGAACGGACGAAAATCCACCGGGCGTGATCAAGCCGCTGCAAACAAACAAAACATCGTCACTACAACAACACGGCTCCTCGTTTAAGTCAATGTGTGTGTCAAATTATTCCGCCAAACATGAAATAAGTCCCCATAGAGACCAGCACGGCTAAAGTTCAATATGCTCAAGGTAAAGACTCGGCTAACGGACCCATTTTGATCACTTCTCTGTAATGGAGGGTTTAATCTGCCGGTTCACATCTCGTAACGACATGGTAAATTATGCTAAACAGGCCATTTAGCAGAGTAACCATCAAAGAGCGACTCTGCATCCATTAGAGCGCATTATGCATTCACGTGTTCTTCTTACACTACAAAAGACAGGCCCCTGAGAAACGTGGATACAAGGACAGAAGCTTAACTATAGATGACCATCTGAGCACTCATCGTAAAGTATTGGAAACTATAATGAGCCTCTTCAGCATCAAATTTAGCCATTAAATTAGGAGTTCATTTACCAAAAAAAGTGACTTTTTTAAAAGTTGTCCAATTAGAGATGTCGTCAGCAGTGTTTGTTCAAAATAAACAACCCCTTCTTGATCAAATCCACTTAAAAAGTCTATTGTACAACTAAAATCAATCAAAAGTGAAACCCAAATGGTCACACTTTACAGAGCATTGCAAAAACAAGAAAATACAGTGTTTCCTGGTCATTTACAGCTCATTAAACCCATCATTCGACAGTGTTCGCTTGGTAATTAGGCCTGTCATATTAAAACATGTGAGCGTGATGTATTGCTAGAGAAAATATTTTGAAACTACTCCATGGCACTGACGGGACAAGCTTGAATCTTGTCAATGTCAGTAAACCATTTTCTTACATTTACAACAGGGGTGTCCAAACTTTTTTCACATAGGGCTGCATTTTGAAACGGACACAGACACAACAATGAAGTGAATCATTCGAAATTTTGCATTTGACATAGTTTTGATGAGCCTCCACACCTTTAATAAGACTTAGAATGTTAGTAAAACATCAAAATGCATGATTTTTTTTTATTTTACTGTAAAAAGTACTACATTTTGTTGTTTGGACCAACTTAGCAGGAAGCCTGAGGGCCGCTTTTGGCCCTTGGGCCGTAATTTGGACATGCCTGATCTACAATATTAAAAACATGAGCTGCTTCACATAAATAGCTTTTGTTTGCATCCATTATGAGTCGTAGTTGTTACTTTTCTTCAGCTCAAATTAACAAAATAACTAATAAAAATGTCACCACTAATGCACAGAAAAGGTACACACGACGAAAACTTCTCTAAAATCATTGTCAATTTAGTGTTTCATTCCTTTTTCATTGGTCTTTTTGCTTTTTATCTCACTACTGTGTGCACCAAACTGCCCGTCCGAGTGGTAAGTATTGACTTGACTCGAGCGAGTGTGAAGTACCTGTCGGCTGGAGTGAAGAAGCCCGTTTCGTCCGGCTTCTCTTCGTCGCTCTCCTCTTCCTCCTCCTCCTCCGAAGACTCCTCGTCAGACGGCTCCAGCTCCCCCCACGGCGTGTGGTCCAATTCCTCGTCATCCGCTTTGGACTGAGCGCGGGGACACAAGAGCACTGTGAGGAGCCGCTTTGGTGTGTGTTTAGTGTGATTTGTCGGCACCAAGATTAAACAACTGAAAAGTCTTTACATCAACGCTCCTATAGTTAGTTTGACTCACTTTATACAACACATTTTTTCTAGAACATACTGTACATCGACAGTGACGTTCGCCTTCTAAAATAGTCACATTTATTAACTGACGAAATTATCTTGACGTCCTCAACAATGACTACAAACTACATTTCCCACTTATAATTACAATAAACGCCATTACAACTTAAACGATGCAAAATGTACCTCTTGTTCAGCTTTTTCCAGTCTAAAAAGATTTACTTTTAGCTGTATTTGCAGTCATGACAGTGTATTTTTGGAATTGCGTTTGTCCTGGCTGTGGGACCATAATTACCATGAAGTCCCCCGAGTTGGTCCCGAACACGTCTCCGTACAGAGGCTTCCCCATTTCATCCACGGGAGGCTTCCCCCATCCTCCGGCGTGGTATCCAAACGTACAGTTCTGAGGAGGAGAACGCACAGGGTTAAAGCGCGTTCAACACCGGTCTAAGCAGTCGTTTGGGGGTCCTCACGTCTGGGATGGGCGCGTTCAGTCCTGGGATTTTGAGGTTGGGGTACGACGGAGGCGGGCCGTATCTCTGCATGGCGATCAACCAGGGAGGCGGGACTTTGTGGGCGTTCTGTGGGGCGAGAGGACACACGCTTTCAACAAGACATAGAGCCAGGATCATAAAACTCACATGGTCATTTTGTTTCATAACACATTATAACCAAATAAAAAGGTCAAAATATGTTGACTGAAGGCTTCCAGGGGGATGATATTAATTTATTATTGACAAAAATCTGAAATAAGTTTGAATGCTTTGACATTTTCATTCAATAACGATGTCGTCTTTGTTATAAAACATCTCTTGGCGTGCGTTTTAGAGTCTTTTTAGAGTCTGTATACTTCATATAACGATGATAAATATAAGGTTATGATTATGTTAATAGTCGCACAGTTGCGATTATTCATTGAGTATAAAGGCAATAGCGGTAAAACAAAATAAAAATATCACAGCTAAAACAATTAAACAGACTTCTACTTTTATATACTTAGCTTGTCAAGATTATTAGGTTAATCGGTAATCGTGATTATTTAGGTCACAATAGAATCGTAAAGACTTAAAAAAAAAAGCAAAAGGCATAATCGTGAGCAATTTTAGAAGAAAAATTTTTCAAAAAATAAAATTCAATTTATAGAAAAAAGTGACAATTTTCAAAGTAAATTATGTCTTTTGTTTTTCTGTTTTTTTTTTACAATTTTAGAAGCAAAATACAGTCCTTTCTTCTCAGCCTTTCCTCAAATAGTAAACCTAAATGTTAAGTGCTCTTTTCTCTTCCTGTTTATGTCAAATTCATCATTCAAAAAATTTGATTTCCTAAAGCAGGTCTCATATTGAAGGGAGATAATGTGTTAAGAAAACAAAACGGAAAGAAAATGCTGGATTATTGTCGTTTTGGTCGTGACGTCAATAATCGCGAATAATCGTTCAATCGCAATGTTTATTCTCACAATAAACATTTGAACTCCTTGAATGTACTTGTATTTTCTTTTGAGGTTAAATCAAAATAAAAAAACCCAAAACAAAACATTGTACTGAAACTCACTGGTCCAACAGGCATTCCCAGAGCAATCCGCAGCTCGTCCGACAGATCTCCAGGCTTCTTCTCTTTCAAGCGCGTCTCAAACTCTTTACCCTGCACGAAATAACACGACGCACTCAAAGTTACACCGTGCAGCCGAGAAGAAGAAGATCTGACAGGTATACAGAGACTAAAGCGGCATTACCTCGTAGTACAAGTCTCCGTGGATGGTGAGCTTGGGCTTGATCTGCCATTTGAAGAAGGCGTCGTGGAGTTTCTGGTAGTCGATGTCAATCTTTCCCATTTTAGGACGAACCTTCTCCCTCATTTTGGTTTTCATGGTTTTGGCGTCCTCCTGCGAATGGACAACAAAACAACACGTTACGACACGGTTCAGGGTGGTTTCAAGAGCAGAGCGTCGATTGTTGTAGAATTTATTAGTGAGATTAGGCCAAAACAATCGTCCAGTTATCAATACAAGCGTACATTTCAGACTTTTAATTAAAGAACTCTTAAATTACTTCTGATTTACCTGAAAATACTAACGTTTCAATCCAGATTTAGTGTAAAATAATTGGTCCGATGTGGAGAGGCGAGTTGCACGCTGTAAAAATTTTTATTACTTTCTTTTTCCAAAACAAATCTAATTTCCGCAACACGGAATTACATCACTTTTTTGTTATTTTTGTGATAACATATTAAAAAAATAAAGATGTGGATACTCTGATAAAATATAATTCATAGAGTGCTTTAATGGATATTAAAACTAGTTTTTGTTTTTTGATTCTTTATATTTAATTTAAATACATTTCGGAAATTAAACTGGTTATTTTGGTAATGATATGGTACTGAATAAGGGTTATTTAAGATATTTGATATTAATCCCAACAGGCTGAAATGGAAAACAATGCTCCCAGATTTAGTCAATTTCACTTATCAACATACAAACAATACATAACCCCAACCAAAACCATTTGACTTTGCAATTTTTTACACACTCCTTTAGTGGCGTCTTATCTTCTTCTTTGGTGGTGTTTTATGGCGGTTCGTGTCCATAGTGTTACATCAACGCCATTCTTTAAGTTTTATTCTTTAGACTTTTTCAGACTTCATTCTTTAGACTTTATTCTTTAGATTTCATTCTTTAGACTTTTCTTCTTTGGTGTTTTATGGCGGTTGGTATCCATAGCCACCCACTATAGCTGTGAGTCTTGGAGTTACTTTCGTTGTTGTCGTTGCCTTCAACAGCGGCCGGCAGCCGAGCATCTACTGGATTGAGTGTGGACTTTATTCTTTAGACTTTAGTGGCTCCTAAGGCGCGGAGCTCGCACTTTATTCTTTAGTCTAAAGAATAAAATTTACTTTATTCTTTAGACTGCGCAGTCTTGTCATTTTTTCAGGTTTGTCAACAAAATTGAGATTTTTCCCCATCTCTTAGAGTGGTGGAATGTTGGCGATATCATAGTCAGTGACATCGTCAAATGCGTGACATCTGTACGGGATATGGCCATGCATTACGCAGGATACATTGGAATACATTTTTTGACAGCTTTTTTGTGTCACTCGCCAACTGTCTGCAAAACAAACAAATTAAAATACTATATTTGCCACTACTACTGCTAGGTCACAGATTGCGTAACTCTGTGGCTTTTGTAATGTGGTATTTGTAGAAATAAATTGAAACAAACTGCTTTTAATGATAATAGCATTAACATTCGACAATTTAATGTTTTAATTAAGGCATATAAAATGTATAAGATAAACTAAACCATATATAGGGTTAGTTAGCAGCAGTCCAAAGGCATTCCTCACTTTCTCTTGAGTTTGTAAAGGCTTTTTACAGCAATCACTAGCATGCTAACAGCGCACTTCTTGTTTTTGGAGACTAAATACACAGACGGCACACAGCGGTCTCATTTGGCCCAAAGAGCTGCTTTTAAATATATCTGTACTAGGGTAAAACTACATGGAAACAGCTTATTCCATGCTACTACTTGACTTTTAAATGTAATTAAAAACGCACCTTCTCTTGCAGTGCTTCCCTCATCTCCTGAATGCCTGTCCTGCGGATGAACTCGGGCAGCTGAAAGGGGGGCTTCTCGATACCCCTCTTTCCCTGCAGGTACTTCCTCTTGAAGCACCAGTGCCGTGGGACGGGGACGGTGTTTCTCGTGGCCTTCAGGTGAACAAGGAGCTTGGGTTCTTGGGCCGTGACGTCGTGCATCTCCACCACGTCCGGACGAGCCACCAGCTGTAACCATAGAAACACCAAAGATGCTTAAATCTTTGAATGATGAAGAGTATGGATTTTTATCATTCGAACACTTAAATGCAATATACAATAAGACAAAAAAAAGGTAGATTTGTTGTTTTTTAACATTACGATTTTTCTTAAAACAATATTCATATTTGTCCAACAATTTTGTGTTGCAATGACAAAGTGCAAGAGCAGCAGAATAAAAAGAATAAAAAATATATAATAATTACCTTACATTTTACGCTGTAAGCTAAAATATATTTATTTTAGAGGATAAACCATTTGAAAATATGTTTGTTTTGAAGCTTAAGACAAAGAGTACAAAAAGTACAGAACCTGAAGTTATAAAAACTTAAACTCAAGTTTGGGATTGTTCAAAGATCGATCCAGTTCCTTTGTAGAAGTCTATTTTACAAGTAATTTTTATCATGATTAGGAAATAATATTGAACATTTAAAATAATTACATTCGCCTTTCAGTCGAAATGAATAATCAGAGATGGTTTATTTCCATGTACAATTTCAATAAATGATAATTGAATCTAAAAAAAACTTCTAGAGCCTGACCTGCTTGAGTTCAGCCACCGTCAGGCGGTTCATCCTCCTCAGCTTCTTCTTGGAGATTTTAGGGACGTCACTTTTATCCATATCCTTTTGTTAAAATAGAAACAATTTAAAACACATTTAGTGATATTCATTAACCAAAATGGAGTTGAATGATTGACGTGTAATCACAAACATCTTCACTGTCGTCGCTGTCATCTTTCCGCAGCAGCTCGATGCCCTTTTTCTTTAGATATGGCAACTCGTGTTTCTCCTTCTCTGGTTCCTTCTCCTTCTCTTTCTTGACATCATCCGTCAGCTGGAACAAAAGACAATACAGACTACTTCAAGCAAAACATAAGACCATCTTCTTATCTCGGCATGTTACTGGGGCAAGTTTTCGAACGCTATACTGTTTCGGCAAGAGGCAAGATAAAAAATTAAGAAAATGTGTTTGGGGAATCCTGCACATATTGTCATGGCATCGTTAACGCCTGGACGAGCTTTTACCTTGAACGCGTCAAAAATCCTCTTGAAGAAAATGAAATTGGGGTCGTAGATCTCAGGTTCCTCCGCCACGTACTCAATCTCCACCTCTGGCTCCTTTTCGTTTTCTTTGTCCTTCACGCCGTTCTCCTGCTGCTGCTCGGCCTGTTCCTTTTTCTCCAACGCTCGCTTCTTTTTACTCTTCTTCTTTCGGTTTCTGCGTTTACGGTTTTTCTGTGAAGATATTTGGTCAGTCAATTCAGAGTTTTGACAGAATCTCTCTCTTTTTGTTTTACATTTGTATTCTTGTTTAAGAATTCCATTTATCAGACTGCACAAAAAGTAGCTTTACAAATCAATGAGAAAAACCTACATCCTTCTTTGAGAGATCGTCATCATCATCAGCAGCCATTTTAGAGGAGGAGTTGAGATTGTCTCCCTCGTCGTCGTCATCGTCTGTTAAAAAAGACAAACACGGCACTGTAAAACAATAGGTCGGAATGAAGGAAAGTATAAGAGTTTGGAGATGCACTGACCTGCAGCGTCGGTGTTCTGTTCCTGTCTGATCTCCTTCAGCTGCAGGATCTTCTCCAAAGCCTGAGGAATCTTTGGTCCGGTAACGCTCACCTCATCATTTTGCCAGGGCTAAAGATGGGGGAGAAAAATGTATAAACCAATCATAAGTAAATGTTTGAAGTTTGTCAAATATTACAGTTTCAATCATATCCAACCTCTCTGTCTTCACCAGGAAGAATGGGACCCCTCTGTTTTTGGTTGGGGATTAAACCAGGAGGCAGCGGTCCTGGATTTGAACAAAACAAAAAACAACACTATAATATGGCAACAGCACTAGAGAAAAACATTTGTACATCTTAAATGTGTTGGTCTCACCTTGTATTAAGCTGGCAGTGGGCAGCGTTAAGCCTCCAGGGCCTCCCTGCATCTTAGCCATTTCCTGTTGGCGCTCCTGTTCCAGCAGCACAGCAGCCTGAACACAGGTTATGTGGTTAAAAAGCAGCTTAAACAACAAAAACAACACCCAACTAGTTGTAACTCACTCTTTTCTGTTGTTCCAGAAGGTCATGCTCACTCATAACTCTGACATCGCCCTGCAAAACAAGAGTTCACCAAAGAAGCACTGTAAACGGAGCCAATTTATACACAGATTTAAAAGCTCAATGTTGACACTTAAATCTAGTTTTGTGGACGAGTCCCAGTGCTCACCTGTTTGGCCATCTCCTCCTGCTGCAGCACCATGGCTGCCCGGTGCTGAGCAATCTTCAGCTGGTCGTCCTGGGACATACCAGGGCCCATGCCAGGGCCCATGCCAGGGCCCATGCCGGGCTCCATGCCCATGTGCATACCTGGCGGAGGAGGCCCTCCTGGCATCATGTTCATCGCTGGCATCATCCCCATGCCAGGGGGCATTGGCATCTGCGACATGGGCATACCACCCATCTGAACAGGACAGAACACGTCAACATCACGACAGTGAGCAACATTTGATTTGACAAAAAAATAAATAGGAAACATCAACTAAAGTAAGTGATGTTATTGAGTATTCATTTACCTGAGCGTCGGGTTTAGTGAGGAGTATTCCAGTCTGTGAGGAAAGAACACAATAATCATGCATTTATTTAAAGTGGTCCAAAAAATCTGCAGCGAGCAAACAAACAAACAAACAAACAAACAAACAAACGTGTCATTCACTCATGAAATACATTAAAGTTTCCCCTCGCCTGAATCATGTAGCCCCTCAGTCTGTCTATCAGCTCCTCTCTGGGACCTGCAGGAAAAAACACAAGACAAAGTGAGGATTCACAACAGACACAGGCTGCCTCCAGAACAGCACCTCTCAAGTGAGCTAGCAACACTGAAGTTAGCATACTGGGTCGGACGTAATGATTTACAGTAGATGCAATCAAACAGAATACTTATACTAAACACATTTATGAATAGTGCGACATTAGTACTAAATGGCAGATTTCAAGTGTGGGCATATCTGTAATGAAGCCTTTACAAAAGTCCCAGCAGTTAGCCTAAATTAGCTTGAGTTAGCTCTGGGACACAGCGCAATTGTTTCCCCGACTCATCCGCAGCCTCTTACCCATGTTCGGAGCTCCGATCTCGGCCAGCCGTGCCTGCAGCTCCGGGTGGCTCCAGGAGTTCAGAGCCGCAACAGCAGCGCCCAGCTCGGCGGGGAGACCCTCAGTGCCCGGCGGCCCTTCAGATGCCATGCTCAGGTTTACTCAATGAAACAACGGCTACGGACACCGGAAGAAACACTGCAGCTACGCAAGCGCAAAGCACGACGGGACATTGACGCATTGCATGATGGGAATCCAATGTCAAGTCAAGTGTATTTGCTCATTTTAGCCTGTAGGTGTCAGTGTTTCCGCGTGAATTTGCCTGAAAAATCATGGCCCTTTTCACGAGAGGTCCGACTAGCTCCTGTTGCTGTAAAAGTGCGGATCTTCACATCTCGTCCCATTCATTATCTGTGGGAATTAGCCAAGTCTTGCTTATATAAATAACTATAAAAACGATGTGATCAGCAGAGAGTGAGTTACAGAGGGATAATCACAGCCAGCATGTTAAGACTTTTACGTATGACGTAAATATGTCACTGGAGGAAACCTACGTGTTTATAAAAGTGTTTTTGTCTCAAAGCTATAGGCTAACATACATTAAGTTATATTAAGACAGACAAACTTGCTACATACAAGTAGTACATACAACGCAAAGAGTGTTTTTTTAAACAGGTTTGTTCAGTTTGTGCTGTTATTTTAACATTATTGATTACATTTATTGTATGTTATAACAAAATAATAATACAATCCAAATACAACAATAAGATTATATTAACTTACAATGGCCAGGGTTTGTAAGAAAAAGAAAAGGCATGGTTATTATTATGGTTATGGTTATTTCAGTCCATAACATGAATAGTACATATAGATAATCAATAAAGTTAAAAAGTAGAGCACAAGTAAATAATTAAGTAATGCACTAAAAGTGAAAAACAAACAACAAAAACAGTGGGAAATATAAGTTTGATCTCCTTTAGGGTATTAAGTCTTCTTTACTTTTCATTTTTAGATTCAGAATCAGAACCCTTATTGCCATTGTCAGTGAACAAAATTCACAGGCTAGGAACTTGCTTTGGTGATGATGACTAACTTACTACTTTGGCTTGGGTGCCATGGTTCGTGGTTGTTCGTGGAGTTATGTGTCATAACGCATCAAAGTGGTTTACAGAACAGGAAAAGATGCATTAAAATCACAATACAAGCAAATACAAATAACTATTATAAAATGTACTTGTAAGAAAAGAGTGCAGATAAAATCCTGTCATTTGCACCGCTAAATAGAAATATTTTTACATAACTGCACTGTACATAACAATAGTTACACCAGTCAATAATGACTAGCAGCCACTGCGCAGGCGCACAGACGCACAGTAGGGCGCATCAGAGGGGCGCAGCGCAGAGGAGGAGGACCCGAGGCTGGACCGTGGATCGCTGGGTGGTTCAGTCCATAAAATACGCCTTGTAGAGAGCGAAGGGGAGGGAACCAGCGAGACTGAACATGGCACAGAGGGGAGAAAGTTAACTGCCAAATTTCATGTCTACAGCGAGCGTTAAAAGGCACGATCTTTGAGGTAACTAAACATTCATTCTGCTTTGATTGTCTTTGCGTTCGTGCGCTTTGCGTTTGCAGCCAGATTTCTGACACTATTCTGTTGTGTAATGTTTTACTTTTATGATGAAATCAAAATGGGGAAAACCGAAAGCATAGTCAAGTCTTGGCTTATGACCAGCTTTTGTGGAAATTGTTACACTGAGAGCACAGATACTTGTTTTGTGTTTTGGAAAGGAAATGCCTACTCGTGCAAACTGTTCTTTTTATTTTGCCAGAGGAGTTCACTTGATAGACTGTGCATTGCATTGTAGGGACCACACCTACCTTGACTTGGGTTTATCTGTTTGAGCCATGCATTTAAAGTTGTGCATGGACACACGGATAGGTCTGATTACAACAAATATCCACGCAGGCATATCTAACTTTCTATCATTGAATTAAAAAAATAAAAACCAAACACCTTTATCTTTCCCTCAGTGGTCAGTGTGAGTGTCCAGTTTCTCTTTGCGAGGCTATTTTCTGCATTGCTTCAGTCCAGAGACAGATTTGGTATTTCATTTCACTGTAAACATTGTTTGGAACATGAACCTTGTGAGTTAAAATGCTTACTCAAGGCTCGACTCACCCACACATGCATAATTATAACCTTTCACAGTGCATTTGGGGACTTCCTCACTTTGTCTTGCCACAAACAAACATCAGCAGAGAAAATAAGTTGAAAATCACTACAGACACTTAGATTTTAATGTCTGTTTAACCTGTATGACCCCTCTAAGTTTGCAGTAAGCTATCTCCTAGTACGTGGGGATTCTTGGCTTTAAGTAAGAATAAAGGGTAAATTAATACATGCTAATGATGGAGAGTCATGTAGTATAATGGCAAACCAAAACACTGTCTTATTGAATGGAAAATACAGGTTACATAAGACAATAAATCTACACCATGTAACACAATTGTCTCTTGTACGTAAAATAAAAGCCCTCTAAGCTAATTCAACCTCCTTTGTGAACATCTGGCAGTCTCAGATCGATCTGTTATTTTAAAAGTATTACACCTGCCGAGCCACAGTGCTGAATCAAAAGAAAAGGTGAATGTATTTGACACGTCTCATCTTTTATAGGCTTCCTCAAAATGTTGTCTGTCAAGGATTTTACTCTAATAGTCCGCTCAAAATCAGGAACGGTATTTTTTGCAAATCTAGGTATCTAGAATAAAGTTGGGTTTTTTAATGTGTAAATGTTTTTTGTGTACATTTCCACAAATAACGGCACAACAATGCACTAGACCAAACCAGGAAGTGAAACAAGGAAGTCATGAATCTTACATGAAACCTTATTACTTGAATATACTCGAAGCACAATTTTAATAAGAATTACATAACAACAAAGCCATCTTTGCTCTGATGTTACACTCATAATTGCACTATTAGCATATCCTAAACTAGGTTACAGCTGGATCCAGCTGGTCTGTGTATTATTGACGTGGGTCATGTATTTTGGCATTTTCCTGATAACAATAATTAGAATATATTTTGACACTCAGACTTAGTTAAACCTGACTGTAGATTTATTTGTTTAGGTTCAAGTAATGAACAAACATGAATGGACTATACAGTTAAAGAGAAATGTGCATCACCTTTTACCTTAAAAGATTACACATGTGTATGTTCTTTTTCATTTTGATCTCTTCTACAGTTTCATGGTGATCATAGACCTTATATTGCACTTTCTAATTTGCCTTCAAAACACACAATTTCATTATTATCTTGTACACAATACTGTACAGGTGGGCAATATACCTAAATGTTTAACCAAAAAAAGTTGTTGTTGTGACAAAAGAAGGATTTAACGTGATTTTTATTTTTGCATGTTTGTGATTCATTTGACAGACATTTCACATGTGTCTGATAGTTAAATCTCAACAAATACTTTTTTTTTTTTTAATGTTCCAAATTTCTGTTGGACTGACATAATATCATCCGACGATTGTTTTAAAATATTGAGTTTTTAATGGTTAAATGCTACGGCAAAGGTCCCTGAAACCCAAGGATTAGTTCATGCATCTTCTTATTGTTCCCGATGGTGCTCATTTGGCCGTTTATATTGCCTTCTGCTTCCGTTGCCTGCGGTCTGTCGTTGGTTCTGAGTCTGGGGGACTGTCCCTGATGCCTCCATGTCCCGGTTGTCACGTCTGATCCTCGTCACACCTGCGTTGGGCTGGACACGGGCGCTGCGTGTGTGCAGGATGAGGAGACGGTTCACTTGTTGGGTGAAATCAAATATTCATTCAAGCCAGAAATCTTCTGGTGTGGGCCTCCGCTCTGCCTTCCTCTGATAACACGCAAAACCAGCTAATGCCGATGACGAGGGCGGCTAATGGACTCAAGCGTGGTAATTATTAAACATTGAGTGTATTTTTTGCATTGCTGGTCCTGCTCTGGTTCTTAAAGGAGAAATATAGATGTATTATAGAGCGTTGTTATTGTTGTATTTGTCGTGTTTAACTAGCAAAAGGATTGTTTTTCATAGTTGCAAGTTGGAATAATTGGAGAAGCAAAAACAAAAAAGTATTATGGCGATGATTGTTCTGATGACTCAAAGGGTGGAAAGACAAATTTGTACTCGGGATATTCATTATACAGTATGTACAGCATTTCTGATATTTATGATGATCAAGGTGAATTGTATATAGGTTTCCAGTAATAATACAAAGAATTTCAAAATATAACCAAAGCAATCCCGACTAGAGTCCACCATTTAATAAAAGCTCATCTAAAATATCAAAAATGTAAGGATATTATACCCGAATTAAAAGCGGGATCTGTGAATTTAACACAGGAAATGCACCAATAAATGAATATGGAAATCAATAGTGTACCGTAACAGAATCTTGCCCTGGAGGAAAATCATTCTGGAACTCTCAAACTTGAATACATAAAGTGGACAAAAGCTTGGACAGCCCCATTCCAGTTTTGCATTACAAATAAAGTTAGAAAAATCCACGATCCCAGCAATAACATAATCTTCAAATTTACCAATATAAATAACAATTGCACCTTTTGTGACATGGAAAGTGAAACTACTCTCCATCTGTTCTGGCCATGGCCTAAAGAAATACACGTATACTCACTGTAAACAAAATAATACTCAGATATCATCACATGCTCTCAAATAACAAACAATAATGTCATCAACCACGTGACGAATTTAATTTCATCATCATGGCCAAATTTCACATCCATAAAGCAAAATTCTCCAAAACCCTCCCTAGACTAAACTAAACATATATATTGATACAATGACAAATTTAAATAACAAAAAAAGCATTAGAACCATTAAATGCCTCGAACAATATTCCCTGTTTAATCCTGAACCAGATAAACGTCATTATCAAATATAAATACAGTTTGTTTTCTGTTCCCCTGTTGTTTTATCTGTATGGTTTATGTTTTATATGTATTCATTGCTTTATGTTCAAATTTTATTCATGTTCTTTATATAATGTTGAATATGATTTCTGTAGACATAACTTTGTCTAATTGACAATAAAAAAGACGAATAAAATAAAACTCAGGATAAACATTAAAGCTAGGGTACCTAACTTTTTTTAAAATTATTTTTTATTATTATTTCTTATCAACCAGGAAGTAAGAGCCGAAAGTAGTGCTCTGATTGGCTGCCCTTTGGTGGTCCACCCCAGTTTGAAAAAGCTAAATCCATGCACTTGTCTGATAATTCTTGCACCTGAATCCAAAGGGTTTGTGAGAGCTATGGATGAGTTAGTTTTAAATAACAACTTCCTTCTTTCTCGGTTTGACAATCAGGCACCCCAGCTTTAACATAAATACTCTATTGTTTGGTACAAATCAATTAAATTCTCAATACAGAACCTGCAAAGATATTCCATTCAGACCGGCACTCACATTTATGAATTAACCTTTTACTTCTGTTGATTATTCTTTTGTCCTTATCCTAAAAAATTGCTTTAAATCCTAATAAAATCTGGCTTTATGTGTGAACTATGTGAACGAAACATCAGATCTACACTAGCATTGTTTTGCTCCAGTATACTTGATATTTACTAGTAAAAAAAAGCATAGCAATAGAGCAATGGCTATTTATTTAGAAATGATCAAATTATAGTGACGATAATGTTTTTGCTGCAGGAATGTGGTGCATGAGCTTTTCTGTGACTTAAACGTGACACTTTATGGATGTGGCTCAAAGTGGGATTTGGAATCGGAACAATAGCTTTATACAGATTCAGTACACCCCAAAAAAATCTGGCAATATTTCCTCAAAGCTGTATCTGAAAAGAGCTTCACTTTGGCTCCACAAACACAAACGCTAAAAATAACCCACAGTTTCCGTGTGCGAGAGACAGATGTAGAACACCAAAACGACAGCAAAAGAAAGTCAACAATTCAGCATTGAACTGAGATGAACCAGTTTCCTGAGCTTTGTCGTCCACCAGAGGACACTTATTTAACACTTTTTGACTTTGCTTCCTTAAACAAGCCAGATAAAGAGGGTTTGCTTGTTCTTGCCCCTTCTCTTTGTGCATGAAGTCGCGAGGGCTGCTTCCTGTGTCATAAACGATACACCCGAAGCACTCCAAAATGTGCAGAGGATTAAAACATTGACTTCCACTGGTCCCTAGATGTGATGTGTTCAAGATTATTTCAAAATAGTTGTTTGGAAGCTAGCATTACAGTATGCAAAATAAGTATGTTGGGCATGTGAGCTGTCATAAGAAAATGCTAAAAAAAAAAAGCCCAAAGAAAAGTGCAATGATACATATATACAAACAATTAAAATACACATGAAGTTAATAAAATAATGACTCAGCTCAGTTCGTGTTTAAAAGGCCAGAGAGAAAAGATAGGTTTTTAACAAGGATTTAAACTGCTCTAGTGTCTCAGCAGCTCTGACATGCAGCTCTGACATGCAGCTCTGACATGCAGCTCTGACATGCAGCTCTGACATGCAGCTCTGACATGCAGCTCTGACATGCAGCTCTGACATGCAGCTCTGCATGCAGCTCTGATTGCATCTGACAGCCTGACATGCAGCTCTGCACATTGCAGCTCTGACATGCAGCGCGCTGACATGCAGCGCCTGACATGCAGCTCTGACATGCAGCCCTGACATGCAGCCCTGACATGCAGCCCTGACATGCAGCCTGACATGCAGCCTGACACTGCGCAGCCCTGACAATGCAGCCCTGACAGCAGCTCCTGACATGCAGCCTGACATGCAGCCCTGACATGCAGCCCTGACATGCAGCCCTGACATGCAGCCCTGACATGCAGCCTCTGGACATGCAGCCCTGACATGCAGCCCTGACATGCAGCCCTGACATGCAGCCCTGACATGCAGCCCTGACATGCAGCCCTGACATGCAGCCCTGACATGCAGCCCTGACATGCAGCCCTGACATGCAAGCCCTGACATGCACCCTGACATGCAGCCCTGACATTGGCCCTGACATGCAGCCTAACATGCAGCGGCTGTTCCAGAACCTGGGCCACGCCACAGAGAAAGCTCGGTCCCTCTGCTCTTCATTTGACCTGGGCACATCCAGGAGGAGCTGAGAGGAGGGCCGCATGGCACGAGGTGGGACAATAACTCCCTCAAATAACAGGGAGCCAGACCATTTAAAGATTAAAACCATGAGCAACATGTTAAACGTGATCCGTGGAGAACTGGAAGCCAGTGCAGTGATGCCAGGACTGGAGTCATGTGTTGGTGACGCCTTGTACCTGTGAGCACCAACTGCAAGCGTAAGAGAGGTCAGATCGAACCATGATAAAAGAGAGTTGCAGTAATCCAGGAGTGATGTAATAATGAGTGAATCACTCTTTCAAGGTCCTCGGCAGGTAATATGGTTTACTTTAGCCAGTAAACTCAGCTGAAAAAGCTGGTTTGTGACACTGCACTGACTTGTTTGTCCAGTTTAAGAGATGAATCCATCAGCACACCAAGAATTCTCACAACTGAGGTTGAAAAGAAGAGGACCAAGAACACTATCCACCCCTCCTCATACATCTGAATCACCAAAAAACAACAATTTCTTTATTCGTTTTCTTCTGATTTTAATGTAGAAGATTAAGAGTCATCCAGTCTTTAATGTCTCTGAGGCAGTGAATCGGGGGCTCAAATGAGGAGGTATTTGACTGCAGGGGAACATAAACGTACACGTCACCGGCCATCAATGCACGAGATATCGTATTTTTTTAAAAAGTGATCCTAATGTCAACAAATAAATGCTTATTAATATCACATTTAGTCAATTTAGGTTTGTCAAAAGTATCAAAATACAAATACTAATCGCATACTAAAATGAGTATTGACACTAGATGAATGTGATTTTTTTTTTTTTTTTTTTTTTTTTCACTTTTTTCAATTTATTTATTATTTATTTATTTTATTGTTTGGTAAAAAAAAAAAGAAAAAAAAAAGTGCTCTACATCCAAGCACATAACAAATATGTTATTTGACCAGGTGTAGGCAGAAGCCAAGGCTTATTTTGCCCACCCTTCTCTCCAACTCTCACGTTGGTGGACATTTGTCATATTGTGGTACACACCGGACAATTCATCAACAAAAAACTACAAATACTGGAAAGGACGCTCCCAAGTATCATCTACAAGCACTCACATTTTCCAAAAACAAAATGCATTTTTATTCTTGCTAATATTTTTCTAGGATTATTTTCTTAAAGATACTTTTAAACTGAAATAAGGAAGTGGCTTTTTTTATTCATCGCAACAACTGTTCCATAATATTAACTCCTTTACTTGATAAACAATGTTCCCTCAGCGTCGTTCTCACATAAGGTCTGTCAAACATACACGTTCCCCTTAAATTATATTTACTTTCTCTCTGTGTAAACTTTGTCTTCAATGATACAGGGATTTGATTATAATTGACTAAAATACTAAACTTAGAAGTATACAGATCTACCAAATCATAGAACTTTAAAAGCTTTGATTGTATGAATAATGGTTACTAGGCGAATTATAAGGTGCATAATTGATCAATCTAATAACCTTTTTTTGTAGTATGAAAATTGGTTTCGTCTATTTTGTATGTGTTTCCCCAAATTTCAATACCATATGTCAAGTATGGTGTTATGAGAGAAGTATAAAGTAAATATAAAGCATTTTTGTTCAAAATATACTGTAATTTGTATAAGATTGCAATAGTCTTTGATATTTCTTCTGTACATTTTGTATATGTGCTTTCCAAGTCATTTTGCTATCAATGATCACTCCAAAAACTTAATATAACTGACTCTTTCAATTTCATAGCTATTTATTTTAATCTTTATATCATTCTCTAGATGTTTGTTACTGAACACCATAAATTTTGTTTTGTTCAAATTCAATGATAATTTATTCAAAGCAAACCACTTTTGATACTTTGACTTTTTCTGTTCATTTTATCACAGAACAAGTGTAAAACCACATGGTAATATTAAAGAAATTGCAATTATTTGATGTTTAAAAATGGAGTAGAGTAAAATAGTAAAAGCAACGATGTAAAGAAACAACGTACATAGGTTACAAAACTCTAAAAGTAGCAAGAAACATACATACAGTATTATTTACACTAAGAAATATCTCTGTATTATGCTTATTTACATATTTTGGAACATTCTGTGTAGGCTCGCTTTAGCACATTTCTGATGGATTTGAAAAAAAAGAACAACATTTTTGATCAAGAGAATAGCCAAAAGTCCTGAGACGTTCCTTTTTGTCACGAAAACCCACAGCATTGACCAACTTCCTGTGTCATAAAAGTACTCACATCGGAGTTGGTTATTTGTTTATGATTAAACATTGACTACAAACCCTTGTAACAAAGTGATCGCTGTAGTAAAAGTAGCAGTGGCGTGCTTTTCTCTGTGACTAATCCCTTTGCTATGCGCTCCAAGCTCCAAACACACATCGAGTCTGGTGAAAAGCAGCGAGGTTGGCCGCAATTGTGCGTAAATGTGCGCGTCGTGGGTGGAAATGCAGGTTCTTTTGTCGGGGACGCACAGCGGTGACGGACGCATTCAGACTGACAGGCCGTTTGTTTACATCAGACTCACTATAATGAATGAATGAATGAATGAATAAGCTGTTAATAAGCTTGAATGTACAGGGGGAATTTGAAGGCCGCACCATTTTGGAAAACTTATTCATGTTTTTTTGCATCTGCGATACGATTTTAAATGTGTGTGTTTTCACGATTCTTCTGTTCACGCCGCAGAGAGATTTTAAACGCGTCCAGGTGAAAACTTTTGAGAGAAGATTAACTAAGAATGCCTTACGCTTCGGAACGTGTTTGCTGATGTCTGAAGGTTAACAAATCTGTCCCTAAAAAGACCCAAGTAATTGCAACCTTTTGATAATTGCGTCAATCCAAATGGTAATTTCTAATTGCAATGTATTTTACAGCATTTGTGCATTTCTTTCTATTTCATTTATACTTAATAATTCATAAAACTCTCAAACAAAATTATTCATTAACAGTTTTTGCTGCTTGATTCACCAAACTATCTTTTATTCTACAGTAAACACATTTTAAACTAGTTATCATCAACATAGAAATCTGTTAACCTCTACTATTTGTAAAAATCTGTAGTAAAATAGTGAGTAAAATATTTTTTTATTAATTCTTCAAGTTACAGCAGTTCAACCAACAATTATGCACCCAGATGCTGACAATGATTTAAAATTATTCACTTTCACGTTCACTACTAGTAATTAATCAGTAGACAAGCAATAATATTTTTTAATTTCTTCTTTTTCAGGTTTGGTTTGGGCCGTTTATCTTGAAGTGAACCTGCCCCATCTGGATTATTCCTCCTTTTGTTTTTGGAGGAGAAGATTTCCCCCTGGAGACCGCAGATATTGTGCGTTGATTGCGTTTTGTGCTGTAGCTGAACCACAAGTAACCTTCGCGACGCCGCAGCGCTGAAACTCATCTATTTTTGATGACTTCTTAATGGCAAAGCATGTCTCATCCTGATTTATGATCAAGCCCCGAAACCATTACCGCCTTCAGATTCCCGTTCCCGCCACTGCCGCCGCGCTACATTAATTCTACAAAAGGTTGCAGTTGTTTAGTTAAAAATTTAGTCTTTTTGTTGCTTCCAAACAAGTGGCCGTGAGTTGTTCGCCTGCCCGAGCTCAACATGGTGGAGCCCATCTACGCCACAGGTATGGCCGCCCGCCTCAGGAACCAGTGGGACCGGAACGAGGGGCTGGGCCAGAACCACAACGCCGTCAAGTTGTTGGGGCAGGATTTTGATTCGCTGCGAGACCAGTGCCTCCGGAGTGGGAAGCTGTTCGAGGACAGCTACTTCCCGACGGCGAGCTCCTCCCTGGGGTTCAACGAGTTAGGGCCGAGATCCGCCAAGACCTCTGGAGTCCGCTGGATGAGACCCCCCGTGAGTAAACGCACGCACACACCTGTTGTTTACACTTGTTTTCATCTGTCTTAGAACATAAATGCCTTTTTTATTAGAAGCTGACACTGAGGATAAAGCGTCACTCTCCTTTACTACAGTAGGGATGGGCGATACCACTCATTTTTCGATCCGATACCAAGTAATACTATGGCAAATACCACAATATCGATCCAATGCCGATACCAATGAGTTTTGTACTAAAATGCACTGAAACTTCTCAACTATGAACACTTTTTTACTTTGGCCCTCATTAACTAAACTGAGTAAATATATGTGCAGTTGTATAAAGTTTTAGATATCGATACCTGGTCATCTAGTTTTGATACTAGTCTTGATGTGTTTATGTACTTGGGAAGTAGTATCAGTAATCAGTTGTTGCAAAGAAGCAGGGTTGTTAAAAGTGATGTTGACTTAATACTAACTATTCAAACTCAATTATTATACGAAGAAATAGCTTCTTTTTTTTTTAGACAATAGACTGCATTTTTACATTTTATGTTAACATGTGGTCTTATAAAGCTAAGTAAGTAAATGTTATTTGTATAGCACCTTTCACAGACAGAAGTCACAAAGTGTTAGGAACAAGACTGGAGGACCCAAAAAGGCAGAATCAAAGTTTATTGTGAAAGTAAACAAAATAGTCTTGGAACGGGGAGTTGGTTCCGGGAGGGGCTGAGTGGATCCAGCGGCACAGCAGAGGTGTAGGTGGTGGTAGGCTGATAGCTGGGCCGGAGTAGACTGGAACGGGAGCTGGTCGTACGAGAGGCACTGGAGCAAACGGGAAACAAATGCAGGTAAGTATTAAGAATGGTAAAAAATGGCAAAATGTAAAAATTGCCTCTGCGAATATGCGCCGCTGGAGACTGGTCAACTTGCTTGTGAAGTAGTAGGTGGTGATTGGAGATGGGTTGCAGGTGTAGAACTCAGCAGGAGGAGGGAATGAAGGATCCACCCAGGAACTGACAAATAGGGAGAAAAGAGGAGGAGGAGGAGGAGGAGGAGGAGGAGGAGGAGGAGGAGGAGAGAGGAGGAGGGAGGAGGAGGAGACAGGGAGGAAGGAGGGAGGAGGAGGAGGAGAGGAGGAGAGGAGGAGAGAGGAGGAGGAGGAGGAGGAGGAGGAGAGGGAGGAGGAGGAGCGAGGAGGAGGAGGAGGAGGAGGAGGAGGAGGGAAGGCTCATGACATAAAGTGCTTCACAGAAACACAGAATAAAATTGTAAAACACAAAACTTACAGTGAGCAATACACATACAACTCTATACAGTAAAATCCGTCCCTAAAGCAACTGTCATTAAAAGGCCTGACTGAATAAAAAGGTTTTGTTTACTTACTTACTTACTTACTTATAAAGCTCCAGAGAGTTCTAAAACTGTTAAAACAAAATCAGGTAAACGGGTCAAAATGAGACTTTTCCTTAAGTACTGTTCCTTTGTCACATTCATATCTACGTAGTTTTTATTGTAGTTTTTGTTTTGATTTTTACTAACGCATACTAAAACTTCTGTTGAAACTCGAAAATAGGAAATACTATTAAATCCCTGTGGTATCGACGTTCGTAGTGAGTATCGGGCATTATCCATTTGTTTTTGTACCACAGTAACAGCAGTTATAGAAGTATAAAAGTGTAATCCTGTAGGCCTGCTGTTCTAACGTATTGCTTTTGAGGTTCAGAGAAACGCAGTACTTTTCCTTTTTTGCTTTTACTCCAACATTGATTTGAACGTGTCATTTCTACGACACAGCTGCAGATTGGTAGCACTTCCTTGTTTGAGCGGCGTCTTCAAAGTGCAGAGACTCGGTGTTTCTCCAGTGTGTTTAAAAACCTCTCCACTTCCTTTTTAAAGAACGAGACGCGAGAACAAATATAAAGGTTAAGCATTGACTTGTTGAGGAAGTGACGGTGGTTTGATTAAGAATGGCTGTATTGTGTTAAGAGAGTCATTCAAAAACCCCCAGATAATTGTGTACTTTCCTCGAACAGAATCTTGAACTGAAGTTTCCACATGTTAACACCAGATTCTAAGTTTATTTGTTATTCTGCAAATCCAACAAAAGCATTTAGAAATAAAAAAAATGGCAACATTATGTCTAAAATGTATAACGATATTGCTCTTGGACTGGTAGCAAGTTACTTTAACTGTCCCGGGGCAGACTGGCGGAAAAGTGGCGGCCATTTTGCAATTCATTTACTCAAAAAAAACTACAAAAATAACACGGAGACGTCTGAAATTTGCCGTCGGATTACAGATTTGTTGAGCTGGTTTATGGTTCATATCTCTGCGATCACCGGGCCCCCCCATTCACATGAAACAAAAACGGGCACAAAGCTCTTCTCTGTCAGCGTAAAGTAACAAAAGTGTAATCATGTTTTTCATAATATCCTCATTATTCAGCTCCAAAAGCGTGATCGTTGTCAGTTGAAAAGATTTTAAACCATAAGATATAATATTACATGTTTGTAATCAAGCCCAGATTCAATAATTGTGGATTTGTATTTTGAATATTATTTTCAGAAACAGTAACACTCCCATAGAGTCACACGGACCCTCGACCCACCATCCGGGATTATCACATCATCAAATTATAGAAAACGCAGCCTGTTTATATATCCCAGCCGGATTACACAATGCATGTCGATAGTGTGGATTGAACTATATGGCAAATAACAAATCACAACTTTGTTTCCCCCTCATATTGATCAAGCTTGATTTTCTATTAAATTTGACTATTAAACGTGTTGAAAAATGACTTCCAGGATTGATTTCATGAAGACTTTTAATCCGTGCCATCGAACACAAACGATAGTCACATTTCTTCCTCTAAAGTCTGAACTCTGCTCCAAACTACATGCTTTTATTGACGTGGGATTTTCTGTAGAACTCGGGTAAAAAAGCCATTTAAAAAAGCTGATCATTGACAAATTAAAATTTGATTAATTGCATTTAGTCGAGCTGTGTGTTTTTCTTTCCCTTTTGAAAACATGAGCTCATTATGTGCTTCTGCGACACCATATTCTCTCTGGTCTTGTTAAAGTCTCCTCTGCCTCCGTCTCCTCCTCTGCCTCCGTCTCATCCTCTGCCTCCGCCTCTCCTCCTCTGCCTCCGTCTCATCCTCTGCCTCCGCCTCCTCCTCCTCCTCCTCCGCCTCCGTCTCCTCCTCTGCCTCCATCTCCTCCTCTGTTCTCCTCCTCCATCTAGTCCTCCGCCCTCTCCTCTGCCTCCGCCTCCTCCTCTTGCCTCCGCCTCCTCCTCTGCCTCCGTTCTCCTCCTCTGCCTCCATCTCCTCCTCCATCTAGTCCTCCGTCTCCTCCTCTGTCTCCTCTTCTGTCTCTGTCTCCTCCTCCTCCGCCGTCTCCTCCTCGGTCTCCATCTCCTCCTCGGTCTCCGTCTCCTCCTCTGTCACCTCCTCTGTCTCCGTCTCCTCCTTTGTGTCTGTCTCCGTCTCCTCCTTTGTCTCCCGTCTCCTCCCCTGTCTCCTCCTCTGTCTCCTCCTCCGTCGCCTCCTTTGTCTCTGTCTCCCCCTCCGTCTCCCTCCTCTGTCTCCGTCTCCTCCTCTGTCTCCGTCTCCTCCTCGGTCTCCATCTCCTCCTCTGTCTCATTCTCCTCCTCTGTCTGCTCACCTGTCTCTCTGTCTCCTCCTCCGTATCCTCCTCTGCCTCTGTCTCGTCCTCCGTATCCTCCTCTGCCTCTGTCTCGTCCTCGCGTATTCCTCCTCTGCCTCTGTCTCGTCCTCCGTATCCTCCTCTGCCTCTGTCTCCTCCTCCGTCTCCTCCTCTGCCTCTGTCTCCTTCCTCCGGTCTCCTCCTCTGCCTCTGTCTCGTCCTCCGATCCTCCTCTGCCTCCTCCCCCGTCTCCTCTGTCTCCTCCTCCGTCTCCTCCTCTGCCTCTGTCTCCTCCTCCGTCTCCTCCTCTGCCTCCTCCCCCGTCTCCTCCCCCCGTCCCCGTCGCACAGTTGGGATGTTAAAAGCTCTGAGGTCGTGCTCTCTGCGTGCCGGCTGCCTCTCAGCTCCTGCTGCACTTTTCATCTGCTCCTCACACATGTATGATTTACGACTCCTAAAAAACTCTGCTCTTTTATAATGCATGTACTCCATCCTCGCCATGGGATCGTTAATATTTACATGCCATAACAATTTCATAAACTTTTTCTGATACTTCTGATACAGTTACAAAGTATTATTTTCCTCCGCTTGCTGTAGGTCATGGAAACTAAACTATTGTTCAAATTTTATTATATCTTGAAAATATAGATCCCGCCTAAATTGTAAAGTTAAACGGGTCCATAATTAACACCGTTTTAGATGATAAAGAAGACGGACTTTGAGTAGGGTTGCAAGATTTTTCATAATCGAATTAAAATTGCAATTTAAATGGTCGTAATTAGCAAATTATATAGCCAACAACAACAAATAATCCTATTTTATTATGTAAAAACACGATCATTTGTTTTGTTTTTGAGCTTTAGTTCTGCAATACATGAAATTCTTGGATTCAATTCAGATTTTAGTCTTTCTCAGATGTTGAGTCGACTTTAAAATGTGAATTTTGAACTGAATCAAAACGTAAATTTCAAATAAAATCGTAAATGATATATTTTTCTTTTTTCACAAAATCATTCAGCCCTAGTATTGAGTTAGGGTTTATTCTTAAAGCTGCACTATGTAACTTCTCTGGTGGGCGTCTGCCACCTGCTTGTCTCCATGGCGCTGTTACTGTGTCGCTTGAAATGTTCCACAGTATGGCATTAAACATTCATTCAGTCACACATGTTTTTTTGTTGCTTCCTTGTAAACCGTGTGTTCTTACTGTGAGTGAGCAGGGTCGCCTCGCCGCAGATCTGACCTATAACGTGGCCTGGTGGCGTCACTTGCTTGTCTTCGATGTGGATGCGCGCGGCTTTAATGCCATGCTGTGGAACATTCCAGACTCTCCCGCAGAAAAGCAGTTCCGGGATGTTTCCGGAGGGTTTAAAACGTGCTCCGTGAACCAAATGTTGACCTGAAAACACGTCTCCTGAATTGCCCCGCCCCTTTAATGTGGCAGCAGTGGGAGCAGGAGCACTGTTTGACCTCTCGTGTCTTGGGCTTGGTTGTGTATCCATGCGTGACTGTGTGCGATTGTGCAACTGTGTGTTGATCGTGGGACGTGACACGAGATGAATTTGATCTATTTTTAGCTCCTTGCGGTGATTATTCTTCGGTATCAGACGTGCAGAGGTCGAGCGGAGGCTGCACTTCTGCTGTTCTCTCACACGGTTGTCGGACTGGACTGGAAACGCTACAAATGGAGAAATAATCGGGCACGAAAGCAACAGCCGAACATGCAAATTTCACAGTTTCACAACCTCATAACTGTTCAAGAAAAAGGAAAAGGTTTTATTCTGATTTCAAAACCATTATGGCAGTGAAAATACCAATAAATAAATAGCAATAAATAAATTCCATAACTACATTTTATTATTTTTGTTATATTTAATTATAATGGATTTTTTTTTCAATTTAAGAATAATATACACAACAGAAAAACAAGAAACCCGCGACCAGAGAGCCAAAAATAATAATGGTAAAACAAATAATTAACACATTTTCTAAACTGAGATCTCTGTTTCTGTGGGGGAAAAAACTCCGGCGCAGTGTTTTTCAACCTTTTTCTGAGTCGCGTCACACTTTGTTTTTGTTAAAAAGACACACCAGAATCTTAAAAAATATCATCAAATTACAAAAATAATGGGATCCGTGTTTTGTCCTGGATGTGGCAATGACTTTTCTGGTTCGTACGTTTGCTCAGGACTCTCCAAAAATGATAAATTATTCATTTAATACCTAGAATAGAAGTTTTCAATAATACCTCAAGGCACACTAGTGTTTCCCTCACACTGGTTGAAAATCCAGCTTGTATTATTGGAAAAGATGTTTCATTCAAATGACCTTTTCAACTGTACTGCTAACAAGTAACAAATATGAGCAAGATTAGAACATAGAACGTTCCAAAATGCTCTAAAACTGTATTTTCCCCCGTGCGTTCAACAGGAGATCTGCAGAAGCCCCGAGTTCATCGTGGACGGAGCGACGCGCACCGACATCTGTCAAGGCGCGCTGGGTAAGTGCCACACTGACTGTCTGTACTACTGCTCCCGCTCCGTGCACCGAGACATTTAATTATGTAGAGTTTTATACGACCTTTTGATCTGCGCAAACCGTTTGGCACATTATC
This sequence comes from Chaenogobius annularis, assembly GCA_015082035.1. Taxonomy (NCBI): domain Eukaryota; kingdom Metazoa; phylum Chordata; class Actinopteri; order Gobiiformes; family Gobiidae; genus Chaenogobius; species Chaenogobius annularis. The sequence continues at coordinate 961,939 of BJKM01000346.1, read as the reverse complement.
GTTTGACATGCTGTAAGAGCCGCTGGAGAGGAGTTTTAGCCGTGGAGTTATTGCAGTCGGACACGGAGCAGTGCTTTGCGGAGATACAGAGCTTCATCTATAATTCACGTTTTGTTTCTTCGCCTCTCAGCTGTAAACAAGGCCGCACGAGCTCGGCGCAGCGCCAGCACACGACCGTAACCTAGATTTGTCAGAATAGAGGTACGACACGGTTGAAATGAAAGTATTTGACAGTTTTGTCGATGAATTTGGGTGGGAGCAAAAAGAAAGCGTCGAGTGAGATATCTTGAGTTAAGTGCGCATTTTATCTACATTTTTTTAAACTAATAAATACACTGTTTACTAATGGTTTTCTATGAATGTTTGTAATTGCGTGATCTCCTGCGATCTCGTGGTCGACTCAAAGAGATACTTGAGAGGTTTGAGAGTTTTTGTCAGCGTTTTCCCCCTCTTAGTCGACTAATCGGTGCACAGGGCGTGTCTGTTAGTCGCCGACAGCCTTGCAGAGGTGTGGCTAATGTGTTGGACCAAGGGACCGGTCGATGTGAGGCCAGCGAAAGACGGGAAGTAAGCGGAGAAGAGCTTGGACCTGTCCGCGTTTGCAAAATCACTTTCACTTTCGTCAGACTTGCTTGCTCGAATCGCAATCGAATCGAGGTTGCAACGTCAGTCGGCCCCAGTCGGTAGAAAATGGCGTGCAGTAGCGTTGACGTGGGCGAACGTGGAGTGGCCGATGTTGTCGTAAATTTTACCATCCAAATGACGATATTATGAGTAAGTTATGGCGTCGGTATAATGCTAAAATATCACATGTCTTGGCTGTGGTTTACAAAGAGAGTAAAGGGACTGTAAAACAGAAAAATAACCTTGTTTAATCGTTACTTTAGCGTCTTTTATGAAAAAAAAAAAAAAGATAATTTGTTATTATTTGGTATTTCTAAACGGTTTAGTCAGATTGTAGAAAAAATGCAGTTGTCGTCACTGTAGTTTGTAGTTTAGTCAGACATTTTATATTTTAGTCTTCTGCATCTGTAAGAGGTAGTGCGATACTGTAACCTGAAAATGTCAAGCTGCAGCCTTAACTCGAAGCGAAGACGTCTTTTCCAGCGGTTCTATTTGGGTGACGGAGCCTTTCAGCGCTGCATAAAGCTATTTTTAGGTTTTATGGAAGATCAAATTATGAATATGTTACTAGGCAGAAAATAACCAAGGCCTGGCCATTGTCTTGCTAGTGCTGTATAGTAGTCTATAATTACAGTTTCACAAGAGGAAAACAATTGCAAGTCATATTTATCATGACATTGTGGGTTCTACATATTTTGTTGTTGGTTCTCAGGCTTTTACGTCCGTAGAGATTGTGATCTAAGTCAATTCAATTAAGTCAATTAATGTGCAATCAGTAGAGTTTAGGATTGTGTCTTTACACCTCGAAGTCAAGCCGACACAGATTCTACAACGCTAAATACTAGACTTAACCTTCATTCATATTATTATAACGTGTCTCTGTGGATGTTTTACACTTCTTCTAAAGTTTTCAGTCCCGAGCTCTATTGTCCATTATACATTCGCTTTCATACAAGTTTCTAGTTCAATTGTGTAGTTTTGGTCTGATCAACTTCTTGTCTGGACCAGTGCATTCATATTTGGCCCTGGTTTGGCCCTGGTTTGAACCCAGTTAAGTCCTGGTTTGAACCCAGTTAAGTCCTGGTTTGAACCCAGTTAAGTCCTGATTTGAACCCAGTTAAGTCCTGATTTGAACCCAGTTAAGTCCTGGTTTGAACCCAGTTAAGTCCTGGTTTGAACCCAGTTAAGTCCTGGTTTGAACCCAGTTAAGTCCTGGTTTGAACCCAGTTAAATCCTGGTTTGAACCCAGTTAAGTCCTGGTTTGATCCCAGTTAAGTCCTGGTTTGAACCCAGTTAAGTCCTGGGTAGTAGCAGGTATAGTAGTCCCAGTTTAGTCAAAATGTTGATGTGGTACTTGGGAATTGTATTTTAATATTAACTATATACAGATGTATTAGTAATGCATTATTGGATTACATTAATGAATTTAAAATGTCTGTGTTCACCAAGTTTTTAAGAACAATAACGTGGTCCTGAAACGTGAGTAAACTACAAGTCAAAGAGCGAACAGCGATTCCGACCACACTATTCACCAAATCTCAAAAGTAAACTGATTATCAATATGATCCGATAACGTCTCTAAAAACCTCTCTACTTTGCATCATTACCCTCAGTATCATTAGCATTGGTCCATTAACTGTTTCTGTCCTAAAAGGAGTTGTAACAGTTGTTGTTTCCGTCTCCTGTGGTGTGGGGTCAGGAATGAGGTCTGAATGAAATCAATGTATGCAAAGTGACAGCTGCTGTTAAGGCTCAAACATGAAGTATTTCACAATCGGATCAGAACTGTATCGGTCACAATTCGAAAACCCAATACAATACAGTTATTCTAGTAAAAAAAAAAAGTCTTTATCTGTACATGTTGTTTGCTCCTGGACGTGTTTACAAAATGCACTCAGAAAACATCAATATAAATCTTATTGTAATTGCAATGATTGTCAAGAAGAATCACGTTTGGATTGTTTTTCCATAATCGTTTGGCCCTAATGGAGCGCATCTGTCTGCAGCGGATGACGAGTTCGAAACCACAATGATGCATTTAAAAGAATAATAATAATAATCTTTAATATAATAATTGTGGGATTTGGATATAGATGAAGACGATTCTAAAACGATTGAGAATTTGTCCTATGATGAATGAATTTTCTCGCTCAAATTAGTCCCTCCTTCCAATGCTCATTTAGATTTCATTCATATTTTTTTTGTTTCTTTCTCTTCACATCAGAACGACGGCAGTCACTTTAAATCCCTGCTCAAGACAGATTTATTTATCTTAGTCGTTTAAATCCAGATCAAAAGAGAAAAGCTTTTACCAAATATTTTAGTTTTGTACATGTTGTGGTTCATGTATTACAATTAATGCAGCTAATACCTTTTAATGTGCTTTATAAATAAATGGGACTTGATTTTGATTTCTTTTTTACAACCCTAGAGCAAGCCCATTATTATTATTATCATTATTGTCATTATTATTATTATTATTATTATTATTATTATTGTTATTATTATTATTATTATTGTCATTATTATCATTATTTTATTTTATATATTTTTTAATTTATTTTTTGATGATTAACATTTGTTTCATTTCCTTTCCTTTCACCACGCTGTAAATGAGCTCATAATGGACCACGCGCCGCTGAGATTTCCCAGTAACATTAGACTGCTTCTGTGGCATGTCCGCCGCATTAGAAACCGCCACGCCTTTTTTTTTTTTTTCTCTGAAGGAAACTCTTGTTCGACTCAAGTTCACTTTGCACTTTATGAAAAACCAATGGACAAGTTTAAGTTTAAAGAGCCAAGTCTTTCCACTTAGCTTTTAACCACATCCAACTTTCATCATTTCATTACCGCATTTATTTTATTTATTTTTTTGCTTGTTCGACCTTGTGTAAATGGGAAAAGTTTGTTTAGCAGGATTAACTGTTGCTCCAAGTTATATTTAGTTTTAAACAACTGTTGTTTGGAGGTCAAATGTCACGCTGAGGCAAAGTTCACACACTAATGAAGTTGTTGACAAAAGGTGTTTGGAGTAGCTAAGATTTGTAAACGTGTAGAGACTCGAGCGGGAGTAAAAGTAGATCAAATATATTTAATTAGTGACTTGAGTAACTTCTATGTGGAACTAACGCTTGAATACTGTGATTGTAATGTGTTTTTAAGACGACCAATGTAAAATAATGCTCACATTCTAGTATTTCTGATAATAATAAAACCAGGAAAGACAAATTATTTATAGACATGGGTTTTAGTCAAATATTGTACTCAAAATAATATGACAGCGCTCACTTGCTGCAAAATATGTTGGAATGAAGCTATTCTTGTACGATAATTTGTAAAAGGTTATTAGTTGTTATGAAGTTATTCTTTTTTTTCACTTTTTATATATTTTTTTATTGCGTACTCTAGCCTGTCGCGTGTACTACCCTAGCCTGTCGCGTGTAGCCTGTCGCGTGTACCTAGCCTGTCGCGTGTACTCTAGCCTGTCGCGTGTACTCTAGCCTGTCGCGTGTACTCTAGCCTGTCGCGTGTACTCTAGCCTGTTCGCGTGTACCTAGCCTGATCGCGTTACTCTAGCCTGTCGCGTTTTACGTCGCGTGTGCGTGTACTCTAGCCCTGTCGCGTGTACGCTAGCCCGTCGCGTGTACGCTAGCCCGTCGCGTGTACGCTAGCGCCGTCGCGTGCTACGCTAGCCCCGTTCGCGTGTACGCTAGCCCGTCGGTGTACGCTAGCCGTCGCGTGTACGCTAGCCCGGTCGCGTGGACTTAGCCCGTCGCGTGGACTCTAGCCCGTCGCGTGGACTCTAGCCCGTCGCGTGGAGCTCTAGCCGTCGCGTGGACTCTAGCCCGTCGCGTGGACCCATGCCCGTCGCGTGGACCCTAGCCCGTCGCGTGGACCCTAGCCCGTCCGCGTGGACGCCTAGCCCGTCGCGTGGACCTAGCTCCGTCGCGTGATCCCAGCCCGTCGCGTGACCTAGCCCGTCGCGTGTACCCTAGCCCGTCGCGTGTACCTAGCCCGTCGCGTGTACCCTAGCCCGTCGCGTGGACCTAGCCCGTCGCGTGGACCCTAGCCCGTCGCGTTGTACCCTAGCCGTCGCGTGTACTCTAGAACCGGTCGCGGTGTGCGTGTACCTACCTGTCGCGTGTACGCTAGCCTGTCGCGTGTACGCTAGCCCGTCGCGTGTACGCTAGCCCGTCCGCGTGTCGCTAGCCCGTCGCGCGTGGACTCTACGCCCGTCGCGTGGACCTCTAGCCCGTCGCGTGGACCCTAGCCCGTCGCGTGGACACTGTGCCCGTCGCGTGGACACTTGCCCGTCGCGTGTACACTTGCCCGTCGCGTGTACACTTGCCTGTCGCGTGTACACTTGCCTGTCATATGCTGCACATGTAAAATATGTGTGTGTGTTTGTGTGTGTGCGCGTCCTCAGGTGACTGCTGGCTGCTGGCTGCTATCGCCTCGCTCACGCTGAACGACGAGCTTCTGCACAGGGTTGTCCCACACGGCCAGGACTTCAGGAACGGATACGCCGGCATCTTCCACTTCCAGGTCAGAGCGCATCACTTCCTGTATTTACCACGAGCTGCAGTCCATGGACAGCCTTGACGAATGTTTACGGAGCTTGAGACTGACGTTGTGCTACTGGTTACTGTATCGTCATAATCAGGGTTCGGAGTCTGGATAGAGAGCCCATTGGTTGTGGCACGGTTCCTGAGTCGGTAGGAGCAGGAAGGACGCAGGTTTGACTCTCGGGCCGGACCCTCATCAGTCCAAAACCTGTCTACTTACTTACTACCATCCATTACGCATTCATCTGGACCCGGTGAATAAGGGAACGAAAGCCACTGCCCTCCAAGATTCTGGGTGTTGAGCTTACCGCTAAGTCTAACTCATAAAAGACGATCAGTCAACCAACGGCAACCAAAACTGGCACAGTTGACAAAATCAATAGTGGCGTTGACGGGTGGGTCAAATGCAGAAGAAGAATTTCCCCTCACGATGGATTAATAAAGTGTACTCTTACACTAACCTTGCACAAATTAATTGAATGAAGTCTTGTTTTTATCGCCCGCAGAAACGTGTGGTAGTCTTCAGGGACATGTTTAACGTGTTTAAGGAGGGAAAAATGTATAAACTTCAAAGAACATTTCCTGTGGGCATGTGATGTCCTGTTTTTCAATCGCATCGAACACATCGTAAATAAAATATGCCATGCTGCATTGCGTCACATGGACACAATCGTTATGAGGCTTTGTAAAACGTGTCAAACTTAATGGACGGCCTTTTGAGGGAAGCTGTGGAAACAAATGACACTATTATTTTGAATGCAATAATCTGCTGACAGCTGAAGTCGTTTGCGCTGCAATTTGTCCTGCGGCGAACGGCCCTTTTGCTTGCCTTTTTATTCAAATGGCTCGAACATAAAGTTTTAGTTTGCGTACAAGAGGAGGGGGATGGGGGGGATGAGGGGAGGGAGGATGGAGGGGAGGAATGAGGGGGGGGGGCGGTATGAAACAGCCTGCAGTGTAAATTCACCCCTGAGAGTCTTGGTCCCCGATCTGCCGAAGATGTGTTGGAGGAACACCAAGGAAAATGAATATGAATGCATCCGCATTGGACTTAATCGAGCGCTGCAGTAAAATCCTACAAACTTTTGCCCCACAGTTGTGCAAAACGAGATGGAGTGGGCGTTATCTAGTACTTAGCTGTGTCGTTACAATATTATTACATATAATACAATGGCTTGTACTACTACTACTACTTCTATAATGATGATTTTTACTAGTTTAACTGCTTTTTTACAACTATAAATAACATCAAATAGCTTGTTTAAATTATGCTCATGCAGAAGTTTGTGTTTTGTAAAAGTGTTGTTGTAGTGCATGATTTCAGCCTCTAGGGGTCACAAGCCAGTGTTTTCTTTGTTTCATTCTTAAGCCTGGACAAAATAACAGTGTCAGGTCGAGGTACAGCAATATTTTTTGAAGTATTACGATAACGATAGTCAGAAGATGTTTTGGCAATCCGACAGAAATGTGCTAAAATGTGACTTTTAATGTGTCAGTTGAAGTTTAAACATCTGACAGATGCGAGAGGTTTGTAAAAAATCACCCAAAAACGTGTAAATCAGCGTTAAATATGATCGAGAAAAATGGATGTGGGCGTCTAAGTCACCCAGCGCTTATTGTAAAAAAAAAAGTCTCGTCACATGCCGTTATGTGGAAGATTACAACACAAATTTGCACCGTTTTTACTTTTAACTTTTAATCTGTTTTTTTAGCTGCATTTTGAGACATGCACAATATTCAAATGCACATCTTCAAACAATGTTCACGATAAAAACCTATACTTGACGTCATTTTATACCTAAAATGATATCTAGTTTGCAAAGATGACTTCAAAAGCTCAAAAGTGGAATGATTTGAGTATTCCAGTAGCGCGGTACAAATCCCCGATACTCCTGCCCTCTGCTTGTCAAAATCCATTGAAGACCAAGTTTCTCATGCTTCTCACGACGTCTTAAACCCGTGGACACTCCCCCAGCTGCACGGAATATTACATTTCAGGATGAGTCACGCGCAGTTAAGGAGATTATGCGAGTCACACTGAGACAAACCGGGAATCCCTAAAACAATTTGGGGGAAAAACAAGAGGAGGAGGCGAGCCGAGGCAAAGAAGCAAACAGGCGACTAAATGGGCCAAATGAATCAGAATGATATGAATCAGAGCTACAGATATCAGAGCTACAGATAGAACCGATGCAAGCAAGTCTCTGAAGCAAATGACAATATTATTTACAGTCATTTTAGCTTCCAGTTCATTGATTTTCACATGCAGCTCTGCAAGCAATATGCATCTTTTTCAATACAGAGTTCAAAAGAGAAGAGACAACTACGTGATACTTGTTTTATTAATATCTTTAGCACAGAAAACTGTTGTGACTAGACTCGACTCTTTTATCTGGACTGGACTGACTCTAAAACACATGCTAAAAGACCTTTTTTTAGAACAAATTACGGCAGCATTATTAAATACGAATGTAAATTATCAATCACACCATTTAATATTTAATTACATAAATACCATCTTGCTGGTTTCTGCCACGCTTAATATTTATTTTTATTTTTGTTTTTACGCTTTATGTACGAGATTGGATGGTTTAAGGTCCTCGATGCGGCCCGCCGGGTTCCGCCATTCTGGCGAGCGCCGAGAAGACTATCTATCGTAGAGGAAGTAAAAGCTAACCAAAGGTTTCTGCGGAAGGATCACGCTCAGCGACCCCCCATCAGGTCCTCCGGGGGCGCTGCCCAAAGGTGATTTTGCCCTTCGAGGTTGGCCCGGTGCCCGGTTTTCCGTTTGGCGCCTCGCGGCGCGTGCTTTCCGGAGCTATCACCGCGTCAGCGTTTGTTTTCGGGGTACGCGGTGGGACAGGCCTTTTGTTAGAGGGCTTCCCGGGTCGAAATTTCGGCGGACGAACCTGCACTGTGAGCTCTTCGGCGCGGCCCGCGGCCCTTCCCGACCCTGGGTTTTTCACGCCTCCGTTGTGAGGCAGTACTTGTAACAGTATTGGTGGCCGCAGTACCAATAGTAGTAGTTGATGTTGTAGTTAGAGACATTATTGGTATATAGACTCTAATGGATTTGGTGCTTCCTGACTCTGCACTCGTCCGATGCCGGAGTAGTAGTAACAGCAGTAGTAGTAGTTATAGTAGTAGTAGTAGTAGTAGTAGTAGTAGTAGTAGTAGTAGTAGTAGTAGTAGTAGTAGTAGTAGTAGTAGTAGTAGTAGTAGTAGTAGTAGTAGTAGTAGTAGTAGTAGTAGTAGTAGTAGTAGTAGTAGTAAGTAGTAGTAGTAGTAGTAGTAGTAGTAGTAGTAGTAGTAGTAGTAGTAGTAGTAGTAGTAGTAGTAGTAGTAGTAGTAGTAGTAGTAGTAGTAGTAGTAGTAGTAGTAGTAGTAGTAGTAGTAGTAGTAGTAGTAGTAGTAGTAGCAGTAGTAGTAGTAGTCGCAGTAGATAGATGTAGTGTAGTAGGTAGTCGCAGTAAGATGATGATGTAGTAGTAAAGTAGTAGTGAGTAGTCGCAGTAGATGATGATGTAGTAGTAGTAGTAGTAGTAGTCGCAGTAAGATGATAGTTAGTAGCTAGTAGTAGTAGTAGTCGTAGTAGTATAGTAGTAGTAGTAGTAGTAGTAGTAGTAGTAGTAGTAGTAGTAGTAGTAGTAGTAGAGTAGTAGTAGTAGTAGTAGTAGTAGTAGTAGTCGCAGTAGAGTAGTATGTAGTAGTAGTAGTAGTAGTAGTAGTAGTCGCAGTAGTAGATGTAGTATAGTAGTAGTAGTAGTCGTCGCAGTAGATGATGATGTAGTAGTAGTAGTAGTAGTCGCAGTAGATGATGTAGTAGTAGTAGTGTAGTAGTAGTAAGTAGTAGTAGTAGTGAGTAGTAGAGTAGTAGTAGCAGTAGTCGAGTAGATGATGTAGTAGTAGTATAGTAGTAGTAGTAGTAGTAGTAGTAGTAATCGCAGTAGATGATGTAGTAGTAGTAGTAGTAGTAATCGCAGTAGATGTAGTAGAAGTAGAGACATTAGGAGTCTAGTCTGTGTTGGATCTGGAGCTTGCTGACTCTGCACTGGTCTGACCCTGCTCGCAAGCAGTAGGCAGTAGTAGCAGTAGTAGTAGATGTAATAGAAGTAGAAGTAGAGACGTTCTGAGTCTAGTCTGTGTTGGATCTGGAGCTTGCTGACTCTGCACTGGTCTGACCCTGCTGCAGTGTTTGTCTGTGGGTAATTCATGACCACGCTCTCCCTCCACCGCCAGAGGCTTTCCCTTCTCCCCTTTTCTCTCCTTAGTCACCATTTGGCTCACTCTCGGTCGGCTTGGTACAGATCGGCGAGCGCTGCGCTAAATGGCTCGCAGACCTGCTCCAGAGTTTTACTACATCTACGGTTTGGAAATCCGCGGTACAATATAAGGCAGAGAGATTTAGGACAGTAGTGATTCACCTTCATCGCGCATGGTGAGACTCTAAACCGAGTTTTTAAGAATATTTTTTGATCATGTAAAACAACTGTAATATATTTATTTTTGCTTTACAGACAAAAAAGAAAGGGGAAAAGAACCAAACTGCCCCTCCTGCAATTGCTTCATTTTTACATTTATTTTTTTACTCTTATTAAACAGATTGTGGCTTTTTTGTTAAGATTGCTGTATATATTATTATAAAAAATGCTACAGTCTATCACATAAGGCAGTTGGTCTTGTTAATTTCACGCTTTGTTACTTAAAACTGTGTAAGATATTTCTGAAACGCCAGCCTTGTGCACACGTATTAAGTAAATAAGAAAATAACAAAGTCACTGTTTCCAAATGTTTGCTTTTGAAACGCCAGACGAGTGTTTTAGGCTTAGTTTTTAGGCCGCACCAAAGACGTCATACTCTGTCTCCAAGCGCTGGTTAGAAAACATTACGGCGCTCATGGTAAGGGCCGGACATCAGGTGAGCCGCGGAGAACGCGGCGTTTTGCGTTTACGCTCGAGGTAACGGCGGTGGTTGGTGAGAAAACAGTCAAATCTCAAGGTCTGTCGAGTAAAAAGACCGGGCGGACGCGCGTGTGAGAAACGCATGAGTCACTGGGTTTGAAACAACAAGTCTCTATGCGAAGTACAGGCCGCAACAATGTCATTTCATGGTATTAGGGCGGGCGATATGTGACAGAAAGCTGAACTTAATCTCATTTGTGATCGTTTATTTATTCGGCTCACCATTACGCAACTTTCAATTGACATTTGAAATACATATCGTCTCTTACTTACTGCAAATACCCTTTTAGGCTTTTACTATTTTCTAACTTCGACTTTATCTGGTGTGTTTTATAGCTGTTGTACATATAGCTAATAATAGTTTTACACTAATTGAGTAGGTATTTGTGGAGAAAAGTAAAAAAATCTGTAAAGAATGACTTTTTTTTTCACATTTTAAACATTAATTCAACAAAATAAAGGTGCTTTCATATATTTCAATTACAAACAGGAAGTGAAAATTATAAACTTAAAAAAATAGCTGTTCTGGGATAACATTTTTTATAATTTTTTAGCAAAATTTAAAATATATAAATCTTAACTGCATTTTAGCTCAGTGACTCATCCAACCTGTCGTAGGCCTCCGCTAGAAAAGTCTGTTTTACGGTTTTTTGGGGAGCTTCAGTCGCAGTTGATGGCAGTTTCTGATCTGCAAACCGCTTCTGTTCTCGGCTTTGTGTCGCTGGTCCTGGAATGAGCCCTTGTGGGCCGTTTGTTTTGGTCGACTGATCGTTCCCCGCGCACCCAAAATGCCAAACGACATACAAAACTCCCCGAGCAGCTTGTGCACACATTTCACAGTGAAAACACAGAGAGAATTAATGACACTTCAGTCCTCCGTCTTGAGCGCTGAGCTGCGTTCAAGTGAAAATGTTTGAATCCGTTTGTCTCCTCGCTCGCAGACCCATCTCGCGCCACCATCCAGACAAAGACACTTTTTTTTCCATCCACCACATTCTACTGCAGAGCTTGTACTTTCAGAAGCAGCAGATTACGTTTTAATTACCTCTTTAAGGCAGTACAAAGTTACTGGGGCAGTGTACGTGAATCCGGATCAAATCGAAATCGTGGTGGTTATGGCTCCAAGAAAAATCTGCTTTTTTTTAAATTATATTTTTGGCATTTCAATTTGCAGACAAGATTCTTGATGGTTGTGTAACTTTCTTGTCTCCACGGTGATGTTCGGTTGTTTTGCCTGGAAAGTTGGTGCGACGTTTAATTCATCTGCCCCCGCCTGGCCCGGGCGTTTATTCATTTTTTCAACAGTGGCGGTGTTCTACTGGTGCGAAATACCAATGAAACATATATTCTTAGCACTTTCGCCTCTCCACAGAGCTGACCTGTAACGTGCTTGTCTGCCAGATAATGTTACAAGTGGGGCCTACAGTGGAACATGTACATTTAGCTCTTTGCCACCCCCGTTCGCCAATTTTTTCCACGCACCCTCAGAAGTAAGACACAAAATGCAGCTGAAATAAGGATGAGGACATGATGTCACGAGTAGTTGAAGGAGATGCCTCGTCTTTTAAGCCATTTTATGTTGTTTTTTTCTGTTAGCTAGGTTAGGCGATGCAGATGGTCATAGAGGTTGTGCTCAGCAAAATGTACTGCGTAGCTACTTCAACACAGGTACAATGCATCGGTTTACCCCAGCGAATGCATGCAAGAAATGCCAAATGAAAAATGACCTCTACAAACTGCAGCATTTACAGCTCTAAATGAAATACTGTATGTATTGTTATGTATTTGCAAATCCCAGTCTTATTTGTTTTTTTACTGGTCTCACACGCCCTCTTGGTGGTCAAAAGGGGATGCTTAAAGACCAGGAAGTACATTTCGTAGAACTCACACCTGCAGCCGTTTCCACTCAATCTGCTGCAGTTGGCCTTATTTGCATTCATTTGTTTTGTTTGAAAGGCTTCAGAAGCTAATATCAGGAATTGGATGACGCACAGTTCTTACCACGAGCGACTCTGCTGTTCTGTGTACTGCCATTATTCACTTTGGACAGACGTTTCCCTTTTTACAAAGATATATTACAAGCGAATGACGCACCGACATCCAGCAATTATATTTGATTTCTGTTCATTAATTCACTTGTTTTATCATTCATTTTGAAGGGTACGGTCAATGGAAAAGCTATTATCGCATGATGCAAGTATAAAAGGGTTGATTTGTGCTGTGTGTTTACTTGATAACGCAGTATTACAATACTTTTAATCAATCTGTATGTGATACGATACCCAGGCAGATACTAATCAATCGGTCAATGCTAAAACTAGTATCGAAACTGCTGGATGAACAAGTATTGCGCCTGAAAAATCAACAAAAAGGAAGCTTTTTAGAATGACCTTGCTCTTTATTATAAACTCACATAATACTAGAGAAAATGCCATTATTTTGTGTTGAAAATTACATTCTGTATGTAATTTTTTTTAAATTGTTTTTCTATTTTTATTCAATTTACACGGCCAGGAAATATGGAATAATCGAATAACCTGACAATTAGATCAAACCTGATTATCACAAGTGTTAATAGTGGATTTTTAGAGTTTTATTTAAAGAAAAAGCGGACTGAACAGGGGTGTCCAAACTTCTTTCACAGAGGGCCGCATTTTGATGCGGTTGAACGTATATGTAGCAGAGGGCCACAGACAACGTGACAAAGAATGCAAAATCATTCAGAATTTTGCATTTGATGTGCTTTTGATGAGCCTCCACAGCTTTAATAAGGCTTGGGACATTAATATGCATCACATCGAAATGGTTGTTATTTAGGCTATAATCAAATTTTACAGCAAAGGCACTACTTTTGATTGTTTGGGCCAATTTAGCAGGGAGCCGGAGGGCCAGCAAAAATTGGTCTGAGGGCCGCATTAGTTTGGACACCCCTGCTTTAAAACTTTTTGTATTCCATTTCTGCCTTGGCCACATTGCTTTTCCTGATTGTACTGATTTTGTTTACGCACAATAAGGATAGATGTTCTGAACGTGCCGAACTATTTTTGTCACCACTTTATAATAATTACACCTTAATCGGTTTAAGACTTGATAACTCTTAATAAAGAATAGTTAAATAAGAAAGATGCAGGCTTAGCAACTACTTAATCAGGTTTTTTAACGGTTTAATTTAGTCTTTGTTCATGCTTTATTAAGGCTATCTAGTTATTACAAAGTGTTACTCGATTTTTTTTATATATAAATATATATCTGGCATTTATATTATGTGTGATTTGTGTTTTTTTGTGTGTGTAAATTATTATTTTTATTTTTTATTTTTTCCTAAATCGCTGTTTCTCATTGAATCCTTTCGGTTGCGTTGCAGTTCTGGCAGTTTGGAGAGTGGGTGGACGTGGTGATCGACGACCGGCTCCCCGTCAAAGATAAGAAGCTGCTGTTCGTGCACTCGGCTGAAGGCACCGAGTTCTGGAGCGCGCTGCTGGAGAAGGCCTATGCAAAGTGAGCCTCGCGTGTTTTGTCTTCGGTCAATTGTGAAAGGGTAAATGATCGTACAGATCGCAAGAAAATCGTCTTAACGCGATGCGGTTGAAACGGCAAAACATCAACATTCGGGCCGTCCAGCTGCCTAAAAGAATACACGCAAAGCTGCATTTGAACACTGCACAGAACGTGACTACGCTGCGCTCCAATCCACAAACCTGTTTTACAAAAAAAAGGCTGTCACGACACACAAAGGTGATCCATAATTAAAAGAACACAGATACAGAGAAAAACACTCAGATTAGTCCATCCGATTCTGGATGATTCTGGATGAGTCGCTCGGCCCGGTGTTTTCTCAGAACAGGAGTGCAGCAGCATGAGATCATTTGCGGGTTTGTCAGGGTCATTGTCATTTTCAGACACCTCCAGGCTCTGCTTGAGTTTACGTGTCAAATGTCTTAGTCAGCTGCTTGCGGACCCTCACGTCCCCCACCTCTGAGCTCACTGCTGACACTATGAGACCTGGGCACCGCAGCAGAAGCTTAAAAAGAGTCATCGTAAGTCGCCGTGAGCTGAAGGTCCCCGCGTCCATAGATCCGCCTCAGGAGCCGTGTGCAGTGGAGGCGGGCGCTTTACATCAGAGGAACACGTGCTGAAGTTCCACATGAACATGTTTGCCTGAACATACCTCGTGCCTCGTGACGTCTCTGTCGTCACGTCAATCATCTGTTACGACGTGAGAACAAGAGGCCGTTCGCACAGTATTTGCTTTACTCCTCGCAATCCTCATGTTACTTTTTGTGGGATCACGCTCGTACAATTCCCTGCCACACACTCTGAACAGATTTTTTGATCGTTCTTGCATCCCAGCACTGTGTGGGCTCCTGGTCACTGGATCATCGGCTTACATGAGATGGTTAATAAGTTTAGTTCCAAAGACACAGCCTGTTTTACACCTATTTAGCTCTGTGGACAGTTGAAAAAGGTGAGGGAATCCCTGCTGGTTTGTCATCAGATGCCCTCCCCCATTGTGTTCAGCTCATTACCGTGACTGAAGTGAACAATGAATGAAGTTAAATGTTCGGAATATAATTAATGATGATGGGCGTTTCAAAGTTTGCCCGTAAAAAAAAAAAGATGATTTCAAGATTTGTCAAATTTAGCCTTTCAAAAAGAAACCGCAACGCTTTGAAGAGACGTAGGAAATATGTTATTATTCTTTATTATTATTTGCCGTTCCTAAAGGCGGCCCAGATTGAACAGGTTTTTGTCGTTTTGCATAACTTGAAAACTTGCTACTTGATTTCCAGGAATAAGTTATACCTCAGCTGTGTTTGAAGAGCTGTCAAAGTGACGCATTGTTATTTGAAATGTTTGCCAAGCGGAGCGCAGCGTTTGAGACGTAGGAGTGGCATTAAAGAGGTAAAGGCCACATTTACTTATGCGTCTGTTTACGGAAAAGTTACTGTGAGAAGCAGAGGAGCACAAGGCTGTACTCCATGTACTTCTGCAAACGTAAACATCTCGTCCTCATGGTTACATATCATGGTTGGTGGATTCAAGTTTTCTATGGGATACAGACTCTGGATACTTCTTTATAACGATGCAGACAATAATTTCATATCTTCTTCATTATTCGGTTGTACCTTGCTACATATTGTGTTTAGTAGGTTGTCTTTTTCTCATCAAACGAAAAAATAAAATAAACTGAAACATTTATTATCTTAATCCCATTTAGGCATGTCAAGATTATTTGGGCTAATCGATAATAAAGAATAAATCGCAATAAACAAAAAATTATAATCAAGTTGTTTGAATAGCTAAATTACTCAAATAAGTTGTTTCTGTTCACCAAGAAAGTAACTCTGAATATAAACCGCTTTTCTATCTAGCTGGCTCTTTATGTTAACTTGCATAATTAGAAGTGTATTAACTTTATCATTCCGAAAGTTTGATTTCATAAAGAAGGAACTAATTTTTATTATGATGATGAGTATGATGATGATTATTATGATTATAGTTAGTATTATTATTATTATATTTAAATGATTCATTATGCTCTATTAGACCATTTGAATGAGAGAAAATTCTGCATTTTACTGTTTGGTCTTTGTGTCAATAATTGTAAATAATTGTTAAACCGTGAATAGTATTGTATTCGTGTAGAGACCTGGGATTAACGTGGCGGTCATACGCATCTTCTCACAGTGATCGTGACACTCCAAATCCAAATATTAGTTCATTTTAGATTTGTATTATAGAACGTTATTTAAAGAGCTGCGTTTTTTGTCGTGAAAAAGCAAAAAAAACAATTGAGTTGTTGAATCGGCTGCGAATTACAGAAATATATCATTGTTTTTCAGGTTCCCGTGTGTCGTTACATTATGAAATTATGACAGAAAATGGCAGTTCGATAGCTCCAGTTGCCAAGGAAAGCTTTAAAGTCAAACGCCGCGTACAAATTTACCGTATTCCTTGCCCGTCGCAGGTTGAACGGCTGCTACGAGGCCCTGTCCGGTGGGAGCACTTCGGAGGGCTTCGAGGACTTCACCGGAGGAGTCACCGAGATGTACGAGCTGAGCAAACCGCCCTCGGACCTGTACAGCATCATCAGCCGCGCCGTGGAGAGAGGCTCCCTGCTCGGCTGCTCCATCGACGTCAGTAACGCACGACAACGCGCTTTACACACACTTATATTCTCTGTGTGTGTCTTTTTGAATGCTCTACCTATGGGATTATCAACGTTCTAATAACAACATGTAAATGCAGCTTTTATTGTATGGAAAACTACTACACTGTAGAAATAATTCATGTCGTCTGAGGGTTATAAAGACACTTACGAGACTGTGGATGTTTAAGAACTTTATTTATCGTTCAGTACAGGAACGGAAGACTTGAACACTTTATATTATTGTCAATTCCAGTCTGGCCCTGCTTCTTTTCGGGGACTTTCATAACCTCTGATGACATTTGTCTGCTATCAGCAACAAAATATCAACAAGGATGAATCGCGCTGTCCTTGGCTCAACAGTGCAGTTCACCAATCAACGTAGAAGCACGAAACAAACCCAATTTTAAACATAATGCAATACAATCTGCATTTGTTAACGGTGACGTACATAAATAGTAAATATGTTGTGCAGTGTTTGTTTTAATGTACAAAAAGGCTGTTGAAGTTCACCAGTAGAGGGCAGTGTCGTGCGAGAATTGCCACTGTTTACAAAATGGACTTGACATTGGGTCACTAGAACCACACAGGGCGGTTCTTGTCCAGGGAGGTTTTCTGAAGCCAACTGTGGATAAATGTGTAAATAAAGAGATTAGCAGAAGCACGCTGTGACCGAGTCTACCGTGAAAAGAGTTGCGTAACTAAGGGTAACTGTGCATTTTAAGGGATGAAAAGAGCGGATGTATAGAATGTACTTACAAACCCAATACTTTTAAACACTTTTTATACAAGCTTTTTCATATTAAATGCCACCTCGGAAAATAATTGATTTTCCAAGTGCTGCAGTCAATATTATTTAACAATATACTGAAAATGTTTACAAATCAAGAGATATGAATAAGATGAGAAATGACAAAGAACTAATTAATTATTCTACAAGGCAAAAACTGGCAATCAGGACTAATAACTCTGGGCTTAAACAGGGCTCAAATCTTGACTATATCTGGACAAAGTTGCGTTAAACTAGTTAGAAATGGTACTAATATTAAAGCAAGGAATAAAAAAGTGCTCCAAAGGCAACAAAATGAAACCAAATGGGCACAGAATCTCATGTATCACCAGTTTTACCTTCAGAAACACGGTAAATATACCGTAAAAATGTTCTCAACATATCAACATTTGCCCTGTTCAAACTCTGGACAAAGCAATAACATGTCCACGGAGAAAAGAAGATGCTGGAAAAGCCACACACTGCACCTTTTTAAAATCTGTTATTTAAAACGATTTCACATTTGAATCCTGGACTTTAACGCCATCAGATGTGTTCACGCAAAGCTCCGCTGCGGTAACGCAGGATTGGAGGTAAAAGAACACGTGCTGTTGTTGACGGTAAACTCTGAATTCTTGTTGCCCGACTCTGGTTTCAGATTACCAGCACCCGAGACATGGAGGCCGTCACGTTCAAGAAGCTGGTGAAGGGCCACGCCTACTCTGTGACCGGCGTGGACGAGGTAAGACCTACAGCGTAGCACGTGACTCAAATCTGCGCAATATCAGAGGCGATTCATACTGAAAAAGAGCTGAAAAATGACGTGTCCCTGCAATCTGACCATGGTACTCTTATGCAAGTCTTAGAGAGGTTCTGCAAGTGTGATATTCCTCTTGCAAATGTAGTTTTTCACCCATAGAATAAATTGTATACGTAAAAATAAGACCGCTGCGTGCTGTCTGCAACTAAGAATAAACTATTGAATCCATTGCGAATACAAAAGTAAGAGCTGTATAACAAAAGCTAAAACCTCCAAAAACGCATGTGAATATTAGCGACATGCCAGAGGGTTTGTGAGAACGACGAATCAGTTATTTAAAGACCTACTTCTTCCTTTTCGCAGTTGGAAAATGGGGCGATGTGCAGCTTTGAATGAAAACAAAAAGCAGGTAGACAAAATGAAGAATCAAATACTCAAGCGACCTGACCTTGACCGCGCAATCCAGACATTTGACGAGGAATCTACGAAAACATCATCATTCATAAATAGTTTCTTCAGTTAACTCTCTTTTCCAAGCCTCTTTAAATGTTTTCCACCCTTTCTATGTTCATTCTCTATGTTCATGTCGGAGAAAGTACGAGCAAATGACGCATTAGTACCAAGACTGTGTCAATACTGGTCACAATGTTGGAGTTTTTTGTTAGTAGTAATTGTAGTGATTGGTCATGCGAAGTGTTAATGTTCAGGAAACACGTTAGGAGTGGGAGATATTGACAAATGTGAATACTCTCAAAACTACAGTCAGATAATATTATGTAAATCCAACAAAAAATGGGATAAAACGTGTCTTTGAACATATTGGTTGAGGTTTAATTATCAGACAAACGTGAAATGTCTGTAGAATTTCTCACACAAGTGCAGAAATATTGCCTCATACCCTTATCTGAAAGTTTACAACAGCACTTTTTCATTATGTTCTTATTTCGTAGCATGTTTTTACAATACAAACAATATGTTCTATATTAAAATGTAGCATATCTTCAAAAACAACATTCGCAATATTATCCACATTTCGAAGTATTGCTCAGTGACACTGACATTGTTGCTTCTAAAATGCAAATATATATAAAATTCTACATTCAAGATAAGACTGCTCAATAATGGAAACAAATAAAATTAAAATAAACCTTTTTAATTTTTGTTAAAATTAGAAACAATCATTTATGCACTTTCAAAAGTACTTATCATTTAATTAGTAGTGTTTTATGATTTAAAAGCCACTATAGAAGTTCAGAATGATATCTGTGCTTTTATACAGAAGGATCAGTCTGATGATCACTTCCTGTCCAAACTCAGACAGAACCGTGCAATCAGACCTGTTTACATCAGCTCATTGGCCCGCTATCAAATCAGACTTCTCTCAACTCAGATTAACAGCCCGTGATGTTTTTTCCCCCTTTCTTTTTTTCCTCGTAAGCAGCTGTATTTGTTTTAAAATGGAAGCGTGCAAGTGGATGTGTCAAGCCGTCGTCTTTATTTTTCCGTTTGCGCGCACATGTCCGACGTTGGATTCAAACCAAAACGCAACCGGAACAAATCGGGTCCGCGAAGTGCCACATTCCTCCCGCCGTGTAAACATTTTTGATCAGTTCTAGCTAGCACAGGAAGTATGTCAAACAAAAAACCGATGTGAGAAATGTGTATTATTCTGTATCTCAGGCAACTGTAGATTAGGCTATACATACTTGCATACATACATACTCACATACATACATACACATACATACATACATACATACTCTACATACATACATAATATACACATACATACATATATACATACTCACATACATACTTCATCATACATACTTGCATACATACATACTCAACATACATACATACTCACATACATACATACATACATACTCACATACATACATACATACTCACATACATACTTACATACATACATACATTATACTACAATACATACATCACAATACATACCTTACATACATACTTACATAATACTCGCATACATACATACATACATATCACCTACACATACTCACATACATACATACACACATACATACTCACATTACATACTCGATACATAACTCACATACATCATTACTACTCACTCACATACTCACATACATGCTCACATACATATCACAACAACATACACATACACACATACTCACATACATACATACATACTCACATACATTACTCACATACAACATCATACACATACATACTCACTCACATACTCATCACTACTCATACATACTCCACTCACATACTACTCACTACATACTCACTCACATACATACATAATAAACCCTAATTGTTCTGTGAATCTAAGGTGAAGTACAGAGAAGCTGACTAAACTGGTCCGGATCAGAAACCCCTGGGGAGAAGTGGAGTGGAACGCGGAGCCTGGAGCGACAAGTGAGATCTAAACTACTTTTTTCAGCTCAGATAAACGATAATAAAAGGCCTTCCTCATATTTACGACTGTAGGCATCTGGAGGCAGGCGGCAGGGCAATGTGTGTCCTGGTTTGACAGTTCGGGGCTGGTTTTGGATTAGAGCAGGTTATGTAAGTGTTATGTCATCGCCCTTCTTGAGATGTTCGCACTTTGGAACAGTCGTAAAAGCCTCTATGAAAATGTCTCAGCAAAGTACACTGGAGAAGGGGCAGTTGTGACCACGAGCGACTAATGATGCGACAATACTGCTGATGATTGAAGAATCCTGTTCTAGTTTAAGTCCTGGTTTATGTTGGACTAGTTTTGTCCTGGTTTAGTGCTGGACCTAGTTTACTGGTTTAGTCCTGGTTTAATTAATCCGTAGTCTTGATTTATCGCTTGAACCAAATTGTCCTGGGTTAGTGCTTGTTTTAGCCCTGGTTTAGTTTAGGGTGCAGTCCACTTGTCTTAGTTTTGATTCTGTCTTAGTCTCTCTGTTTAGTCTTGGTTTTAGTTCTGATTAAGTTCTTTCTTAGTCCTGATTTATCTTGTTTAGGCCTGGTTTGGTCCCAGTTTAGTGTATTGTGTTTAGCCTTGGTTTAGTTTTTTAGCTGGCTTGGTTTAGTCTTGGTTTAGCCTGGTTTAGTTCTTGGTTTAGTCTTGGTTAAGTGGCCTTGGTTTAGTCTTGGTTTAGCCTTGGTTTGGAGTTGGTCCTTGGTTTAGTCTTGGTTTGTGGTGTCCTTAGTTGGTTTAGCCTTGGTTTTAGTCTTGGTTTAGTCCTTGGGTTTAGCCTGGTTTAGTCCCTTGGTTTTAGCCTTGGTTAGTCTTGGTTTAGTCTTGGTTTAGCCTTGGTTTAGCCTTGATTTAGTCTTGGTTTAGTCTTGGTTTAGTCTTGGTTTAGTCTTGGTTTAGCCTTGGTTTAGCCTTGGTTTAGTCTTGGTTTAGCCTTGGTTTAGCCTTGGTTTAGCCTTGGTTTAGCCTTGGTTTAGCTGATAATTGAGTACCTGTATTAACCTAAATAATGAATAAAAATAGGACTTAATAGCTTAAATTGAACATAAAGCGCTGAAACCTTTCACGTGTTTGTGTTTAGTTCGAGAGAGTGGGACAGTGTGGACCAATCTGCCAGAGGTCGGCTACAAAACCGCAGCGAAGATGGAGAATTTTGGTGAGTTTAAAAACATATATAGTGCATCAGAAATGTATTTATTGTTAAATACTTTGCCTCAACAATGTGAGACTAATGCGAGTGATCATGATACTAGATTACTCGAGGAAAAGGCTTGATACAGATTTAAATACCATAATGAAGATAAAACCACTTGTATATTCAAGACAAAATTATGGTGACAATTGTTTTTTCTCAGTATTGATACTTCAAATGAGAATCTAGTTTCAATACTGTTATTAGTATCAATACTTTTGACAAGCCTGATACTTTTTTGTAAGTATTCCAGATTTCTTCTTCATAATTAACCATAAAACGCAAACTTTACAAGACACTTTTTGCCCGCAGTGAGAGACTAAAGGCATAATATGGTGGTCTGTTTTTACTCACACTCAAGGCATTGGCTTGTTATGAAGTTGTCCCGGTAACCTTTAGCTAACTTATTAGTATGTTTCTCTAAATTCAAACTCTAAAAGACCTGTCCTGGGTGAAAATGGATTGTATTATTAACATACAGTTGATATTCAAAAGTAACTACTACAAATGACTATAAGAGTTTAAGATTCTTGTATTCCTATGTCGCACCTTAAATTACTATAAGAAACTTAAACTTGTTAAAATGTGAAGACCAAATTAACCTAGTCAGACTTATAATAATGCCAATTCCCACTTTTACCATGTTCTAATTCATATTTTGTTTGTTCCAGGATGTCTTTCACTGACTTTCTGCGTGAGTTCAGTCGTCTGGAGATCTGTAACCTGACGGCAGACGCTCTTCAGAACAGCCAGCTCAAAAAGTGGAGCTCCCACCTGTTCCAGGGCGAGTGGAGGAGAGGCAGCACGGCCGGGGGCTGCAGGAACTTCCCGGGTATGTAAGACCGGCCGTGTAGACATGGATCTGCAATATAATAAGATCTCAAATAAAGCACCGGATTTCGTTTCTATTTGGCTTTTACTTAGTCCGAGTTTCGTCCTGATTTTGTTTTTACTTGATCCCAGTTTACTCCTGATTTAGTTTTATCTTACACCTTAGTCTTGGTTGAATCCATAAAATAAAAAGTCAGCTCTGTTCTAAAGTGAATTATTGTCATTTCTCTTTTATATAAGCAGAAATTCCAGTCGACAATTATGTTAAGATTTTTAAAGATCACGGGGTAATTTCTTCTCAATTAAACTTCTCTTTGTAAATGTTTTAAAATGTCAACGATAAGCTGAGAGAATGGGAGAAGAGGGTTTCTATTGATTCGATGCAGGAATGTGAACCAGTGGCTCCAATATTTAAACGCTGAGTCATAAAACAATGACCTTTTTTCAAGATAAAGCCGTCATCATGACCTCAGGTGCAGAGTGACCGGCACCGCACTGCTTCTGCTCCTAGAGACTAAACTAATGATAGAACGACTGAAAAATCGAAATGCAATAAAATAAATTATAAAGAAACGCTTCACATTCTTTTTCATAACCAACCTTATTACCGTGTTTGTATTCTTAGAACCAGAAATGTGCTAAAATGGTAGACGAACAGAAAAAACTATTTCTATATATTATGTAGTGTATTCATTATACTAAATTCTATATACAGTCTCTTATTATCTAGTCCCTCTGCTACCAAGGGTTACAAATGGAAGGTTTGTTCTGTCTATATCGACTTACTGTTCAATATACGATGAAGGTGAAATAAGTATGACTCATCGTCGACACCAACTAACTACAAAAGTCTGCGATTTATTTACTGCAACTCCTGTTTGTAGCAATATTGCACATAGAGAATAGTTATTACAGTATTGTTGGTCGTAATATTTTCTATCCAAATACTTCCAAATGTGTAATTGTGACAGGCCTGGATGTGGTTGGTTTGCATTTAACAATCTGTCCATGGGTGTCAAGTTCCTGGTTGAAGGTGACATTTTAAGGACTTTTCGCCGCTGAAAAAGAAATGGTCATTTGTTTTTAATTGTTAATTCAGATGTCCACACTGCAAATCACTCTAAAAAAAAAATAACCATAGATATCAGAACTGATGCAGAATCATGCTTAGAAACCTCATACCATCTGCTGAATTAGGAAAAGAAAATTCCAATTGAAATCGACAAGTCTATACCAATTGTTTCACATTTTTATCATTTTATTCATGAAGAAATAAATAATAGTTTACTAAGTGTTACCAAGTACTGTTCTTTTAGTATTATTTTTATCATTATATTATCATTATTATTATTAGTATTATTATTATTATTATTATTATTATTATTATTATTATTATTATTATTATTATTATTGGTATTGGTATTGGTATTGTTGTTATCATTGTCTTCATTATCATCATCATTATCATATTGTAATGATAATTGAGTATATTTCTATTGTTTGCAGCGACTTTTTGGCTGAACCCGCAGTTTAAGATTCAGCTGCAGCACCCCGACACCCCTGGGGGCTCCGAGTGCAGCTTTGTGGCCGCTCTGATGCAGAAGGACCGCAGGAAGAAGAGGAGGGAGGGTCAGGACATGGAGACCATTGGGTTTGCTGTCTACGAGGTAACCTACATTTACATTTATGTGCATTTTAGTCATCCTTTCTATTGTAGCGTCTGACAATCTATTTCCTTTTGGGTCTTTTACAGATTCCACGAGAGGTACTGAACTCTGTACAAGCTTTAAAGATGTATTGGAAAAGTATTCATTTTTTTCCTTTTGACATGAATGAAGGAATAGCTGTGAAACAATTTGAGCTTTTTTAACAGTGCATGAACTTAAGTCACTGTGTATTGTTTCCCACCTGCTTCTCTCCATGGAGATGTTATTGTTTTGCCTAGAATGTTCCACAGTAAGGGATTTAACCCATCTATGTAGCATTGAATTCATGATGGGTGGTGTTGTTCTTTTAAAAAACATGCGTTCTTCCCGTGAGCATGACCTGTAATTCCACTTGCCTGTCCATAGAACTCGATATGTTTGATTTTATACTCCTGTAACATTCTATGCACAGCAATAGTCAACTGAAAATGAGAAAAGATATCTTCTGTGTACTCAAATCTAGAAAAAACGAAGGCAAATCAAAATCAATTCTAAATTCAAGCTATTTTTCTGTATTTAAAGGAGATTTTTTTTTTTTTTGGTATTTAGTATTGAGCTATAGCATAAATATATCATCATTATACAGTTTAATTGTAAACTGCAATATTGAGCTAAAACAGCTTCGGAATAGAATCAGGTCCATTGACTTCCTGTTCAGAACTGCAGAACTGCTAAGCTCCGCCTCTTCATAGTGACATTTCTTCGGAACAAGCAGCAAAGTGTCATTTACGTGTTTTTCGGCTATGTGACATTTTAGATTGTGTCACTCAGTCTAAATTTTTTAAAGAATCACAACTATGTACAAGAATGTGGGCGGGGATAGGGGATAGGTGAAAACTGGAATTTTCTGAGCATGTGAGCCTTATTTGCAGGGCATTACAGGATTACAGAAACATGCAGAAATCAATCAAAATGCAACTTTGCGTAAACTAGTTTCCCACAGTTTATTATCAGTGTAAAAATCTGACGTAATACTGGCTTTTTGTGTCTTAGTTTGCGGGTAAATCGGCGGTGCACTTGAAGCGCGACTTCTTCCTGACCCATGCCTCCAGCGCGCGCTCCGAGCTCTTCATCAACCTGAGAGAGGTGAGCTCCAGGCTGAAGCTGCCGGCCGGCGAGTACATCATCGTGCCCTCCACCTTCGAGCCGCACAAGGAGGCCGACTTTGTGATCCGCGTCTTCTCCGAGAAACCGGCCGATACGGAGTGAGTGAGGCAGCGTTTGTTCAACTAGTATGAGGTTTCAAAGTTAAAACAGCTATTTTTATTTTTATTTTTATTTTTATTTTTATTTTTATTTTTATTTTTATTTTTATTTTTATTTTTATTTTTATTTTTATTTTTATTTTTATTTTTATTTTTATTTTTATTTTTAATCTGATTTGAGAGGCTTTTGAAAACACTACAGCTGTGTAAATTAGATACATTTCATTAGAATCCAAGCATATTGCCTTTTGCCTTTGTCAGGTCTTTTTTATTTGAATCTTTAGTTCAGTTTCGCCCCTTCTTCTTCACCTGTACTTCATCCTCCTCTTTAAGTTTATATGCAGTTCAGGTGGGATTTTTTTTTTAGGTTTAGGTATATTTTAACCCCGTTTCAGGCCAGCTCAGTCTTAATATAGTGTTGGTTTAGCCCCGGTGGTACTCGGAAAGTCAAATATTGAACTAGTTGGTACTTGATATCAAAGGTTTGAGCTGTGCAGCTCTGAAGGTCACTGAATAAAAACATTTACATAAAACCATTAGAATTGGAAAATGTACAATACAATCCATACATCGGTTATTTGGTGATTGCAAATTGCCCCCAGTGAATGAATGTGAGTGTGAAAAATATGTTTGTGCAGCCCCGTGACTATCGAGCCACTGCGCCACATTCAAGACCCAAAGTTGCTGAGAAAAGCTCCATTCGTGGTAAAAGAGAGAACGATTTTTAGATTTAAATATTGGAGTTTACTGCACTTTTCTCACCAGAGTGAAGATTTTTTTCCAAAAGAAATTCCTTTATTTAGACCGCTCTATTTCACTACTAATTCTTTCTGCCTTGGTCAATAACATTTGTAAAATATCCACTCATTATTGACTTATTTGCAAAAAGACTATGAAGAACATTGAGTTGAAAAAAGGGCCAGATAACATAAGATTGCTCTTCTTTCTGCTCCTTTTCATTCATTATTGGTTAGCTTAACTGTAGGGCACTGATGATGTCTTTTTATATGTTCAGGATGACATAAATACATTAAAATCGAACATTGTTAGTTAAGTTTGTTGTAAGATTAGCTTGGAACATATTGCATTTTTGTTTATCGGTAAACTACTTTAGATTCTACAAATGGGTGTAATCGTTGAACTGCTTTGCTTTGCTTCGCTCAACAAAACAGAACATGTGTATTGTTTAAAATCCTAACAGTGTAATGTAAATGTCTTTTCTTCCAGGGAAATGGATGATGACATTACAGCAGAAATCCCCACAGACGTAAGAGTCCAAACTGTCAAAATGCATGTTCTACGACTTGCTTTAGAACGTTTTTGTGTTCTTATTGCAGAATTATCTCGACGAAAGCCAGATTGATGCAGGTTTCAAAAGCTTGTTCAGGCAGTTGGCGGGACCGGTGAGATATTTTGGGATTTTGATAAATATGCATTGAGTCTAAAATGTCCCAAAGTGTCTGTAATCTTGATTGTTTTTGACAGGACTTGGAGATCAGTGTCTCTGAACTGCAGACTATTCT
Organism: Chaenogobius annularis; assembly: GCA_015082035.1. Taxonomy (NCBI): domain Eukaryota; kingdom Metazoa; phylum Chordata; class Actinopteri; order Gobiiformes; family Gobiidae; genus Chaenogobius; species Chaenogobius annularis. The sequence goes on along the minus strand of BJKM01000346.1, from coordinate 935,206 downwards.
TAACAGGATTATTGGCAAACGTGAGTAAAATTAGCATCTTTTGGACAATCTTTTTGCATATCATGTCATTGTTAATCAAACGTTTATTTTTTTAAAATTTTTGAACAGACAAAGACTTGAAAACAGACGGCTTCACAAAAGAGTCCTGTCGCAGTATGATCAACCTCATGGACGTATCCTTTATTTATTTTGTATTTAGAGGGAACAGAGTTGTATATATCAGCATGAATATTTGTGGCAAATACTGACTGGAGTTTCATTTGATTATGTACTGTAAAATAAACTATTAAATGTGATAACTTTTCTGGAGGAGGGTACTAAATGTATCTATCGTGCGTGACAAACAAAGATAAAATGACCGTGAAAATCGAGGTGGGCTCCATATTTAAAGTAGGGTTAGTATACCGTGATATTTCTGCACTTTTATGATTCATTTGACAAACATTTTGCATTTGTCTGGTAATTCTACTTCAACTAATGCATTTAAAGACATGTAATTCATATTTCTGTTTGGATTGACATAGCAGCGTCTGAGTATTGTTATCAGGATGCTCCAAAAATCGATCGAGATATTTATGTCTGTCAAGTGAGCGGGGTCGCCTCTCCACAGATCTGACCTGTTACTCGACTTGACGGTGACGTGAGCGAGTGGCGGCCCTTCCATGAGAGAAGTTACATAGTCCAGCACCTACTGAACCTACCGTGCTCTAAAACTCACTTTTCATTTGTACGCGTTCTTTTATCAGCTCTTTTTGCGACCTTTTCAAACGACAGCTCTCGTAAGGCGTTTCCAGTTTGTATTTCAAAGTATGTAGTTTGTAGTATAATACCAGGTTGTTTTAATGTTGTGGCTGTAGAGTTTTATTCCATTAACTCGCTGCTTATTCAGAAAGACGGCAGTGGAAAACTAGGTCTAACTGAGTTCCATGTCCTTTGGGAGAAGATTAAACGATACTTGGTGAGCTGTTTTTTTTCTATAAATACATTTTTTTTTCATGACTTTATGTGCAGAAATGTTATGATTTTACTACACTTTATGATACATTTACTTACCTATATTTAGATTAGTATTAACAATGTTCCCTGTTGTAATTTTGGAGAAATGTTTGATCATTTAGTGACAATCATTAGCACAAGGGTTGGACAATATGACAAAAAGATCAATTATAACCTTATTTGAATCAATTCCTGTTTAACATTTTATCTTATTGTGTCCTATTAAAAACAAATACAAAAAATGTTACAATATAAATTTGCTGAACATTAAAATTACAGGCGTTAATCATTGCCATTTAACACACAAAACGGCCAACTTTAAGACAAATGTAAACATAAAATCATCATGTAGAATCAATGAATCCTCGTGCTTCTTGCTGTTGATTTAGTCTGCTGTTCCTGGCTGGTTTTCAGTGTACTTGCGTCATTACATGGTTTGTTTTGTCATTTTGCCAATACTTCCAGACAGGAGCATGATGTTCACTCTCTGCAGCACGTTTAACCTTCTCCTTTCTTTCCCATCGCACATTTTAGACCATTTTCCGAGAGTTTGACTGTGACAAATCAGGCACAATGAGCTCCTATGAAATGAGGAAAGCCCTGGGATCCGCAGGTATTTGGATTATTCACGTTTTAATATTTGAAGTATGTCACTTTTCTGGTCTGCATGGCGATGTTATTGCCTTGCCTGGAATGCATTTTTGAGCAATGAAAACATGAATCATTTAATAAATACACGATATATACGTTCAGTGCCATACTGTGGAACATTCCCAACAAAGCAGTATCATATTTATTAGGACTGTGACGATGTACAATACGATACATAGTGATCTTATTGTATACTGCAATATATTGTATGATGTACAGTATATTGCGAGTCCATATTAATAAGTATTTTAAACCCATAATACTTTTTCATTATTTTATTATTATTACTAAGATGCAGTTCTGAGGGCAACACCAGCTTTGCCTTTAACTTTAGCAAATATATATGTACATGTAAGATAAAACGACATAAAAGTAAATTTTACTAGTATTTGATCTTGTCGTAGTGTTTGGCAGATCAAGTAGGTGGTTGTACTCACAGAATTCATGTGACTATAGCGTATAACTGTGAAAGCAGTGAGACACAACGGCTTTATTATAAAGTGTTGTGATACATGGGGCTGGTGCGATACGATTGCAAAACGATATGTTGTCCCAGCAGTGGCGTGCGGTCAGGGCAGTCAAGGCAAGCAGTGATTGGCCAATAAAATCTAAAATGACAGTGTGTCACATCTATATTTAAATTGGTCCGAAATATATTCAAATAAGCCCATTTTCCCCTCACTTCTGCTGCTGAAGCGTGGCTACATTTACAGTGTCTTTTAGTGGCCTCTGCAGGCTGCTGGGCGTTACTGCGCGGGAAGCTTGATTCTTTTTCTCCACACAGCGGCTCGGTCTTCTTTTAGAGGCCTGCACATGTGCTCTTGAGAACCACACAGCCTCAAACCCATGGACCTATGCTCAAACCACGCTGAATAAACCTGTGGGAATCCAGGACGTTTGCAGGTTTTGCCCTAACTGAGCATGTGCAGAGGAGAAGCGAAGCAGCAGCAGCGCCACGTTTCAACAGACAGACTTCAAAAACAAACTTTTAGAGACAAGTCTGTGTCGCTAAGCTCTGTTCATGTTTCTAATGAACAGACATTAGTTACAGTACAAATACAGGTAGTATTTTGATAACATAGAGCGCTAGTTTGTGTAATGAATTGACCGGTGAAGGGAGACTATTTGCTCCATTCAGCAGTTTTTACAGGTATGGGAGATTAGCTCGGTAGAAAATGCGTTTGCCTTCATGCGGGAGACCGGGGTTAGTCTGCTTGCCCTACCATAAAGGTCACTGCACGCTACTGTGTCCCAGCCCTGTTTATAGGGGAAACATGTACCCTCCACTTACATGTGCTCCCTTCACATGTAAACACAGGCATTCACACATCAATAAAGCTTGTGGTCATACCAGCTTGTCACTGCCCGTTCTCCTCAGATCTTGGAAGCTAAGCAGGAATGGGCCTTGGATGGGAGGAATGCCAGGTCTCACAGGGGGGGCAATCTTTGGGCAAGACACTTCACCTACTTTACCTCCAGTGTCCGAGTACATGAGTGTTTATGAAAGTGAGAGCGAATGCGGGGCAAGCTATGGAAATGAGCCCATGGCTACAATCCTGCGTGTTTACAGCATGTGTGTCATGTTCATTAGCGTGCACAGAATAATAATAAGACACATTATATAGTATTGCACCCGAATTATGTAAAAAAAATCTGAACTTTGATTTCCATTGCAATGTTTTTTTTGTAGGTTTCAACTTGAACAACCAGCTCTTCCAGCTCATCATCCTTCGCTACACCGAGGCAGATATGACAGTCGACTTTGATAACTTCGTCACATGTTTGGTCCGGTTGGAAACCATGTACAGTAAGTCCAAGCTTTAGTCCTGATTTAGATTTATATTGAAGAAGTGGTTCTAAATAGGTTTGTCTTTTTGTTTCGCAGAGACCTTCGTGACATTGGACACGGATAAAGACAATGTTATACAGCTAGATTTTGTCCAGGTACGTTTTTTTTTTTTTGTACTTGCTCAAATGATATACAAAGCGCACTTCCATAATTAAAGCATTCTGGTAATTATTTCAGTAGTTTACTTCCTTCCTAAAAAGATCAGGAGATTGATGGCCACAGTAGAGTTGTCTTGCCATTATAATTAAAATAATACGCATAATACACAAAAGCAGTATTATTTTTGTTCACGGCGTCTTGAGAAAGTAGTTCCACCGTTCAACCACCGAAGACGCGATTGTTGTCGGGGGAAACGACTGACAAGACAAGACGAGCCGATACATTCTGTGGAAGCAATCTATCAAATAATGACATTTGTGGATCATAAATTTGTCCATTTCCTCCAAAAAACGTGACTATCCCATTGAGTTATTTAGGCCCCTTCACCTCCATCTGAACACGACCTCTTTTAGTACGTTTTATGATGCGTTCAATTGTATTCACGTGTGTCATTTCCTCTCCTCAGTGGATTATGCTGACCATGTTCGCATAGACCTGAACGGGGCCCAGTGACCGTCGCCGGCCGCAGTGTCTTTTACAGAAGTGCCTTTTCCAGCTCCAGGGCCAATGCTCTCAACCACGTCAGATCTACGAGGTCGGCGCGGTGCCTGTTGTGCACGTGCCAAAGTGTTGTTTCAAAAGTAGCGCACTGCGAAAACGGCCATCTTACGTAAGTTAGAAGTATCTTGATTTAAGTGCATTTTGACCAGTCTAGAAATACAGTATTGCACTTGAACAAGGAAAAACAATACATCAGAATATACTTCCCCCGATTCTAACTTGTATAAGATGTATTGTTTTTCCTGTGTATCCATAAGAAATGTCTATAGCAGCCAAATATATACTACACAGCAAATATTATAGCAACAAAACTATGGTCTGAGATATTAAATTAGACAAAAAATCTTATCTTTTATGTATTTTAAGAGTTTATCAAATAAAAAGTGCGTATTAGAAAAGAATAAAATGTTTACAAAAGCAAAATGAAATGCCTATATCAAGCCAATTTCAACCTTGCACTTATGCATTTTTAAATGGTGAAATGATACGATATTTCGTTGCCTTATCGCCTCTTTTAGTTGCCAAACAACCAATTAGTATTTCCGAAGACAACATAGTATAGTACGCTTGTTATTCGACTGATCTGGCAACAAATGTTAACAGAAAAAGTCAAAATATGAATCATATTTTACATTTATTGTACATTTCTTCACTGTACCTTTTTTATTTAGACATCCAGCACTGCCTGTAAATTTGCTGCAAAAAGTTTGACAATATGATTTTCAGATTCTGATGTCAAAGCGAGTACTGTATTCAGGACAACATCGTGTGCTGATTTGAATGTCCAAATCTTGCCTTTGTAGCGACACTGCTGGTCTGGCCACAACAATGTAAAATGCTGCATTTTATCCAGTCGTCCGAGCTGTACATCGAATCAAATGTACTTTTTAAACATGGTTATCTTTTATGCATGGCACTTTTACAGCCAAAATATTAACTTTTAAAAAGCGTCTGAAAGTAAATGCAAAAAGGGATGTGTTAGCTTTGTATAATCGTGCTTATTTTGAAGGGAACAAGTCAATTCGGGTGAAGTGTCAACAGTTTAAGATGTGTATGCATGCGGGGTCTGCCTGCTTCATTTAACCGGGGAGCAAATGTTTGTGTGTTTTAACATTAATATGCCACTCAATATGCCACCAATCAGCCTTAACATTATGACCACATGTTAATGACAAAGATTATGTTGTCATGGGGATACCTTCTAGTGAGTAGAGATGCCACAATAATATAATAAAGAAAACGTCACATGTCTTTACGATTTTTCCAAAAAATTGCGAAATCTTTCAGTCTAAAATAGATCACTGTTCTTTACACCAGATTTATGAAACTTGTCAGACTTTGTGAGTGATTGTAACGTTAATTGGACATAAAAAGCCAACACTTTATCCTTTTGGGTGTCTAGATCCAATTTACACTTCTATAATTCTCACGATTATTTGTGAAGCCTTTTACGATTATATTGTGACCTAAATGTCGATTGTAGGGCTGCCCCCCTTTCCCCTGGCATCTGATTGGCTGCTCCAGGTGCCAGGAGTTTGACTTTGACATTATATCACCAGACTATAACAAATATGAGGAAATAGACATAAACACAAACTTCAGCATGCCGTTATTAGATTGCTGTCTGTGATCATTTCAATTTGCAAATGTTTAAAATCAGGTTTAATTGTGTTCGAGTTGCTTATTGTTTTATTTGACATAATGGTTTTAATATACTGTTTTGAATTAAAAATACAATACAGTGTCCCTCCGGGGGTCACGAAACATGAGCGGGGTTAGATGAGATGAGTTCAAGCCATGTTAAAATGATTCAGTGAAATTGGGTCAGATAAAACAATAAACTACTGACATAAATACAATTAAACCTCATTTTAAATGGTTTAAAACTTGAAATGATTACAGGCCTGGTGCCACGCTTGGAGCATCCAGTGAAGGAGGGCTAGATGCGCCCCTGGCAGGTGGTGACAATGTTAGGCCTGATTGTGTATTTTAGAAAAGGAAACAGTGAATGCCTTTAAAAAATAAATAAAGCATATTATATAACAATCTATACAATCGAATTTTCTACCAATTACTCTTCTTTTCTCTTTTTTTTTCAGTTTAAAATGTAGTGATTGCCATGTTTTTTTTATGCCTGTAATGGAAAATGCCAGCATTAAGTTTTGCCTTATAATTTTCAGCAATTGTTTTACATTTCTTTTATGTAACACATTGGTTTACTGAATTGTTAATTAATTTGACAATAAAAATTGGTTGAACTTTGATGCCAAATGTTTGAATTCAATTAAATAAAAAATATTAAAAAAACACAACACAAAGAATAAATATTGTAATAAATAACCTTTTAGTAACAAGATTCAAATACAAAAACAGTTCAAATAATATTATATACAGTAAAATACATCAAATCTTCACAGAAATTGACGTTCATTGTTAAGTTAAATTTTTTACACATTGATTAAATAGTTTAAAAAGCTATAAAAAGTTTCATCATTAGTTCATCTGGAAACCGCTGTTACAGGAAGGTTACAAGGTGCACTTTGTTGATTTGGTTTAAGATTTCTCAGACGACGTTTTGACCTAAGACTAAAAAAAATAAGATCTTAAGGTTAAAAGGATAAATAATGTTAAATGGGGTCTTATTTATACATATATATTACAAGGTTTCAATATGCAGAAATGAGCAAACGTTTTGGGTAGATTGTCAAAAAAGACTGCCCTCATCAGTTTCGTTGTTTGATTTTCTTGAAGCCCACCGAAGGCACTCCTGTTGTGAATTTTTGCTCTACAAAAATAAATACACAAAAATAAAATGTAGAGCTAAGGGTAATGAGCGAGTGCAGTATAATTCACAGCTCGCAATGATAAAGAAGGGCACAAAAACTACAAGTTCTCCTTTTGTATAAGCCATAGCACCACTAAAGAATGTATTAAAACAATGTTTTTTTTCTTTTAGAGAAGGAATCCAATTAAATATATCAAAATGGTAGTTTGAATTGTGATTGCAAACCAAATTTATATATTTTTATCGTTATTAAAAGGACCATAACTAAAGAATATCATCTGTATTGTCTGTATCTACCTTCTAAATTCATTGATTCCAGTTTATCTTTTTTGGGGGGCGTAATTTCAAGCACTTTTCACCAGTTCAATTGTTTATTGTTATGGCAACTGTGCTAACTTCCCCTCACTCTGAAGTCCATGGATGCCTTCCGTTTGTCCCATTCATAACATTTTGTCACTATAAGAGCACATTTCTCCCGTCGTCCCTTAAACGTTCCGCGAGGCTTTCAGGCGTTGTTGTTGTTGTGCTCCATCCTGGTCACCATCGTGGACACCAGCCTCTCCAGTTGCTCCGCCCGGTGCTTTCCCGTCTGGAGCACCTCCTCGTGGTTGGCCTTTTCCTCGCTGTCGTAGTCCATCACCGACTGGTTTGTGATCAGCGACAGGGCGAAGACGCGCATGCCGCAGTGCCGGGCCACGATCACCTCCGGGGCTGTACTCATGCCTGAAAGAGAAATGCACGATCAATAGGTGAGTTTGAGGGTGGCTGAGATGAGCTTGGCTTATAGTATTGTTCTTTTAATCAAGACTAAAATGTGATTAATGGCTCAAAATTGTTTATTTATTTATTTGTATTACCATTATTATTTTATATTTTATATTTTATATTTTATATTTTATATTTTATATTTTATATTTATTTATTTATTTTAAAAACATATTGCCAAACGCAAGGAAAGAGAAAAAGGTCAGAAAGAGAACAGGAGACAAAAATTATGTAATGTAATGTAATTTTTTTTTCAATAGTGTTGGACCTTTTTCTTGATCTTAATTTTGATTGAAGGCACTCTCACCATTTAAAAAAATAAAGAAATATACATAATAATTTTGATCTTCATTATGGGATCTAAGTGAAATGTTTCTGCTAATACAAATTAATAAGACATTTAAAAAAATTGTATAGAATATTTGACATCTGTATGGCAAATATCAATAAAGTTCCCCTTTTTAGGTAAACAGATGCAAATAGAGCACGAAATAGAGACAACTTTTCACCTTTTCTCTGCTTATAAATGCTCTTGTTGCCAAATAAAATGACTCTTCTGTCTAAGAAGACAAAATGCTATCTGCCTGTGTTTGTGTTTGACCTTCTTGACAAAAGTTCATAGTTTCTAACTGTCCACTCACCGACGGCGTCTACTCCCAGCCTGTAGAGCAGCTTGCACTCCGCGATGGTCTCGAACGAAGGGCCCCCCAGGACACAGTAGACGCCCTCCTTCATGAAGTCCTCGTACCCCAGCTCCTGTGCCACGTCCATGGCCAGCCGCCGCAGCTCGGGGTCGTAGGCGTCGGACATACAAGGGAAACGCACGCCAAACCTGCAGAGGAGGGAGGGACGGAGGGGCAAACGTGAGCAGAGAGAACATCTACATTTTAAAAACCTTATTGCCAATGTCAAAACAATTATTTTAGAAAAATTCAAACGATTGTTTCTGTTAAAAATAAATTATAAACCAAATAAAGGTTGACATATTGTGACTGAAGGCTTCATGACAGAGAATGTTGACGAAGAAAGTGTGTAATTGATAAAAAATCTGAAATAGTTTATTCTTTTTTGACATCTTGATTAAATAATGTCACCGTCTTTGTTATAAAAGGTCTTTTCGTATGTGTTTTAGAGTCTGTAGTCCAGATAATGGTTACAACTATCAAATGATGAGGATTTTTTTTAACATTCGTCCCAATTATGAGGAACCACACGCTTCACATTTTTTCATCCTCAAACTTGCCTGTCGTCGTTGGGGCCGACGAGCGGGTTGATCCCAACAAACCCGGGCACGTTGATGTGGTCCTTAATGATCATGACGTCGCCAACTTTGAAATCCTCGTTGAGCCCGCCCGCTGCGTTCGTGAGGATGACCGTTTCCACGCCCAGGAGTTTGAAGATGCGCATCGGGAGCGTGATCTGGATACAAAGGGTACAACAGCAAGGTCAACTTAAGCATCGTGAACTGTCGAACGTGGGAAATGTTTCAGGAAACCCACCTTCTGAATGGAGTAACCCTCGTACAGGTGGAAGCGTCCTTGCATGCAGACGCAGGGTCTTCCCTTCAACGTCCCAAACACCAATCTCCCAGCGTGTCCGTGAACTATGAACAAGACAGAAACACTGAATATGCGCACAACATGCAGCGTAACTAAGGATGTCACGACGTCAAGTTTTAGTGTGATGATCGTGTGAGAATAAACAACCAAATGTAATATTTACGACCAAAAACAACAATAAAACCCTACATTTTCTTTCCTTCTTGTTTTCTTACACATTACCTACCGCGCCTCAATATGTGACCTGCTTTAAGAAACCAAACTTTCTGAATGATTCATTTGACATAAACGGGAAGATGAAAAAGCGCTTTACATTTAGGGTGACGACTTTGAGGAAAGGGTGAGCAAAAAGGACATAATTTTGATTCTAAAATCCTCACATTTCTTGTCATTTTGACCTACTTTGTTTTTAAACTTGTCACTTTTCTATAAATTGAATGCAAAATTAAAAAAATGTCAGGATTATCTTTTCATTTTAGTCTTTACGATTATATTGTGACCTAAATCATCACGATTATCGATTAACCTAACAATCTTGACATCCCAAAGTGTAACACATTCATACCGCGCTGCACACAACTGTACAACAACCTTTTGTAATAGACAACTTTATGTCACGTCAAAGCACCCTCTTCATCTTTGCACTGTATTTCCTTAACCCACCTCTTCTACATGCTCCAGATATAGTGCATATTTATTATTATTCTTAATGTGTGAGCTGCTGTTTCCAAGTAATTTCCCACGTGGATCAATAAAGTTAGTCTACGTTTAGTCAGTAGAACAAAGCCACAGTGGACTTTAACTTTAGATAGTTAATACTACTATTTATGACTCTTGTTTTCAAATTCTTTTGTTTTCTCCCTGATGCCCTTCCCAGTCGCCTATCGTGACTCAGAAGGAGAATAGCAGATATTAGGAGTCAAACCATCAATCATCTACTTTACCTCCTGCCGAAACAAAACTGCTCTTGTCTTGTCCTGTCATCATTAGCTCAGAAGGTAGTGGTTGTTTAATAAGTGGAAAGTTGGTGGTTAAATCCCAGCTCTGGCCAGCAAATTTCGTAAAGACATTTCAACCGCTTGGCCTTTGTATAAATCTGATTTGTGCTTGATTGGTGCCGTGGGCAGGGAATGAATGGAATTTAGGTCATCCAAAAAGCACTGACTTACACAATTGCGTTATTAGTATTACTCGCAAAGCCTTGGACGGACTCACCAGTGCTCTCGGGGAAGTCGGGGATGTCCTTGTAGTTGAATGCCACCTGATCTTTCAGCATGTCCGCCAGCCCGCCCAGGCCGGAGCCACACACGATGCCAACGGTGGGGCGAACGTCGGTCTGGGCCAGCAGCCAGTCCGCCGTGCCTTTGCAGTCATCGTAGCTGTAGCTGCACAAGAGGAAGAAAAGGTCATAAGGTGAAAAGGGGATTGAGTCAGGAGGCTTTTAAAATCAAATTAACTAAATGTACTGACCAAGTTACTGTTTATTGCTTTGTAGTTAATTGCAACAAAAGTCTTTATTATTAGATTACTTAAAACTAAAGTCCAGAAATAACTAGCATGCTTTAATTAGGACTTTCACACATACTATAGTTTGGTTTTTGATATATTTGCAATTGTAATCTAACATTATTCCACGTTTGTTGCCTATTTTCTGTATTTTTGCTGTGTTTTAATTTTTATTTTGTGGATTCAGATGGAAGAACCAGGGCAAGAACAAAAGAAAACCAGAAGTTACATAACGTTAACCCAAAAAAAGTCCTCCCCAAACCTCACTCACATGGGATTATAAGAATGAATGGCCCACTACAACGCATGCGCATCGAGGTTTTTTTTTTTTTTTTTTTTCTTTACCAAAAAGTGAAACTTTTTGACTTTGAGGTTGTTCTGCTCCGCATTTATTAGACACGAGAGCTGAGTGTGAAATGGGGATGAGAGAGAAGGGAGGACATGCGGTAACTCGTCAGAGCCGGGATTCGAACTCGCGACACTGCGGCCGGAGCCTGGCATACGTGTGCTGCCGAAGACGAGAACCGTGCGGCTAGAAAACAATGACTTTGAGTGTACAACTTACCATTTGTTAGTCTCGGGAAACATAATTGAAGTTTGGAAATGTGGGAAAAAAACGTTAAAGTTGTGGTTAATTTAGGTCCAAATCACCAAGATATACAAAACGTCTGGATAAAGCTGAGGTTCGATATTCTCAGGAGATAACGTGCTGCTTCTTCTTCTTCTTCTTCTTCTTGGGGAAAGTTAGATCGCTCGTGGTTGTCTTGCCGGAGTCTGAAAAGGAAGAACACGCGCCCGGTTTATTATAGACGCGCGTCGCCCCGCCCCTAGCGATCGATGACGCACTTAAGTCCTGCAACGCCATTGGCTGAACGGACACACCTTTCCTCGTTCAATTTCCGACATAAAGGTGCCATTTGTTCAGGTTAATGTTTAATGTCGTGTCCAATGGGAAAAACACGAGGAAGAAATATGCTTCTTATTTTATTGGTGTATTTATTTGATGGAGTGATTCCCGTTTGGCGTGAGGATGCGTCATGGTGATGCAGAGTCCGGGGACGCGTTGTTTTGAACGTCACGTGTCCATGGACGTCTTTCTCAACAGCAGTGTTTATGTTTTGAGGGGTCGCCAAAGTTCAGGAATTTACTGTGTCGTTGAGGTAAAGCCAGGCTAGAATCTGGGGGATGATGTGTTAAAAAAAACAACAGTATTTTATTCAAACTAATTATTTAACTTGATGAAACTAACCAAAGCGTACTGACAAACCAGAAGAAATACAGATTTGTAAAGTAAACAGAGAAAATACAAATATGATGCAATCCAAAACAGTAAATCAAATGACTTCTGCATTTGATTTATTTATTATTTACCACCTCCTTTAAAAGGATGCGTTCTAAAGGCTGATAGCACCAGCTCCTCCTCTACCTCAGCACATGCTCCTCCTCTACCTCAGCACCAGCTCCTCCTCTGCCTCAGCACCAGCTCCTCCTCTGCCTCAGCACATGCTCCTCCTCTGCCTCAGCACCAGCTCCTCCTCTACCTCAGCACATCAGCTCCTGCCTCTGCCTCGCACCTAGCTTGCCTCCTCTTCCTCAGCACCGGCTCCTCCTCTGCTTCAGCCCAGCTCCTCCTCTCCTCAGCACCAGCTCCTCTCTGCTTCAGCACCAGCTCCTCCTCTGCCTCAGCAAGCTCCTCGCCAGTCTATGCTCAGCACCGTTTCCGCACAGCTCCCCTCTCCTCAGCACCAGCTCCTCCTCTGCTCAGCACATGCTCCGTTCTGCCTCAGTCAATGCTCCTCCTTCTCGTAGCACCCAGCTCCCCTCTGTCTCAGCAACCAGTTCTCCTCTGCCTCAGCCCAGCTCGGCTCCTCTGCCTCAGCACATGCTCTCCTCTGCGGGTGGGGGGGTGCCTCACCACATAGTCCGCATCCTCCTCAACTGCTCCTTAGCAACCATGCTCCTCCTCTGCCTCAGCACCAGCTTCTCCTCTGTCTCAGACATCTCATCCTATACTTCCCTCTCTCACAACAGCTCCTCCCTGCTTACGCACGAGCTCCTCTCTGCCTCAGCACCACTCCTCCTCTACCTCAGCACAGTTCCTCCTCTGCCTCAGCACCAGCCTCCTCCTTGCCTCAGCACTTCCTCCTCTGCCTCGCACCAGCTCCTCCTCTGCCTCAGCACCAGTCCTCCTCTGCTCACCAGCTCTCTCTACCTCAGCACCAGTTCCTCCTCTGCCTCAGCACACTCCTCTCTGACTCACACAATTCCTTCTCTGCTCAGCACCAGTCCTCCTCTCCTCAGCACCAAAGCTCCTCCTCTGCTGCAGCACCACCCTCGCTCTGCCTCAGCACATATCCTCCTCTGCCTCAGCACCAGCTCCTCCTCTGCCTCAGCAATTCCTACCTCTGCCTCAAGCTCACCAGCTCCTCCTACTGCCTCAGCACCAGCTCCTCCTCTGCCTCAGCACATTCCTCCTCTGCCCAGCACCGAGCTTCTCCCTCTGCTGCCTCAGCACCAGCTCCTCCTCTGCCTCAGCGTTTTCAGGGAAAGAAGAGAAAGAGACAGAGAGGTCCAATTAGATTGTGTGAATTTTAACACATGGGTTTCTAGTATTACGGTATTACTGTTCTATTACATTTAAATACTTTATAGGACAGTAACGTCTCAGGCAGGAGAAGGATGTTTTGGGTTAAATGGAGGTTTCAGGGAGAAAAAGGTGCCCTAGCCCCAACCAAAACTTGCTTTCATATTCAACTATCGCATGCAAATGTTTTAAATACGGTTTATAAACAAGTTCAACAAATTACAATCTTAAAATACATGATCTTTTTGCCCGTATGACGTGGTGCTGTGGGTCAAAGGACAAAAACGCCAGGCCCTTTTTGCACCCGCCCCAAGCGCGTTACATGATCAGGGAGTACTGTGCAAGAATTGTGTTTATTTTTGTCACATCTATTTCCCCCTTCTGGTCATTTTTATGTAAACCGTCATTGTAAATAAGTTGTAAAGCTTATCATTAAAGATATGGACTGCATAACAGTGTGTACTAAAGTATGTGGAGTAGCATTGCTTATCACAGCCATATAGTTTGTCGGCCCCGTTTGCTTTTTGATATAGTCTTTTAAGTCTATTTAATTACAGATAAGTCGCTTTTTATCTTCTAAAATTACATAACGGAGAGGGCCTCTTTCAAATGTTCCTTTTTTACACAATTGGCAACCCAAATCTGACCATTGCAGCGACAGTCTGACATTTTCCAACACATATTTATGATGTGACAAAACACGTTGCATAATTGTTGTGATTACTTAAGCCATAAATAACAGCTATTGCCTCTTCATCGGTTTGTTTGTTCTAGTTTGAAGCCTCGTTCGATTGGTACAGCACCGAAAAGGACAGTCACAAGGTAAGTCACCTGCTCCAGTCCCATACTCGATGGACCATAAATATTGTGAAATGCATCAAACGGCAACGGACATTTGCTATACTGTGTAACATGACAAATTCTCCCGCGATTCATAGTGGCCTTCACAGATAACGCAGCCTTGACTTTACATTCATCAACACGACAGCGGTTCCCACAGACCAGTGTTTTGGAAGCTACAGCTGCTCGTGTTGCACATTTGATTATGTATAGGATGTTATCAAGTGACAGGTTTTGTATGTTAGATAAAAACTAGGGGAATCGATTTGTTTTAGTGTGTCAATATCAATATCATGAGCCACTGTGGGTTTTTTTGTTGAAGTTTTTAGCCTTTTTCTCATTTACTGTGCTTGGGAAAGATTGAACAAAAAGTGCTTCTGCTGGTTTTAACAGTCAAAGTTGTACTAAAATGAGATAATGTTACTTCAAAAATAAGTTCAACGTGGCAGTATGTATAAAAGAAAATGAGAAAAATGAATTCATGTCTAATCTGTGCATGGTTTGTTCTTTAGTTTTGCCATTTTGAACCCAAATCCCCCCCCCAAAAAGAGAAAAACTATTTTGTTTTTTAAAGATTTTTTTGGTGTTTTTGACAAAATTAGAGAAAAACAAAATTCAAAAGTGGTCATTATTTATTTGTTTATTTCATATTTTGATTTTGATATCTTTTCTTCAAGCCCCTTTGGACACAAGAAGAAGAAACTTAGGTGGGTGTTGGAGCGAAAACAGTGTCAACACTTGTCTTTGAAATCAAATTTTGAAAAACGGTTTGATTTTCTCTTTTTTCTTTTTTTTCTTTGGATCAATACAATTACAACTTCTTGGGGTGTCATTTTTTGTCCTTATTCTGAGGACAAATCATACCATAGAGATCTTTCTTGGGTTTGCTATCAACTGGTTTTAGATTTAGGATTTGGCAAAGAGAGGAGCTGATTCAGAAATATTAACTATAAATACATTATTTATAAACTCTTTTTTTAATGTTTTACCCTTCCTAACTTTGGTGTGACCAGTGGATTCTTTATTCTTTCACTTCATTCACCAATTTTTTTTTTTTTTTTTACTGATTCAAATTCAAAGTTTATTGCATTTTATACAAAATCATGGACAAATGTGAGCTCAAATGCATAAATGGAAATTTGTTTTATCTGCAACCATTTAAACTCAACTTTTCATTGCTTTGCCTGGAAAGTTCCACAATACGGCGTTACATTTATATATCTCCATGGTGACAAGCCGGTGACTGGTCAGATGCATGTTTTTCAAGGTAGTTTTGAGAAATAAAAAAACACATGCAATTAAATAAACGCAATGTTGTTTTGATCATCTCCATGGAGACAAGGAGGTGATAGACAGTCCACCAGAAAAGTTACATGGTGTACTTTAAAATAAGCAAATATGAATGACAAAACACAAGACTTTAGCGGGCAATTAGTTCAAACTACTCTTTCTAGTAATTGTTCTAGAGCCAATCTAAAATGGAACATGTGACGCTGCACGTGTTTACAAAGGATGTATTGCATGCTTTATTTTGTCCGGGACCAGACGTCAAAACACAAGTGAACCATAACAAACAGCGTGACGTAGGTGTGCGTTTTGTCTGTCGTTTAGGTTCAGCAGTGTCACTGCATGACTTCCGACTCTGTCACCTCTTTTTGGGCTCGCTGCAGTCAACTGTGCAGCCCGGGTCAATGGCTGCTGTTGACTTTAGGTGATAACACGAGCTCAATTCTATACCTTTTGACCCGTCCTGCCCCACCCCTGTGGTGTGTCTCTAACGCCTCTGGCTCGACCAATCAAAGCAGAGGACTTAACGGAACGTACTCTTGTGTTTTCCAGTGTTTTCAGGTCAGTTCAAATTAGTCTGTGAGATGAAGGTCAGGGTTTGCAGACACGGGTACAGTAGAAAAGTTGTGGGCAATGTTGAAAAATAGTGGAAAAAAAGCATATATAAGTTCCCTTCTCACACTGTTCTCGCAGTCTCACCCATCCAAGTTTGGGTCCTCAACCAGAGGCCATGGTGCTCGGCGGTTCTGGGCTTCTTTGCTGTTTCATTGCTGTTTCTTTGCTGTTTCATTGCTGTTTCTTTGCTGTTTCTTTGCTGTTTCTTTGCTGTTTCTGGAACACCTTGTCTCCTGTTTTTCCTGGAATGTGTTGCCACTCCTCCAGTTTGGAAGCGATTGCCCAAGTGCTCTGATTAGCGTGGGCACCACTGTCGCCTTCACCCGCCTTCAGGCCTTCTCCAGATGATATTTCTCTGGTTCCTTTTTCCTGATGTTGCCATGTCAACAACAGCCGCTTTGCTCTGCTGCTTATCCACCACCACATGGTCTGGGTTAGGAGATGTTCTTGAGCATATTGTGAATGTTGTTTTGAATATATGCAAAATTGTAATATTGAGTATATCGTTTATAATAAAAAATAAAATAAAAGGAAAAAAAATGCTACAAAAAGAGCAGATTGAAAATAAAATGAAGAAAGTTATTTTGTGTATTTTCCAAACTTAATTTTAATTTTACATTGTCTAATAATTGAATTTCAACTAATACATTTAAAGACATGTTTCAACATGATTTCTGTTGGATTGACATTATATCGTGTGAATATTATTATCGGAATACGCCCCAAAAAATCGATATATATGAATTTTTGTCATTATTGTCAGCAGCGTGCTCCTTTGTTTCTGTTGGCTGCTATTTCATCAGATACTGGCCAGTAAAGAAGTATCTTGTGATTTAGTCCACTGTCCTATCCAAAAGAAATCCTGCATTGAGGAATTTTGCTGTTTTGAATAATAATTTCATCCTCAAATAAGCCAACTGTTCTTTTCTTTTTCCGCCATTGGAGAACCACAAATGTATTGCGTGTTTTCTGCTCAAAATATGTTACTGTTTGGGCATTTATGATCAGAGGATAGAGACATGGGAGACCGTGACAGTGCAGTTTTGCATTTGGACACACATGCCATTTATCATTCACTGTGTTTTACATCATTTTCAAAGCTTCATACATGATTCAGGCCGAAGATCGTTGCGGAAGAGATTGCATCAGGTCGCAAATCCCAATTACAAGCTCTATTTATTCCTTCTGTCTTGTGATGGAACAACGAGGCGTAATTTGATGACAGCATTGTGTTGTTGACGTTGTCTCGTTGTGTTTTATGAGTTGACATTTCCAGATTTTCCGGGTCAAAGAGGATGTTTGGTGTATGTTACGGTGTTTGTGATTTTTGTCTATAACAGTTAGAGAAATAGATCCAGGCACAAGGGTCATACCACCTTGACCTGGGCAAGACACGTCACCCCCCTTGCCTCTGTTGTTAAGTGTGTTTGTGAGAGCGAATATGTGACAAACAAATGGAAAGTAGTCCATAGCTACAATCATACGGCATGTTACAGCATGAATATGTACTATGGCCTTTAAAGAAGACATAATATGATTTTTTTTTTAAACATGTAGATACTAGATTGTGATTTTTACACCTCACTTTGTTCATTGTGAACTCAGAATCAGAATCAGAAAAGGTTTATTGCCATTGTCAATGAACAACGTTTTGGCGTTAAGGTGCAACATAAAACACAGAGCAATAAAAAAAAAAATATATATATATATATGAAACATATATGATATCAAAAGGGCATGCATCAGGACGCACTGCCTCCGATCTGTCAGGAAGTCAGTGACCCACCTGTAGGTGGAGTCGGGCACGTTGAGCTGGGCGAGCTTGTCCTGGAGCAGAGCAGGGAGGATGGTGTTAAACGCAGAGCTGAAGTCCACAAACAGGATCCTGGCGTAGGTTCCCGGGGAGTCCAGATGCTGCAGGATGAAGTGGAGTGCCAGGTTGATGGCGTCGGTCTACAGACCTGTTGGCTCTGTAGGCGAACTGCAGGAGTCCAGCAGGAAGGAGGTGAAGGACTTGAGGTGGGGCAAGACCAGGGGTTCAAATAACTTCATGACTACAGACGTCAGCGCCACAGGCCTGTAGTCATTAAGTCCAGTGATCCGGGGCTTCTTGGGACAGGAACAATGATGGACGACTTGAAGCAGGGCTGGGAGTGGCATGATCCAGGGAGGGTTTAAAAATGTCTGTGAAGAAGGGGTCAGCACTTCTGTGCAGTGTTCTTAATGTGGTGGGAGAAACACTGTCTGGTCCAGCAGCTTTTCGGGGTTGGATTTCGAAATAGTCTGTTAACAATCCTGTTCCTGAACTGAGTGGTGGGGGAGGTGGGGGGGGGGCGTGGTTGGGTTGGCAGAGGTGGCCACCGTGGGGGTGGGGGTGGTCACATCAAACCTAGCGTAGAAGGCGCTAAGTTGCTCAGCCAGTTTTTGGTCATCTGCCGCATGGGGGGCTCGGGGCTTGTAGTTAGTGAGAAGCTGGAGCCCTCTCCACAAAGATGCGGGGTTGCTGTCAGAGAACTGCTGCTTCAGGCTCGTATTGTGCTGTGATCTAGCTCTCAACCCCTCCCTGCTAAATCCATACTTTGCATCGTTGTGGCGCTCCCTGTCACCAGCCCTGTGCGCTGCCTCCTTCTGCTGCCTTAACTGCCTCAACTGCAGTTTTGATTTAAAACAGTATAATAACAGGAACAAGCCCCTTGAATTCCTGTTCAAAACTGCAGTATTGAGACTGTTCACACGGAAATTTCACCATAACAAGCAATAGATTTTTACTTACATGTAAAAAAATGGCTGTGTAACATTTTTCACTGCGCACTTTTGTCTCGAACGCAGGACAAGCATGAATCAATCAGAATCCAGCTTTTAGTAGGCTTTAGATGTGGTAACATCTTATGGTACATCTTTTGGTACATCTTATAACGGTTAAAGCTCCAAAAAGTCCATTTGACATAATATTTCCAATTTAACATGCATTGTCCCCACCAATAAAAAAAAAATTTAGGGGTCAGTAAAGAAATAACATGTGAGACCAATGTGGCTTCTGAGATCTGACCTACTTGTTAGATCTCAGAAGCAGGCCTGGGCCTGGTCAGTACTTCGATAGTAGACCACTGGTATGTTAGGTGCCACAGTGAAATGGTGAGATGGTGCACACTGTCATTGTGTCTTTGGGCAAGACACTTCACCAACTTTGCCTCCAGTGTCCATGTACACTGTTGAATGAGAGTGAATGCAAGTCAACTGATGGAAATGAGCCCATGGCTACAATGTGTATCATGTTCATTTCAACATTCACAGTCCCAAACAAATAAACAAACAAGAACCATTCATCCCTGTACTATGATACTTGGCTTGAGCATAGGTCAGGGCAACAGATTGTATATAATCTTCATCATTGGGAGGAGGAACATATTTCCATTGTCGAGCACAAGAAGTACTCACACTGCACAAAAAACTACTCACTGGACTAAAGACAAGATGAAAAGATTGAGCAACATTGTAATTTATTTACAAAACGAGAGCGGATGATGCTTTTGTACAGTAATTACAGTTAATAATTTTCCTCAAAAAACTAGGACACTGTCTACAAAGGTCAAACACCTAATTTGACCCAGTTTGAGGTTTTTTTTCTATTCTTTTTCAAATGTGCTATGTATTAACCTTGACCTGGTGTTTTGTTTGTTTAAATTAGGCAACCTATAGATCCTGTCTATTGAATTACGGCTATTTCAACATGTTACAAACTCAAAGCTAATTGGAGGAGTGCTGCTTGACTTGACTGGATGTATAAGCTGATCATCTTAGTCTCGTGGGTCTGTTCGTGGCACAGACAGCGATAAAGAGTAAATGGGATGCACATGTTTTGTGTTTACCTCATGGTTCCGAGGACGAGGCTAAACGTTTGATTCACTGCGACACACATCACATCATTGATTAAGCGGTTTAGCTGTGGATGGATTACTGTGGAACTCAAAACCAGAGGATATAAAGCAGCAAACCACGTATAAGTCTTTCACTAAACAGAGAGAATGGATGGTAAATATGTACACTTGCCAGCTTTAAGAGCCTAGCACCTGTTGCGTTGTATATTCTGTCAACTGTTGTAAATAAGTGTAATTTTTACCCCTGAACAGCGTGCTTTGTTACTACAGTGTGTCTGTTTTGTCTTGTGTATGCATTTTATTGCCCCTGGTTTCAACATCATTTGCCTTTTGGATAATTCTTGTTTATTTATTCATGTATTTTATATGTTTCATGAAATTGCACTGTCCCCCAATCATCTGTTGTTGTCTTGTTGGTCAAGACACTTCATCTGTGACGCGTGAGTGAAGGGTTGTAGTGGTAGGAGGGGCATCAATCAATCAATGTCATTTACTTTATCCCTAACGGATCATTTAGGCACATTGAGCAGTAAAAATGCCTCAGACTAAAGCCTCAGTGCAGTTCATGAAGGGTCAGCAGGAGAGTAACAGCCCTCAGGACGAAAGTGTCTGTGTCAGAGCTGCAAGATCTGTCACAATGGAATCGAAATCATCATTTGAACATATTTTCCTTTGCAAACAACAAGGTATTTTGTTTTACCTGCTAAACCCTAGATCAGACCTCCACTAACATGTTCTGAACTGTATGCTTTTCTTGTAATGTCGCTCATATGTCAGTTCCCCTGGACGTGCTGAACCGAATCTTACTCTGAAAACACATTGGAAATCAAATCACAATCTTCATTAAATAATACAATGTTAAATAAAAACAGTTCAGAAGGTTCCCGAGTCTGTGTCCTGCAGTCCCGGGCATGGCAGTCAGTGGTCGGGCATGGCAGTCAGGTGGTGGGCAATGGCAGTTAGTTGGCCCGGGACATGGCAGTCAGTGGGCCCGGGCATGGCAGTCAGTGGCGGGCATGCGCAGTCAGTGGCCGGGCATGGCAAGTCAGTGGCGGGCATGGCAGTCAGTGGGCCCGGACATGGCAGTCAGTGGCGGGCATGGCAAGTCAGTGGGCCGGGCATGGCGAGTCAGTGGGCCCGGGCATGGCAGTCAGTGGCCCGGACATGGCAGTCAGATGGCGGGCAGGCAGTGCCCGGGCATGGCAGTCAGTGGCCCGGGCATGGCAGTCAGTGGCCCGGGCATGGCAGTCAGTGCCAGGTATGGCAGTCAGTGTCCAGGGCGAACCAGGTGAACTCTGGAGACACAAGAGGAAAGTTCTCTTCAAAGCTTCTTCGCTCTCCCTCCAAGTTTTTCTCCCAGACGTTTTTCCACTAGAGGTTTTTGTACCACATTTGGTGTAAAATGTCCGTACCATTTCAGACGTCCACAGATAACGTGAGCTCCATGCTCGCTCTCTGTGATGCTGGAAAAAGAAACACAATCCAAGAGTCCTAAACTTCTGTCCGTTGAACTGCACAAGCTGCACTGGGTTAGGGTTAGGATAAGGTTGGCCGTGACCACAACCATGGCAACCAAGAATGTAATGCGCAATTATCCTTTTCTCTTATGACTTTTTAAAGGATTCTTTGGCCCACAGGCTTTATTGGACAGTACAGTGTGCAATGGAGATGAAACTGGGGAAGGACATGCAGCAAACAATCAGAGTCTGATTCGACCACACTACATCACAGCTTGCACACTTGGAGTGCACACGTGCTATCCACTCGGCCACCGTGGGGCCCCTTTTACCCAAAGCTAACTGGTTCAAATCTTGCCCAAACAGTTGTGTTAGACTCTTTGCCCACCCAGTAACATGGCTGTCGTAGGACAGACCCTTGTGTTCTTATAGGTAAAATTAAGGGACAAAAAGCTCTTGTGCTGGACTAGATGTGGTCACAGCTGGAGGATTTGACCTGTGGTGCATGTTCTGAATAGTTTGCGCTTGTAGAATTGTGTATGGTTGAATGTGTCTGCTACTGTCATGGAAACTTAAACTCACAACAGTACAATCATTGCACTACAAACAGACAAGCTTTTTTTCTGACAAAACACTCCTTTTTTAAGATAAACATAAACACCGAGGACAACAAACCTTATTTGAACGTGATAATTTCACATTGTTCTCAGACTTTATTTAAGTATCTGCTCTAAGTCTTTGGGGAGAACATAAGGAGGGACTTGACACTTGTGTGTGAGTCCTTGCCTTGGAGTTGTCCCATTTGCACTCCACTGTAAACATTAATGACAGGATATATGGGACAGTTCAACTCTGTAGAAGGAGCACGCGGCCCCTCGTCGTCAAACGTTACATAAAGTTCCTCAGTACCGACAGAGCACAGGACTGGGTCACACTTGGAGCTGGGACATTTTAGTGCAGTGGCAAATACTATCAGCGTATGGCAGTGTGTGTGTGTGTGTGGGTGTGTCTGCGTGTGTGTGTGTGTATATGTGTCTGCGTGTCTGTGCGTGTGTGTGTCTGTGTGTAGGTGTGTGTGTGCGTTAGCAGGACTTGTATAAGTTAAAAAGAGATAAAAAGAGATAAAAAGTGCAGACGAACTTTAAATGTGCAGGATTTTATAACTGGTTCACACTGACTCCATGGCACCCAGGAGATGACCCACCTACTGAACTATTTTACAGAGCAAACATATTTGGTTGAAATGGGCCAAGGACTGAATATTTGCTTGGCTGTTTAGTCCAGTGAGATACTTGAAACTAAGATACAGTATGTAACATCGGTCACAAACGCAACAATTGTAGTTTTAGAAAACCAATTCACTCCTGGAACTATTTATATTCATACACTTATATTGAGAAGTTGTGTATTTCTGTATTTTGGTGCATCAGTCTTCGTCCATACTTTCTTAAAATCTGATTAATTGTCCACAATACTGTACATTCTATGCAATTTGAAATAGCCACAACATTGTAAAATTGTATGCATTTTTATTTGTTAAATGTGCAAAGGAAATGTCTCGATCACCGGGCGATGCGTGTTGTGTAACCGCCTCCATAAAGATAAGAGCGGACACAAATCAAAGGTTGTTTTTCATTGACACAGACAGACTATCAGATGATGCCGATAAAGACTTTAAACTGTAGGTCACTCATGAACCTAACCCCATGTTACTGTACTGTGTGGAGCAATGTCAGGGGTTTGTGAACGCAACAAACTCTCCATCGAGACCAGAAGGTGGCTGATCCCCCGCCAGAAAAGTTACGCAAGTGCACCTTTAAGCGATGTAAATGTAGCTCAGACAATGATATTCAGACAGTATGATACTAGTCCTGAGATTGGCCTTGTTTAGTCCTGTTTTAGTCCTGTTTTAGTTCTTGGTTAAGACTTGGTTTAGTCTTGCTTTGGTCCTTGGTTAAGACCTGGTTTAGTCTCGCTTTGGTCCTTGGTTAAGACCTGGTTTAGTCTTGCTTTGGTCCTTGGTTAAGACCTGGTTTAGTCTTGCTTTGGTCCTTGGTTAAGACTTGGTTTAGTCTTGCTTTGGTCCTTGGTTAAGGACTGGTTTAGTCTTGCTTTGGTCCTTGGTTAAGACCTGGTTTAGTCTTGCTTTTGGTCCTTGGTTAAGACCTGTTTAGTTTGCTTTGGTCTTGGTCAAGACCTTTAAGTGTTGCTTTGGTCCTGGTTAAGACTTGGTTTAGTCTTGCTTTGGTCCTTGGTTAGACCTGGTTTAGTCTGCTTTTGGTCCTTGGTTAAGACCTGGTTTAGTCTTGCTTTGGTCCTTGGTCAAGACTGGTTTAGTTTGCTTTGGTCTTGGTTAAGACTTGTGGTTTAGTCGTTGCTGGTCCTTGGTTAAGACTTGGTTTAGTCTTGCTTTGGTCCTTGTTACGACTTGGTTTAGTGCTTGGTCTTGGTTAAGACTTGGTTTAGTCTTGCTTTGGTCCTTGTTAGAGCCTGGTTTACGTCTTCTTTGGTCCTTGGTTAAGACTTGCTTTATCTTGCTTTTGGTCTTGGTTAGACTGTTTAGTCTTGCTTTGGTCCTTGGTCAAGACCTGGTTTAGTGTTGCTTTGGTACTTGGTTAAGACTTGGTTTAGTCTTGCTTTTGGTCCTTGGTTAAGACCCTGGTAGTCTGCTTTGGTCCTTGTTCAAGACCTGGTTTAGTCTTGCTTTGGTCCTTGGTTAAGACTTGGTTTAGTCTTGCTTTGGTCCTTGGTTAAGACTTGCGTTTTAGTCTTGCTTGGTCCTTGGGTTAAGACTGGTTTAGTCTTGCTTTGGTCCTTGGTTAAGACCTGGTTAGTCTTGCTTGGTCCTGGTTAAGAACCTGGTTTAGTCTTGCTTTGGTCCTTGGTTAAGACTGGTTTAGTCCTTGGCTTTGGTCCTTGGTTAGACCTGGTTTAGGTCTTGCTTTGGTCCTTGGTCAAGACTGGTTTAGTCTCGCTTTGGTCCTTGGTTAAGACTTGGTTCGTCTTGCTTGGTCCGTCAAGACCTGGTTTAGTCTCGGCTTTGGTCTTGGGTAAGAACTTGATGGTTTAGTCTCGCTTTGGTCCTTGTTAAGACTTGGTCTTAGTGCTTGGCTTTGGTCCTTGGTTAAGACTGGTTAGTCTTGCTTTGGTCCTTGGTTAAGACCTGGTTTAGTCTTGCTTTGGTCCTTGGTTAAGGCCTGGTTTAGTCTCGCTTTGGTCCTTGTTAAGACCTGGTTTAGTCTGCTTTGGTCCTTGTTAAGGCCTGGTTAGTCTTGCTATTGGTCCTTGTTAAGACGCTGGTTTTAGTCTTGCTTTGGTCCTTGGTCAAGACCTGGTTTAGTCTTGCTTTGGTGTCCAGTTTTAGTCCTTGGTAAAGACCTGTTTTAGTCTTAATTTAGTACAGTTTTCCCGCTCTGCTTAAGTCCTGTTTCAGTCTTGCTTGTCAATTCAACAAAATATGTAAAAAAAGCGTGCCTTTAAACGTATTAGTTGAGGTGTAAGTATCGACAAGTGAAAAAAATATCACTTTACACTCTTGTTTGAAAGATTACAACTTAAAAAAAAATAACAAATACAAATAAATGCAGCATTCAACATTACAATATTTATTCATTTCACCGCGGGTACATATTTTTTCACAATGGTCACTTGTAAACGACCTTCTACCCTTCTCTGCAAGGTTACGTTCAAGAGGAATCGTGTGGACTTCATAACGGGGGGGTCGAATTGGTCGAACGTGTTAAACCGTCCTATTCATTCAGTCATGTGCGATGGGAACATGTAGTGTATGACATCATGATGAGGAGTAGAACAGAACAACCTGAAGGTTTTGGAGTTAAGTGAATTTCCTCACGAGGAATCGATAAAGTGTACCTTATAAAGTACATTTTATTTTTTTAAAACAGTATAGGTTACAGAGGTTATTCAGATGACCACAGGATTCTGAGGTTTAGCAAATAGTGAGTGATGACATTTTCTCTAAATGTGAGAACTAAAATGTGAAAGAGCTGCTGCAGTTTAATACGACAACGCTGCTAAATACAGTTTGTACCCGACATCTAAAGGAGGAAAATCAAGTAAACGTTAGAAGAAAACCAGATAAACAATAGGAACACTGCAGCTGCATCACGTTCATCACTGGTGCAGACTTTGTGATCACACGCAGTTGAGCTGGTTGTCTTTTTCTCCTTAAAAAATATGTTTTTAAGTTGTTAGTTGAGGAAAATAGTTGTTTTCGCGGCAGTTTTGGAAGTGCCATAATCTCCACCGGCTGTTAGCAAACAAACTAGCTCTGCACAGTCGCAGCAACAATCAGTTTCTATTTATGTTGAGCAAAACAATAACAACAACAAAATAAAGGGGGAAAATAAAAAGGTTTTGTCGGTTGTGCTGCTCATAAATCTTTCTTGAACTCCTACATTTCGTATACTTATTTTTCCCCGTAGGCTCAGAAAGTGGTGCCGGTATTCAACCCCACAGGCGTGATTGTTGTCCGCTGAACGGACTTTAAACCATGAGATTAAGATGACTCGTTTGCGGAGCTGATCGCAAACGCACAATGAGAAGGTTCAACATGCATGAAGTTTGGAGATTTCTTTCAAAAACAGAAAATCTCCCGTAGATTTAGTGAGGGGACATTTTCAAATAAAAGCAGATGTGACAAACAATGAAGTGGCCTTTTTATCCACCACAAGAAGACTTTAGACTTTTATTTATCTGTTTGAATACAATGTTATAGGAGAATGAGTTGTTTTTATTATTACATGCTGCATTTATTAAGGAGATAAGCAGGTTTTAAGGATGTTTTATCATCATGGGAAAGTGACCTTTTTTCCCAGAGCTTTGGCAGAGGGCCACTGATCAGGTTGGGACATTTTTGTTTGTTGGTCTCCTTATATAACATTGACTTGTTTGATTTGTTTGATTTGGTTAACAGGTAACCGCGCCAAAGCCCCAGAGCTGCTGCCAAACGGAGCGCAGTTCAGCAGCGTCACGGAGCGAGACGGAGAAAGT
This sequence comes from Chaenogobius annularis, assembly GCA_015082035.1. Classification (NCBI taxonomy): domain Eukaryota; kingdom Metazoa; phylum Chordata; class Actinopteri; order Gobiiformes; family Gobiidae; genus Chaenogobius; species Chaenogobius annularis. The sequence continues at coordinate 908,761 of BJKM01000346.1, read as the reverse complement.
TGCAGCATGCCGAGAGTCATGTGAGTTTAACATGGCGATGGCAAGATTATTCCGTTCATTAATATCCAGGTCACAACATAACCGTGAGAAGTAAAAAAAACTATATGTAAGTATAAGTAAAAATAAGTCATTTCAGTTCACTTTGAGAGCTGTGAACACTTCCATTTTTGAACTGGACCGAAAAGTAAAGGACATTTCTGTTGGGTTTGAGATTTGACTCAAGATTTTGAGTTAAAGACCAGGTTTTGACCAAAAAATACTAGAAAAATGAAGTTGTCAATTCAGTCACTTCCTTTGACCAAAAGTCAGCACAATCCTTCATCAAGATTTTTTACATTCAACACTTTAATAGTTGGCAAGATCTGTGGGAAATACAATTACTTTTTTACCCTGAAAGTATATTTTTCAACAATTACTCCAATATTTTCAGATTAAAGGAGAACTAAATGTCTTTGCAAGTCCCTGTGATGGTTAAATATGTATTTTGGGGGCATTTGAAGTGTCCGTCACAGACATGCTGAGAAACCCTGGCTCTTCTTTTTTATTTATATATATATATTTGGCAACGGTAAATGTTTTTGTATGTGATTATACTGCCTTATTTCAATTCAAAACAAAACACGATCTGTGAGTTTAAAATGGCTGAACTTGCCTCAGGTTTTATCTTAAACAAGCTTCTCATTGGACACAAACTGCTGAGTTGTGTCTGTGCCATAGTTAATAGACAATTTCTCGCTGTTATGCAATTTACACAACTTACAAGTTACATATTATAGATTTACGGTCGAGTAGGAACAAAGACAAGACATACATTCCTCTCATCCTTAAAAGTACAGGGACAGAGAATAATCCATCTAAACCAAATCCAAGCAAAGACAAGTGTGAACGCACCTAATGCATAAAATCTGCACTTAAATAAAAATGCATTTTCATATTTTCTTGATATGTATATATTTTCAAGCACTCACTCTACAGTTAATACGTTAAACAAAATGTTACTTTGCTTTAATGGGCATCTTTCCTTTTAAAGCATTTGTTTAACCAGAACGTGAGATTGGTCATTATGTCGTGAGAATTTTAACATTTGTAGTACGCCACTTTAACCACCAGATAGAGCTAGAGATCATATTTTGCGCAGTCCCGACACACAGTATTTATTTACTCTTTTCCGTGAAGGGGATCGGACAAGCAAGGTTGACATTCAAGTTGTTTCTGACCCCTTTGCAGAATAAACACATTTCTAGTCTCTTTGTGACGCTGACACGCAGTAGTTTTGTCCTGGACTGTTTGATGTACCCCAATTATAAGTGGCAACAAGCTATACACAAAGGAAAACCAGTGTTCAAATCCCACCTAGAATTGGTTTAGGATAAAAAAAAACAACAGCCGTTGGGAGATATTTATTGGATTTACAGTGGATTGAGCATTTGTTGAGCTGTACAAAGCAAATATAGCTAAAAAGAGATTTCGGGACTTGGAATTAAGAAAAAATCCATATAAAAATGTCTATTAATATTTTCAACAAATTAAGACTTTTTTGGGGGGTGATTTCAGATAATTGACAAAATGGAATAAGTTAAGAAAAATTCAGGAATTCCATAACAGGTACTTTTTTGTGTTTTGCATGAACTCAGGGGTACTTTTGGCTCAGAAACATTGCCAGATTCACTGAAATATAGATTTGAGAGCTTGTATTGTTCTAATGCCACGCTCGCACACCTTATTCCCCACCCAGACCGGTTCGTACTGTCGTACTGTCAAACGCAGGACAACGGGTGGAAATAAGATACAATACGGCAACTATTAATATACACCAAATAAATAAGCAAATAATAAATCCAAGTAAAACCTTTTAACTACACATTGAAATAGTTTAACTTCCTCTGTATTTACTTTGCACGACTGAAGTTTTTACTACCAATGGTTTCTAATACAAATATTGCATTGCATGTTTCAGAGGAGGGCAATATTGATCAAAATTAATTAATAATGATAATCAGAATATATTTTGGCAATCCGACAGAAATTTGCTAAAATGTCTACGACTTCACATATATTAGATGAAGAGAAAGTGTCATGAGCCACAAAAGTGCCACTTAATAATACCATTGTTTACAAGATTACAACATACATTATAGTTTGTATTCTATTTTTCTGCAGCATTTTGAGCTAAAAAACCCCCCTAAAAAACCCCCCACAAAAAAAAACGTACAATATATTTCCCACCTCTACATGTTACGAATGCAAAGGCAAGGTATCTTTTTTATAGAGCACTTTAAAAAAAATAAATATACAAAATCAAATCTGAATAAAAATGTATATAAAATAAAAAAAAAAAAAAAAAAAAAAAAGAGTAGATCTGGTTTTGATCATTCCATTTGACAGTGAATGTCTAAGACACGGCAGCAGATTGTAATAACCAGTGGTGAAAGGATGGAAGTACAAAAGTAAAAAGTACATTTTTAGGCATATAGACTTTACTCAAGTAGTTTTTGTATTGGATACTTTACACTTTTACTTTGCTACATTCGAGAGCAGGTATCTGTACTTTCTATACACTAAATTCTTTAACTGAAAAATCAGTACAATTCTTGATCAAGACTTGACTCATAAATAATTTTCAAAATCACCAACTATTTTTACTTTTTAAAAAGTACTAAAAGTACATTTTTCCATACTTTTACTTAAGTAGATTATTTTATGTGATTTTTCTCCTGTATCTGTACTTTTACTTAAGTGTTTTTTCTTTCTCCTGTATCTGTACTTTTACTTAAGTGTTATTACTCTCCTGTATCTGTGCTTTTACTTAAGTAGATATTTTTATGTGATACTTATTTTTCTCCTGTATCTGTACTTTTACTTTAGTGTTCTTTTCCCCTGTCTCTGTACTTTTACTTAAGTGTTATCTGTACTTTTACTTAAGTGTTATTTACTCTCCTGTATCTGTACTTTTACTTAAGTGTTATCTGACTTTACTTAAGTGTTATTACTCTCCTGTATCTGTACTTTTACTTAAGTGTTATTTTTCTCCTGTATCTGACTTTTACTCTTTATTTATGTTATCACTTGCTCCTGTATCTGTACTTTTTACTTAAGTGTTATTTTCTCCTGTATCTGTACTTTTACTTAAGTGTTATTACTCTCCTGTATCTGTACTTTTACTTAAGTGTTATTTTTCTCCTGTATCTTACTTTTACTTAAGTGTTATCACTCTCCTGTATCTGTACTTTTACTTAAGTGTTATTTTTCTCCTGTATCTGTACTTTTCTTTAGTGTTCTTACTTCTCCTGTATCTGTACTTTTACTTAAGTGTATTACTCTCCTGTATCTGTACTTTTACTTTAGTGTTCTTTCTCTCCTGTATCTGTACTTTTACTTAAGTGTTATTACTCTCCTGTATCTGTACTTTTACTTTAGTGTTCTTACTCTCCTGTATCTGTACTTTTACTTAAGTGTTATTACTCTCCTGTATCTGTACTTACTTAAAGTGTTATCTGTACTTTTACTTAAGTGTTATTACTCTCCTGTGTATCTGTACTCTTACTAAAGTGTTATTTTTCTCCTGTATCTGTACTTTCTGTTACTACGTCTGTACTCTTCTTACTTATTGTACTTAAGTTTTATTTTTCTCCTGTATCTGTACTTTTACTTAAGTGTATTTTTCTCCTGTTATCTGTACTTTTACTTAGTGTTATTACTCTCCTGTATCTGTACTTTTACTTAAGTGTTATTTTCTTCCTGTATCTGTACTTTTACTTAAGTGTTATCACTCTCCTGTATCTGTACTTTTACTTAAGTGTTATTTTTCTCCTGTATCTGTACTTTTTTCTTAGTGTTCTTACTCTCCTGTATCTGTACTTTTACTTAAGTGTTATTACTCTCCTGTATCTGTACTTTTACTTTAGTGTTTTTTCTCTCCTGTATCTTACTTTTACTTAAGTGTTATTCTCTCCTGGATCTGTACTTTTACTTAGTGTTTCTTACTCTCCTGTATCTGTACTTTTACTTAAGTGTTATTACTCTCCTGTATCTGTACTTTTACTTAAGTGTTATCTGTACTTTTACTTAAGTGTTATTACTCTCCTGTATCTGTACTTTTACTAAAGTGTTATTTTTCTCCTGTATCTGTACTTTTACTTAAGTGTTATTACTCTCCTGTATCTGTACTTTTACTTAAGTGTTATTTTTCTCCTGTATCTGTACTTTTACTTAAGTGTTATTACTCTCCTGGATCTGTACTTTTACTTAAGTGTTATTTTTCTCCTGTATCTGTACTTTTACTTTAGTGTTCTTACTCTCCTGTATCTGTACTTTTACTTAAGTGTTATTTTTCTCCTGTATCTGTACTTTTACTTTAGTGTTATCACTCTCCTGTATCTGTACTTTTACTTTAGTGTTATCACTCTCCTGTATCTGTACTTTTACTTAAGTGTTATTTTCTCCTGTATCTGTACTTTTACTTTCGTGTCTTATCTCCCGTATCTGTATTTTACTAAGTGTTATCTGTACTTTTACTTTAGTGTTATCACTCTCCTGTATCTGTACTTTTACTTAAGTGTTATTACTCTCCTGTATCTGTACTTTTTTCTTTCGTGTTCTTACTCTCCTGTATCTGTACTTTTACTTTAGTGTTATCACTCTCCTGTATCTGTATTTTACTTAAGTTTTATCTGTTACTTTTACTTAAGTGTTATTACTCTCCTGTATCTGTACTTTTACTTAAGTACCGTAACAATCTGAACCTTTGCATGTAGGTGAGCTCAGTGAATGAAATCCGTGCCCTGCCGTCGACCCCGAGCCCCCCTGTACGTCGCATGTCCGCGGCTCGTGGTTTGTTGTTGTATGTTGTGGGTCGTTGCGGCGTGCGGTTCTGGGGACGCCACATGAAAACAGTGTGCGTGTTTGTGTGCGCAGGAGCAGGAGGCTGACGGCGCACGACGAGGTGACCGACACGCAACGACCACACAAACCTCGACAAAGCACGGGAGGCGTAACGGGGGAGGACGTTTCCGACTGATCTGCCACTGGCCGTTCCTTCCCTTTCTTTGTGGGCCTTCTCCTGTCCTGCATTTGGACCCGACCGCTTTCCGTCTTCCGTCCCGTTGGGCTGAATGAACGTTGTCTCCATCTTCCTCCTTCGTCCTCCTCTTTTGGCCCCGGAGCCCTCTCGGTGACTGCTGACCTGCGTCACTTAGTTTGACCAAAACTCTGGACTGAAAACAAAGACAGGTTTGGGTTCTTTTGATGTAGCAGGGGTCACATTCATTCATTCATTCATTCATTCATTCATTCATTCATACTATGTGGATTCAAGTAAACAAGACGAGATCCGGACATTACTACAGTTTATTGATCCGACTTTTTCAATGAAAAAAACTTTACATATTGGCTGAAAATTCCGTAATTTAGTAGTCTTGTGAGTTTGAATTCCAGCTTCGATAATTTGCTGTATGTCCTCTCTTCTCTCATCCCCACTTCACGCTAAAACCGTCCTGTCTACTGGTAATAAATACATAAATAAATAAATAAATACATACAATGTATTTAAAAAGTTTCAATGTACAAAAAATAAATACATATAATGTATTTGAAAAGTCTCAATGTACAATAGAAATAATCACTAATTAGTCCTCTACTAAAATAATCATTACTTGCAGCCCTAATATTTGTTTACCGTCACGCAAGAAATTGTAGATATTTGGAGGTATTTATCACCTTTCCATCAAACATTTTCAAACATTACTTTGCGCCCGGCATTAGGATAAAGTTTTACACCCGGCAGTTAAAATATTGCTGATAGTACTTAGTGTTATTTTCTCTTAAGTCGCTCTCTCTACTGCCCCCTGCTGTGTGTGAACCGGCTCTTGAGCGGCAGTTGAGCCTCTGCAGTTAGAAATGCAGCGTTGCGCTAATGTTGCTAACGTATACATGGAGATAATGAGCACAAAAGCAGAAATTCATATTCAAATATTGATTTAAAGCATAAAGATGTAATAAAACTGTCCGGGTTCATGCATATTTTGGTTGATTTGAGCACTTTCTTGGGTTTTATTGTTTGATTTGAGTCGTTACAGTCCACGTACGTACACTTATTTATTGCTCATATTTATTTCCAACATGGCGCTGGAACACTCGGTAAAAAATTTCTTTTCAAGGTCCGAGTTCCGACCTCCGAGGACAACTGGAACGCAGCATTAGTGTCCTTTAAACTCTGCTCTCTGATAATAATCGAACCTTGTTGATAAGCAGAAGGGCTAACCACTCTGCCACTACACAAAACTCAAAGTCATATTGGAGGATTTTGCGAAGTGGTTCCAGGCACTACTCATCTCCACTCATTTCCGTCCACTTCATACATAAATATACACATAACAGGCTTGACTGCAGTTAACCAGCTGTTGTTGTCGCTAGTTAGCGTTACGCACTGTTTCCACGACGACAGCTCATCTCTTTGATCTTCTTTATGTCTTCAGGTGCAGCCTCTCTCCCTGGAAACTCGGGGTCTCCAAACGTGCCCACAGGATCGCCAGCTCGATGGTAAACACATATATAAGCGGACCCCCACGCTGTAGGGGCCCCAGCGGAGCCCCAAATACAGCAGGACGAGAGGGGACAGCGCAGAGAGGAACGGCCCCCCACATAACAGCACCGAGGGCCTCACAGATTGATGTGCGTGTGAACACATGGGGCCCATATTGTGCAGAACAGAGTCTGCAGCCTTTTGTATTTATTTTAAGAGTGAATTGTACTCAAAAATAATACACTTTGTTTGAAGAGATGTTTTTGGGTATTTCTCATTTGTGGATCATTATTTTACATGTTGTTCATTGTAAACCGCAATTTTGATCCAAAACCAATTCATAAAAGAAAGCAGTTTTTTGACTTCCTGTTCCGAACTTGAAAACGAAGAAGTGGGCGGAGATAGGGGGTAGGTGTAAACTGACATTTTCCGAGCAAATGCAGGATTATTCAAGCACGCATTTATCAACTATGCGTAGATTAATAATGAAGGAACACATGGTTAAAAGCTCATAAATGTTCATTTTAATCCATATGTCTCCTTTAATGTCAAGAGTCACATTCATATTTAAAGCACAAATTCAAGCCTGTAACTGAATAATGTCTCAAATATTGCACCAATTATTCAGACTCTATATCTAAAAGTGTAATTATAAAAAACAGTGTAATTAAGGGTAGTAATGTGTCCAGATCTCACAGTAGCTGCTGCATGCGCACTCAAAATCAGATTTTTGGAATTAAAAGAGAATTGAAATGATATGCAAACAGCAAAATCACCTGATTTCACTCCGATCACGGCCCCTTTGACTGTTCAGAAGTGCGATATGCGGGAGTAGTTGGTGGTGGTCAAGATTAGCATCCTCGATAAACGCACTGTAAAAGCACTATCTGAGACGAATGCATTCTCTCTATACAATATTCATATTTTCTGTTGTCGGGGGCTAACGGTATTTCTCTAAAAATAACCTGACACTCCTTTTGGGCTTTCATGACTTGTACAACTTCAGAGGATATAGATTTAATCACTAATCAGCGTTTATGATGGTCATTATTTTATAACGGCACTAAGATGGAACCATGAAATCCTACATGTTGTTACAGTTCCACTCTGCATTTATGAGACAGTTTGCTTGCTAGACGATGACAATATCACAGTTATAGTACCTCGAGCTCTGAGCAGGGGTGAGGAGAGGCGGCAGATGTCTGGTCTGGAGGCCCTGGTGTGGATGCAGGTGTGTGCGCCCCCTGCTGGTGGACGTAGAGTCCGCCCTTGTCAAAAAAACGGATTAGTAGTAGTTAGTAGTAGTAGTAGTAGTAGAGGGTTTATATTAGCACAGCTCTAAATACACCTGGCAGTTGCCCTTTAATATAGCGTTTTATAAGGGACGTCCCATTGAAGCTACACTTTAACCCTGTGCGTTTCAGTGCTGCTTTGTTTTTATTAAAGCCGTCATTCATTCAGTTTGTGCAATATAGTTGAATGAAAGTGACACTGAAGTACCACTGTATCTCCACTGACCATTCATCACAACCGCAGACAGTGAAGGCATGAGTGAATCATTGGCAATTATAGTTTCAAATGTCAATATGTACTCCAAAGAGATGCGTTATAATAATGTTTCTCTGCACATGTATTTTACTATTTTACTATTTTATTATTTTCCCAGACAGTTATGCATCAAAACATAAAATAACCAGAAATATTTAGACAAAAATATTTGTATACTCTCTACATTATTTTATTGTACTTATATGACAATAATTTTTTTAATAATTATAATTTATTTGAAAAATATATATTTGTGTGTCGTTTTATTCATTATTGAAAACAGTCTCTTTCCAAGTTTAAGTTAAAAAATAAATACAAACTTGTCTTGTTGGTGGCCTATTTGTATTTTCATTTCACATTTCGCTCTCTGTCGTGTTCTGTGTCTGTTCCGTGTTTCATGTTTCATCTTTTAAAAAATCACCCGCGACCCCTAACGGCACCAAGCGGTAGAAAAATGAATGAATGAATGTTTTAAAAAACTAAAAAATATATATATTTAAAAAAAAAAAAGAAAGAGAAAAAAAGAAAACAGTCCAAAAACATTACTGCTATTTGCTGTGTATATTTTTTAGGCAAAGTCCAGTTTGTTTTTGGACATGTCCTGGTTGCACTGGACAGTGTCAAATGGGGACAGAAGAGGGAGACTTTCTGTGAATGGTCAAAGCCGGGAATCGAACCCACAACCCTCGAGGTGGTGACAGACACATGTGCAATGTCTTAAATCACTACATACTGATACTTTGCTAGTACAATTTCAAAGATATTATATTCATTTTTGAATTGTTAAATTACTGGTGACTCACTTTTTGGCAAACTGAATTAGCATTAATCAGTCGTGAGAAAAGACTTTCTCATTATAAGAATGAATTAAGGTTACACACTTAATTAAGGAGTTAATAACTGTAAACCTTGAATTCATTCTTAATGAACTAATTTGTCCTTCATGACGTTATTAAAGCTTAAAGTGCAGTACTCAAGTTGACTTTGAATGAGTGACATTATTTTTAAATCATTGAAACACTCTCACTCTAACGGTGCACGTCCAGATTCATTTATTCCTCCATACTCAACCCCCCCCCTCTCTCTCTCTCTCTCTCTCCCTCTTGTTTCTCTCTCTCTCTCTCTCTCGCTCCCTCTTGTTTCCTCTTCTCTCTCTCTCTCTCTCTCTCCGCTCCTCTCTCCTCTCTCTCGTTCTTCTCTCTCTCTCGCCTCGTTCTCTTCCTCTCTCTCGGTCTTGTTTCTCTCTCTCTCTCTCTCTCTCTTGCTTCCTCTGCTCTCTGTCTCTCTCTCGCTCCCTCTTGTTTCCTCTCTCTCTCTCTCGCTCCCTCTTGTTTCCTCTCTCTCTCTCTCTCTCTTGCTCTCTTGCTTCCTCTCTCTCTGTCTCTCTCTCGCTCCCTCTTGCTTCCTCTCTCTCTGTTTCTTGCTCTCTTTCTTCCTCTCTATTTCTCACTCTCTCGTCACACTCCCCCTCTGTCTTCTCTCTCTCTCCCCTCTCTTTGTTCCTCTGTCACGTTTTCTCTCCCTCCCTCTCCGCCATCTCTCCCTCGCTCTCTTTACCCCCTCTCTCACCCTCACTCTTCTCTTTCCATCTTCTCTCCCCCTCTCTTGCCTTTTCCCTCCCTTTCTCTCTATCTTTCCCCCTTCATTCTCTCTCTTTCTCTCCTCCATCTCTACCGCTTTCTTTTTCTCGCTCTTGCTTTTTCTCTTTCTCCTCTTTTTTTCCTCTCTCGCTTTTTCTTTCCTTCTCTCCTCCATCTCCCCCTCTTCCTCGCTCCCTCTTTTGCTTTTTCTCCCCTTCTCTCCCCTCCATCTCCCCCTCTTCCTCTCTCCCTCCCCCCCTTTCTCTCAGTTCTCTCCCTCCCTTTCTGTCCGCTCTCTCCCTCCAGGTCGCCCGTGCCGCTCCTGGCATCTCTTCACACAGCCGCCTCGACATCACCCGTTCACTGCCCCGTGCGCCTCGAGCTGCGACGCCCCCTACGGCCCGAAGCCCACAGAGCCAGCGCCTGTCCTGGCCCTCACTTTGATTTGTAAAAACCTCCCGCGGCTGCGAAACAACTTCCACTCTTGTATCTTACGAACCATCAAACTCAGACACGAGAAAGTTGACAAAGGCCAAAACAGCAGAGGAGGACTGGGCAACAAAGAGGCCCTTTTATAGCATACAGTGACGGCGGAGGGCGGGTGGGAGGAGAACCGGGGTGGGGAGTTGAATTAATGAATTAAAATGTGCAGAAACAGCAGTTGTTTGAATAGGTTTTTCTCTTTTTTTCTGCATAGGGAGGCACGCAGGGGGTCCCGGAGGAGTGGACGACATAAGTAGACGCTTCGTGGACTCGGAGAGCTCCACTGCAGAACAAGAAGACTGAAGTTTGATATCGGGCTATTACATAATGACGCGGGGAGGCAGCTAGATCGGTCAGTGCCAGGCGGTCACCCCAGCGAGAAAGGGTCTGAGTCAAATCGGCCGTGATGGGAAGATTGCGATGCTAAAACGAAATGCAAAAGGGGGAAACGACAGCAAAAAAAAAAAAAATGATGGAACTGGCTTTGGAGAATCGTGATTTCTGAAGAAGAGGTTTGTTGTTGACACGTGTGGCTGACGACGGCGCAGGGACATCGGAGCCAATCGAACAAGTTTGTGGTCTGTGGTCCCGAACATCTTCATAAAGGTAAGTTATGATTTACTTTTTGTACAGATTTGTGATTTTTTGTTTGTTTTTGCGATGGGCACCAATTAAACCCTGATTAACATGCAAAACAATCAGAAAACAATAAACATAAATGTGTATAGTGTGACTTTTACATAATTAAGTAAATAGCCACCAACTTTCTTGAACAAATTACTTTATAAATGTCCAATTATGTAAAATTGTACCAACTTAATTCTGTCTTACACTGGCAAAATATCAGATGGATACATTTTTTCTCTAATATGCTGTTTTATAACCAATGGAGTAAAAAAAAAACACATATAATTTGACATTTAACTTCAGTTTTCGGTCACAAAACTGTGGGAAAGTGATATTGTTAAAATACAGAGATACATTAGTTCATATTTGTTTTGTTTTTTAATCATATATAACAACACTAGTATTAAATGTATGGACAAAATGTTGGGAATGAATGAAATGGTCAGTGTCGGTTTGTGTTTAGCCGAGTAACGGGCGCAGTGTGCGGCTCCTGGTGCATTTACAGCCGAGAACAATCGACAGCGTCTCAAAACAGAGCACGGGCTGGAGCGCATCACACACCTGAAACCAGTGCGCTCTGAAGATCCTTAGAAACGTTATCGTGAGCATCATTAGCCGGGTGACAGATGAACGTAAACTTTTAACCGGGCTGAATCAGAACTCATTTCGGTCTAATTCTGAAGCGTGTGTTTCATTAAGACTGAATAAAGTTTACACACTGCATTTATTCCTGCACACGGAACTGCAAAACCACTGTAAAAATGACATGTGAAACAGCATTACACACTGTATTGCGCTGTAGTTTAGCGGTCCATAGTGGCTCGGACTGTGGTGGCCAAAGTTGTGAATGAAAGGACCAGGCGAGAGAGAGAGAGAGAGCAAAGGAGAGAGAGAGGAGAGAGAGAGAGGGAGAGAGAGAGAGGGAGAGAGAGAGAGAGAGAGAGAGAGAGAGGGAGCAGGTGTTTTCCTCGGTCTCCCAGTCAACAGCTCGACTTGGCTCGGAAGCATTTGGCCATTAAGTTCGGCATCACAACAGAGTCAAGCTGCTCCGATTTATCGCCACTGGTTCAACGTCGACGTGAGCAAAAACGACCCCCTCTAAATCTTCGATCCGGACGGGCCAAAGCCGAAGTTTAATTCAGATCAGTTGTCCCTCGTCGCCCAGAACGACCCCGACGAGGAGGTAGAAAAAAGGGAGCTGGCAGTTCACTTTTGAAGGTGCACTGTGTACGTCTGCGGTCCGCTGTGGGTGTGATACTGTTTGGCCCGGAATGCTCCACAGTATGGCATTAAACACATTATCTACTTCCACGGAGACTTTCAGCCGACGACAAAGTTACAAGTCAGATCTGGGGAGAGGCTAACGCGCTCGCAGTGAGGAGAGCGTTTGTGCCTCAAGGTTTTGTGGAGAAATAAAAACACCTGCGATGGAATGAATCCAAGTCCAAGATTTAGTTAATGTCATACTGTGGAACATTCCAGACAGAGGTAAACGTTACTACACCTTTAAAGACACAATTTACATACCATAAGCAACAACTGTGACTTTTTGAAATGTCAGATTTATGTGAATGATAAATGATGGAGAAAAGGATGTGGTTAGATTAATAAAATAAATCGTGTTCAGGTCGTGTAGGGTTTTGACCGTTTTTTTGACTGAATTTGACTCTTAAATGTGAATGAAGATTCATGAATACATTATTGTAGTTTGATGTTTTTAAATACATACATTAAGTCATGAAACGGCCTTAAAGTGCCTATTTTTACCTTTAATGTATGACTTTTATGTTCACTCTGGTCCTGGTGTGATCCTGGTCTGGTCCGGGTTTAGTCCTCATGTAGACTTGGTTTGTTCCTGCTCTAATAAAGGTTTAGTTCTGGGTTTAGTCCTGGTGTTTGTTCATATATGGTGGATGAAAAAACAAAACAAAAAAACAAACAAACTATTATTATTACTATTACTATTATTATAACAAACTATAACAAAATATTATGAAAAAAGCCAATTAGAACACAACAAACACAATTTTTTTTTTTTATTTTTTTTTTTTAAACTAACTTAAAATTAACACCATACATACTTACATTAGTTTAAATGTTCATGAATATGCATCGTTCCTTTTCCTAAACAAACTTAAACAATCATACAATACAAAGAGTAGCAGATTGTTCAACATGTATAGTACAGTATATTATATATATGTTTCTAAAACCACTATCCCTTGTTCCTTTCTCATTCATTCACACTCACAAGTTGCCATGGACATTACAAACATTACATCTGAGAACACACTGAAACATAAACTATTCTGCATTTATAGATGTCTCTGCAGATGTCTTTAAATTCCCTAAATAACTGTTAACTGCTGCGATGACTCTTGCGGCGCTCTTTGGTAGTACTTCGCTCTGTTTTGGTCCGAGCAGCTGTCTCCTTGGCTCTGTTGATGTTTGGACAGTGTGAAGGCCGGAGCAGCGGCTGCAGTGGTGGACAGTGGTCAGACCATTCATGCTCCGCTCTATGGGGTCCTTTCACTGCCCTGGGATCGCCGTCTCCTTCATAGGAATACTAATGGTGCTTCTTTGTCACTCCTTTACAGTGGCTTCCACCTTCCGCGCGTTAAATGTGTCACCTGTTGCCCATAGCGCGCTCAATCTTCCCCTCCAATCCAATTATGCTGCGTGTGCACTGTACAAAAGCAAACGGGCTTGAATTTACAGTGCTAATCTTGTTTGGCAGATTGTGACTAGTTTAGTTTCTGTACGTTTTTAAATAAGGCAAAACATGCTTTTTTCACAGAATTATAGTATCAAACTATAACATGTAAACATTGTAAACTGTAATATTGATCTCAGACGGTTTAATAATAGAAATATAGGCTTGATAACTGATAAGCCCCACCTCTTCATATGCATTTCAGCATAGAAAGCAGCCGGACATTTTCATTTATGGGTCTTAATTTTCGAAATGTGGCTATTGCAAGTACAGCGCAGGGTGGGTGGGGATAGGGGGTAGGTGAAAACAGACACTTTCTGAACACAATGTGTCCGATCGCTCAAACATGTCTGAACCAATAAAACACAACATTGAGTAAGATAAGGATAAGGGAACACTGTTATAGCTATAAAAGTTATCAAATCTATAATGATAAACATTATAATTAAGATTAAATATAATTATCTTTTTTAGACTTAATGCATTACCTGATATTATTTACTTCAATATGGATAGGTTTCAGAGTAAATTAAGTCAGGTCAATTCAAAATAAATACAAGTATGTATAAACATACAACAACCAAGATTCAGTTGTAGTCATCTGGACTCTGTTTTAGAAAAAACAAAACGTTTCAACTCTCATCCAAGAGTCATTCTTAATCAGAGAAACAAGTCTGAGAACTCTTGTTTAAATCCTACTCTGTGAGAGCCCTGCCCACAGGGCGGGACCTCCTGCTAATGGCCCATTGAAACTGGGATGTTAAAAAAGAGAATCCTTCATTAAATCGTAATGGAGGTTTAAGATTCAACCTTCCAGTTGTTTATAATGGTCTGCTGAAACCCTGGAGACGCCCTGGGCATTCGGATGCTAAATAGGCACTCAAGGTGAGGCAGGGGAACAATAGAATAGGCCCATCCCAGTTTCAATGGGCAATTAGCAGGAGGTCCCGCCCTGTGGGCAGGGCTCTCTCACAGAGTAGGATATAAACAAGAGTTCTCAGACTTGTTTCTCCTGATTGAGAATGACTCTTGGATGAGAGTTGAAACGTTTTGTTTTTTTTCTAAAACAGAGTCCAGATGACTACAACTGAATCTTTTTCTACAATGGAACACTCCTGGCACGACGAATGAGGGATTACACCAACATACAACAACCAATTAAAATATTTTAATTGAAACTAAATCTACTATTAAATAAAGTAAAAAGTATTATAAACAAGTCATATTATTCTGAATTCAAGTCACATACTTCGGTTCTTTCAATTACGAGACGTTATTATTACCTTACGGATTGTCTTTAACGATTTAAAAAAAACCTTGGTATATGGATATATCTTTAGAAGACAAAATGAACGTTGTTGGAGTGAATTCAATTTCAGTTTAACCTGTAGATATTCTATTTTTGCAGTGTTGATTTCCCTGTTTCACAACGTCAAACCAACTCTCAAACCAGAAGCTACCGTTTCTCTCTCTCTCTGTCTGTCTCACACTGTCTCGCTCGCCCCAGCTTGTATTATTCAAATGGTGTCTTTTGTCCCTTTCATGTCGCTGGACACAAAGGATTCTTGTGCACAGGGGACAGGGAAGCACAGGGACACTGGACACTGGAGAAGAGATACACCTAAACTTGGCTGTGGCTGTCCAAACATCCTTGTGCAAGACGTTTATTCACCCAAGAAAAAAGTGCCAGTTTAGGTGAAACAGACGGATATTATCAACAAAAACCAAAAGTAATAGATCCATGATAAATATAGCCACCAAAAGTAGGCTGATATTGTGGTGCATTCTGGTATCAACAAATGGAACACAAACTCACCCCAGACATTAAAACTGCATAAAAAGGACATTTAATGGGTGTAAAATGAGTTGCCATGTGGTCGTGGTCAGCCGTTGAACTGAAATGACTTATTGCTTTTGCCTAAGATTCTCACGATTATTATGTTTTAGTTGTTATGAGTACAATATTGTGACCAGAATTATCACAAATACACATTATCTGAATAATCTTGACATCCCTAGTTACATGGCAAAACATTTAGTCAATTAGAAATACAAATACTGCTGCCAAAATTGTACTTACGTAAAAGTAAAATGAAAAATACTATCCAGAATACTACTTTTTAGCAAACATTTGGTAGCATTTGAGTCTTTTATACAAAACTTGATCAAACTGTGTAAAGCTGAATTTAGTTGCATATTCTCTGAGCTGTGTGTTTGTGAGACTTGATTTTAAATGTAACTAATTACAATTACATAGCTAGAATTTTACTCAATTTAAGTATAAATCGACTCCAAAAAGTACAGTAACATTGAGCATTTGTACTTAATAGGGCTCTTCCTCTGGTGTTTCTGCTTGAATTCAGGCTTAAACGTGCAGTATGTCCCTTTTCTGGTGGAGGGTACTCTATACTTGCTTTTGTCTACGATGGATACGTTTAAAGCCATACAGTGGAACAATCCTGGCAAAGCAATAACATCTCCATGGAGACAAATACACCAGAAAAGGCAGATCGTGCAACTTTAATGTTTAGTGTGATAACGGGTAAATGATTGTTTCAAGTGCTTTAAAGGAGCTGCGCTTAATTTTGATTGGCATTTATTTTATTTATTTAAAAATCTTGAAAAACAGACAGTTAATTTTATTTCTCTTTCACCTAATGCAGTCATAGCATCTTAATTCTTTTTCTGATTCTGATTCGCATTAATCTTGAGTAAAGCTAACAACAACTAGCTTGCTAACTTTGCACTTCCTGCTTCGAAGTGATAATAGACTATACTTTAACGCAGAGAGCGCACAATGGTTAAGTTTTTTTTTTTTTAACAGTTGCCTTATTGTACATTTCAATACTCTTTGTTGAAAATGAAGTTGTTTGACAAATATGTACATGCAAATATTTTCCTTGAATGCATTCGAAACATGCCAAATATGCAAATGCCGAGAACAAACGGCACATTGGTGTGGACTCTGAAAAGGTCTATATGTTTACTGTACGTGTAGGCAGGAGGCTCGTGGAGTTCAAAGTTCAACCGGAGACCAATTTGACCAATCACGTGCATGACCGTCGCCTTTGACCCCGCCCCCTTCTTCCAGATCCTCCGCAGTCCAGCATTCGCCGAAACGTCCCAAACACAGATGTCTATTATTCATTGGACTGTGCACAGAAGAGCCTGAAAGAAAAGGAAGCACGCCGTCTATCGGATCGCCGCGCTTCTGGCGTTGATGTGATGGTTTTTTGGGGATTTGTTGTATTTGCGCCGGAAAAGCAGAGGCAGTTTGGGACAAAGGGTGCATTGAGAAGCGCCAGAGAGATGTAGGGACAGCTATTATGGGCCGTCCACATAATGACCAGCGCTGTGACAATTAGTGTACATGGCACTGTGGTTAGAGGTGCAGACTGCTCATTCAAACATGTAAATGTCCAGTCTGTACAAGAGGCTATATACTATTGTGCACGTAACGATGAAAACACAACGAACCCAATTGACACCATCATGAAACTGCATGAGTGAGTGAACAGAGACAGTTAGAATTACAGGGCATGAACAATATGTTGTTAGTTAGCATGGTAATAAATTGCATTGGATTGATGATTACATTAAGATTGGAGAAAAAAGACCTTTGAGAGCTCTCCCATGTATAGTGTATGAACAGTGAAAATACAATTAAGATTTAAACTACAGTACAAGATGAGCAGGTTTCTTATATTAGGACTCCATTGAGACAGGAAATGATAATAATAAACCATTGCAGGCTTAGCGATTTCAAATTAGGATTTTAATTTGATTACAGTTTAACATCCAACCTTATTATTACTATAAAATTCGTAACTGTGTACAGTGTAGGGTTTTGCATTTGATCCAATTTTGATAGCGATTTAGTTCCTATTCTTCATCAGTCAAATCAAAATGACCCTTTCTTTCCCATTAAAATAGATATATATCTATACATCGGTCTTGATTTGTTTGAATTACATTATTCTGCCTGTCTGGTATTTTAAAAGTTGCTCGTTCTGCTTGTTGTTTTCTAACTTTCCAAGCTAATAATTTAGAAAGGGTTGATCCACTCTCATTATATCTTTGTTTGGTAAAGAGATGTTTTTGTTAGGTCAAATTAATGTTGAGGATTCTTATTCTTGGTGTGTTCAGCCTCCAACAGTTTTAGTTTGTCCTGCAGATCATTCAATTTATTCTGCCTTTGTTTCTTTTTGGCTGAGGTGATGGCAGTAATTTTACCTCTCAAAACTGCTTTAGAAACATCCCAGTGGATTGGTGGAGAAATGTTTATGTGTTGTTTGACATTTTTTTTTAAGGGTCATTAAGACAGCTGGCATTAAACTTCCAAACTACAAATAGGTAAATATCTTGAAGCAAAAATATGAATTTCAAAGAGTTGGTCAAAAATCTGTAAACACTGAACATTTTGTTTTATTCTTTATTCTTGTCCTCAGATACACTTATTTTATTACAATTTACAATACAAAAGTAAAGGTTATATACTTTAAAACATACAATACTGCTAACTGAACTAATTTGTAGTATATGCAATGCATGTAGATACTATAGAGTACAATTAACATAAGCTGCTATAAAATTGAAAATGTTACAGTAGCTCTAATATGGACCCCCTTCTCTTTTGTGTTTGGTGTTGAGTTATGGCCAGTAGTGTCTCCTCATCTTCATTCTGAGGCTGTCTTGAAACTTTGGCGCATGAACAAACCAGAACTATCCCGCTTTTAATGTGAAAGAGCAGCTGTGCCCTGATGCTGAATGGAGGCTTTTATTTTGCAGCTGCTTGAGTAGAAAAGGTTCAGTGGAGCGTCCAGGACAGAAAGAATAATGAGTGTTTAAAATATGGGCTTGGTCATTTCTCTGAAGCTTCCTTTTTACAAATTTTACAGTCTGGGTCTTCTGGGGGAATTCTTATAGTTAAAAAAGTTACCAAACAACCAATTTTTTGGCCGTTTTATACATTTAGGATGGACATGGACAGGATGCTCATTTGTGGATAAAACTGGATTAATGTTGTTATTGCAAATTCAATGTTTTCTGTCCTACAAAAACTTTTCCAATGTTCACCCCCTAGAACCTTATTATTATTTATTCAAATGGCCTCAAATTGACCCAATAATGGGGGTTTTGTATTTTAAATAAACAGTACAAAATATATTTATAAAAAAGTGGTTAGTGTTTAAAATGTCAGATCATACTTTTCTTATAAATGAGAAAAACTACCCGTGTGGAGCTTGTTGCATGTTTGCACACTTTTTTGTTCTGTAATTGATTTCAAATATAGTAAAGAAATAAAATAAAAGTATATCATTGCAAAACTCACACACACACACACACACACAAAAATCACAGGTTTTACCCATTATAGATACTTATACAATTTAAATATACATTGTAAATGGTTTGTGTATTACTCACGGGGAAAAAATTATCTACTGAAATAAAAATGATTAGACTATGGTTGTTTTCACACTTGTTCTGGTGCAAACTTTGATTGGGTTTAATACTGTGATAGTCCTGGTTTTGTTAAATCCTAGTTGAATCCAAATGTACTGGATTTAGTCACAGGTTGAACTAAATTTTGATGTGGTGCAAGATTGAACTTCTAAATGTATTATTCAAGAACTCCTAAATACCCTTTAAGAATACAATGTTATTTTATTTATTTATTTCAAGGACAGTGCATATTAATAAAACATTTTGTAAATATGCCAGAATTAGCCAAAAGGCTATTTTTCATCTGTAGTCCCATGACAGCTGTTACAGTCAGCCTAAAACAGGGAATTTTAAAAAAGCAAGCATTTTACATAGAAGTCAGAAATATAAACATTATTTACATTATAAGACACAGACACATCATTCATCCAGGTACAGATAAGCAAATACCCTACAGAAAACAAACACACAGACGCACATGGCAAGTGGCCTGCAGGGGGCAGCAGAGTGACCGGGTGTAGTTAGTGTTGACAGATGTGGTTTGCAATGAGCCATTGTTTTAACTGAAATTTGAAGGTGTGATTCGAGGTTGCATTTCTGATAGTTGTGGCTGTGAGTTTCAATCAGAGACAGCGCGGGCAGAAAAAGCTGTTTGACTGAATGTACTTTTCCGGAGGATGATAATGCAGCCCCCTCTCGCTGCTCCTCCGGTTCCGCTGCTCCTCCGGTTCCGCTGCTCCTCCGGTTCCGCTGCTCCTCTGGTTCAGCTGCTCCTCTGGTTCTGCTGTGGCTGCTGGTTCTGATGTTCATAAACTGACTGAGTGGTGGAGATGACAGACCATGAATGACTTTGTACAATAGACAGAGATTTGAGTATTTGACCATGTTCTCCAAGCTGAGTAGACTGTGTTTGTGTAGTATGGAGCAATGGTGAGTGCGATTTGGATTTTTGTGAAGGATTTTGACTGTTTGTTTGTGAAGTGATTGCAGAGGGTTCAGTGCTGTCGCGTTAGACAGTGAGTGACCAGATGGAAGACAATATGTGATGTGGGATATGATCATTGAGTGCATGAACATTTTGCGGCTTGTGTGGACATTTGGTGGCTAATGTGTGAAATTGCTGAAACAAAATGTTATTTTGTTACATATTCTATTCTGCAGTCGGTCTCCTCAAACAAATATGTCTGGGTCAGTATGGGGCGTGTTGGATTTGGTGAAAACCCTTGCAACTGTTTTTGCCGTGTTTAATTTGAGACAGGAGTGTTCTAGACTTGAGTCATGGCGTTTGTAAGTGTTTCTGAGGCCTTGGAGATGTTATTGCCGTGTGTGTAGATTACGGTGTCGTCAGCATACATCAGAATGAAAACACTGTTGCAAACAGAGGGGACATCATTAATGAAAAGTGAGAATAGTAGAGGTGCTAAAGTGGATCCTTGGGGAAGACTGGTGAACAAAGTGAGACTTCTTGTCCTATGTTGTGTTACTATTCTATATTTTTCTCCTCTAGCCAATCACTGCTTCAGCCATGACCTCAGCCACACCCCCATCCTCCGAGGGCTCCTCCCCCCAAAAGGTGTGCCACTCCCAAACCCAAACGGACATCACCAAGCCCCTGCTGGGATCCCCGGGCGGCACAGCGGTTAACACAGGGGCCAACGCAGGGGCCAACGGGACCAACGGAGCGGCCGGGGTCAATGCACTGAGGAGGAGGCGCAGGGTTCTGTCCAAAGATGGCCGGAGTAATGTCTGCATTGAGCATGTGAGCGGTCGGGGGGCACTATATCTCCGCGATCTTTGGACCACCTTTTTGGACATGCAGTGGAGATACAAGTTCTTCTTGTTCGCAGCCACTTTCGCCGGGACGTGGTTTTTGTTCGGGATCCTGTGGTATCTCATCGCTTTGGTGCACGGAGATCTACTGGGTACATTACTATATGTTCAAAATAGAACATTAAAACCATAGTCAGACTATATTATGCCAATCCAACAAAAAATTATGAAAACATGTCTTTGTACGTATTGGTTGAGGTCTAATTTATCTGACAAAAAGTGCAGAAATAGCACCTTTTTCAGTTTTTTTTCGAGACAGTTCTTTTTGTAGAACAACACTGTCAAAACAACGTTCACAATCAATTGCCCACCTCTATCACCTACATATAGGCCTACTGTATTGCTTGTAAAATGCAATAATACTGAAGTTGTTTAAAGTCATTACTTTCCCTTACTTTAGCCGGTAACATTTTAGACAAAGGTCAGAGGTTATAAGTTGCCAAAATATGTATAGAAGTAGATGGTTTACTCTAAAGTTTAAATAATATAACTCAGCAGTATAATATTAGTGAGGGGAAAAATACTATTCATTCAGAGTGAACGTTGACAGAGAAAACATCATTTCTGTAATAATCAAATAGTTGACCCCACAAATCTATATCTGGAATTAAAGCTGGGCAATTCATCACATTTCAATTGCAATTACAATGGTTATTCTAATTTATTTTTTTAATTGTATGAATGAATAGTCAAAGCTATAAATTATACTTCACATTTCTTCTAACAAGACAAAAAAAAAAAGAAATAAAAAAAAAAAAGACTGAATGAAACATTAGCTCTCTAGTGGAAAAAAATACTCAAAGATTGTACCTTTCTATTTCGGTGAAATACTTCACCTACTTTCATTTTATCAGTTAGTTCTCTTTTCTCATTTTATGCGTCACCACCTAAACAAAGAATGACTTGAACATCATGATTTTTTTTCCATAATCTAGTAAACCTCTCTGAAAAATGACAAGAAATGCTAATAAATTGAGGGAGATTGAGGAAGCTGAAAGCCATAGATTTAGTCGTAGTAGAATAGTTATGCTAAGTACACCTGAAAGTGTATAATCATGCAAACTATCCATGAATTGAAAAAAGGACCTTCTTGCTGTGAGGCGAGAAGATTTACCGTGCCATTATGCCATTTTATCGCTACACTGCAGAGTTCGACCCGCCGTCTAATCACACCCCATGTGTGATGGAGGTGAAGACCCTGACCGGGGCGTTCCTGTTCTCTCTGGAGTCTCAGACCACCATCGGTTATGGCTTCAGGTGCATCACGGAGGAGTGTCCCGCCGCCATCGTCCTGCTCATCTTCCAGCTCGTCCTCACCACCATCATGGAGATCTTTATCACCGGCACCTTCCTCGCAAAGGTAAGACGGAAGAAAGAGGTTTAGAGGTTTTGTTTAGAGGTTTGTGGTTAAACTGGTTATTTATTTGAATGAAAAAAATACCGGTAACCAAAATCTGCTTAGAGATGTTATCAGTATATGAGGTAAACTAAACATCATTTTAAATAAGGTACAAATAATCTTATGCTATAAACTTGGTTAGAGCAAAACACAAAGACTACCACAACATACAGCCGTCTGTTTGCCTGACCAGGCTGTCACTCCGTTCTGCTCCAATGCAAAAGGGTCTGCAATCGGAAATAAAAAAACTATCTTAACTTGGGACCGTCCAACCACAACCACTGATTTGTGTCACGTGTCTCACAAATGCGGAAGACATCTCCTCTGAATATTCTCAAACAAAATGTATAACTTCATTTACCTCAGATTTAGAGTGTTTATTGCGCCGCTTTTTGATTCTGCAGAGATCCAAGCTGTTTCTCAATCCTCTGTGGTATTTTTCCCTGCCATGTTTGTTTAGATTTGAACGGGCCACGCTTTTCTCTGATTGGTTAATCCGCCTGTCAGTCATGCTCATTTGAAATATGATTCCAGTCCAATGTCTTTGTAAAGTATTGTCAAAGCGTGTGCCCTTGGCTGGCCAGGGAATGTATTTGTCGCACGTCTTGGTTTGCAAAAAAATCCCCTTTGCATTATTTTTACAATACAAGTTGTATTTTAAATTCAATTCCGCCAAAAAAACCCTGTTAATTTAACCAACAGAAAGTTGATGAAACAGTCATTGGTCAATAAAAAACATTCACATGAAACAAGCAAATAGAAAACGGTCCCAGCACTAAACACAAGGAGTTTTATGAATATGGGTTGTGACAGGCAAGAAGGGGCCCGTTCTGTTTTCCCCCCTCATCATTCGCTTCAAATGCAGACAGGATAATTCCAGACTATTCACATGCAAACGTTTTTTCAGCTTTTCACTGCGTCATTGCGATTTTACTTTAAAGTGTTTTTCAAGTCATTAAATCATAAATGCTTCCTGCCCTTTGCTTTAAAGTTATTCAATAAATCTTATCTTTACGGCTTTCTTCTCTCTTAGTCAGATTCTGTGTGTGTCTAGTCACAGCTATGAACTCCTTCATACTACAAGTCATGACCCTTTGTAAATGATTGGTGCAGTTATGTTATGTTTTACGGTCCATGCTTCCGAGAATGAAGTGTCGACTAATTATGCCTAATTATGACAATGCATGCACTTGTCGTGTTTTTTTGTAGAGCACAGTGCAATTTTTTTCTTTAATTGCGTTAAAATAAATGCAATGACGCATAGATTAATTTGACCCTCCTCCCCCCTGTGTGTGTGTGTGTGTGTGTGTGTGTGCACCATATGTGTAGGCCTAATTAAAAACCTAAAACATAACCTACTAAATGAATCAAGTAGGCCGGTCAGACTGAAAGGACAAACACAAACTACTACAATGCAAATAACAACATTTGGTGCAAAATAAATGTAAAATGTATATGATCAACTGCGATTTTTACACACAAATCATATATATCTTTTTTTTTTACACAATTAAGAAACATTTACATTTAAAATCACATACATATTCGATTTTTTTTTTAATTGCTCGAAAACCCTAAGCGAAGTCCACTTGAAGGGAGTTTCAAACAGGAGCAGCTCAGGAAAACGCTCTTTCCCCAGTCACACTGTTCCCATAAACTGTACATAGGCATGAGCACAGCATAAAAACCCTCTGCTCTTAATGAGGGTCTTTTTTTGTTTTTCCGCTGTTTCCCAGGTTGCCCGTCCAAAGAAGCGAGGAGAGACGGTGAAGTTCAGTCAACACGCGGTTGTGTCGAGTCACGAAGGCCAGCCCTGTCTCATGATCAGAGTGGCCAACATGAGGAAAAGTTTGCTGCTGGGGTGCCAGGTAAAAGCAAGTAGTAGTAGAAGTAGTGGTGAAATTGTAGTGGTCCGTGGGTCGAATAGCTAAAAATGTAACTCTTCACTTCAAAATAATGTTACTTTTGTGTGAGTTCAAAATAATGTTCCAAGAAGTCCAATTAGTAATTACAACTCAAGTAAGAGTAATTGTAATGGTAATTCCCTGGAACATCTCATTTATAATTTGTAGTCAATGTCATTGGAAGGACAACGCATTCAATTCATGCATAAAATCTTGTTTTTTAAAAGGATTGGCCCAAAAAATGTCAGCAGTAAGAGTAGTACATGTTGTAGTATAGATAGATAGATAGATAGGGACTGGAATTTAAAATTAGCACTTGCTTTAAACTCACTAAACGTCATCATATTTTTTTGTTATTACAGCATTTCCCATAATCTCAATTCATATCATATTTGCAGCCTAATCACGTCCTGATAATTAGTACAAAAATAAACGCAGGCCCTGTGTGTGTTTGCAGGTGACGGGTAAGCTGCTGCGCACCTCTCTGACCAAAGAGGGGGAGACGGTGCGTTTGGACCAGAGGAACGTGCCCTTCAGCGTGGACACCTCCAGCGACAGCCCCTTCCTCATCATCCCCCTCACCTTCTACCACGTGATCGACCACAACAGCCCGCTACGAGCCTGGGCCGCCAAAGGTACAGCGCTTACCATGGCTTTTGTAACGGAAATGAATATATCAAAAAGACAACAATGTTAAGACAATCCAATGCGTTAAAACATGTCTTTAAATGTGTTAGTGTAAGTTTAATTATCAGACGAATGTGACATGTTTGTAAAATGAATCACAGAAGTAAATAAAAAATATCACCTTTTTTCATTCTTTTTGTAGCATTTTTCACTATAAACGATTTACTCGACATTCAAATGTTGCATATATTCAAAACAACTACCTCTACCTTCTATACATACAAAAGTACTCGAATAATAAAGGCGTGGTTGTCTTATCAACAGTAATAATAAAGACACTGTATGATGAGACAGAATTGAAAGACTTAAAGGTGCACTACGTAACTTTTCTCCTCTGCTTGTCTGCATGGAGCTATTACTGGAATGTTCCACAGTATGGCATTAGGCATTTTATATCCTTGGACCATTCCAAGCAAAGTAATAACATCTCCATGGAGACAAGCAGGTGGCGGACCATCCATTAAAAAATGTACATAGTCCACTTTTGAAATATATTTTGGTGCTTAAACATGTCTGTAGATTGCACAATATTCTAAATGTTCTATATGTAGAAAGAACACAGTTTAGTGAGATACAGTATATTTTATTATAGTTTTATGGCAATTACACATAGTCTTACAACAAGGTCTAATAAACTCTAAACTAGTCAGAACTAGGAATATCAAAATGACTGTATTTGACTAGTGATGATCACTTAAGGAAGCAAGGATATGCTACGGAATAAAAAATAATAAATGTGATTTATAGAAGCTAAAATAAGTCATTTCAATTGAATCTGTGCTCCAAAAAGTCCTCCTAAAGGTAATTCCTCTCAATTAAAGATAATTGCATTTCTTCGAACACTAAACTGTGACATTGTAACATCCCCGGCCAGTACTCAAATACGCAAAAAAGTCATTTCGACTGACCAGAGTAAACGCATGTGGTGCATTTGAGTTCTTGACTTTGAGTATGTGCGGTCTGTAGGTAGGTGTTGGCGTTTCCAGTCATGTGCCCGCTGGCTGCCTGTAGCTGTGTGGAGCAGGGCCTCTGGGGCTGAGGGAGGAATGTAATGCACAGAGGAGCAGAGAGGGGGAGAGAGTGAGAAGAGAGGGGGAGAGAGGGAGAGAGGGAGAGAGAGAGGGAGAGCGGGAGAGTGCTCATTATAACACAATGCAGCTCAGTCCCGGGACAGGACACTTGGCAGATCCACTTACAACTGAAGCTACCAGGAAACTCAGAGAAATCACATATTTCTCATATTTCATCAGCAGTGAGTTTCTAGTCCGAGCTTTAGCTGCAGCTCTGTTACTACCACTACTATCTGTGAGAGTACACAAACTTGTATTAGAAAGTATGTTGATTTCTTTTTCAACTTGATTAATACAAAAATGTATCTTTGGGTCAAACCATTTAATAACTTTTGATTTATAATTAAATCAGAAGTTACACTCCTGGTTTAGTCCTGCTTCTGTGCCATATTAGTCCTGTCTTAAACCTAGTTCCATCCTGACTTGGACTTGTTTTAGTCCTGGTTGTAAGTAACGATTACAACTTTGCAATGGACAAACTTTACGTTATATGGGAAATGACTTAAAACTTTCCAATAAAAACATCTTGAAAACACAAATTAAAAAAAATCAAATATTAATGGGTAAATTAAAAAATAATGGCAAAATATACACACATTTTTTGTATATCCTCAACGTAAAAAGAAAAAGTAGAAAATAATATAGATTTAATAGAGCCAGTTAGTTAAGGATGATGAAAGACTACATCATAAGACCCTGGGTGGTCCTGTTCACACTTTCTCTCTGACTTCACAAAACAGACAAAGCATTCAGCAGATCTTTAGTGTAGATCCAAAATGGCTGACTGCAAATCGTCCCAGACTTCATACGCACCAACGCTGTCCTTTCACTTCCACACCAGGTTGTTTGCATTGAACCACTCAAATGCACCGACACGTAACAGTGTGCACTTACTATTTATTATGTTACTCTGAATCACCAGCTACTGAACGTAGGACACTGTGGAGACGATGTGTGGTTGCAAAGTCCACAGCCACTGAGCAGGGACAGGAGAAGAGGCCGACAAAGTGCCTCCAATGAACCAAAAGATTTAAACCAGTGGAGCATTTAGGGTTTAGCGGTTGGTCATGAAAAGGATGGCGTCTTTACAGTATATGAACGATAAAGATGTCTTGTTCATGAGCTTGGAGAAGATGATTGAAGTGAGGAACGTTTCTTTTCTCATCCTGTCCTCCTGACCCTGCTGCATCTGGAGGTGTCGTTGGCTCCGTCCTCGGCCAATCAGAAAGATTTGACAGCGGAAACACATGGCCTTTCTTTAATGTCGTCTTCATGATAAGTGAAAAGTTACTGTCGAACGATATTTTGTTTCATCCTTTATTATTAGTTATGTGTAAAATGAAAAGAGAAACATTATGGGCAAACTGGTTCAGCTACCTGGGAAAATCATGTAGGAAGGTTATGTTGAGAAAATAGGCATAAAAATATATTAAAAAGTCATAGACAAACACAATTGTAAGTGACTTTCCAACTAAGTAGCACAGAATATTGTTTTTGAAAGTAAAATGATTAAATAGAAATAAGTTAGCTACAAACTTTGGATCAAGTGGAATTCATACACTGGACTAAATGTGACTTTATTGGATGCCTTGTGTTTTTTTAATGTTTTGTTTTGTCTGTCTCTCTCTCTGTATTAAGATGTCCTATGTGTTTAAACATTTTATAAAAAGGAAAAATAAGAGTCCTGCCCCTGACTAAGCCTACAGCATGAATCCAAGTGCCTTGCTGGTTGCGAAACAGTGTGTTGCCCTGGCGGAGGTAGCAGCTCTGGGCTAGTCTCCCATAGGCTGTTTGGACAGATGAGGGTCTGAATGATGGACTGTTGATGCAGGTGTGGGTTTGTTTGAGCGGACCGTGTCTCCGGTGCGTCCTCTGTATGTGACATGAGCAGAACGACCGTCCACATGTCACACAGGTCAAGGACGAGAGCTCAGACTCAGACGTTCTGCTCCAGGCTGGCCTTAACTGATGTCTGATGTCGTTTAGACACTGGAGATGCAATGTATTGTCTGGGAACTTTGCCTATTGAGAATGACTATGTTGATTTAACTTAATGGTGCACCGTGTAACTTTTCTAGCCGAGGTCACGACACTAAGCTTATGGGAAAACACTTATCTATCTGATCGGAAATACTCAATTCTATGTGTTTTTATTGCTCAAAAACATAGAAAAACATGTATTCTTACTGTGAGCTTGGGGCCTCTCCACAGATCTGACCTGTAACTTGGCCTGTGGTGCAGGATACAGATGTTGTGTCAAGGCAAAGCATCAAGTATCAAGTATCCTCTTCCAGAAAAGTTAGATAGTGTAATAATGTTAACTTTTGAGCTACAAAGTTGAATAACTAACATTTCATCTGAACCACATTGGGTTTCACGATGCAACTTATTTGTAATATTTATTTATTCATTTTAAAAGAGACATTTTTATGCTTTTTTCAGGCTCTTAGTATTGAACCATAACATAAGTAGATCATCATTTTACAATTTGTTCATTGAAATAAAGACAAGTGCATTGACTTCCTGTTCAAAACTGCAGAACTGGCCTCATTTCCATGTAACAAGCTGCAGATTGTCATTTACATATTTTTATCTTTGGGTATGTGACATTTTATAACCCTACATGTGTCACTCTGAGTCTGAACTTCTCAAAAAATCGCAACTAAGTACAGGGATGTGGGTAGGGATAGGGGGTAGGTGAAAACAGGAATTTTCTGGGCACTCGAGCCTCAGCTGCAGGTCAGTCGGATTACTCAAACTTGCAGGAATAAAAATACGACTTTGAGTAAACTAATGATGAAGTAACAAGTTTAAAAGCTCATGAAAGTTGATTTAGCTTTGAGTCTCCTTTAGGACGTGGTTCTCGGTTCATTCTTGTGTGGTGGTAGGCAGTGCCGGGTCAAGTTCTTCAGGGGGCCTCGAGCAAAATGTGCCCCGTCACTGCAATTTGGGCTTGCAACTGTGCTTGTATTACCAACAATCAAATCCAAATACTAAGGTGAAAAGACAGACATTTAAGGTTATAAGTAGGCACAAGACTAGAGCACCAGCATTGGATGGGGGGATGTTGGGGTCCTGTTTTCGGGAGGAATTTTAATGTAATCCTGAAGGCTACAATGTAATGTAATGCTCTTGGGGGCCTTTTGGCGGCCTCGATTATAGGGTAGAGCTGGTCTTGGTTGTAAGCATGGATTCAAATTTGGGACTGCAGCCCAACTTCCTGGTTCTGTGGACGTTCTTACCACACGATCATTTCAATTTCTATAATTTTCCATTTCTTGTCTTCCAGGTGGTGGCTGGACAGACCCTGAACTCGCCGACTTTGAGCTGCTGGTGATTTTGAGCGCCACCATCGAGCCCACATCTGCCACCTGCCAAGTCCGGACGTCCTACCTCCCAGACGAGATCCTGTGGGGCTACGAGTTCCCCCCCGTGGTCTCCCTGTCCCCCTCTGGGAAATACGTGGCCGATTTTGCCTTCTTCGACAAAGTAGCCAAGACGAAAACCCCACCTCCTTTTTTCAAACAAGCTCTGCCGCCCAGTCCCACGTCCCAGTCCAGAGGCAGCAAGGACGGCGGAGCGGATCCGGAGAAAATGCGCCTGGAGGAAAAGTATCGCGGAGAAGAGAAGGGGAAGGATAGAGGGCGCGTTCGGGACAGCAGTCCGCTCAGCGTTCGAATCAGTAACGTGTAAAGACACAGGAAAGTTAGCGACAAAACTGAAACATAGAATGGTACAAACAGCTGCTGAAATATGTACGTTTTACAAAGGGATGTGTAAACTGTAAACTGAAGGCAGGAAATCTACTTCACGTAAGCGAGACATCTGCAAATCTGCAAATCTTACCGTAACCACAAGATGATGTAAATATAATAGGGAAGCCACAAAGGACAAACTCTATATGCAAAAAGGTGGATTTAGATACACTGTTTACGTTGTGCAAAATTTAGGACACATATTATGCAAAGTGTACTTTTTTTCCCCTAGACTTAAGCGGGTGTAATCCCTAAAAAAACCTAGACCTAGAAAAAGTTTCAAAGGTAGTCATCTGGAATTTTTTTTTTAAAATCAAGATGTTTCCAGACTGTCAGACCTGTTAAAGGCCAATTAAAATCTTACTGTGATCTGACTGAAACGTCTTCACCAGTGTTAACCACCGATTAGCATTAAATTGTTCTGTTTTCTCACTCGACCAAGATGAAAGGATACTGCTTTCAACATCGGTCAAATTAAACCTTAAAACGTGTCGGTGTAATCCCTCATTCGTCCAGGAGTGTTCCATTGTAGAAAAAGATGGTTTCACTTGAGACTAATCCCTACCTCCTCAAGGTACTCGGTGAGGAGGGAGCGAAAGTCAGTGTACAAGAGGATGTAGATAGCCCATCTCAGGGCTGTTAGTAAAACAATGGGATTAGTCTCAAATGAAACCAAAAACTCCCCCCTTTTATCAGGAGGTTCCGCCCTGTGGGCAGGGTTTACACAGAGGAGGATATAAAATCTGAGTTCCCAGACTTGATTCACAGATTGAGAATGACTCTTGGATGAGATGTCGCTGTAATCCCTCATTCGTCCGGGAGTGTTCCGCTGTAGAAAAATATTCAGTTGTTGTCATCTGGACTCTGTTTTAGAAAAACAAAACGTTTTGACTCTCATCCAGATGACTACAATTGAATCTTTTTCTAGTTTACAATAGGATGTTAATGGCCGATCTCAGGATAGGATATAAAACCAATATTTTTATTCAGGCCTGTTTCAATATTCCTGTTCATGAGGTTGTTTTGCTCTGAGCCTCAGAAATGACTTTGTTTCAATTTCCCCTTGCTAGTTATATCAAAATAGAAATCCTGATGTCTCCGGTACGATTTTTAATTCTATAAATCATCGCCAGACTTGTTCTGAGCATTTCTGTGTTCATTACAACTGCGTGCTTGTATTAGCATTGGCACGTTGCTTAAATGGCTAGATTTTTGTCCCACT
This sequence comes from Chaenogobius annularis, assembly GCA_015082035.1. Taxonomy (NCBI): domain Eukaryota; kingdom Metazoa; phylum Chordata; class Actinopteri; order Gobiiformes; family Gobiidae; genus Chaenogobius; species Chaenogobius annularis. The sequence continues at coordinate 877,978 of BJKM01000346.1, read as the reverse complement.
GTTGCCAGTCGGTTAAGTGCTAACACCAAATCCAAGCGGGGGGGTGAATTGATGAAAAAAATAATGTGTGTTTTTCTTTTCAATATAAGTCCTGCCAAATGCCAAACTCAAAGGTTCGTGTTTATAGGCCAAGGACAGTACAAAGAATGCATAATATGTGTCCTTTAAAGCAAAGACCTGAGTTACTGTAATACAAAGCTAAAATATACTCATTTTCATTTTGTTGTGGCTAAATCATTATACCTAAGATGGATAAAGAAGATGAAATATCAAAGCAATTGGCTGCATAGAGTTGCCAAAATGGGTTAAGGCTGTGGAATGGAAATCATTCAATTGTGGGTCATTCGAGTTTGTTTAAAAATGATTTGTAAATAGTCGTGACAATTGTTTTCAAAAGTTAATGTTTATTTAAAGCCCAGGTTTACCTTTATGGATCAGCAAACAAGACATAAATGAGTTAATTGGTTAAACAGGACTAAAACAGGACCAAACCAAGTCAACATCATTCTTAACTAGTCAAGAGGAATACTGAAATGAAAAAACAATTTAAAAAAGAACTTGCCCGAATATAAAGTGAATATATATGAAAGAATGTAAAAAATGTGGAGAAATGTTAAAGGGAAACCTCTCAAGTATTTGAAAACTTGGCAGCTTTAACAATAGAGACTGAGCTACATTTTGATAAAGAAAATCACATTCAACTTGTTACTTGAGATCGTCACTGCACGTAAAAGATTCTGGGCATTTTAAAGAACTACCTACAAATGTACATGTTTTTTGTTGTTGTTTTATTTTTACAAGGGAACTCAAAACCACATGATACTACACTGTATATACACAGTAACTTTCTTCCTAAATGTTAGTCAAATAACAATACTAAGCACTTTAACTTACTTGATCGTAAACCATTTTGATGAAAAAGTCAAACTAACTTTTTAAATAATTGCACTGTGAGACGTGCTTTTATTTTGTTTATATTGTGCCTACTGTATGCATTCAAGCATACTAATTTCTCTGTACATTTTGTAAAATACGGTCAGTTATAATATTTAATACATTGCTGGCAGCCTTAAAAGTCACACCTTTTATGTAGGTGAAGCTCAAAGTGCCTACGTACTGTTTTTACATATTAACACAATAACACGCAGCGACTTGAAAATGATTATTTTGGTCCTTGTTCACTGGAAATAGAAAATAAATCAGAAATAAATGGTAAAATATCATGTTTTTGTATGGATTTATTTCCTAGACGAGTGGGTTGGGCTCTTGACTGTGGGTTCAACATATTTGAGCCTGTTTTTCCTATGTGCGTGCGTGTGTGTGTGTGTGGAGGATGTGGTTACTCAGAATTGCTCATTGCAGATACGTATCCAGTGCATTTTGTTAAACCCGACAATAACCTGAAAGTTGCAGGTTCAGTTCCTGCTCTCAGGTATTCATTTATCATGTACGGCTGAACGGTTTCTTGTCCAACTTAAAACAAATCTTAGAAAATTGATGCAAACTGATCATAAAAAAAACAACTTAGATTTTTTTATCTGCACACGTGTTAATTTGAAATGTAAATCACATCAAGTCAAGTAGGAGTAACAGTATGGTGCAGGTAAATGTAACTGAGTACTACTAGTGCTACTTCAAAACAGTATTACTCACGTCGAAGTCCAGAAATGACAAAAGTAAAGAAAATACTCAAATAAGAACACCAACAGTAACTGTCTGGGCACGACATCCATTTAGATCCCCCTCCTTGAACCGACACATGAACGTGGTGGAGGGGTTTGAGCGCCCGAATGATCCCAGGAGCTATGTTGTCCGGGGATTCAAGCCCCTGGTAGGGTCTCCCAAGGCAAACAGGTCTGGGTGACGGGTCAGACAAAGATCGGTTCACAAGCCCTTTATAAATAGAATTAAAGCAAGGCCAGTTACGTCACCCGGATTGGCGTTACCGGGGCCCCACCCTGGAGCCAGCCCGAACGAGTGACGTGGGGCCGTCCTCCCGTGGACCCACCACCTGCAGGAGGATCCATAAGGGGCTGGTGCAGAGGGATCTGGGCGACCGGATCTCCGGACACAAAGACTGACTTTGGGGACATGGAACGTCACCTCGCTGAGGGGGAAAGAGCCTGAGCTTGTGCGGGAGGTTGAACGGTACCGACTAGATATAGTCGCCCTCACCTCCACGCACAGTTTGGGCACTGGAACCCATCCTCTCGAGAGGGGCTGGACGCTCCACTTCTCTGGTGTTGCCTACGGGGAGAGGCGGCGGGCTGGCGTGGGCTTGCTTATTGCCCCACAGCTCAGCCGCCATGTGCTGGAGTTTACCCCAGTGAACGAGAGGGTCGCCTTCGGGTTGGGGACAGGTCTCTCACTGTGGTGTCGGCCTACGAGCCGAACAACGATGCTGAGTAACTGGCCTTCTTGGAGGCCCTGGAAGGGGTACTGGACAGTGCGCCGACCGGGGACTCCGTTGTTCTACTGGGGAACTTCAACGCCCACGTGGGCAATGACAGTGACACCTGGAGAGGGGTGATTGGGAAGAACGGCCTCCCCGATCTGAACCTGAGCGGTGTTCAGTTATTGGACTTCTGTGCAAGTCACGGACTGTCCATAACAAACACCATGTTCAAGCACAAGGGTGTCCACCAGTGCACGTGGCACCAGGACACCCTAGGCCGGAGATCAATGATCGACTTTGTTGTCGTGTCATCTGACCTCCGCCCGCGTGTCTTGGACATTCGGGTAAAGAGAGGGGTGGAGCTGTCAACCAATCACCACCTGGTAGTGAGTTGGAGCCTTGGCAGGCCCAAGCGCATAGTGAGGGTCTGTTGGGAACGTCTTGCGGAGCCCGCTGTCAGCAGGGTCTTCAATTCACACCTCCGGGAGAGCTTCTCCCAGATCTCTGGGGAGGCTGGGAACATTGAGTCCGAGTGGACTATGTTCTCGACCTCCATTGTCAATGCGGCTGCTCGGAGCTGTGGTCGCAAGGTCTCAGGTGCCTGTCGCAGCGGCAACCCCCAAACCCGGTGGTGGACACCGGGAGTAAGGGATGCCGTCAGGCGGAAGAAGGAGGCCTATCAGGCCTCTTTGGCTTGTAGGACTCCTGAGGCCGTTTGTCTTTGTTACCGGTTCTGTTCATTGTTTTATGGACAGAATTTCTAGGCGCAGTTAGGGGTCCGAGGGTGTCCGGTTTGAGGACCACAGGATCTCATCTCTGCTGTTTTCAGATGATGTTGTCCTGATGGCTCCATCAAACCTGGACCTGCAACATGCACTGGGACGGTTTGCAGCTGGGATGAGAATCAGCACCTCCAAATCTGAGGCCATGGTTCTCAACCGGAAAAAGGTGGCTTGCCCTCTCCAGGTGGGTGGGGAGTCCTTGCCCCAAGTGGAGGAGTTCAAGTATCTCGGGGTCTTGTTCATGAGTGAGGGACGGATGGAGCGTGAGATTGACAGGCGGATCGGTGCAGCGTCTGCAGTGATGCGGTTGCTGCATCGGACTGTTGCGGTGAAGAAGGAGCTGAGTCGAAAGACAAAGCTCTCGATTTTCCGGTCAATCTACATTCCTACCCTCACCTATGGTCATGAGCTTTGGGTAATGAACGAAAGGACAAGATCGCGGATACAAGCGGTCGAAATGAGTTTCCTCCGCAGGGTGGCTGGGCGCTCCCTTAGAGATAGGGTGAGGAGCTCAGTCACACGGGAGGAGCTCGGTGTAGAGCTGCTCCTCCACGGCGAGAGGAGCCAGCTGAGGTGGCTCGAGCATCTGTTCCGGATGCCCCCTGGGCGCCTCCCTAGGGAGGTGTTTCGGGCATGTCCCACCGGGAGGGGGCCCCGGGGAAGACCCAGGACACGCTGGAGGGACTATGTCTCTCGGCTGGCCAGGGAACGCCTCAGGATCCTCCCGGAGGAGTTGGAGGAATTGTCTGGGGATAAGGAAGTCTGGGAGTCCCTCCTTAGACTGCTGCCCCCGCGACCCGGCCCCGGATAAAGAGGAAGAAGATGGATGGATGGATTAATGTAGTTTAAAGGACAACGCATGGAATAATAAACAAAATCTGGTCAAATTCCCAAAAATAGAGCACAGAAATGAGAAAAAAAAACTCCTTCATATCTTATGGCGGCGTGAAAGAAACACAAATCCTTTAATACTGTCAGCATAAAGGTTTTGTCTCTTGTAGATTTACTCACAGCGGGAAGACTGTGGTGCTCAGTATGTTGTGTGCTCAGATGGGGATAAAAGTGTGGTACCTGAAAACTGCCCTAGTATAAGCTATTCATGTATGTAAGTACCACCCAACTGAACGCTGTCAACTAACGAACTTGTTGACATATTTGAAATGTTAGGGCATACTGCTCTTACTATAAATTATTGAACTGAACCAAAGGGAAATCTACATCTCAATGTGAACAGGATGTGTGCTGCACATTTCCTGTGCATCTGCTGCTTCTGCTTATCACCCCAAAACTCCTACACCTGGCACTTTATTTCTTTCACTTCAGAACAACAGCAACAACTACAACACTGGAAATACAATGATACTTTTACTATGGTGTCTCCACTTCTTTTTAGGTAACAACACATTCGTATTGTCCATTTTTGTTTGTTTACATTTGCTGACTTGCTATGTTTAATTCTTTGTGCAGAGACAAGCGCAAAGGACGTGGTGGAGACACTTTATCGTATGAAAGGTCAATCTGTTTGTCTGGGCCCCGGAGATGCACCGCCGCCTTATGATAATGCCAAATGGAGTAATGGCAAGAAAATCATCATTTCAAGCAATAAAATGAATCCAGATTTTGAAAAGACAATGGATTATTACAACTCCAGTGCCAGGTTATGCATCAACAAACTGACTGAGAAAGATAATGGAAACTATACACTTACCTATGAGCAAAACTTTAGAGAGATCATAGAAAAATACGAACTTATTGCTAAAGGTAAGAATATTCCATCAATATGTTTCTATATTTTGCAACTGTATATTTAGCATTTAGCACAAACAAAACACTTTCCCCTCATTCCTTTTTATCAATAATTCTATATCATTCTTTTGCCTCATGCAGTTAAAGAGCCAATTATTGACAGTATTTAAAATGTGTTACAAACGGCTCTGATGTTTTTGTGTGTATAATACATTCTCAACTATTAAATATGTCCTGGGGCTATTTTCAGTAGAAACAAACCATGCAAGGGCAAAAACTACCGAGGCATATGCACTGGAGGAAGGTAACAAAGTACAAAAATAAAATTACTGACTTAAGTTATATAGAAATAAGGTATTGTACCATACTTTAGTCATTTTTAGAGTGGATACCTCTTAGTTTTACTTCACTGCATTTGAGAGCAGGCCTCTGTACTTTTCATATGGTTTGAGTTTAATTTTTTTAGCATGTTCATTACATTCTGCCTAAACAAAAAATATAAATAAAAATGACTTTATACATCAACTCCCTATCAAAATCACAATGCATTTAACGTTCTCAAAATATGTGTACCAGTACTTGTCTATAATACTTTACTTAAGTAGAATGTTCTTTTATGGGATACCTTACTTTTACTTGAGTAAAATTGCTCATGTGTCTGTGCTTTTAATGAACACAATTAAATACTTTTCTACCCTGGATATATGGGGTCCAAAGTAGTTTAGTTACTCCCAAAATGTATGATCTAGAACCCTTAACTTTTAGATATTACTATTAAAAAAAGACAAAAAAAAAAAACCAGCGCGACTCGCTCAATAAACCCTCTATCAGCAAATAGCGTCTCCCACTGTTGTCCAGCAGATGGCGGAGTGACTTGTAAAGCTGTATTGTGCTGTAATTCCTGTCTCGCTTATCACAGATGCAGTTCCCACGCCTTCCTTGAGTGTCACTGTGGAGCAGGTCAATGTCTCTGTGGGTTTTTGCGTCTTCGCTGTGAACTGCTCTGTCCAGCACCACTTCCTGTGCTCCGAGTGCGACAGAGACGCCTGCCGACCGGCTCACCGATCTTTCTCTGAGCTCAACATCACCGTCTCCATTGGCAACGGAAAACTTACCTGCACTGGCAACAATCTCGTCAGCTCAAAAGCGGCTTCACAAGAGACTGAAACATTGTGTACGTATTATTCCAACCTGAGGACAAAATTAGCATGGTCGGGTGTTACAATTAAAGGTGCGCTATGTAACTTTTATTGCTGCGTTCTTAATTAGTGCAGTGTCGCCTTGCCACAGATTTGAACTGCAATTTTCGCGTCTCCACGGAGATAGGCTGGTTTAATGTCATACCGCAAGCAGGGGGCGAACTTCTCACCGGAAAAGTGACATAGTGCACCTTTAACCTAGAGCCAATGTAGGACAACGTGTCTTCAAGTTCAAGGGCGAACGCACCTCATTTTGAGCCATTCAGTCGTCGGTTCTTTGGCCCTATCCTGCAATTGTTCTGGGTCAAACGTGCACTGCAGAATGTTTGAGCTTTTAATCACATTTTTCTGGTAAAAAAAGAAGAAAAAAAGACATGTTTAGATGGAAGCTCCTTTGTGTTTCAGTCCATACATCTTCACATCGTCACCAGAATTAGTTTATTTGAGTTTATTTCTAACTGCTTCACCTCCATGTAGTGACGAAAAAGTTGGGTTTCATTTCAAACAATTCTCCATAGTTTTAAATGTTAATTGTAAAAATCTTTCCCTTCCCAGGTTTGATTCCTGAACCCGAAGCATCCTCTAGTGTGACGAATGATCTTGTTTGGATTTTGGGTGGAGCTGCAATATTCGCTGTTGCATTTGTATTATTTTGTTTTGGGGCTAAAACGTTCATTTCAACAAGACGTAAAAAACAGGTAAGAGGAAATAAAGCAAACACCTAACAAACATATTTAAAGGTGCACTCATGTAACTTTTCTGCTTGTCTCCATGGAGATGTTATTGCTTTGCATGTATAAATCAGGACCAAGCCAAATTACATGTCTGGATTTTTCATTTCTGAGCAATAAAAACACCTTGAACCACAATTTAATAAGTACAAAATAGATAAGTTTAATAATATCATATGTCGGATCAATCCCTCCACCAGAAAAGTTCCATAGTGCACCTTTAATCAGCTCTGCATACATAGAAAACACTCAAACATTATTATCTCAGCCGCAGGTGATACCGAGCCAACCACTGGAGCGGCATTCTGAACAAAGGGTCTCCACGTCTTCAACTCAAGCTGAGGCCTCCTACGAAAACGTGGACCCGATAAACATGGACCAAAACACGGACCAAAACACGGACCAAGAGGAACACGATGTAAACACACACACGGTTTACTGCGTGTTGGAGCCACTGCCGCCTTCAGACTGTGACGAGATGACTTCGGAGACGTCAGAGGAGCGGAGAGGCTCGGACCCGTTGGGAGTCCACACAGTGTACAGTGTGATCCAAAGGCATGCAGTCTGAAGCCATAGCGCCATCCGCAGGCCATGGCACGGAACAACAGAAAGGTTTGGTCGTTAACAATGTGCTGCCTCAAGTTGGACCAATCAAGTGTATAACCAGTACTTTAAAATCAATAAAATGTGTTTTTTTTGTTTCGCTTGAAGAAAACATTATGCAAAATCACCTTTTATAAGATTTAATCAATGCATTATGGTGCTCCCTTATAAATAGTTTACTCAGAGATGTATTATGATTTATTTATACATTTTGCGTTTGAGTAATTCTGTATTATCCTGCGTTTTGAGGCATTTTTCTACAACGGAAAAGCACATACGTGAAAATCTGCCACAGTGAAATGCCACATTGAAGAGGTGGAGCCAGCAGCAGAGTCACTAGTGTGCTTCGAACAGGAAGACGACAGATCCATTCATACATAGGCTCAATGTTTTTTGTTTTTAGATCACATTTGCGGTTTACAAAGGATGATTTAGTTAAAAATCACCAAATTAAGAAGCGGCGAGCGCTTTAGTTTTAGGAAGCAACGCCGACACATTTTTGGTCCATGTGTGTGTCTTGGTTTGGCTTTAGTCACATAACTCTTGGTGTAACAAGTGTAATGTGAAAAGGAAGGAAATGTCAGCTTCAACGCGCTAAAGACGACAAAGTGTGTTAACTTTGAGCCTGTTCAGACTCTGAGGATGAGTACTACACTTTAGTACTACACTTCAGTATTGTTAACGGTTCAGTGAGAGGGGTTTGGCTGTAGTTTTTGCTGTGATTTTAAATGTCTTTGTGTGTGTGTGGACTGACACAGATTGAATGTGTCCAAACGGCTGTGTCGAGGCTGTGAACATTTACTCAGAAACCAAACCAGAGGCTCACGTTCCACTGAACTTGCTCTTTGCTCATCTCGACAGGGGGAAAAGTATTACATTTTATTAAGTAAAAGTACAAATAAATGCAAAAAATGACTCAAGTAAACCTTTTAAGCAAACGTTTTGAAGTACCTGCTCAAAATATACTAGAAATGTTTCAAATAGATTTTGAGAACTGCACTTTGAGTCCAGTTGAAAAAAATCAAAAAGTATCCACAGTAGATATTAAAGATGCACTATGCAAATGTTAATGTCCTGCCTGTCTCCATGAAGATGTTATTGCATTGCCTGGAATGTTCCATAGTACTGCATTAAACATTGCCCCATCTGTCTTTCATTTGATTCATGTTTTTGTTGCCATTCTGTGGTACATTTCAGGCAAATAAATAGATTGGATACAAGCAAGTCGTACACTAAGCAACAGAAAAAAATACTTGCATTTGTGAACTCTAGTGTCAGAGGAAAACACTTCAAACCTATTGGTTGTTACAGGAAGATTGGCAATAGTTAGATGCACTTCACTGAAACATTGTCACAAGAAACAATTATTTACAGTTTTTATAGATAAAATTGACATTGATTATTGAAATCCTTTGTTATTTTTAGGATTTACATGCTCAATATTTCTCTTTTAAAGGCATAGATTTGGTGTATTGCCTCTCACACTTTTGGACACACATAAACCAGTGTATTAGATATATTTAGTTTTACAACATATTACCGGTACTTGTTTCCTTGTTTGGGTGAATTTTGGTTTCGTGTGTGAGGTGTGAAAAGGAAGGAAATGCAAAGGCGAGCCAGTCGAGTTAAAGATTGTGAAGTGAATAAAAGCAAGCTTTTATAGAGAGAGATTAGTTATTTCTCTTTGTTTTGAGGCTCAGACTGTGAGGATGGAAATCTCTCTGCTCTGGACACTGCGGTTCATCTGTGAGTAAACCTTTGTTCACAATGAAGAGATTAGACCTGGTTCACAACCATCAACCGGTACATATTTATACTATGTTTTTATTTCAGTATGTTGCATCGTCATCTGTAAACAGACAGCAGGTAATCAGCTCTGTTTAATTTGAACTCTGCTTATACTTTTTAATTCATACATTTTATTTCAATAAATGTTGCATATAACAGGAAGCTGAAACCCATGTGATTATTTATATGATGTCACATGATATTTGTTATCTACATGTTAAAATGTCCCTGTGGGCTAGTCTATATGGACAAACCTAAAGACCTCTAAAAATAAAAAACAAAAAAAGCACTTACATAAGTATCCACAGCATTTGCTCAATACTTTGTTGAAGCACCTTTGGCACTAATCACAGCCTCAAGTCTTTTTCAGTCTACAGTCTACAGTGCTACAAACTTGGCACACCTATTTAAGGGCAGTTCCAATAAGTTTGGCTGGTGAGCGTTGGTTCACAGCCATTTTCAACTCTCTCCAAAGATGTTCAATTGGGTTCAAGTCTAGGCTCTGGACCTCAAGGACATTCACAGAATTGTCCTGTAGCCACTCCTTCGTTATCCTGGCTGTGTGCTTAGGGTCGTGGGTTTGTTTCAACGTGAACCTTCGTCCCAGTCTGAGGTCCAGAACGTTCTGAGCAGGTTTTCATCAAGGATGTCTCTGTAACTGCTGCATTCATCTTTCTGTTGATCCTGACTAGTCCCTCAGTTCCTGGAGCTGAAAAAAAGCATAATGCTGCCATGATGAGAGTCCTTCAGGTGCCTTTTTGCAAACTCCAGGTGGGCTGTCATGTGCCTTTTACTGAGGAGTGGGTTCCGTCTGGCCCTTCCACCACACAGGCCTGATTGGTGGAGTGCTGCAGAGATGGTTGTTCTGGAAGGTTCTCCTATCTCCGCAGAGACATGCTGGAGATCTGTCACTCAGAGTGACCATCAGTTCTTGCTCACCTCCCTGACTCAGACCTTTCTCCCCTGTTTGCTCAGTTTACCACAGGTGGACTCCAGACAAGTTTCAATGTTAAGTGCAAACGCTGTGAATACATAAGTACTGTACATGTTTTTTAATTTTTTGTTTTTTTTAATACATTTGTTGTTAGAAGAATTCTGACAACCTTCTTTCAAGTTGTCATTATGGGGTATTGTTTATAGATTTTTGAGGCAAATAATAAATTCAATTTTGGAATTAGGCTGTAACATAACAAAATAGGGAAAAAGTGACTTTCGAGAAGCACTGTATATATAAACACAATATATTATATTGTTGGCTTAATACTTTATGATGGGTCACAATATGTGTGTACTCTGACAGAGTTTGTCTGTATAAACTCAATATATAACTCTTTACAAACTGTTGTATTTTGACTTATAACTATGTAATTGCAACAAATGTCACATGAATATAATTGAACACTATAAATCAAAAGTTACCTGTGTATCAATAGTTCAGTGAATCCCAGAGGACCACCAGAGGTGCTGCTTTGACACTGAAAGAGCATTCTTAGCATTTCCTCTGGTGGTCAGTGAGGAAATAGAAATACAGGTGCTTCATGTCTGATGAAGGGCTGACGCCCGAAATGTCACTTTCGAATTTTAAATATATTGTGAGCTAAAATAGCTGTGCTGTTCAATCTGAAAATGAATTGAAAAGGAAGTAATTGAAAATAAAATCTGGGGACAATCAAAAATGTTTAAATTACAAAAACAGTGTCCAGATGTCGAGGAAACTTTTCCCCCCAAAATGTGTCAATGTCATTGTTTTAAGTTTTCATTTAATGTATGTAGCCTCTGTCTCAACTAATAAGTCTCTAGGATGAGAAGTTCCGTTTTGTCTGTGATGTAGAGAATTGGAAAAAAAAACTGGAGTTGTTCAGGTAACTGACTCTGTTTCTCAGATGGAAAATAGACAAAAGGATCAAACTCGAGTGTCTCTCTGGATGTTCATAGGGCGGGATGATCAACAGACTGTGTATGGAAGACTGGATTACAATTAGGACATTAAATTTATGTTTGATGGTGTCTCTCCTTCGTGACATTTCAAACAATACCATATTTGTGTTACAAACATTTAGTTGATTTTGTTACAAACCTTTCAGATGCACAGTTGGAGGTATTTGTGGGAGAGAGGTCATGGTGGAGGGCGGAGGAAAACAACTGGAGCAGGCACTTTCCAACAACCAGAGAATACAAAGATGGGTCACTCGTGCAGAGCCCAGAGAGGCCCCCAAAATGACACAGCCTCTGTCATTGAGAGTGTTCATCTTTCATTTCATAAATAAAAAAAATAAAAAATTGGACCTGACAATAAATCCAGTGTCAAAATCCAATGAGGGTTTGTATTCGTGTGGGACCAAAGAGGAAATACAGTCTCCAGAGAAAGAACTGAAGGTCACAGGTAGAATGTGCATTTTTTAAGATACTATAATTTTAATTAACACAAGATAAACACATTACAAATGATTTTCTTCTTTCTTTTCAACAGAACACACCCGCAGAGTTGAACTGACAGTGTCAAACACAGACAGACCAGTAGAGGGCAGTGTGAAACTGAGCTGTGATGTAGAGAATTGGAATGGAAAACTGGCAGTGGTTCAGACAAAACTCCAACACTGGTTCTCAATTTGAAACGTATTGACAAAGTTCAAACAAACTCTGAGTGTCTCTCGTGGAGGAGTGTACTTCTGCAGAGGGCGGGATGATCATGTGATCACAAGAACAAGTAATGATGTCACTGTGGAAGACACTGGTGAGTACAATTAGAAGTATAAAGAATACATTACATTTATGTTTGATGGTGTCTCTCCTTCAATTTGACATTTTAAACAATTCCATATTTGTGTTTCAAACAATTATTTGATTTTGTTACAAACCTTTCAGCCCTCACTGTGAGTCCAAGTCAGTTGGAGGTATTTGTGGGAGAGAGTCTGACTCTCAGGTGTGAGGTGGAGGGCGGAGCAGACACAGAGTGGACCTATCACTGGAGCAGGAACAGACTGAACCCACCTCCAACAACCAGAGAATACACAGTCTCCAGAGTGACTGAGTCTGACACAGGAGCCTACAGCTGCAGAGCCCAGAGAGGCCCCCACCACACCACTGTGTGGAGCACCAGAGCCTCTGTCACTGTGAGGAGTGAGTGCACTTTCACTGTGTTTATAACTCCGAATTTTTATTAAGGAAGTTCATATTTCTAGAATTTGATGATGGTTGGCAGTTAAATCTCATCATTATCATTTTGGTTTTGGCTTAACAAACTTCATCATTCATCACGTCATTTTAATATTATGGTTCAAAGTCCTTTCAACAATCACGCTTTTGGAGCTGAATAATTGCATCGCTTTCTGAGGTTTTTGTGAAAGAAGTTATTTCACTTTTGTTTATTTATACTGACAGAGAAGACGTTGAGCTTTGAGCCAGTTTTGTTTTCTTGTGGATCGGACCAGTAGTTACAGAGATATGGACCATAAAACAATCCTTCAGTTAAACAGCAAATTGTAGCTTAGAATTCTGAGCTGAGCTCCAGCTCAGATCAACTATAGGCTTTCTACAATGTTGTGATGTCACGTGAACCTATGATGCATTCTCACAGACAAACCTCAGGCCACAGTGAGTGGACCCTCACAGCTGCAGACAGGGGGCAGTGTGGAGCTGCTCTGCTCTGTCTCTCCATCTTCCTCTGGGTGGAATATGACTGGAGCAGAAATGAGCAGTTCTTCAAAGAGTCTTCATCTGAGGCACAGGTCACAGTGTCAGAGGGAGGAGAGTACCAGTGCAGAGCCCCACGAGGAGACCCTCCCTACTTCACTGAGGACAGCCACAAGTTCAGGCTCAGAAACACTGGTCAGTTTGTCTCTAACATGTCTCTTATACTTCCATATGTATCAGAACATGGTGATATCCTGTTTAACTGTGTGTCCAGGGCCCAGGGCCTCTCTCTCTGTGGAGCCCCCCTGGCCTCAGCTGTTTCCTGGAGAGCAGTTTCTCTCTACCTGTAGCGCACACGGAGCAGGCGCTGAGTGGACGTTTGAATGGAGGAAATATGGACAGAAGCTGGAGCACACACAAAGTAAAATGACCATAAGAAAAGCTGCTGTGAGTGACAGAGGCTCCTACAGCTGCAGAGGCGTCCTGCCCCTCACAGTCACTGAGTGGAGCCCCCGATTACACTCAATGTGTCCAACAGTAAGTTTATATTTAATATAAGACTTTGTATGTGATTATCTAAATGTAACATCCACTCCTCAGGAGCCCCTCGTCCTGTCCTGTCAGTGTCTGTGTCCTGGCTCAGTCCTGGGCCTCTGTCTCTCTGAGCTGTGCTGTGACAGCGCCCTCTGCAGGATGGAGCTTCCACTGGTACAGGGCTGTTCCTCAGTCACATTCTACACATATGAGTGGCTCCCAGGGGCCAGTGCCGGCTCAACACAGGACTCCTTCAGCCTCCAGGGCCTCAACAACTCTGCAGCGTTTGTGTGTCGAGCGCGCGAGGAAATCCTGTCTTCTACTCTGAATACAGTGACCTTTTCCTTTGTCTGGTCTGGAGGTACATCCCTCATGTTCATGTCACTAACACCTGAGCCCGACTCGCTAGAGCCCGACTCTGCTAAAGCCTGGGTCTTGTGCTCCTCAGATGCTGAGGCTCCAGAGTCTCTCTCGGTCAGTCCTGACAGAGCACAGCACTTCCCTGATGATGTCATCACTCTGAGTGTTGGTTCAACTCCACTGGAGCAGACAGGACACTTTATAGGAGCTTTTCTCACAACACAATAACAACACAACAGTGTGATGATTACAGGAGGAAAGATCAATCTAAATGTGAGTTTCGTTTACGTGAGAAAACCAGTGCAGTGTTTTGGTGTGAGTCTGGATCAGGAGAAATGAGCAACGCCGTCAACATCTCAGTCCACAGTGGGTTTGGTTTAAACTATGAGTCGTGAGTATTTCAAATATGTATAAATATTTGATGTTTTTGACATGTTCACCTCCACAGGGACATCATCCTTCTGAGTCCAGTGCGTGCAGTGACGGAGGGACAGTCTGTGTCTCTCAGCTGTAAACTCAGGACAGGGACTTTTACTTCAGTCCGTTTTATAAAAATGGAAAAATCATTCAAAATGGGACCAAACCAGAGTTCAACATCTCTGCAGTGTCCAGGTCTGACCAAGGTTTTATAAATGTGAGGGACAAAAGAAGCTGTCGCCAAAGACTGTGATGTCTGCAGAGAGTTGGATGTCCATTAAAAGTCAGTAAAACCATTCTTCACATACAAAGGTTCTACAATAACAAGGTTTTATATATTTTATGTTCACAGGTTCACCCAAAGCAGATCTCTCTTCTCTTCCTGTGATGTGGGTGGTTGGACCTGTGTGTGCAGGGCTTTTTTTATTCATTCTGCTGCTGCTTCTGTGGCGCTACACTAAAACTAAAGGTGTGATTATATTTACGTGTCTGTACAGTTCTGTGAACATTTTATTCACAAATGTTGTCCTTTTTGTTTACAGACCTGTGTTTTCTGAGGTTGGTTGTGTTTTTTGCATAATATTCATTGGATAGCTTCATTTATGTGATCATCAACAGTTTTTGCAGGTCTCAAACAACCAATCAGAGCTCTGCTGAAGACTATGTGACCAGCAGTGACCACACCTCTCCTCCAAACGGTCAGGAAACTTTCAATGCACCTCATTTATCCACAGCTGAATACAACACATTTGTGGTTTAAGTTACATATGTGGTGCTTTGATTATAGTGACATCTAGTGGCTAAAGTGCAGATTACAAAGCAGTGACTAAACTCCTCTGGAAAATGAAACTCATATAAATGATCAATATCCATGATACAATTTGTTTTATTTCACAGAAGTTGCCTTTTCTGTGCTTGAACTCAAAAACATGCGAGGTGAGTTTGTTGTGCCTGATCTGTTGTAACATTTGTGATATTTGAATTGTTCTTGTCAAATTCTTCTCAGAAAGGAGAAACAGCCCACAAGACACGAGCTGTGTTTATTCTGATGTGAAAACTTGAATTTATTATGGGTTGTACTCAGTTACATCGTATTTGAGAAGCTTTTTAATACAAAATACACTTTTCAGAGTCGTTTTCAGACACTATATTTTACTTCTACTTATATTTACTTTATTTTGTATTTTCCTTTTACACTTCTACTTGTTACTTTTTACTACATGAGTAATAATATTTTGAAAAAACGGTACTCTTGAGTAAATATTTTGGCTGTTCTACCCACCTCTGACAGAAGGTCAGGGGTCGTGCAGCTGCAGACACAAAATAATACTGAAAAATGAAAAAAACAATGAAATCAATGAAAACTGGTCCAATACAACAGACAGTAACAGTTTTGTCCTTCCCATTCCGATAGCGGCCTGAATTGAAGAGTATGTCAGGAAGTCATTTTGGGAGGAAGACATTATTAATAAGATGTTGGTTTTTTAGGTGAAAATGTGACTTATGCCCAAGTAAACCGCCACAAAAAGAAGCGGACTAAAGGTAAAGGTAAATCATTTACTTTATAAATACCTAAATATGTCTCTAAACCAAGTGTTTTTTGGGGGGTTTCATTTATGTTTTTTGTCTTTTTTAACAGAGAAATCCCGTTCGACCGCTGAAGACACCGTTTACTCTCAGATCAACTAGACTAAGGGTGCGTTCACGCGTGCAAATTTTGACAATTCAAAATTAGACCAGGACTAAACCCGATTCTAAACTAGATCAGGACTAAACAGGGACTAGATCAGGACCAAACCAAGTCTACATCATTTAATACTTGTAAAATGAGCAGTAATAGTAAAAGTGTAAGTATTATTGATGTCTCAATGCTCAACACAACTTCTTGTATTATTGTATCTTTCTTTTTTATTATTATAAATGAGTCAGTGTATGAATATTATCATTATCTTGTGTTTGAATTTTTGCAGATTTATTTCATTTTTTGGTTTTCTCTATATTCTTAAAAGCTGTTAAAAATATAAAGTATAGTTGCTGTTTTGATGTAAAACGATTTGGTGTAATGGCATATTATCCAAAATTCTAATACATTCATGCTTTTGTCCAGTCAAGTTTTACTGAAAATGTACAACGACAAGGCAGTTAAAAAGATCTGTTTTGTAAATGATTTCCACATTTGTATTTCTTCCGATATAATTTTGCTTTTTCTGTTTTTTTATGGTTTGTCTTTTGAAACTTTCAGATGTAAATTTTTTGTTCTTCAAATGACATTAACATCTCATTATAAATCAGATGTTACTCTTACAATTACTCTTATTCAGTCATTTCCAAAAATACGTTTTTACTCTTACAAGATGTGTATTTTTAGCAAATGGTTCAGAAGTTCTGTAATATTTCACAAATGTTGATCTTTTCTAGCGTTTTTTTCTTTTGTTTCCGTGGCTTTTCTCTGCAAAGAAACTTCAGGTAGTGTTTAGTTTCTTTGTATACACACATTAAAGGTGCGCTATGTAACCTTTCAGCAGCTCTATCACCGGTTTGTCACAGTGGAGATGTTCCTTTGCCTGAAATGTTCCACAGTATATCAAGCTTATCTATCTTACATTTATTCCGTTGTGGTGTTTTATTGCTCAAAAAAACATCTGTTCTTACTGTGAGTGGGCTCGCCTCGCCACAGATCTGACTTGTAACGTGGCCTGGTAGCGTTCTGTGCTTGTCTTCATTCTGTGGATCATAACATCTCCATGGAGTCAAGTTGAAAACCTGAAAAGTTACATAGTGCACCTTTAAACTGGAATGACATAATTACTACTTGATGGATCAGAACCAGCACTAATCCAGGTCTAAGCAGCACTAAACCAGGTCTAACCAGCACTAATCCAGGTCTAACCAGCTCTAATCCAGGTCTAACCAGCACTAAACCAGGTCTAACCAGCACTGAACCAGGTCTAACCGGCACTAAACCAGGTCTAACCGGCACTAAACCGGGTCTAACCAGCACTAAACCAGGTCTAACCGGCACTAAACCAGGTCTAACCGGCACTAAACCGGGTCTAACCAGCACTAAACCAGGTCTAACCGGCTCTAAACCAGGTCTTAAGCACCTTTAAAGTGCCTATGACAGGTTTCTACTTTTGACTTGATTTGGTGTATTTATCTGTTGTTCATATAAATTATAGTTTTACACCAATCAAGCAGCTGTTTGTGGAAAAATGTAGAACAATCTGTTGAAAATGACAAGTTTATGCAGAATTTACACAAAAGAAACTACTACATTGAATAAAGGTGCTCTAATATATTTCTATTTGTAAAAAATAAATTAGATGACATTAGATGAGTTTTGGCCCAGTGTTTGTTGGGTCATTTCCTTGTTTGAGGTCATCAATTACAAACAAAAAGTAAAATGATCAATTTAAAGCTATTCTGGGATTAAATGTGTATAATTTGTTGCTCCATTTTAAATATATTTCTCTTTTCATTTCATTTTAGTTCAAGGAGTCGTCCATCCTGTCATAGGCCCTTTAATAGATCCTGACCACTGCAGCCCAGGAACTCAAACAAGAGCTCGACTAAAGCAGGACGCTTACCCAGAACTAAAGCACGTCTAAAGAACCTCTGATAGGAATAGACCTGATCGGAAAACCCTAAAAAGCTGCACTAAACCAGGACTTAGACAGACCTAACCCAAAACTTTAACCAGGTCTAGCAGTTGGTGATTTTATCCTCTTAATGAAGTGTTTAACATTTGATTTATTTCCTTGACAAACGCTTCCTGTTTAAAATCATAAACATGAAGAGTACCTTTCTTTCTTCGTGTTTGTTGACAGTGTGTCTATCGATAGTTCCATTCAGTCGATGTTTGCTGATTGGAGATTGGATTTCTGCAGAGAAGGACCACTTTGGGCAGACGACTCGAAGCATCATGAAATACAACAAACGTCCGGAAACACATCTGAACTAATATTCTTATCTATTATCCTACTTTTGAGTGGGACAGGTTAGCAACAAGTCAGTGAAACTTTATTGGCAACACTCATTAGATTGCCTACATCAGACTTGTCACTAAACCACTGCTAATCAAGTCTAAGATAAGAGAAATTTGCAAAACTGGCAACATCAGCGTTCAAGAAGAGCAGCAGGAGGATAGCAGAAAGTACCCAAAATTTAAAAAGGAGTAAAAATAGCCCTATTAAAAACGTAAACCTAAAAATATACAGTTAACATAAATGGAATTAAAATTTCAAGTAAAACAGTTTATACATTTTATTTTAAAAGACAATATTCTGTGCAATAAGTGACCAAATGTGCAGATTCAGAATATGGACTAAATATCAGGGAAAGTGTCGATTGTGTTCCCATGTCACAAACATAACATATTATTATTATTATTATTACACACCAGCCGTGTCCATTGTACAGCCTTATCCAATAATTGTGTTAGGCCGTCTGTGGCTCAGTGGTTAGAGACATCAGGGCAGCTGTGGCCACCAAGAAACATAAAACACATCCAGAGGTTCTTTGTGAGATTAAGTTTTACAACAACATGAGAAATAACTGTTTTCATTTACCTGAATCCCAACTTAGTGATGACAACTTCTTCCAACTACTTTAAAGGTGCATTCAGTTGGCTTAGTATTATTGTAAATGAACTGTGTATAAATGTGTGTGTACAAATAGAAACGATAAAAGGGTTGAGGAAAACTGGCAGGATCATGCATCAATAACGTTTGCATTTCGAAGTGATTTCATTTTATTTTCTTCTACAATACAATACAAACTAAGATACAAGATGAATTATTAGGGCGTACAGACTCTGCGGGGTCGTCACAGGAAGTTTACTTTTTTCCTTTTTGAAAAGTGTGAAAAGGAAGTTTGACCTGAGTTTTGATGTTCTGAAGATGTCAATTATAACATTGTATTTTTCATCATATCTTTGATGAAATGCTTTGATGTGGTCCCTCCCAAAAAATAAAAAATAATTATAAGAATAAAGTCCATTAAATATCTAACTATTAATGAGCTCAAACTAGCTTTAATGTGCGGTTTGCCAATGCTATGTCCACCTGTACGTAAGTGTCATTTCCGCACAAACACTTCTGAGGAGGCATCACCACTTTAGCTGCTGTGTTCTTGTTTGTTGCAAGGATGAAGCTGATTTTGTGTATCATATGCAGTTAACTGGGTGAGTACACGCATTGATATTAAAAAGAAAAGCTTGCATTATTGAGAACATGTTTGAATTTCAGTGATGGCCATGTTGTGTGTCTTTGTGCAGGCAGAAGGTAAAGCGCACTTCTTTGCGTTGACATTATTTGATTGTTTAAAACATAATTGTCTTGTAGATGTGAAACTGGCCATTTACCCCAAAAGATCAAGTTTTACACTGGAGAAAGGATTAGATTTGCGTGTGACACAGATGGTTCGCACTGGAGCACATCTCTGAAGAGGAATGGAGATCCTGTAGAGGGTTTATGCCCTCTTTTGGCCAGCTGTGAGTGGAGATTACCAGTGTGTGGCTCATAACAACTTCACAAATGTGACCAAAAGGAGTCATGTGATCTCCATCACAGTGTCTGGTGAGAATTTCAACTATACTGCCAAATGTATGTGTATCGTATGTATGTATTTGTATTAGTATTTATATATTAGTGTTTGTATTAGAATGAATTAGTGGTTGCCAAAGTGGGGCTCGGGACCTCCTGGGTGGTCTCGAGGCTCTGAGCAGGGTCGTGTTGATGACTTGAAAGATGTCTTTTAATTGCACTGTTTTTAATCTTTATTAATTTATATTTAAGTGACATGTGATAAAATACTACTCAACTACTCGTTAATTATTACAAATGTCACTTTACTTTTACAGCTGCAAGGTAGTGATGGACAATACCACAGATTTTTGATTCCTTCCAATACAATTTATATTATTCTAATCTCTGCTTGAACTAATATGAAAGTAATAATGTGCAGGAAACCTCAAATACAAACAAAATGAATTTCAAACATGGCTTTTTAAGTAGTACTTGATCTGTAATCTCTATGGACGTAGGTCACGTCTCGTGCACACGGCTCGATGTGATGTCACAATCATGAGCTCTATACTACAATAACACTGCTCTCAGTGACAGTGTCACAAACTCAAAGGTTGTTGGTGCAATCCGACTCCGCACATGTAATGCACTTAAGGACGGAGGTGAAGCCGGGTGTAAATCGCCCCAGAGCAGCTAAATTGATAAGTTCTGGTGTTCGTGTTATTAGTCAAGTTCATGATACTTGTCTTTGACACAAACGCTGTCTCTTATAGGCCTCTTTGTACATCCAAAAGTCTGACTTACCATACCTCTGAACCCCCAAACAGGGACAAACCAAGGCCTTGTGACCGCACATGGAGACACAGTGGTGCGGGGGGGACATGGATGCGCCGAATCTGACCTGCTCTGTCAGGTGACTCTCATCAGAACTGGATGTATCAATGGAATTTGTATGGACCAGACTGTGGGCAAAGGGAATTCGAAGGCCGTCAAACCATCAATGTGAGAGAGATTGGAAAATACACATGCATGGGAGAAGAAGTAGGCAACCATAACTTTTTTACTGATGAAAAGTAATGCAGTCCAACATAGAGGAACTATGTGAGTGGGGAAATAAAATGCTCTATAATGGATGACTGTTTTGGTTTGATCTATAGCTGTCCAGTTTTTTGTTTCCTCCACAGTATTGAACAAAGCCACAGTGAAAGCTCAAAACTCAGAGTTTTTTACCTGGAGAGACGGTCATTATGACCTGTGACATCGACCCACTTGAGCGTTATGAGAGGTGGAGGTACGAGTGGAAAACCAACAGTCAGATCTCTCCACCACCAGAGAAGAACTATTAATCAGCAACGCTCAAGGCCCATTCTGGAGACTACTGGTGCAAAGGGAGAATGAACAGATATTCTTTTAACAGAATGGAGGCCAGCAATCACGTTGCCAGTAAGTCGCAGGTATAATGTCATCATAATAACAGTGCTCACTTGTTAAAGTCATACATGCTAATCTGTTCTCACAAAAAACGAGCGTTTTATCATATGTTGCCTCTAAACTAAGGACAAGTTTGTTTCAATATTCCATTTTTAAAGAACTAAAATTAAAGAAGTTTAAAGCAAGCTAACAAAGGCTGTATTAGGTACGTGTTTCTGCCACAAGGGGTCAGTATATGAATCACTGTGAATTATAGAGACAAGGTTTTCAGCATGATACAATAAGAGTTTATTATATATATATATATATATATATATATATATATATATATACACATATATATATTTAAAAGATCTATAGTAATTGTTCAAATAAAAAATGCACACTTTCACTGGAATGTACCACAGTTTGATAAACTGTTTTTGTTGCTTAAATACCTTAAACATCATGCATCCTTACTGTGAGCTGGTTCGCCTCTCCACAGATCTGAGCTGTAACTGTTTTAATGGCATATTGTGGAACATTCTACGCTAAATAATTTCCAGAGAGATAAGCAGTGGACGCCCAACAAAACTTTACATACGTAAAAAACAAGTAATGCACACCTTTTTTTTTCTAAATCAGTGATCAAGGCCAGTCTGGGAGCAGATGGCAGCTTTATACCAGCAGGGGGCGTTGTGACACTGAGCTGCTCGGTAACATCCTCTTCATCTGGATGGAAGTATTTCTGGTACAAAGACACCCAGGCCACTCCGCTGCGGACCACAGAAGTGGCAGTGCTGAATATCTCTGAAAGGGGGCGCTATTGGTGCAGAGGAGGCAGAGGTAGTCCAGCCTACTACACACACTTCAGCGAGCCAATCAGCATCCAGAATATAGGTACGTTACTAAAGAATTACAGAAGAAATGTCAAAGGGTTTGTCATGATTCTCTACTCCTAAAGTCTAAATACATTTTCATTTCAAAGAAAAGGATCTGAAGAAAAACTTTTCTATCAAACGATTTCCGATTTCTGATCAGCAAATAGGAATATCAGGTTTCTGTTTATTTTGTCATAGTGGAGAAAACCTGCAGCCAATCAATAATCAGTGTTAGTGCTCAGACAGAACTGCGCTGATCCGATCTGTGTCGATCGACAGTTTCCGCTTTAACCCTTTTGGTGCGCACTAGGCTGCTGGGCCTTTTTTCGATGCCCTCATTGGACACTTTCGTCTTTCAATCACACGAGGCGCAGCTAAATTCGACCACGCAGACTTGAGTCCTCTGTCTGCAGGTTAAGGCTCTGGCAACACAGGTTTAGTTGTATAGTTCCGTTTTTAGAACCAGTAAGAGCGCTGGCTACATACTGTCCCTTTAATGTAGCGATGGACAAATGAGTTTTTAAAATAGCTTTAACATGATGGAACATCTCCCACCGGACTGGAATAGCTCGTACTGAAGTCTGAGCACATGAGAAGGACCTTCAAAGCCTGTCTCAATGCAGACTGTGTGGCGCAGTTTTTATTTTTTGACCTTTAGGACTGCTGCTGAAACAAATATTCATTCATTCATTCAAACTTGTATATTTTAGGTGCTGTTTTAGCCATTATAATCCCTGTGTGTGTTGCTGTTCTTCTCATCCTCTCTCTGATCGCCTTGCGTTGGTCCAAAAAAACTACAGGTAAGAGAATGATGTATGCAAAAAAAACTATAGTCATAAATAAACATTATTTCAATATTCTTACAGACAGACGTCAGGAAAGGTTGGTTTTATCAGTTAATTCAAACATAGTAACCACTCAATCAGTGTGTGCATTTAATAAATGAATAATTTCAATGCTTTAGTCCTGCTGAAACTGGTCTGGAGGACGCCCACAATGTGCCTGTGGACCATGAGCAGCAGCTGTACTCCGCTCTTCTTCACAGTCAGTTCAACTAAACAAATAAAGTCAACTTTAAAGATCTGCTTTAATAAGTTTACATGTGTAACCTTTTCTGCAGGTGACGTGAACCTCTATGAACCTCTCAGATCCTCAGAAAACGGTGCAGTAAGAAGATGTTTTAAGGTGCACTATGTAACTTTTCTGGGGGAGGGCGCCTGCTCAGAGATGATATTGTTTGTCATTAAACGGGCATTTGTGTTAGTTGACCTCTCCACAGATCTGACCAGTAACTTGATCTTGTGGTGTCAAATATTTGTCTCCAAAGAGATAGCACATTGTGGAACATGCCAACATCTCCATAGAGACAAGTGGGTATCAGACCCCCACCAGAAATGTTACACAGTGCACCATTGGAAGGAAATGTTAACTATATTTGAATAAATTATTATTTTGTAAACAGATGGCGTGGAAAGAAGCGACTATAATAATGTGACAGCCCACATTTCTTCATAACCGGATGGGAGCATGTGTAAAAAATAACAGCTTAGAGAGAAAAAACATGACGGATAATGTATGTAACATGTTCAATTGAGCGGCAGAAACGCAGAAAAGTCCTTTGTCAGATCGCAGCTTAACCCTTAAAGTGTGTGTGTGTGTGTGTGTGTGTGTGTGTGTGTGTGACTATTGATGCTCTATGTTGTCATTGACTGTACTTGCTCTTACTGTTCTTGTTCAAATAAACCAAAAAATTCACCTGAACTTGGTTGCCGGAGCCTTAACCTACATACTCATGGACCCGAAGTGACGCCACACACTTGTTACTACTGCCATCTTGAGGACGAAACCCGCTCGCTCACTTTGGGTTGTGCCAGCGAAAAGTCCGGAGGGCCCAGTGGACTTACAGAACTCTCCAGACTGAGGCTGAACTGTTTGTTTCAGATAGTTAGCTGCTGGCTAATGCTAGTTTATACATTATTGCGTGGCTATGCTAATAAACGTTAGCCTACTTGCAGACAGGATCAGACACAAAGGCCGTGCTCTTGAAAGCTTTGAGAGCTTGTCCGGTGCGGAGGGCTTGTGGACGAGGAGGAGCAGATGGAAATAGGGCGTCGCTGCTTTTAAATGTTGTCAGCCACTCGCCGCTTTGGAAAGAAGTATCAACCCTTTTGATATTTGTGCACAGTTTTTCATGAGTATCTAACAGCGGAGATAGGAAACAGCCAAGCCCCCGGTAAACAAAATGGCGTCCAATTCAAACCAATGGCGTGTGCTCATTGGCGCGTGTCTCCACAAAAGTTTCCTACTTCCACATTACTTCCTGAATGGGGGCTAGCACCTCCCCCTTTGTGACCAGTCCTCGTACACCGTTCACCGTGAAGTCAAAAATGTGATTTTTAAGGATTTTAGAAACGGTAAAAAGAGTGAAATTCCTTCTAGTGGCCACTACTCAAGTGGCCACTACTCAATTTGGATCGCGGACAGAGGGGGCGTGCCTTATCCAGTTAATATAATACATCCATGGAAACCGCCTTCAGCGAGGTCTTGGCAGTGTCAATAGGTCACGACATGACTGAAGCCCCTGAATAGAGGACACATACACGTTTTCCTCCTTCTCAGGCTCACTGAGCTGCAGAGGCTGCACTAGCACTGAGTCATGGTGCAGGTGCTGGGCTTTAGGGACCATTCAGCTCAGAGTTAAAGTTAAAGCTAAATTTCATTATATTTTTCATTTAATTTTATTTATTTATACACGGAAAACCCAATGAGAAAAGTTTTCTTTTTCATGGATACCCTGTTAAGACACAACACAACAACAAATAAACACAGGATACTAAAACACAAATAAAACATGAAATAAAATTAACCTGTACATAAAAACACATTCACACATACAATATGAGATAAAATTATATAAAACAAGTGCAAAATCATTAAAAGGTATAAATGATTTAATTAAAAAATGAAAAGCTCACGTGAGGCGCTGATGGAATCATTGTCATGAGAAGCAGAACAAAACACCAAATATGGGAATGAATTAGCATTACAACTGATTCCAGTAAACGTTATATTTGATTTGAACATGTTTGCCCCACACTGGAGACATACTGTCAAACCTAACTTTAACAGCAGCTTCCCCTTTGAAAGTGTCAAATTAAAGTCGCACTTCACGATTTGACTCACATCTCGATAATGGATGAGAAGAGCAGTCTCTTTCTACATCAGATGTTTGAAGTGTTCTTCTTTCTAGGGTCAATCACCAAGAAACTGTAACCATGGTAATGAGTATTATCAGGTGAAAAACATGGTATTCACCTTTAACCACATTTACTTTCAGTTGCTCCTACAGAAAACCTGATGAAACAGATTTCGTGGTCATTAATAACCTCAATGTATAATATAGATTTTTTATTCTTTTGTAACTGCTGCACTAATAACTTATGAAAATATAGCCACAGTGTAAAAGCCATTTTCTTAGGCCCTTAGGACAAATATTATCCTTTTTTTTTTTCCTTTGGCATCTCATGTTTTAGAATTGACATGATTCGATATCAGTCAGGCGTTTCCCATGTTAGGAAATGGTTTATCAGCTCCATCACTTGGTCAGCTGTGAATGTGTTACATTACATCGCGGCGATGATTATTAACGCGGCGGGGTTTTTTCAGGGGCTTCCAGCTTCCACTGGCACAGAACATTTATCTGTCGCTAGAAGCAACACCTTGTCGTAGTTCGGAGACATGTTTGATGCGAAGTGCTGTAAAGAGATAAAGATAGGAGCGAAGGCTAGATGTTGCATTGATGGCAGAAATGCTCAAAATGCTCCGAACGAGTCCTGACAATGAATTTAGACTTAAAAACCGCCTAAGAGTTGTGGGAAGAAGCATGAAGTTTATTTACCATCAGTATGAGACACGGAGGCATTGTGATATTATTGTGCCCCATAAAGAGCCAGAGCAGGGCGTGTCTGCAGCTTCTGCTCTTACAAAGTGAGTCAACGTATCAACATCTCACTGTCGCTCATCGTTTCACTTCTTCTTTCAGAGTAAAGTCAGCACTTCTCTCAAAGGGTTTCCTGTAATCCCCATGTTGTTGCACAAACTGCTCCACTAGATCCCCATTCAACACTGGATCCAGATACTAACCGCTCGTAATCTGTAAGAGCCTCCATCCGCTCGCCGCTCTCTCGCCACGCTCTCGCCCCGCCTCGCCGTGCTGGACTAGACCATGAACCAAGTCTACATCAAGACCAAAACCAGGACCAAAGTGTCAACCTAAATTTGATGCCTTATTATTAATACAAACCTGGCTGGTGCTGAGAGATGACAGCAATTTCAAATAGTTTAACAGTTTATTGGAATGCATTGTTTTTAAACAGCCCACCATAATTTTAATGTACCCACACTGTCATTTTCTTTTTCATGTGGCGTAAACTCTTTTTATTTGTCTTGTAACAATTTCTGATTTGGCATTTCTCGACATGTGTAAATCGAAGTGTAAATTAGTGTTTTGTGAGTTGACACATGCAAAGGAATATGTAATAATATCAACAGTACATACTTTTAAGGTCTACGCCAAAACTTTTCTTTTGGGCAACATGCTTGTCTTCATTGGAAGTTATTGTTTAGCCTAGAAGGTTCCACAGTATGACACTAAGCTGTATTTTGCATTTAACCAATCACAAGTTTTATAGTCAGCTTAAAAGATACCTTGAAAAACATGACGTCTCACATGGAGCGGGGGTCGCTTCTCCACAGATCTGACCTGCAACTTGGCCTGAGGTATCACCTGCTTGTCTCCATGGAGATTGATAAGTTAAGGGTACACAGAATTGTTATTTGTTAGGAAATAGAATTCAATTTGGAAGCTAGGGTCAGGAAATAGACGGACATTTTTAAGTAAATTGAAATGAAGTTGAGATTTTTCAAGTGGCTTTTGATCCACAGACCCTCCTTGACGTCCTGTGTGAAGTTGGGAAAAATTGGACAAACTTTTGCACAAACTTGACCCCACAGCAAGGTGACGTGGCTCAATTTGACCTCCTTTACTCCCACTGTCATTTTGGGACCAATCGGATAGTTCGAACTACTTTCTACTACTACTAGAACTACTTCCAAATTTCAAACTATGACCTAAATCAAATCAAACATTATTTATTTATTTAAGATTTTTTTTTTTTTTCAAAGTTGTAATTACAAGTGCAAACACTTAAAGCGCCATCTGGAAAAAAATAAAATTACTTTTTCATTGTTTCACTAGGTCGCTTGGAGGCAATATGCCTGCTGGAGAAGGCTGCTTCGCCAAAGGTCCGTCGTATTTCACTGCCGTGACTTTGGCGAAATGTCGGACTGCTTCAGAGATACGACCGACTAAGGAGCACTGCAAATCATTTTCGGCATTTGGCTATATACTATACATTTGGGCCTCCAAAACTTCCTGTCATGGACACAGTACATTATAACATAGATGGGACGGTTACGTTGATTAGAAATGTGCCACATTGCTTCTTTAGATGTAATTCGTTTGCCTTGTCCGTGTCTCATTCTGTTTAATATGCATAAAAAACTGCGGAAAAATTACACTATAAGTATTTAAAAAAAAAGAGAAAAGCCCCATCATAAGGGCGGTCTGCACCAGGAGCGAGAGCCGCCACAGACACAGGGCCCAGAGGAGAGACGGAGGCAAACCCACAACCCCACAAGGGGGCCCACGAGCCAGCGCCCCCGCAGCCACAGGACACAGGGCCCAGAGCAGAGACGGAGGCAAACACCAACTCCACCGGGGGCCACGAGCCAGGCCGCAAGCAGCCACAGACACAGACCACAGGGCCAGAGGAGAGACTGAGGCAAACGCCCAAACCTCCACCAGGGGGCCCACGATCCAGGCCCCCGCAGCCACAGGACAGGCCCAGAGAGAGACGGAGGCAAACACCCAACCGTCCCCAGGTGGCACGAGCCAGGCCGCAGGCAGCCACAGGACACAGACAACAGGGCCCAGAGGAGAGACGGAGGCAAACACCAAACCTCCACCAGGGGCCACGAGCCAGGCCCCCCGCACGCAAAACACAGGACACAGACACAGGGCCCAGAGGAGAGACGGAGGCAAACACCAAACCTCCACCACGGGCCCACGAGCCAGCCCCCGCAAGCCACAGGACACAGACACAGGGCCCAGAGGGGAAGAGACGGAGGCAAACACCAAACCTCCACCAGGGGCCCAACGAGCCAGGCCCGCAGCCACCGGACCACAGACACAGGCCCAGAGGGAGAGACGGAGGCAAAACCAAACTCCACCAGGGGGCCCACGAGCCAGGCCCCCGCAGCCACAGGACACAGCACACAGGTCCCAGAGGAGAGGACGGAGCAAACACCAAACCTTCCACAGGGGCCACGAAGCCAGCCCCCGCAGCCACAGGACACAGAACAGTGCCCAGAGGAGAGACGGAGGCAAACACCAAACCTCCACCAGGGGGCCACGACCAGGCCCCCCGCAGCCACCACAGGACACAGACACAGGCCCAGAGGAGAGACGGAGGCAAACACCCCAACCTCCACCAGGGGGCCCACGAAGCCAGGCCCCCCGCCATCCACAGGACACGCACAGGGCCCAGAGGAGAGACGAGGCCACAACACAAACCTCCACCAGGTGGCCCACGAGCCAGGCCCCCGGCAGGCCCACCAAGGACACCAGACAAGGACCGAGGAGAGAGAGACGGAGGCAAACACCAAACCTCCACCAGCGGGCCCACGAGCCAGGCCCCCGCAGCCACAGGACAGACACAGGGCCCGGAGAGAGCAGAGGCAAACACCAAAACCTCCACCTAGGGGGCCCACGAGCCAGGCCCCCGCAGCCACAGGACACAGACACAGCGGCCCAGAGGAGGACGGAGGCAAACACCAAACCGAATCCAACCAGGGGCCCACGAGCCAGGCCCCCGACAGCCACCACAGGACACAGACACAGGGGCCAGAGGAGAGACGGAGGCAAACACCAAAACCTTCCTAGGGGCGCCCTCCCCCGCAGCCACCACAGGACACAGGACACAGGGCCAGAGGGAGACGGAGGCAAACACAAACCTCCACCAGGGGGCCCACGAGCCAGGCCCCGCAAGCCACAGGGACAGACCACAGGGCCCAGAGGAGAGACGGAGGCAAACACCAAACCTTCCACCAGGGGGCCACGAGCCAGGCTCCCGCAAGCCACGAGCGCAGACACAGGGCCCAGAGAGGAGACGGAGGCAAAACACCAAACCTCCCACCAGGGGCCCACGAGGCCAGGCCCCCCGCAGCAACCACGGACACAGAACAGGGCCCAGACGAAGAGACGGAGGCAAACGCCAACCTCCACCCAGGGGGCCCACGAGCCAGGCCGCAGCAGCTCACGGACACAGACACAGGGCCCAGAGGAGAGACGGAGGCAAACACCAAACCTCCCAACCCAGGGGCCCACGGGCCAGGCCCCCGCAGCCACCACAGGACACCAACACAGGCCAGAGGAGAGACGGAGGCAAACACCCAACTCCACCAGGGCCCACTAGCCAGGCCCCGCAGCCACAGACCAGGACACAGGCCCAGAGGAGAGACGGAGGCAAACACCAAACCTCCACCGAGGGTTTCACGAGCCAGGCCCCCCGCAGCCACAGGACACAGACCCACAGGGCCCAGAGGATTAGACGAGGCAAACACCAATCCTCACCAGAGGGGTGCCCACGAGCGCATGCCCCCGCAGCTCAGGACACAGACACTCAGGGCCAGAGAGAGACGGAGGCAAAACACAAACCTCCACCAGGGGGCCCACGAGCCAGGGCCCCCGCGCCACAGGACAGACACGGGCCCGGAGGAGAGACAGAGGGACAAACACCAAACCTCCACCAGTGGGGCCCACGAGCCAGGCCCCCGCTAGCCACAGCGACACAGACCACAGGGCCCAGAGGAGAGACGGAGGCAACACACCCAAACCTCCACCAGGGGCCACGAGCCAGGCCCCCGCAGCCACCACCAGGAACACAGACCACAGGGCCCAGAGGCAGAGACGGTAGGCAAACACCAAACCTTTCCACCAGGGGGCCCACGAAGCCAGGCCCCCGCAGCCACAGGACATACACAGGGACCCAGAGGCAGAGACGGAGCGCAAACACCAAACCTCACCAGGGGGGCCCACGAGCCAGGCCCCGCGGCCACAGGACACAGACAACAGGGCCAGAGGAGAGACGGAGGCAAACACCAAACCTCCACCAGGGGGCCCAACGAGCCAGGCCCCCCGCAGCAACCACAGGAACACAGACACAGGCCCAGAGGAGACGGAGCCAAACGCCAAACTCCACCAGGGGGCCCACGAGGCCAGGCCGCAGCAGCACAGGACACAGAACAGGCCCAGAGGAGAACGGAGGCAAACAACCAAAACCTCCACCCAGGGCGGCCCACGACGCCTAGGACCCCCACAGCAACCACAGGACACAGACACAGGCCCAGAGGATGAAGACGTGGAAGCATATACGCCAACCAAGTCCACCCAGGGGGCCCAGCGAGGCCAGGCCCCCCCAGCAACGCACAGTACACAGACACAGGGCCCAGGGAGAGACGGAGGCAAACACCAAACCTCCACCAGGGGGACACTACGAGCCATAGCCCGCCCGCACCAGAGCTCAAACCACAGGACACGAGACACAGGTGCCCAGAGGAGAGACGAGAGCCCACCTCCACCACGGGCCCACGCCAGGCCCCCCAGCCACAACGCGACACGAGGACACAGGGCCCAGAGGAGAGGACGGACCAAAACACCAAACCTCCACCAGGGGCCCACGAGCCAGGCCCCCGCAGCCCTCCCACGGTTACAGCAGACACCGAGGATAGTCTAGCACAACACCATGTCCACACAGGGCCACAAGCCAGGCCCCCGCAGCCACCAAGTGACACAGACACAGGCACCCAGAGGAAGAGCGGAGCGCAAACACCAAACCTCCACCAGGGGGCCCACGACGCCAGCCCCCGCAGCCACAGGACATCAGACACCAGGGCCCCGAGGAAGAGACGGAAGCAACACGCCAAACCTCCCACCAGTGTCCACACCCGAGCGGCGAGCGCGCGCGCGCGCAGCAACCACAGAACATAAGACGACAGGGCCCGGAGGAGACACGGAGCGCCAATATTCCACCAGGGGGGCCCGACGAGGGCGCGCGCGCGCGAGCGAGCAGGACAGCACACGGCAGCCCCAGAGGAGAGACGGAGAGCAACACCATATACCTCCATCCAGGGGGCCCAGAGCCATGTGCCACTGCCACAGGACACGCAAGACACAGCGACCCAGAGGAGAACGGAGGCAAACAACCAAACCTCACCAGGGGGCCCACGCTAGCCGGGCCCCACGGCAAGCCACCACAGACCACACGACAGCGAGGTATACGGGCAAACACCCGAACCTCCACCAGGGGGCCCACGAGCCAGGCCCCCCGCAGCCACAGGACACAGACACAGGGCCAGAGGAGAGACGAGGCAAACACCAAACCTCCACCAGGGGCCCACGAGCAGGCCCGCAAGCAACCACAGGACACAGACACAGGGCCCAGAGGGAGAGACGGAGGCAAACACCAATCACCTCCACCAGGGGTTCCAGAGCCAGCCCCCGCAGCCACAGACAGAATCTAGTGACCCAGGAGGAGAGAGACGAGGCAAACACCAAACCTCCACCAGGGGCCCACGAGCCAGGCCCGCAGCCACAGGACACAGACACAGGGCCCAGAGGAAGACGGAGCAAACACACAAACCTCCACCAGGGCCCACGAGCCAGCGCCGCAAGCACACGACAGACACAGGGCCCAGAGGAGAGACGGAGTCAAACACCAAACCTCCACCAGGGGGCCCACGAGCCAGGCCCCCGCGCACCACAGGACACAGGACACAGGGCCAGAGGAGAGACGGAGGCAAACACCAAACCTCCACCAGGGGGCCCACGAGCCAGGCCCCCGCAGCCACAGGCACAACATCAGGCCCAGAGGAAGACGGAGGCAACACCCAAACCTCACCAGGGGTTCCACGATGCCAGCCCCCGCAAGCCACAGGACAGACACAGGGCCCAGAGGGAAGAGACGGAGGGCAACCACCAAACCTCCACCAGGGGCCCCGAGCCAGGCCCCCGCAGCCGACAGGACACAGGACACAGGGCCAGAGGAGAGAACGGAGGCAAACACCAAACCTCCACCAGGGGGCCCACCGAGCCATGGCCCCCCGCCAGCAACCACAGGACACAGACCACAGGCCCAGAGGAGAGACGGAGGCAACGCCAAACCCTCCACCAGGGGCCCACGAGCTCAACGGCCGCAGCAGCCACAGACAGACACAGGCCCAAGGAAACGGAGGCAAACACCAATACCTCACCAGGGGGCCACGAGCCAGGCCCCCGCAGCCACCACAGACACAGACCAGCCAGGCCCAGAGAGAGACAGAGGCAAACACCAACCTCCACCAGGGGGCCCACGAGCCAGGTCCCCCGCACACAGGACAGACACAGGGCCCCAGAGGAGAGACGGAGGCAAACACAAACCTCCACCAGGGGTTCCACGAGCCAGCCCCCCGCAGCCACAGGACAGACAAGGGCCCAGAGGAGAGACGGAGCAAAACACCAAACCTTCACCAGGGGGCCCACGACCAGGCCCCGCAGCCACAGACACAACACAGGCACCAAGAGGAGAGACGGAGGAGGGCAAAACACCAAACCTTCCGCCCGGCCCCCCAGCCAACCAGGCCAGCCGGGGACAGGCAAACCAACCGGGGCCCACGAGCCAGCCGCACCGCCACCAGGCCAAGGGGAGAGAACAACCCCCAGTCACAGCCAGCCCCCGCGCAAGCACACAGACACAGGCCCAGAGGAGAACGGAGGCAAACACCCAACCTCCACCAGGCCCACAGCGGAGCCCCCGCACAGACAGGGCCCAGGAAACAGGAACAATCCGCGGGCCCCGGCACCGCAGCCACAGACAGACACAGGCCCGAGGAGAGACAGAGCAAACACCAAACCTGCCCACCAGGGGCTTCCACGAGCAGGCCCCCCGCAGCCACAGGAACACAGACCACAGGGCCCAGAGGAAGAGACGGAGCAAACACCAAACCTCCCACCAGGGGGCCCACGAGCCAGGCCCCCGCACCACCACAACACAGACACACGGCCCAGAGGAGAGACGAAGGCAAACACCAAACTCCACCAGGGGCCCCACCGAGCAGGCCCCGCAGCCACAGACAGACACAGGGCCGAGCAGAACGAGAGGCAAACACCAAACTACCACCAGGGGCCCACAGAGCCAGGCCCAGCAGCCCCAGGACACAGACACAGGGCCCAGAAGGAGAGACGGAGGCAAAACAACCAAAACCTCCACCAGGGGCCCACGAGCCAGGCCCCCAGCACACAGGACAGCAGACACAGGCCCAGAGGAGAGACGGAGGCAAACACCAAACCTCCACCAAGGGGGCCACGAGCCAGGCCCCCGCAAGCCACAGGACAGACACAGGCCCAGAGGAGGAGACGGAGGCAAACACCAATACCTCCACCAGGGGCCCACGAGGCCAGCCCGCAGCAGCCACAGGACAAGACACAGGGCCCAGAAGGAGAGACGAGCAAACACCAAACCTTCCACCAGGTGGAGGGGGCCCACGAGCCAGGCCCCCGCAGCCACAGGACAGACACAGGGCCCAGAGGAGAGACGGAGGCAAACACCAAACCTCCACCAGGGGGCCCACGAGCCAGGCCGCAGCAGCCACAGGACACAGACACAGGGCCCAGAGGAGAGACGGAGGCAAACACCAAACCTCCACCAGGGGGCCCACGAGCCAGGCCCCCGCAGCCACAGGACACAGACACAGGGCCCAGAGGAGGTTTTGAGATTGCACACGAGGTCAAAGTTTCAGGTCAGAGCAAAAGCATCACAGGTTCAGATGCGATTGCTGTT
Source organism: Chaenogobius annularis (assembly GCA_015082035.1). Taxonomy (NCBI): domain Eukaryota; kingdom Metazoa; phylum Chordata; class Actinopteri; order Gobiiformes; family Gobiidae; genus Chaenogobius; species Chaenogobius annularis. The sequence continues at coordinate 844,038 of BJKM01000346.1, read as the reverse complement.
CCCTTTTTGTTTTTTAAGAGCGCAGGCCACTACCCTCCCTTTAATGCCATGCTGTGGAACATTCCAAGTAAAACAACATCTCCATGGAAATGATTGCGTCAAGAATCAGCTTGTGGGAAATGCTTTCGTTGGAAACTGGTGGCGAGGGGGGGCTGCCGTTTGGGTGCACATTTATAAGCAGACAGTGGTTTGGTTGAGTTTCACTTTGCGGCTTTCAGCTCAACCCTGAACTTTTTGCACACCGCTCTGTCAACATTTATCGGAAGTTTGTTTGTGTTTGACATGATTTTAGAACAAACACGTTACTGCCCACACGTGTTGTGTAGCTAATTTAAGTATCGCTGAAAATCATTTTGGTAAGTTTGCATTGTTTTTAGATATGAATTTTGGTCATATGTCGTAGTTTCGATCCGTCGTCATGGCATCTCTGGTAATATGATACGTAAGAAAACTGCATGTAATGAAAGTCTATATAAGATGACTAAGATATGCCTGTGCACAAGAAATTATTTAACATATAAAAACAAAACAAAAGTACAGAAACATGCAATAAATACATAAAATAAAAAAATAGAGCTGGCATTTCAAAATACAAGAGATTTACCGTAGTATAAGAAGATGTGGTTTGTCACGTGCTATTTACTCTATGTTACTAAACTGCCATTAACAAAGAAGAAGCTTGTAAACCAGACATCAGAGGCACTCTTTAGTATGTAAATATTAAAAGTCCTTTATTATTGTATGGACAAAGAAGTAGTACTTGGCTACTGTATTCTGGTTCTGGTGGATTCATTGGTAAACTCCAAATGGATATGACGCCGATTAGAGACAAAACTGAATTTAGTAGTAATATTATGCAAAATGACACATTTTTCCAATATGTTTTCTTTGATATCTCAAAAGTAACATTCTGTATCATATTAAGATTATATAATTTTCCCATGCAACCTATTTATTTTAAGAGAAACGCTTACACTGCTGAAAAAGAACGTATTACCATGACATTAAGAAACTGTAAAAATGGTAAAATTGGGAGAGAGAACCACATTACGCACTGAGATGGAGCAAACATCTGAGGACTGAGGACGTCCAACACCGTCGCTGGACTGGACAACTATAAACCGTGACGAGGGGGCCTTTTTGCTCTCTCACACCCGGGATACTGGGCAAGTCGGACTGCAGATGGCGCTGTCTCTGCTGGTATGAAACCAGGTCACAGCAGCATCACATGACACTTTGTAAAGAGTCAAAACTGCAAGGTAAACAAACAAACGGGTCTGAAAAAAGAACCTTTTCAAGTTAATAAATGATCAGAACAACCAAATAAACCTGGTATGACTAAAATGTTATGTTTTTAAGGGGTTTTTTTGGAAACAAGTCGGTGTAATCCATGAGGAGAGTTCAAAACAATCACCAATACGTGTCAAAGAAAGACGCTTCTTACTGAGAAATACTTGCTCACATATTTTCAAACAAATAGTGTGTGTTTAATATTGGATTTTCCTTTTTTTTTCTTCAGTGAGATAAGGATCTTCTTTATACGCTGACGTTTACTGTACTTACAAAATGATACGTTTTTATGGACACTTAAAGACACAAGCATCACCCAATCACTAAATGTGACTTTATTCCCAATTCCAGAACGATATGATTGATTAGTGACTGTCCAGCAAGCCTGCATCAAAACTTGTAACCACTGAAAAACTTAAATGTGGCCATTATCAGATGGCAGGATGTGGCTGTGCTCTTCCTGCACATAAATGGTGTTAAAGGCTTACTCGCTGGGTCGTATGTACTTCTCAGACATTTGGACTAATATAAGAAGGCTCATAAACCTATTGGGTCTGATCATGGTGGTTTTGACACCTCCCACACTGAGTGCAGCTCCGTCAGGCACAGTTCTCACTCGCACAGAAGAGGAAGTGCAGTGCTGATGCAGACATGCTCGCAGAACGACCCATTTGTTTCACTGTTTTCTTTGCCCAAAATGCTCTGCTGCTGCTTGGAGTCTGGAGTCATGGTATGTGCACTTTTTAAGCAAATTAATGTCCTTAAATGTATGATGCGTTACGTTGTGACGGCCTGACTTGTATTTTTGACCACAACAATACATGCAACTGGTGGTCTGCACAGGTTTGCATGCAATAAATGTATTGAAAAAGTGATACAAAGGCTGTGTAAAGCACATTTCATGAGGTTCAATGCACTCTGCATTTGTGTGGTCAGCAAAAACAGTCTTAACTGTCTGCCTTGTTTGCCCTTTTTAACTTCTTCTTCTGAGCTGTTTGAATTCTGTTCTAAATTTACTATGTTTTATATTGACATTGGCACAAGATCATGCTTTGATCAAATCTATGCATAAACTGTGCTGTCAAACAAATATACTGAATATCATGTTATTAATACATGTTTATTAAAACAGTAATGTTGTTAAAAGTCTATTCACTGTTCTAGATTGTAAAACCATCCGAATAACCTTACTCATTATTTATAGAAACGGTTCTCTCAGTAGATGTTTAAATGTAATGTTTCTTCAACAAAATGGAGACATGTTCTCGCATTATTTCTGTTCTGTTTCATTTGAAGGTGCACTATTCAAATTTTCTCCATGGAAATAGCATTGCCTGATTGTCTGATCTAACTCAATCAAGACAAGTAGGTTACCACCAGGCCAAGTTACAGGTCAGCTCTGTGGAGAGGCACAGTAAATGCAATGAAAAACACATAGAGGATGTGTAAGTTTGATGCTAGACTGTGGAACGTTGATATCTCGATGGAGGCAAGTAGCAGGGTGCGAACTCTCCACCGGAAAAGTTACACAGGGCACCTTTAACTAAGCCAGTTTTATGCTTAGTAATGTTTTGAATCTTATTTGTTTCAGCTCTTGAGGCTTACACTTGTCTCGAGCGTTATGAAGCAGAAGGAAGATCCGTTGTGCTGTCACCAGAACCAGGGACCGAAATGCTCTCTACAGCACAGTGGAAACATGAAGATACAAAAGTCGCAGAAATAAATGTGACTGTTCCTGAACACAGGTTTTCTGGCAGAGCGACAATGGACAAAACAAACTACAGTTTAATCATAAAAGAGTTGAAGATCAAAGACTCTGGGAAATTTACTTTCGTCTCAGCGGGAGAAACACAAAGACCAACATACTGCATCAGACTGCGGGTCCAAGGTGAGACTAATGTGCAAAACTATATTTAACTCTAGTGTTTCTGTTAAATCAAATGTTATCTAATCATTTGAAAACATAGCTGAAGTTGTTTTGTTGTACACTTGTTTGTTCTTGTCATGCAGTTGTCATAAATAACTTTGCATTTCTTTAAAGTGGACATATTACACTGTTTTGGGGCATTTAGTATTGGACAGTTACATATTTAGAACATGATTTTACATTTTGTTTGTTGTAAACAGCAACATCTATGTAAAAGGGCTAAATAATAGAAGCGTGTCCTTTGACTTCCTGTGCAAAACTGCAGAAGCCCCGCCTCTTCATAGTGGCAATTCATTTGAGCAAACAGAGGACTTCAAAAAGATAACCTCATGTTTTTCTGTTTTAAAGTATTAAAAATAGTGTGTGACCTGTAAGAAAACACACATCTAATCTATGGTGAGGGGTGAAACCGTTTTTTTTGGTGGAAAGTGAACAGTCATTGTTTCCTTTGTTCTTCGTTCTATTTTAGATCGGCTGTTTCTGAGGGCGGTGTTTTTTGCTATAGACACATCATCTATAAATGATCTTGTTTTTGGGAAACTCTGGCAGTTTCTGTTTTATTTATGTCAGCTCTTAAAATGCTCTGTTTTCCTTTCCACTTAGCTTTAGATTCAAATCAAAATGTGTTCTATATTTCTATATTTATCATTTGTATTAAGCTTTTAGTTTAGACCTCCAAAAACATGTTCTGAAATGCACAAGACTCTAATATTAGTTTATTTAATTGTTAGGTCTTCTCAAATGTGAATGCTTCTCCTGAATGGGTTTAAAGGGGACACAGTATTATGCTAAATCAGCCTTGTTATAACGATGTGCCCACTCCAGTGAATCAGAATCATTCATTAACGGCCTCACAACAAGTTGGAGGAAATCGTTTCTGGTACAGCAAGAAATGCTTCTTCTGTGTCAATTACAGAAATAACCGAAAATACATATGTTTACAAAACAACACACACACATTCAGTTGCAGTCAGCTAAAACAGAGTCCAGATGACTACAACGGAATCTTTTTTTAATTTGACTCATTTGGACGTACTGGACCTGTAGCGCCTCCCGGAGGGCATGAGTGTGAACATGTGAGTGCTCAGAAAATGCCTGTTTTCACCTAGCCCATACCTCCACCCACTTCCTCCACTAACATGGGTTTATTACAACAACATAAATGTACTCTGCGTCATGTAAGATTCAGGAACATTGTGTAGCCTTTTTCAATGATTAAACAATGGAACTGAAAATCCATTGCAACAATGAAGAGGTCCATTCTGCATTATACAGCATAAAGTCAGTGGTCCCATTTCTATTACTACGCCTTCTTAGATGTAAACTAATGAGCTACTTATGATATAGTTTATTACTGTGATATGTCTCCTTTAATTTGTTTAATTTGAGCTGAATTCAAAATCATAAATCGCAAATCTATCACAATCCCAATAGAGAAAAATCATATGAACTATTCATCCATGATGTGTTTTATTTAACTGTGTGCTGTGACATGTATGTGACTTGACGATGTTTTGAAAGAGCTGCAGAATTAAATAACACTTAAACTCTGAATCTACTTTTACTTTTTGTCTCTTCCAGAAGTCTTGACAAGTCCAACATTGACCGTCATCAACACCACAAAAACCTCAAATGAGTCCTGTGTGGTCTGGACAGAGTGCGGCTCAAAGTCTGTGGAAGACGTGAGCTACAGGTGGACAGTGAACAACGGCAACTACGAGGGATCCAGGCTGCAGTACAAGTTTAAACCACAAGAGGGAGACATTCACTTGACATGTTCTGTTTCTAATAATGTCAGTGAGGCGTCTGCGAGCGCTGACGTCAACTGCCAATCCTCTGAGAAACCTGATAAAGGCACGTAAAATTGAACTTTATCAAACATGTCACAATTGGGGATGTATTTCACACTAATTATACTTAAGTACATGTATGAATAATGTTCATTTTAGTATTTTTGTCAGGATTACAAGTAAAAATACCTTTTTCATCACAAAAAACAAGTAGGCCTATGTTTCCAAAGGCACCATCCCTAAAGAAATGTTTAATACATTTTTTATAGAGTCAGACTAACAAACCTATTTCAATCAATCCTCAAAAAAACAAAACAAATGTAGTCAAATGTCAAAACAAGCAAATCATTTCTGTAAATTACCAGAAATGAGCATGATAATCAGTCAAATTTCTGCCATTATTGGAATCTATCATGATGTTTGCAGTTCATTTTAAATTTGTAATTTAAACTTTTCCTCAGGTTTGATTGGCGTCCTGGTCCTAGCAGTGATAGGCAGTGCTATAATCATCATCATTGTTAGTTTGGTTTTTGCATATCGTCGCCACAAAAAAGCACAAAGTGGTAAGAGAACAACTGGCACATTTCTTTATTTCTTTTTCTTTTCTTAATGACATCTTTAATGTTTATAACTGTAATCATCTGTTTAGTCTCTCAATATCTTTCAGAGTGCAATGATGAACTCACCGTGTATGCAGAGATTGACGATGTTACAAGTAATAAAGTAAGTGCTCTTGAGAAACAATAATGAAAAAAACGACTTATAACTTAGTATAATTGTATTTGATCCCATCTAAACTTCAATTGTTTGTATTCCTCATCAGGTTGTAATGCCTTGTTCTCTTTATGACTCCGTGGAGACCAAACCCGGCACAGTCCAACCATATCCAAAAGTAAGATCAACATTATAGTATTCATTGACATTACCAATATTTAAAAACATACTGTGCGTTTTGTTTCCCTTCAGGCGCAGACGGTGTATGACCAGATTCAGTTCAGTCGAATGCAACATTGAACCTCGAGTCAAGACGGTTAGAATGGAAAAGTGACTTAAAATGGACTTGAGCTCTTCGATCTGTTGTCAAGAAAACACGCTCCTCTGATGCTTTACAGAGATGTGCAGTCTGGTCATTATCTCCCAGAGTTGTTTGTTTTACATCCAATGTTTTACAACAACATGGCAAGCGGCCTGTTGCCATGGACTGCGAGTGCGTGTCCTTTTTATACCAAGCTTGTCTGGTGGATTTTAATGTTGTCCAGTTGGCTAAAGTGCAATGCAACATGTTTTATTATTTGTTTTAAAAAATTGCATGTGCTCTTGGTGGCCCTCTGGTGGCTCAGGGGCCCAACAGCTGCTTAGTGCCGGTGATGGGAAAAGTGAAGTTTCATGAAGCAATGAAGCCTCAGAGCCAGTCACAAAATGAAGCTGTAAAATACTTCCATCTACTGGGAATTTGAATGTGCTACAAAAAATATATCATTTATTCAAAAGATTTTTACACCAGTGTGTGTGAACCTTTGTTGACTATAGCAACACCAAGAATATTTCATTTGACATGTTCCCTTTAGCTCCAACCAGGCTGCACAGTCTGCCCATCACTGCTCAGTGCTGCTTTCCCTGCATCACTGAACCAAACAAAGCCCTGTCTGAGTTTGGCTTGAGACGCAGAGGAGGGAGTAACCAGGCAACAAAATGTGAAACAAGAAGTATCATTTCAAATATGCATTAACACAGATTGTTGTATATTTTGTAAATAAGATTATATCTCAACATTGCGTTGGTAGTGCATTAAATACAATGTACATGTTTAATTAACACACATGTTTATGTTAGAGGTTTATTAAAATGTTTATAATATTACATTAAAAGGCATCTACAAATGCTAGTGAATGCCTTTAAGTGGATAAACAAATGTGTTAATACCTTATAAATAGTTTACAACGGACTCTTATTTGCAAATGTTATCCATGTGATTCTTCTCTGTATTTTATTTCTTATTCAAGAGTGACTTGATAAAATAAACATATTTTTTGTACCAAATAGTTTTCAAAACTGTGTCAGTAGTTAAAGAATCAATAGTAAAGCAATTTTAATGTTGTGCTTTTTCCATTTTATAGTTTAAAATAATGTAAGAAAAATAAGTCATAACTAATGCAGCGAACATGCTTTAATCCATGAGCAGAAACCAAATTTCTGCTCATGGAAGAAGATGTTTCTCATTGAAGGCAATGTGAGCGCTGAAGATGTTTGCACCTTAAAAACAAAGAGGAGCACTTCATAGGTGACTGGTGGAACTGAAAGAAAACTCTGCACGGCCTGAACCTGCAGGATGTGCTCGTTTAGTGAGCAACAACTTCCTGTTTTGCAGCGTTCAGACTGCAAACACAAAAGCACTGCAGTGAAGGTTACGAAGGTGCCTCTACATCAGCTTTTACAAGTGTCAGGACCCGGCTATGGCCCAAAGACTGAAGACTGAAGACTGAAGAATGAAGAAACAAAAAATACATACAAAAATATATACAAGTATGGTGCAATAAGGTTCAATTCATTTAAAATGCACAATTTTGTTAAAAAAAACCAATCATGTATATTTATATACTGATCCAGCAGTCCAAACGGGAAAAATAGTCTATTTTCATAATAAATTAATATAAAAATATGAATATTTCACAATGTTTCACAGTTGTAAAAAGCCTTCAAACTGTTACATTTACAATGTATTCCACTCTTTACATTTTTCTTTTTACCAGGAGAGTCCCATTGAGAGTCTTTAACTCATGTTTCCCTCATGTTGAGCTCGCAGAGAATACCGCAGAGTTACTCCTGGAAATTAAAAAAAATTTAATAAAAAAATACTATTAGAAGTGCACATTTGGTCATAGTTGAAAACAAATGTCTTACGTGGAATATATGTAAATAGTGTACAAATGTGTGAGACGGAAAGTATTTTTAGTGGGACTAGTTTTACTAAACGGATCACTGGATGAGTGATTGTATTAATTTACCTGAAATGTGAACATTTTATTAGCATATACAGCATTTTTTGACACCAGCGACTGCAGGTGGACATTAGAGGTCAAATCTTTCATGAAGGTCAATATTTCCATGATCAATGTCCTGGATTTAAAGTTAAATTAAGAAAAGTGGTAAGTCTATCAGAGAATCCTTTTTCGCCCCTGAATTTACTTAAAGATACATGTAACCTCCCCGATCAGGGTCCGCCACCTGCTCTTTGGCCGAAATGTTCCACAGCTTGGCATTAAACTGGTCTATCTTGCATTGAATCAATAATGGCTGATTCCTTACAAAAACAAACCTTCCTTCTTCCTCTGAGCAGGGTTTTCTCTCCTCAGACCTGACCTCTTGTTGCCACGGAGATGGCTACGTCTAAAGCTTTACCGTGGAACATTCTAGGCCAAGCAATATTGGAGACAAGCATTGACCTCCATTGGAAAAGTGAAATGACGCACCTTTAAGCATGAACTCGTTTTTTTCACTTGATTTAAGATTGATTGAATTACGTATTTTGAGTTTTTGAGTCAAACCATTTGCACGCTCACATATTCTAAACAACAGAAAGCACATTTCTCAAGTGTTATTATTAACGCACCCAAATTCATGACATCATAGTGGACGGTTGCGTTTGGTTTGGTTATGCTCCGACCCTCACATAGATGGCGCTATGATTACAAAGATAATACTAATGCATTTAGCACATCTCACCTCTTCCGTTTTAGATACGTTGCACATAGAAACGTTGCAGCGCCTAAAAGAAAGCCCGGCACAAGAAATATAGGATCTCTGCTGATGAGTTTGGAGTTATCCGGAGGGGCCGGGGTAGACGTGACGGGAAGAGGGGGATCTGAGCAAAAAACACAATCAACTTTCACATTTACGTTCAACACATCACAACACTGTTCCTAAAGATGCGCGCACTGCCTTGAAAGTCCACACTTTGACATTTAACCTGTCTATCTTGCATTTATTCAGTACAGTGTGTTATTGCTAAAACATATTTGTTTGTGCGGCATCGGCTGCTTTTCTCTATGGAAATAGGTTGGTTTAGTGCCATACTGCGGAACATTCAAGGCAAAACATCAAAAAAATGCTGCAACTTATTATTTTAGTCGTCGAACAGTTATTGCTTTTGTACAATGAGCTTTTTAAAATATTTTTTTAACCAAATAAATGCTGAATATGGTGACTGAAGGTTGGATAAGATTATTGTCGAAAGTAAGAAATGGTTTGTGCTTTTTTATTGAATAATGCCGCTGTCTTGCTATAAAAGTTGTTTTGTTTACAAAGAGGTAAAAGAGTGCAGTGCTAGAGGTACAAATTGTCTGCACTGTGTCCCAGTTCAATTCTAGTGTGTCACCTTGTGTGTTCTCGATACATACAACATAAAGTAAGTCAGTGTAATGAAGGTAAACGGCAAAGCATGCAATTAGAATTGAAAAACAACAAACCTCTAAACAGACATCTAAATTTGCAAATGATTACTCTTTGGATAATTAGAGACATCTTTACACCTGGTTCAACTTCCTATTGTCAAATCAAAACCAATTACAGCACCAAATCAGGACTCACAGAGGTAAATATGTCAAGAGCATTCGGACCACAATATCGTGACCATTTAGAAGTAAAAATATATCACTTTTAAAATCTCCAAAATGGTAAGCTTCCTTAGTTATCTGGCTGTTTTTTCACATTAACCTGACTTTATCATTCTCAAAATGGATTTGATAAAGTTAGAGGAATGTTGTGATCCATTAGGCAGTGTGGATGAAAGAAAAGTTTTGCCAAGGTGTCAAAATCACATGTTAAATTGTTCTAACAAATACATTTTGAGTCCAAACTTCCTGTCAGTTTGTTCTCACCTTCACATTTAAGAGAGACGACGTTTGTGGCGTTGTCCGTGTTTTTCTGGAGACGCAGGTGAACTCTACAGCGTCTTGGTTTTGTTGAGAATGACGAAGAGGCATTTTCGGGTCTCTACAGGTTTGAAAGTGAGGGTTATTTTTCCAGGACAGAGAGACTCCTGGTCCGGGGAGAGCAGCGCAGAGACAAAAAGCAGAAGTCGTCTGCTGGTTTTAAAATGGTCTGGATGATGGGCTGCTGCAGGTGCTCTAAAACAGAAAAAACGATTAGTGAATGGTCTTTTTCAATAGCTAGACACGTTGAAACATTTTACATTTTTCAGTGAATAATAAATTCTAATTTGTTTTTTTTGCATCCAAGAAAAAAAAAATGAATTTGTGCCAGGTCATTTATGGTGATGTTTAAAGAACATAAAAGCAATTTTTTGTCTTATATGTTCTTTAAACACCCATTTAAAGTAAAAAAGTGAGAAAATGAGAGAGCATGCAATGAATTTCTCTAAAAGTCAGCCCAGATTCCACCAAACTTCTAAAAGAGTGAGTTTTTGATATGGTTCAACATGCAATGGTTCAGTGACAGAAGCCGACAACCCCTCAAACCACCACTACTGTAATGAGTGAAGTGTCTTGCCCAACAACACAACAAGCAGAATGCATAAGCAGCTCCGGCCTCGTGGTGATGGAACTCTCTGAAAGAAGGTCAAAAGGGAAGAGGTTCATGGTTTAGCAGCTCTCAGATGAACGGATACGTGCTCAGATCACGTGTGGTTTATATTCAGCCCTGTGTGTGTTGTGGTGGAGAATTCTACTGAAGTCAACTAACGGACTGTGTGTGTGTGTTGTGTGTGTGTTGTGTGTGTGTGTGTGTGTGTGTGTGTGTTAGCTAGACTCAACTGAAAATGTAAAGTAGGAGATAAGTAGTGAAATTAACCAGACATGAGAGTATTTTTTTTTTTTTTAAATCTTATTTTATTTTATTTATTTTTATTTATTTTATTTATTTTATTTATTTTATTTTATTATTTTTTATTTTATTTATTTTATTTATTTTATTTTATTTTATTTATTTTATTTATTTTATTTATTTATTATTATTATTTTATATTTTATTTTATTTTATTATTTTATTATTTATTTATTATTTATTTTATTTATTTATTATTTTATTTATTTATTTATTTTATTTATTTTATTTTATTTTATTTATTTTATTTATATTAGCTTACTTTAGGGTTGTTAATCATCAAACATTTCTATCAATACTAAAACTAATGTCAAAACAAGAATTTATACTAAAAAAGGTCTTGAAACTGTACAATATGTGACCTTGTGGGAAAAGATTTAGAATTCTCTTGAGCTTTGCCAGAACTAGTATAAGACAGATGGAAACATAAAGAAAGTTCTATTATTTTATGTGGAAAATGTCAGTCTATTGTCTAAAACCTTGACCCAAAGAAGAGCGTTTTTATTTATTATTGAATTGAAAATTGAGTTTGAAATGTTACCCTAGTTTGCACTGCATTTAGACATCTTTAGACTTCCTATTGGACATGTATAAAAGTAACATGGCTCCACCGTACGTTTGTTGAACACCTACGTTTTATGTTGAGTTTGATTTTGTTCACTGTATTGTGTTTTTCGGAGTTGAGGAGATCCACAGTGTAGGCCATTTCATCTGCACTGCTCACGTTGTGAATCGTCAAGTCCCCTGGGAACAGAGGACAAACATGCTTTATCTATAAATGTACAAATGTCACGCCGCTTTACACTTTAAAAAAAATTACCCATATAGAGTCATTACATTCATATTTTGACGTTTGAGAAGGTGATTAGCCAAGAAAATGGTAGAATTAGCCTTTTGAAATTGGAAAATTGCAGTTGTATGTTGAAAATCTCTGTAAATACTCGTCCCATCCACATGAAGCCAAACTGGGACAAAGAAAAGCCTGTTTTCTGTCAGAACAAATGAACTCAAGTGAAATCATTTTCTCACAATAAAGACAAAAAGCGACAGTATTATTCATGGCAAAGGCGAGCTTGTTGCCAATACAGCGACTTCACGAATCCTTAAATAACTAGTAACGAGTAACTTTTCTGCTGGGGAATACACTACCTGCTTGTCTCCATGGAGATGTTATGTCCTCAGTATGGCATTATGCTTTTCTGTTTCCAAGTTACGGGTCAAATCAGTATTTTTAAGCACAAAAAACCTTTGTAATGATATGTAACATGTTTAATGTCATACTGTGGAACCTTCCAGGCAAAGCAATAGCATCTCAATAACTGTAAACAAGCATGTAAATGTGGTGAGGAAACTATATTTTTATAATTTAAGTTAAATGTAAATGTTTTTACCATGAATTTAGCTGTTAAAAAGACAGATTTATTGTTTTGTATTCTTACTACGAGACTGACATTTACTTAAAATGTCTTTGTCTTTGATGACTTTATTTCTTCTGTAACGAAACGAACTTCCCCTTAGAGATGACTAAAAGTAATTCTGATCCTGACAGAGATAACCCTCCAACAAGAAATGTTACGCACTGCACCTTTAACACAGAAATTCCCATATTTCCCATGTTAATATTCCCACTGTCAAAACTGTGAACGCTTTTGTGTTTACAAAGTGTACAATGTTCAATTCAATAAAAATATCACAAACTGTTCCTAAGTGTGGAGCATATGGATGTCCTGATTTATTTAATGAAAATGTTTGTGTTACGGTTATTGCGAGTAAAACCGTCTCGATTTAACGATTATTCAGGATTATCGAGAGCAATAAAACAGTGAAATCTTTCATTTTCTTTCATTCGCAATGTCCAAAACGTTCCTATTCCTCAGGTTTGACCAGCTGTACGAAATCAAACTTTCTGAATGGCAAAATAAAGTTAAATGTGACAAAAACTCTATAATTAAACCATACTAATTATTATTTTGGATGATTGAACTAAAGAGACTTAAATCTGCTTCAAAAATTGTCCCGATTATAGGTTCCTACAGTTATATTATGACGATTAACTGATTCATCTTTGAAAATATCTACCTGTAATTTTATTCAACTGAAGTCTCCCCCTGTATTTATAAAAGTGGTTAAGATTTTCTTTGTTATTGAAGTATCTCGCGATCCACGTGGTGTTGGTCCAAATCGACCATGTGATCGATGACAGTGTCCACTCGGGATCGGCTCCTGAACGCAGCGTGACAGACTTCCCCACGTAGGCTGTCACAGGGGTGAGGTCAACAGCCCGAGACCCTGGAACGCATGACACACACACGACACACACACACGACACACACATTGTTAAGAAAGCAGAAGTCTGAGGAGGAAGAGAAGTTTCAGCCGCGCTATTTTCGTCAAAAATGTGACCTACACCCTTGTGTTTGACTCATACTTTGGAGTTTTTGTAGAATTATGGGAAATATATTGACATTTAGATAATATTGTGAATGTTGTTTTGAAAATGTGCAAACTGTGAATTATGAGTATATAGTTTATAGGGAAAATGCTGCTAAAAAGCTGAAAAATAAATGAAAAAGTCATGTTGTAACATTTCAAATAAGTATATATTGTAATGTTTTTGTGATTAATTTAATAGACATTGTATGATAATATGTTTACAGACATGTTTTAACACATTTCTGTAGGATTGGCATAATATTGTTACTCCCAAAAATATTCTGGTGTTCATTTTGGTCACTACTGCTCCAAATTTAAGTTTATTGTTGTTTGGACCAGAGCTTTTTTCAAATATTATAACACAAATGAGCAGAAACAACTTGCACCACATCACAACTGATATTTTAAGTGGAAAAAGTGTAAATATTCACGAAAACACAGTGAACAAGATTGGATTTAGGATTTAATGAAAAAAAGAAAAGAAAAGTTGCCTATTGATTTGATTTGACAGTTAATAACACCTTTATTCTGTTGAATTATTGTTTAAACTCTCACAAAATTGTGTCTGTTTTGAGTAAAATGTCGCTTATTGATGACATCACAGCAGGATTCCATTGTGGAACTCGGCTCCACTTTTAATTTTGACATTTTTCTCCACAAACTGCACCTTGACTGATGTAAAACTACGATAAACGTTTACCACAGAGACTATTCCACCAAACTGAGTACAAATTTGAAAAACATAAGAACCTGTCACGTGACCTTTAAGGTTTATTCTATTTTATATACCCACTTTTCGCCATGAAAATTGTACTGTTCTGCCTTGAATATCCCACACTATCGCGTCAAACTTATCTAGACAAGCAGATGGCACCAACAGGTCAACTTACAGGCCAGTTCTGTGGAGAGGCGAGCCCACACACAATAAGAATATGTGTTTTTCAAGGTTTTCTTTTTGCAACAGAAACACAAAGGAATATATAACTTAAATACCATACTGTGGAGCATTCTTGACAAAGCTTTAACATCTCCATGGAGACAAGCAGGCGCTGAACTCTATGAGAACTTTTAGCATTTGCTTCATCCGGTGTCACAGGGAAAACGTTATCTGGAGACTTTTAGAGAGTAAAATGTGCTTTACAAAAACGGTTGGATTGTTCAGTTGGGTTTTATTTGTAATTTAAACAATGTGTAATTAGTGAATAATTATTTTGAAATATAACGTGATGTTTATGTCTCATGCTTTTCTATTACTTAAAAAGAAACTAGTCAGCTTGTTCATGACAGCCATCGACATTTTGTAAAGCACACTTCTGCATTGCCCTAAACAGAAGTGTACGTAAGGTCATTGGACTTTAAAATATGTCCTGTTTTATTATTATTGTGTTCAATTTACTCTTTTTACTGATCCTGAGTTTGTTTTATGTGGTTTTTTTCAGCTAAATTACAGTTTTGCCTTGACGTATTATCAGCTGAACGTTCCTCTTACTGCACATTATCTAACGGGAAAAAAACGGTTGACATTAAAAACTAACTAACTAAACTAACTTTTTACTTTTCTGTGACCAGGAAATTTGAAAATAAATAAATAAATAAATAAAAAGCTAGTCGTTTTGAAGCCAATATTGATTTTTGTATTTAGATTCAGGCCCAGACTTTTTTCTCAATAGCTCTGAAAACAAGCCATATTTACAGGCCTCAAAATAAGTCTTTAGTTGACCAAATGTATCCCAATTACAAATCCGTTAATATTCAAAGGACATTTACAGTACATCTGATTATTTAATACGTTTACTTCCTCAACAGTGTAACGGATAAGCTACACCTCAGCACGTGAAGGGCGACACGCGTATTCATGTGAAGATGAGAAACTGTTCTTTTTTCCATCCCAGCAAGCGAACATATATGCAATTTTAATTCCTCCTTTCCTCTGCTGTGTTGTGTAGTTGAAAAATATGAAATTAAATCTTACCTTCAAGAAGAAGAGCAAACAGGAGCAGCAGACTCATTGTTTTGGCAGTTAAACGGCGAAAGATATTCGTTTTCCGGTTAATATCAACTTCCTGCTTACTAATTCTAGTCCTGGTTCAAATAATCGCATCTGAAAATTATTTTTAAAGCTGCAATTGACTCGTCAAAAAACAGTCTCCCGTTGAGACTTTATGCGAAAGAAAGAAAGAAGAACAGGAAGAAGGAGTCACACATGGTGGTTACAGCAAACCACACACCAACACATTCAACACTATTGCAAGTTAGAGAAGAAAGAAAAGAAAAAATTAAAAGTCTATACCAACTATAACTAGAAACGGCAATGGCAGGAAGCCATTGAGAGTGACTGCCTAATGCAAAAAACAAAACGCACTTTTTCACACATGTATATAAAAACACGTCAAGTATAAATATGTCTCACAATCAGTGCTCACTGATTTGTAGGTGCAGTCTTCTTTTTCAATTTCTGCACATGTTCTGTACATGCCGATGATATCACAAAGCCCTAGTTGCCATGACGGTCTGCATAATGCATGGCCGTTTTCTGTACAGTTGCAATGACGATGATGTCACAACCTCCATCATCACCAACATTCCGCCATTCTAAGAGATAGGGAAAATTTTAAGACGAATCCTGAGAAAATTACAAGGCTGTGGATTACCTGAAAGCAAGTCCAGGAATCAGAAGAGAATTATCTACAACCTGAACTTCGAATGACGTAAATCGGACAAGGAATGCGACCTGTGCGGCCCACCGAAAAACGGGGATAAATGTGGAAAATATAATAATAATAATAATAATAATAATAATAATAATAATAATAATAATAATAATAAATATAATAATAATAATAATAATAATAATAATAACTAGAAACTGCAACGGCAGGAAGCCATTGCGAGTGACTGCCTAATGCATGTCCATATTCTGCACAGTTGCAACGACGATGATGTCTGCATAATGCATGGCCATATTCTGTACAGTTGCCATGACGATGATGTCGCATCGCCCCAACATTCCGCACCAATCATAATGGCTATATTGTAATAAGTGTTGGAAGGTGTGCAAATGATTAAAATTTCAAACCAATCAGATGAAGCATGTTTGCGGCAGAATTATTATTATGTTTGTGAGCATTAATTGCGCCCATGCTGGCCAATAGTGAAAAATACACTATAGTTCCCGAATCCCGAAAAAATTAGTTTCCATAACGATTATGTCACATTGCACGCAGGAAATTACTGACATGTGGGTGAATGAATATCCAAATAAGTGACAAACATGTGTATCACCAGTGTTTATTTGCCTTTAAGTTTTCCTTCAGTCACCATCAACCAAGTGACACATCTAAAACAAAACGCACCTTTTCAGACCTCAATATAAAACCACAAAATCACAAAAAGTATAAATATGTCTCACAATCAGTGCTCCCTGATTTGTGGGTCCAAATTTCCTCCTATACAGGATTGGCTGGCATATTCTGTACAGTTGCCATGCCGATGATATCACAAAGCCCTAGTTGCCATGACGGTCTTCGTAATGCATGGCTGTATTCTGTACAGTCGCTATGACGATGTCACAAAGCTCCAACATCCCCCAACATCCCGCCATTCTAAGAGATAGGGAAAATTTGAAGACGAATATTGAAAAAATTACAAAACTGAGGAATACCTAAAGCAATAGGAGGAATCACACGAGAAATATCTACAAACTGAACTTTGAATGACGAAAATCGGACAAGAAATGCTACCTGTGAAAGCCAAGAGAGATGGAAACATCCAATGTTCCAAGACGAATCCTGACTAAATGACAAGGCTGAGGATTACCCGAAAGCAAGTTCGGGAATCACTAGTCAATTATCTACAAACTGAACTTTGAATGACGTAAATCGGACAAGGAATGCGACCTATGCGGCCCACCGAAAAACAGGGATAAATGTGGAAAATATAATAATAAAAATAAAAAACCCTGGAACTACTGAGGAATACCAAAAGTAATAGCAGGAACCACACGAGAAACAAGAATAATTGTTATGTTTGTGAGCATTTATTGCGCCCCAGCTGGCCAATAGTGAAAAATACACAATAAAATAAATTATGAATTATTATTATTAATGCTGAACCCTTCGGTGTGGAGGGTCCGAGAGGCCAAACTACTTTTTAATTTTTAAGATCCAGGGCACGTCAAGGAATGCTCTGCAGAATTTCACTAATAAAAGTCAAAGTAATGTTGATGCATTCCTGTAGGTGGCGCTAGAGCACCAATCATAATAGTTGACCGTTTATTGTTATCAATAATTCTGATTCTGATGAAGATGATGTCACAAACCTCCAACATCCCGCAACATCACCAACATTCCGCCACTTTAAGAGATAGGGAAAATTTACGAATCCCTAAAAAACTTATAAGATATATGACAAAAATCGGACAAGAAATTCGACCTGTGAAAGCCAAGAGAGAGGGAAACATCCAAAGTTTGAAGACGAATCCTGAAAAAATTACAAGGCTGAGGATTACCCGAAAGCAGGAATCACACGAGAATTATCTACAACCTGAACTTTGAATGACGTAAATCGGACAAGGAATGCGACCTGTGCGGCCCACCGAGTTCTGTAAACATTCTGTAAACATACCAATGCATCTGCTTTGAGATGTCACTGCTTTGCCTGTAATGTTCCACAGTCTGGCATTATTAGACACATGTATCTATTTAATCCTGGGTGTTTAATTGCTTAAAAGTGCCTTGATAAATGGCGACCTCTCCACAGATCTGACCTGTAAATTGGCATGCTAACACTATCGACTACCCTCTTCATTCACACAAGTTTGAGGAATCCTGGTTCGAAGGTCCTCTCCCCTCCGAGCATCAAAAACATCAACACCCGATCTGTGATGTCATAGGTCGAGGTCCGGCAACATTTGCTAACATCGAACCGAAGACAACTCTCCTGAGAAACCCTGGCTCTTTTTTTTATGTTTGACAATGCAAAATGCTTTTGTATGAGATTACACCGTCTTATTCGGATAAAGGAAAAGAGAAACGTCTATTTTCTGACCATGTGTTGTCACAAGGGAGCTGCAGGGGGCGCTCTTCTGCTAAAGATACTTAATTCTGCTTCAAGTCCATACATCATCGTCAGATTTGTTCTGAGCATTTCTACCGTCAAATCACGTTCATTACAACAGCGTGCTACATTAGCATGTCAGAAGAAGGGTAGAAATTATATTGATCTCATGGTATTCCAAATGTGCCAAAGTATTAAAGGTACTCAAGAGCATGTTCAAACAATGACAATATAAAAATAATGCATATTTGTCCTTTAAAAGTTCTAAATATTTCTTCATGTGTACCTAGAGAATACTTTCATATATGGTGTAAGGTTTACTGTCTATTCTATTGCAACTTTTGATTGGTAAAAAATTCTGACTCGCAATTAATACAATGTAATTTTGTCATTACAGGTCAACAATGTTTTTAGGACTACTTTGCGCGCCATTATTAGAAAATGTATCCAACGGAATAAAAAAGACAAACACCATGTATAGCCCACAGGGAACAAACAGCATTTAATAAAAAACACAATTTCAGTGTAAACAGTAGAAAACATTTTTTTTTTTTAAACAGCTTAAAAATCAGTGGAATAAATGAAAAAAAAAATTCAAAAAAGAAAATTGCTGACAAGACAGTGTAACATTCATCACTCTAAATATTTCTAACTGCACAATTGTGAAGTCCACTCCTGGCAATTTGTAACAATTCAAAACCACAATTATTTCACTGACAACAATTTTGTTTTAAACGCGTTTCGTGACTCCAAAACGCATGTACAGTAAATGTACAGTAAACGACGCTTGTGGCAGCCGTTCAAAAAGGGGAACCTTCATTGTCAATTTAACGATACAATCATAAATCAGTAAATTAGCAGAACAGGATCATGTTCTCAATTTATCATGTTATTAAAACTTACAATCACAAAAAGCTTAAAAAAAAAACCACACTTATATTTTGATAATGTTGTACAATTATTCAGATTGTTTAAGCCAACAGAATTGAATTGAACAGATTGAATAGAAGAGGATGGTCTGTTCTTTCAAATAATCCTCATTTTTTGTCGTAAAACTCAACCTCTTGAAATGGTCGCCACACATGAAATGATTGAACTCAACAAAGTTGTAATCGTAGCTTTGTCTTCTGTTGTTTGTAGTGTTCTAAGCAACTGTCAGTTAATTTCAAGCATTAAAACTTTTTCATTTGTATTGAATTGTATTGGTTTTAATTAGTATGTTAGACTACTGATAGCCATTATTTGCATTAAAACGTTATTGTAGCTGTTTAGTGTTATAATAAGACATAACACAATGCCATTTATAGTCTACTCTGTCTGTATTACTCATAATTTGACGCACATTTAAGCATCATTTAGCTGTGGAACAAAAATGTATTACGGCAACATTGTACAAAAATAACCTTGGCCGTTGTGACTGTGTCCAGCTGTTCTGCTTTTCGTCCCGTCCTAGACAGATGTCTCAGACTGGAGCTTCATGACAAACTTATGACTTTTAGGATCCACAAACTCCTCCCCCAAAGCCAAAAACGGGAGCGGCGTTACGTTCACGACGAGGGAGAAATCTGGGCGTTTTAAGGAGAAGACCAGGCCCTGTCGAAGAGCGGAGGTGACGGCGTCTTCGCTCACTAACGTCCACTGACGCCCCCTGCCGTGGTCCAGGTACTGCAGGGTGGGGCCCAGGGCCAGGTAACGCTCCAGGAAGGCCTAAAAGTGCCACATAATTTAAGTTTGTTAGGGTGAAGTTTAATGTCCAGAGGAGAATGGTCTGTACAGAAGGGATAATGTACATAAAATAAAATTGCTTTAATATTTTTTTCTGCAATACATTACCAATATAATTTTCACAACCGTTGACACAAAACGTAGTGACATTAGTTCATTAAAAAATATATATTATGGAAAAGAATTAACTTTTTTTTTTTTTTTTTTTAAACTTTTTTTTTTTTTTTTTAAACACACAAATATATAATTATAACCTTTTCACATTCATAAATCTATCCATGGGGTTCAGTTTCTTGCTTAAAAGATAGAAATGAACAATTCAAAACAAAATCTTCTATGTGCCAATTCTTCATCACACCGAAACCCTGTACTGCCCCCGTCTTTGTGAGTAAAATTAAATATTTTACTCACAAATCACCTAAAACAAATACAATATAGTTTTGATATTCAAGACGTTTTGGGGCTGTACCCAATTCTTTCATGTTAAAAGTCCAATCTGTTTTGCCATAGCACAGACAAAAGCAGGTTTAATGGTCAAAATGAGCGGTTTATTCTCCGCGAAGCAGGAAGTCTGCCTTTAGCATGATAGTTACTGTTAGCTTTATCAATAGCCAGATCGCAAAACTCACTCTGGCCTGTGAACAATGTGAAAATCGCATAGAAAACCCATCACGGTGAGTAATTAGGATGCAAGGAATGCGTTAGGAAATTGAGTAACACAAGTAGACTGCTGCAAAGAGTTTGAAATGAACTAGTTCTGTTTTTAAGACCGTATAAAACCCCCAAAAACGGTACAGCACCATTCATGATTAGTTATTATCCACAAAAACAAACAGTGTTGTCCAGTAGAAACCACAATGTCACACGATTGTCCTGTACCTTGGGCGTCATGTTGTGCGTGATGCAGAACTGCAGGTGGTTGATGATGCTCTCCATGGTGTGGTACGACTGCTGCCTCGTGGCACGGAGGTACTTCTGCATAGCGCGGGCCATCGGGGCGAAAATGGCCTGGGCGGCCTCTCGCGGGTCCATCACCTCCCGCGGGTGTTTGGGGGACGAGGGAGTCTGATCGTCCTGGTGACGCTTTATGTGAGTGAAGGCTTCCTCTACTGCCACCACCAGCCTGGGAGGAAGGATGGAACGATAGATCAGATTAGATTAGAAACGGCAATATAATCATGCCATTTTATTTTATTTTAAACTCTTTTGCCTAGTTTTCTATTGTCTTGGTGTTATTTGTCCTGCTTCGTTTTTTTTTATATTACTATTGACTTTCATGTGAAGGAGAGTTGAAAGGTTTTGGCAAAATATCCGATTGCGACTTTTCTGGCAAAGTTTGCGACTTTGATTAGTTTTGCGATTCATATTTAATTGTTCTGTTCAAAGTTTAAACATTTTAAACATGACGAGAAGTATTAACATCTGAGACAAAAGGGAAATGCATATGAACTGTTAAACTATTACAAGAATCACATGCTTTGTGTGGTTAAGGCATTTGTTCAAAACTACAGGTTTTTTTGTAATATTAGAGAATATTTAGAGATTTCGATTCGATTACAAACGCAATACATCTGGATGCCTTAATGTGAAGCACTTTGGTGTTAAATGTGCAAAAAAATACAATAAATACACAGATTTTTGGATAAAATTGTAGAGGAATTTAAACTAAATATTTTGGTGCCTCTAAGCAAGCAATATTTTGATCAATCGTACGGCAAAGCTCCAGCGAGGACGTACTCTCCACATTTAAGCATGTAGTATATTCATTCAGGAGTAAGAGCAGTTTGGAAGCGTATTGTGAGTGAGGTTTTTTTTTCTTCTTTTTTACCTGGCTTTGCGTTTGCGGACTCTCCGCTCCATCTCGGCCTCTTCGTAGTAATACTCGTTGTGGGAATTGTCTCGTCTTCGTGCGGCGGCTGCGATCATGGCCCGGGACTGTCCGGTGGAGTTACCCGTGGTGTTTTCTGTGAATATAAAATAAATACAAATATATACGGTGGAGCAGGGCTCAGTGGTAAGTTGTAAGTATATCCTTCTTATAATTGTTAAATGTCAACAACGGTCATTCGGTTGTGGCAATAGAGGCATTATTCATATTTCATTGAACATACACAGTAAAAAAAAAACATCACAAGTTTTTCTTTTTTACAGTATTTGAATAGAATTTTGGTTATGTGGCAACAGCTCTTTACCGACAGGTTCGACTGCTCACGTCACTAAATCACAAGTTAACATAATTCTGGGTTTTCTCTAGTTTGCAATGTAGGTGGTCAATAATTTCACTTCCTGGTTGGACACGCGCAGCAGATACGCAGTGGCTGTTGCCTAACAACCACATTGTAATGCAAATAAGAACCAATTGTTTTCTATTTTACACAATAGTCGTAATGACAAATAAATTACCTGTATTTTGTTAAATGCTTCATCAAAAATGTTCCTTATGTATATATGCATGCATGTGTACGTATACATACATACATACATACACACACACACACACACACACACACACACACACACACACATATATATACATACATATACACACAAATATATATACACGCATATATACATATACACACGTAAACATATTTGTATATATGTGTATGTATGTATACATACACACACACACACATATATATACACAAAACACACAGTATACATATGTGTATGTAATATGCGTACATATGTATATATACATATACACATATGTATGTATGAATATATATATATATATATATATATATATATATATATATATATATATACACACACACACACACACACACACACACACACATACATATATACGTGTATATATACACACACATATATATATATATATACACACACACACACAGAGACCATTGTATTATTGATTTGACAAGATGTTGTTTTGTACACTATAATGGTAAATCCAATAAAAGCTATATTGCAAAAACAAAACAAAAAATCCCATGTGCATAAATGTCTTACATTTTGGATGGAATTTTGTGCTTCTTGATTGTCCTGGTATTTTTACAGAATGTTTCATACCAGAGACAGGACAGGACATTTAGGCTTAAATAAATATATATGTTTAGCTGTTAAAAGCTTTTAAAAGCGTAATTTTATGACTACTTTTTTATTTGTTTTGTGATTTTAATGCATTACTGCCTGTCCTATAAAGCTCTTTAAATTACTTTGTATATGTACAAAGTATCTACAAATAAACTTGCCTTGTCAAAATATTTACAATAATTACTATCACCCAAAAACAAAAGTAGTAGGAGATAACTATGGCAGCCTGCACTTAAATAGTTATTTGTTAGTTATAAACAAATAAGTGGGTATATAGTTTGTTACACATATTGAAGGGGCCCTGTACCTTCTCCGAGGCTGTAGATCTTGAAGGCGGAGGTCTTTTTGGAGAGGATGGACTTGGGCAGGTTTAAAACGGCAGGATTGTGAACAGGAAAGTCGCTGTAGTAATGGTCCAACACCCAGGCGGCTGCTCTCTGGATGCTGCAGACCACAAAGAGGAGTTGAGGTTAAAACAGTTATCTGTACAGCTCTACAAATGCTGACGAATGCAAAGGACTTGCAAAAAGCATTTAAGTGTCTTTTTCTACAGTTGAAGTACGAGGTATGACTTGAATAACATTGCTAAACAGTTTTGCACAAAACGTAATGTATGTAGATATCCTTTAATAAGAGCGTGTAAGTGTGAATAAGCATTTGACAGGAACAAAATCCATTTTTCCAGAATAAAACATGTGGTACTTTTAAATACTCCTTTTCCAACATTTAAGCAGTAAGAATTCCCCACTATGAGACAAATAAAGGTTAAATTAAAAAGGTGCACTATGTAACTTTTCTGGAAGGGTCTGCCATGTGCTCGTCTCCATGGTGATGTTATGTTATTGGCTGACGCAAATGATCAATGCCACGACAAACTAAATGTATCCCAGTAACAACAAGGTCTTCCATCTGACAGAGACTTACTGGATTTAAAGTATAAATCTTAAATAGTCAGATTTTATTGATGCTTTTTCTCATGAAGTTACATTTTGATTAGCCTCAATTTAGTCTTAGTTTTCATTTTGACAGTTGGACTATTACATTAAGGAATGAACATAATCGATTATTAATTATTGTGTCAAAAAGTATCACAATTAACAGCCATATTGCAAAATGTTCTTATTTCATGTTGACTTGTATCGTTGCTTTGCCTGGATAGAATGTTCCACAATATGGCATTTTATCTATGTATCAATCAATCAATCAGTCTATCAATCAAAGAGGACAGGCAGTTGGCCAAGTTACAAAATACATGTTTTCAAGTTTCTTTTGAGCATTAAAAAACAGCTGTAACTGAATGAATGCATGAGAGACAGGTGAAAGTGTCTGTGGTAGGCGTGTCTAATTTTATGACTCATTGAAACAGAGAATAATAGTTTTAATTTTGTGAAATGCCAAAGAAGTCAAAGTCCAGGAAAAGTCGTTGCATGACACGTGAAACGCTAGATTAGAGGCCACGCACACCGCCACACAGTGTACTTTTAACTATAATGGTCTATAAATGCTTGAAGTTACAGTAATAATAATCTAATTCTTGTGATATTGTACTGTCACAAGTCTCACAAAAATGTTGTGGACTGTCACAGTTTCGAATTCCAAGTTCCTTTGCCTAAATGCATGAATTTGTTGCAGCAGCAGGTAAATAAAACAAAACAGGGCAAATACATAGACAACGATCCTTTGCTCAACATGAAGAAATAAATGTTATTAAGCACTCTTATTTTATTATTTGGAATATTAAAGTAATGACTCGCACAAAAGGCTTGTCATGGCATGTCTTTGTGATTTTAATGCATTTTTCTCCTGTCGTGTGAAGCACTTTGAATTGCCTTGTGTACGAATTGTGCTCTACA
The DNA here is from genome assembly GCA_015082035.1 of Chaenogobius annularis. NCBI lineage: Eukaryota > Metazoa > Chordata > Actinopteri > Gobiiformes > Gobiidae > Chaenogobius > Chaenogobius annularis. The sequence goes on along the minus strand of BJKM01000346.1, from coordinate 819,064 downwards.
AATAAACTTGCCAAAAAGGAAAAAGTATCATTTCTACAATGCTGTCGTTTCTATACTGCAATAAATGAAGGAATATTGTGACAATATCGTATCGAGCATCATTACATCCCTATGTAAAGTGATGTAGGACCAATAATGGGCTCGACACACGGGGAATGACGTCGTTCCTTCTCCATTCATCTCCAATCGAACCTGCGCGACAATGCGAGAAACGCCTCAGAAGTGCCCGTGGAAACCTCACGTCATCCGGAAAGTTGAAAAACGTAGAGCGCGACATGTGAAGCTGACGCCGCTCGCTGTCGTTTGTCGAGTCCGTAAGTCTGTCGTGGCGTCTGAAACCGTTTACCAACCTGAGATGTCCCACGTTGTAGAAGCGACTGACTCCGTCCGTGGACCTCACCACCTTCAGGCAGAAAGCGGGCCGTAGGTGGCGCACTTCCAGCAGCACCAACGCCAGGTACTGAATGAACAGGAGTGCATCCACCAGCGACGCAGCGTATCCCACAATGCCTCTGTAATCCGTCTCTCTGGGCTCCAACACGCGCACGCCGTAGAACAACCAGTAGGAGGCGACGAAGAGGAAAACCAACGCCAGCAGCAGGCATCGGTAGACGAAAAAACGCGGGAAAGAGGCACGTGGCGGTCTCAAAAACAAGGCCCAAGTGGAGATGAGGAGGATGAGGAGCTTAAAAGCCAAAGAAATGTACAGCCCTTCGCAAGGAGTACCACACGGGTCCAGCGAGTCCCGCCACAAAAGATGGGGCAGAGCCAGGAAAGCCAGGGGCGTCACGAAGGCAAAGAGACCCAAAATGGCCCCCAATGTGAGACCGAGGTAGCGCTGGCAGTGCAGAGGTGTCGAGTCCTCAAGGTCTTTAGTGATTCGGGTCAAATCCTCCTGAGAAACGCTGTCCACAGACGTGCCCGTGACGACTGTGGTGGTCTCGCCCCAGTTATCGTCCTGAGAAGAAGAGAGGAAAAAAAACACATCAGAAAACACTAAACTGCAATTTTATTTATTATTAATATTATGATTTTCATATAGTTCCCAAAGGTATCACGCCAAGTTGTCCAACGACCAGGACCAGACCAAACTAAATCTGTTCTCAAATGGACCTAAACTAGGACCAATTGAGGACTACAATGGGAGTACGGGGCATGTTTAGGGTGGGTTTCCTCAGGGCACTCCCCTTTTCAATGTAAAAAACGGTAAAATCATCCAGGTAATCCTGACCAAGTCAAACTCAAAGCTTTGGAGATGGGTCCTCGGGCACAGTGGCACCGACACATTGCCCCGGTGGCACTGGTTTAAGGACGGGTCAAATGAAGAGAGAGCAATTCCCTCTCACTGAATCTTAAACCTGAAAAGGATATGCTCCAGCTGCAATAACAGACTAAAGCAATTAATATTGTTTGAATTATAATTATTTTTATGTGAATTATTCAATAAACAAAACAACATTCTGTCTTCCTGAGGACAATTGAAAAGGAGATTGATAAATCTTGTACGCCCCAGGGAATTAGGACTAACACAAGCACAAAACTCAAATGACTACTTTGGAACTTTGTACTTTTGTTTTGTTCTATCACTCCGACTGACTGAGGGTCTTCAGAGAGGTTGTAATACTCAGACTGACCCTCTCGTCTCCTCTGGTGGACTCAGCGTCCAGCAGAGGTTCTCCCGGAGGCTGCAGACCCGATTTGTCTCGGCTGCTTCCATCACGACTTTTAGAGCTCCGATGTCGGTCTCTCCGCTCTCTGTAAAAACAAAACATGACGAGAAAAGGTTCATTCAGTTTTTATTTCTAACACCAAAACAACTCCACGCACTGTACTCTCGGTATTGTTTCTTGTCCATGCAGAATGTAGATTCTTGCACATTTTAGGGTTAGTTATAAAAACATCTCAAATGTTACATTCTGCAGTATTTTTTTGAGCATACACTTTTCCCACGGAATAATACAAATAATAATATTGATACTGATTGCAGCATAGAAAAACAAATTCATTCTTTCATCTTATCTGCTATTATTTACAACAGTATGTGCCAAATGTTAATGCATTTTTAAGGTGATGTTACAGTATAATGTCATTTCCTCATCAGAAACATGGAAAACCAACAACAAGAGTAGTTTGAGCCCTTTTAACCCCTCAGTGCTGACAACAGGACCTCCATACTTAAACAGGTTTATACGCTCTGCTGTCTTACCTGTGTTTCCTGGAGCTGCGTGAATGGGACGACTTGTAGGAGAAGCCTGAGTAGGTGGACTCGTTGTCCATGTCTGAGGCTGTCGGAGGGCGGGGTTTTCGGGCCCCTGCTGCCCCGGAGCCCTTGTCCCAGGCCCCCACCAGCTGAGGCTTACACTGAGTGAGGCTCTTGGTCGACAGGGCCAGGGGCAGCCGCAGCAAGTCCACTTTGTTCCTGAGGGAATCTATCTTGGAGGCCTAGAGACATAAGAAGGAAACGATGTGGGTTTAAGACAATATCAAAACTTTTCTTGACTAATACTACTAGCATATATTTGTGGCGTATTTGAAAGGAAAAAAAAATGCAGTAAAACATAAATTTGTTCAAAATGATTCAATATTCATTCGTCATTATACGTGATCAAGCGGACATAGTTACACGCCGATGATCGTCTTTGCAGTTCTGTCCCCAAAGCACTTTCTGTTCATATGTGAGCAAATGATTAAATAACATGTAAATGGGGATTCTCAAACAGGTAGGCAGTTTGGTGACGTTACAATATTCTCAATCCATTTTCTTACGCTTCCGCAGCCGTCTGAGCAGCAATGCCCAATATTCTACTGGCCAGTGAATAACTTAAAAAAAGAAATGATAAGCTATATTAATCTCCTCCTATATTACAGACTGAAGGAGAACATGCAAAAGACAGGACAGAAAAGCTGTGACCGCTCGAAATCGAACCCAGAACCTTCCTGCTGCAAGGCGAAACTAACCTTTACTCCACAACGCCACCAAACTATAGACATGGTTAACGATTCATGGGTTTCAGCTCCCCGTACGTGAGTGATACTTTGAGGACTTTGCCCATTCAAAAAGGCGACATGCGTTTGCATTTTCATCACTCTGAAACCTATGAATAGCGATGACGACTAGCGGAATATTTATTTTAAAATCACAATAAAAACACATTTTAAGCGTGACACATTGCAGAAAATCATGATGAAACGAGAACATTTAAACTACTTTATGCCAAATCTTCCCAGTAATGCAAAGAATATGCAAAAACGATAAAAACGGAGCTGCAAAATATATAGTTTCACTTGTCGAACGATAACTCGATATATTTATTATTTGTGACAGGCCTAAAAAACTCGGGAATACCGTCTTCTGTCTGTGAGAGTGGCATAGTTCTACAAAACTCTACGCGACAAAACACACACAAAAGTACAGTTTCAAAAAAAGGATGAATTGGACAAGTTGGCGCGACGGAAAACGGGCAAAGTGTTGTAGGAGGATCTGTCATAGCGTGAACAAAACGGCGACAAGAAAAGAGAACGATTGTTGAGAAACGCTGGCTCCGTGAACTGTATGAAAGCGCCAGTGTGGGGGCTTTGACCTGTTCTTACGCTTTGAAGGGGGAAAACTGGAGTGATTTATGCCAGAGAGACCTCGGCCAATAAAGAAAGACCCTGGCGTTTGCTGGAGTGTGCGTGAAATATGAGAAAATTAAATTAACCTCCAATAACGTTGAAGTAATTGAGGTTATACTATGATTATTGCTGGCTGCCATAGCTGTATTCCTCATATTTCTATTATTATTCAGATTATTCTTTTTTTAATTTTTTTTTTTTTAAAGCTACCGTCTCTGAATATTCTGTAATCAACATTCTCGAAGTCTAAAGTGTGTAAATGCCCAGGGTCGCATCACTTCTATGCTGTCAAAATGTACCTGTAGCTAAATTAAAGACCTAATAGGCTTTTAAATGGAAGTTATAAGATTTAAGTAGATTAAAAAAAGTGTTTTCGCTCCAGGTTTTGAGTGGCACGAGCGTAGAATGAGCACTCACGTCACTGAACTGAAGAGTATTCATTGTATTACATTCGCGCAACTGCATGGCGGCATTATTGAAACTCACAACTATGACGAAATTATTATTGAAAAGCTCCCGATTCTGGACCCGATTTGAAACCCAATAGTTTTAAATCCTAAAACACTTTAATACCTGCTGACCTGCATCAAGGCTGAATGTGCCGAGCTGTTGACGACTCACAAATCAATTGTGTTCGGATCGTAAAACCGCTGTGGACAAGAATTTCGAATGTGTTTTATCTTCAAAACAAAGAAAACACCAACTTCATAAACATTTAAGAGCCTTTTTTTTTTAAACAATATTTACACATCAGGATAACTGTGGACCCTGTAAGATGCATAGTGTATCTTTTGTGTATCTCTCATGTTTTATTTGCTTATACTGCAGCCACAGAATAACTATTTTAATTAAATAAGAGTAAGATTTACAATAAACACTGTGATAAGAGATGTTGTAGCTGCTCCCATTTATAAACCAAACTAAGACAAACAATCACTACTAGTTACTAAATGTTGATAATGCTAAAACTAGAGCCGCGCAGTAACTTATATTTGCAGTATTTTATCGCCATACCAGGCCTGCATTCCCCAACTGTCCCCTGTCGTCTCCGGGGGAACGGGCTCCGCCGCTACAATGGTGATGAATGAGAGGCTCGGGGTGAGACAAAATACAGGGGAGGGGGTTGTTTCCACGGGCAACAGCAAAATCACCCCCCACCTCCCGCCCCTCCAGTCGCCCAAGAAGTGCTTTTCGAATCCGGCCGAGTGGTTCACGGTGGGCACTTCCCACATAATGGCTCCTAATTTAATAAACGTCGTCCGCGTGCTTTACATTTTCCTCCGTTTCTTTTCACTAATGGGCTTCATGTGATTTACCAGTTGTTGTCAGGCGCAACAAGAAAATATACAGCTTATTTGGATTTCATACATTGAATTTCATCTTCTCAATCCTAAAACAATGAGTTATTTAATCAGTTCAGCTAAGAGCGTATAAAGAAGTAATAATGTGACCATTTTGGCAAAGGTCAATAATGGGTCAATGGTCAAATGGTTCATTTTGGGGTCATTTGGAAATAAGAGCAGAAAGACTTTTTTCCCCACATTTTGTAGTTTTCCTAATGAGAAAATAATAAATAGATTAAGAGATATTTAATTCATGTCTGGACACAATCGTTACCATTTACACTCCATAATCTGTTGTGTTATTTTACCATTTTCAAACATAGCTTTCTTTACAAACGTGAGTTGAGTTTGTATTTTGCTTGGATAAGACAATATTGGGATAATAGTCATATACAAATGTGTCTGAAAGTTTCATCGAGGTGTCGTGGGATTCAGAGTGATGAAAATCTAGCACCGTTGTCATAGCAATTATAATTAAGAACTAAATAACATATTTTGAATGGTAAACGGTCCTCAAATATCACCTTTCAACAGGAGGCTGAACCACATGAAAATACTGCCAATTGAAGTCTGGTTTATTGGGCCAATTACTAAATGTGTTCAAAATACTTGTTCTGGTTAAAAATAGGACTTGAACTGACCCAAAGGCCAACACTCTCAGGGGGGATTAAAAATATCTGGAAACCATTTAACTGAAGCTGTATCTGTGCCGTCTCCATACAGCCAGGCCACTCGAACCATCTGCAGAACAAAGCTGTGGATCTCACGGTCTGATGCTCCCACTGTAATCGATACACATCGATCACTTCAGATCAGACTGTTTTGTCATTTGTGATGTTATAGATTCACACGCTCCATGTGACTGAGACCACCAGGCCAGTGTATTAATGATGAGGGTTTACTTTAGGTGAGGTGACATTAGTAGAACCCAGTTCTCTGAAGCTTCTTGGGAGATTGGCCAACACACTTTATATGTTATGTATTTGTTGTTGCCTGACACAAACCAGTCCGGGCCTAAATGTGGCACTGTAGCTTATGTCCCACTGAAGACAAGCAGAAGGTGAGGTCCAGATCACAGCGCACTCCTCCGACATGCAGTAAATATCTACAAACGCGTAATGTTGTTTGGTGCCTGTGCAAACAGATGTGGATTGTAGTTTGTGTGTGGCCCGCGGTGGGGGCGGGGGCCCCGGGGCCCTCCAGGCCTGAGGGTGGCAGTGGGCCAGTGAGGCGTGGCCGCCTGGATCTGGGCCCTTTTACGATGCACAAACAAATCTCAGGTTTTACGTGCGCGCTGTAACTTCGTGTCCTGGAAAGCACTTGTGTCCAAACACTTGTTCGTAGAAACAACATCGCTCAGAGACGCAAACAAAGACAGGCGTGGTACAAACAAACTGTTGACCATGGCCAACTAAACTCACATGTGAGTGTGACCTCAGAGGAACGAGCAGACGCACAGCCACGGAACGCTCCGTTTGGCACCGTGCGTAAAAGCGCAACAAATCCACTGAGAGGGACTTTGCTTTCTGTGTGCAATGGACAGTCGAGTCAATCATGAGATCACACCGCCAGAGAAATGAAAGCTAATCGATAATGTGCGAACCCCCTGAACCTGTGAAGAAAGATTCTCACGGAAACAAAGACACAACACGGAACACGTACGGGCAAGCGAAAGTCACCACATTACACACTGTACGGGTAAGAAACAAAGCCTGTTGCAGACGCGTCTTACCTTTCTCCCCCGATGGAAAGATCAACACAAAGAGCGAGAACAATTCGTTTCCCCCCGCCGCCGCCGCCGCCGACCTCACACTTTCACACTTTCCCTGCGGCTCCGCGCCTTTCCACTCGCTCTCAGCGCGTCCTCGTTTGCGGCTGCGTTTCCCCCAAAGCTGCGGAGTCACACAAAGGACACACGCCTGATTCACGTCTGTTGCGCCCGAGTGAGCCGCGATGTCCCGCTGAGGGTCGCTCTGAACCGGCTCCTGACCACACGGAAGAGAGACGCGCCGCTTCCGGTCCTTTCAACGTAAACATCTGACCAAGAGTTGTAAGAATGAAAACGAAACAAATACACTAAGTAAATGGCACTGCAAGAAATACAAAATGCCCAAATGTGCACTAGACTGCCTATGCAAAGGTAATAAATAGCCTCCGTTGTAATTAAATATTACACTTATGATAATTTATTCACAATTAACCTTTTTAAATGATGCAAAAGTTGAATTATTTTGCTTAACATAAGGTTGGGCTCTGAAAACTACATAATTTGTCCTATCAGAAAAAAGGAAGCCTGCGTTTAAACAGACCGCAGTGCCATTTTAAACCAGTAGGGGGAAAAACCATGTCAATACAAGGTTCAATATAATATTAAACTACAAATATATTTTTATCCAGTTTTTTTTAATCTCACAAAACACATGACACGAATTCTTCCTTTCCTTCTGTGCAGCCAACAGTCTCACCGTTTTTAAAAACATATTGAGAAGAAAATAATTTATACATCCTTTTTTTTTTTTTTTTAATACATTTTTTTTTTTTTTAATCATATCTACAAAAATAAAATCAAATACGTGGACTACGGCTTTACAGAAAACCAAAAACATTTTTTTTTAAAAAAACATGTGAGTCTGATCTCTCTATATTACATGTGTGAACAAGATTATTTTTAAAAAAAAGACACAAAATAACAGTGAGATGTGTGTAAGCGTACAGTAGTTCGCACCGTGCAGGGAAGAGTCATTTTGTGCAACATGTTATATATAGTTTTTTATAAAAGGAAATAGCGTGTTTTTCGCCTTCTCGGCACCACAGCGCTGATGTTCGTTAGTGTACAAAAAGAGATGGAAAAATGTCAAGATACAAACGTGAATGTAGAGGTAGGAACTGGAAATGCAAAAGTTGTGTAAATGAGGAAGAGTGAGAAGTGAATTATGCAAAAATAGATCTGTAAAATAGTTCAATGTGCTTTTTTTTTCTTTTTTAAAACTTTTCAGGTGGAGGGTCACTCGTCTTCGTGTTGATTACATTTCTTTGCCTGGCACGTTCCACACTATGCCATTAAACGCATACATATCCGTGGAGACGAGCAGGTTACGCCATCAGGCACAAGTTACAAGTCAGATCGGTGAAAGGCGACAAATTCATGTTTTTTTGAGCACTAAAAACACCTGTGATTGACAAAAAAACAAAAAACAAAAAAAACACGTTGATACGTTGAATGCCATACTGTGGAACATGCCAGGCAAAGCAATGGCATGGTCTCATTGTGCCTGGAATGTTCCACAGCATGGCATTAAGCGTACCTAACATTTATTTCATTAAGAGTGTGTGTTCGTTGTGACTTGGCCCGGTGGCGTAATCTCCTCGAAAAGTTTAACGCCGCACTGTGGAACGTTTTAGGCAAAGCAACATCATCTCCATGGTAACAGAAGGCGGCGTGCCCTCCACCAGAAAAGATACGCAATGCACCTTTAATCTTATTTTGTGAAGTTTGACGTACTTATTAGTGTTTATTGGGCTCGTTTTGTGTATTTATGATTGGTTTTGTGATTTAAAGAAAGGATACGGAACATTTTCAGGTCTGACAAGTAAATAAACTTAACTACTAAAACAAGATAAACTTACTTGAACGGTGAAAGTGTAACTAAAAAAAAAACGACTTACATTTTTTGCTGCGTGGAAGTATTTGGATATTACTTAAAATAAAAAGGCAATCGTTTCGAGTCCTGGTCTGAGACGTTTAGATACTGAGCAGCCAAAATCAAAACGAACAATAACAACAACAACAACAACAACAACAACAAAACAAATGAGTGTTCCCTTCTGACATTGTCACTTTGGTTGAACATTTTAGCTCATGTAACAAAGGCAGCACGAGTGTTCAGCTTCAAAACGTTTCAACTTCTCCTTTGCCCAATAGTGAAAATCTTCCGTCAAAAGTGAAATGGTTACCGTAGTGACAGCGGTGAATAGTGTTTACGACGTACATAGCATCACTTTTGGTTTTAGTCTTGTCAGTTTTTGTTAAAGCGTTAGTATTTGAAACCAGTTCAAATATAATTTCAGTGTGATTGTGTCCAGCAAACACAACGCTTCTGTTCACAAACGCATCATTCTGGAAAAAAGCCCTGTTATTTATTGGAAGAAGAAGAAAAATTGTGTTGTTTGACCTTTTTCCATCAATAATAGTCCTTTTTTTTGTAGAATTCCTGATTTTCCTCATCAACAATTGCTGAATTTTGAGCTCATTTAAAGCCTCCACCACGTAACATTTCTTCTTGTAACGTCGTCCATTGAGATTGAAACTCATTTTACGTCATTCTGTGGAACATTCCAGGCACAGTAAAGCCTGTTCAAAGGTATTCTAGTGCAATGAAATGACCCACGATGACAATAATGCTGTCAATTTTCTGTATTTGTGGTTGTTATGCCGCATGGTGGAGCTGTAAGTCAAAATTACTTAATTTACAATTTAGGAGCTTTAGCCCGTGCCAAATTGACATACTCATACTGTGCCAGAAGATAATGTAGTATATGTTCATTCAGCAAAATAATCATTATTGTTAATACATTTGGACCAGAATTTTGACATTATTCTCAAACCCAAATGGAAAGGAAATTCAAACAACACAAATGAGTAAAAAAGTGAAGAAAAAAAAAAAAAGTAACTTTGTTTTGAGTGAATGTGTGAAAAAGGAAAATATGCTTTCGTTAGTGTCTTTTATGACCAAAAAAAAAAGTAGTTTTTTTTTTTTTTTTTTACCACAGTGCTAACTTATGTGCATATACTGGACTCTGTTAAATATATTCAAAAAAAACGTACTTGTCATTTGTGCAATTATTATTTTTCCCGGACAAAGCTACTTGGTAATGATCCCTTCTTGGCCCTTTTGAGTAACTCGGGGCGTGTTCACAGTACTAGCCATTGTTTTTTTTTTGTTTCGTTTTCTATTTACATTTACATATAACAGTGGAGCGGCTGAAGGATGCGCAGGCTGTTGGCAGCGGTCAAATTCAAGTTAAAAAAAAAAAAAAAAAAAAAAAATTAAAAGATTTACGTCGTCCCAGTCAAAGAAGTTTCCCGAACGCAAAAGTGGCTGTCTATACGTGTCCGATGAGTTATTGTGAAGAGGGATTTGCAGTATTTCAGTAGTAAAACGGTCGCGTAGTTAGCGAATGAGTGAATGAAGGCCGCGTCCGATTTCTGATCGCTTGCCTCCTTTGACTTCTTGATACTTTTGACAATTTACGGTAGGTGCAAGTGAATAGGAATAAAGTAACGAAAGCCCGGAACACACAGCAGGATTTTTGAGTCGTAAACACTTTTAGAAAGGCGAGACAAAAAGCGCATAGATTTAAAGTCTTAAAGATCCTCCGAGCACGAAAGAGTCAAAAACGGCGCCATTGTTATTCAGTAAAACGTGGATGAGAAACATATTTTGCACTGCACTTCTGTAGCGAGCGTGCAGGAGCCACTCTTTTGCCTTTTTCTCACATTAAAACCTTTTAAACAACGCCTGTTTAAACTGGATTAAAAGCGGATTACACTTGCGGTAATTTGCCGAATCAAACGCTATCTGAGAAGAGGACCTCTGCGGTTTAACTTTAGCGTTTCCTGAGTGTGTATCCGTAACCCCCGTCTGCCCCTGACGCTCTTGATCGTTTTATCCGGTTACGATGCCGCGACAATCCGAATCCTGAATTGGGCAAATTATCCACGACTGTGTTCCGAAGCTTAAGGAGTCAAAAGAGGCCAGCGAACGGAAACGGGGCCAAAAAATGTCAACACGGAGCTATTTTGTACATGCCAAAGATGTCTGACTTGAGGTTTGCGTCGCTCCCATGACCGCTCGCCATTTCCTCCAGGATCGAGAATAAAAACGACGACGCGATGTTCGTTAGCAGAAAGCCCAGTGCAAGTAACCTGAATTTCCGATCACAGTCCTTCGGCCGAGGGTGGACGTGGTTTGCAGTAGTGTCCAACTTGTCCCTGATGCTTGGAAGTTGCACGGTAGAGAGAGAGAAAGAGATGCATTGTGAGTAAAGTGCTGGGGTATTTACGGGTCCCTCGGATAATTCCTTTAAATTAATTATTTTAACATCAAGTCTGTTCCATTCATTCAACCAGCTCTTGGCGGCGCACATTATCCTTCGCACAGTCCGACTTGGTCCAACTCTTCAAATCGTCATTAAATGTAATTTTCTCTTCATGACTCGTCTCGCGTTCCTTCATACATTTCACGTATTGTCTCGTCGCTTTCGAGGCCGCGAGTCTGCTCCTCGCGGCTTCAGTCTGCTCCAGAGTGACGTCAGAAACCAGTCGACTGGATCTTCAGCTCTGAGCTTCTGTCTTTGCCTGGTCAAATCATAAGAAATGTGTGTTAGAAATGCAGCTGCGATTGAACCAGAGTAGTACATACAGGAAGAACTGACACCCAGATACTAATACTGAAACAAATATTGAAACTACATGTGTTGGACCTTTTCTGGATCGTTTTACAAATGGTTTCATCAGAATCAGGACCAAAACAAAACCAAATGATAATATTACATAAATGGCACTTGTTTATTGTGGAGAGGAGAACAGTTTTGCATTAAGATACCACTTCAAATCAATTGCTGACTGTAGAATAATTCAGATAAGATTATATTTACAGCTTTACAAATGTCATGTATGTAGAGTTAATTTGGTAAACAACAGTATTTTTGTGTAATTATACAAAAGTAAAGTAATTATTATGACGACTAAAACCAAGACTCAAATTACATGCATTTTTGTCAACTAAAACTAGATATTTACTCATTTAGATATATATATATATAATCTAATAAATGAAATGAAGGAACAATTGGAGACAAACTCAGACCAAAAACAAACCCAAAGAACACGTCTGTAGCGGATAGTTCTGTTGACTAAAACAGGATTAAAACTAAAGAATAAATTGACTAAATCTAGACTAAAACCTCATTTATAACACTGCTTTGTTATTATTCTGTGCAGTGGATGTTTTTGTTACGAGTTTGGACACAGACCATCAGCTGATCCGAGCGAGGGCGTCCTGGACACAGAGGCCGAGGAGCAGTCGTCGGAGTCCTGACTCGCGCTGGAGGCTCTGAGGTTCTGCAGCAGCTTCTGGTGAGCCTCCTCGATCTCCTGCAGGACACCACACACACACATACTCAAAACTGTGGAAGTGCCGCTTTAGGCCTTTGTTAAAGCTGCACTATGGAACCTCTTTGTTTGGGGTCTCCATAGAGCTGTTAGTGCCTGGAAAATTCCTCAATATTTAACATATACAGTATACCCATGGAGACAAGCAGGTGACATCACCAGGCCAAGTCAAATCTGTGGAGAGGCAAGCCGGCTCAAAGGAAGCATGCATCTTTTTCAAGGTACTTTTGCGATTTATTGTGCAGCTCTATTGTTTACTATTGGCTGATGCAATAATCAATACTGCAACAAATTAAATATTACACCAGCTGACATTTTATAGTTTTTAAGAGGAAAATGTTAGAAAAGGGTGATTTTATTAATGATTTTCCTTATTCAATCTACTGCAAAATTAGACTTGATTTAGTCTGTGTGTCTCACTGCGTGTGAGTTTGTTTAATGTAATTATCGTGTTAAAGTGTTAAATATTGATGGTTCACAATCAATTCCAATATCCTGCAGTGCTAATAAACACACCTGCAATAGAATAAATTAAAGATGCAGAACTTTAATGCCATAAGTTACATAGTTCACCTTTAAATATGGAAACTGAATAGGAAATCAATACAAATATTAGTGTACTGGATTAAACCGTATTCCTGGCACGTTTTGGATTTGTAGACAACATTATGCCGTGGTCAAAACCCCAAACTCACCCGCAAATGTCGCAGTTTATTCATCAACCCCTCGATCGTGTGGAAAATCTCGTCGACGTTTTTGATCACGTGACTCTGCGACGTCGCTTCCGATTGGCCCATGCCGTTTTCCCCCGGCGGCAACGCTCCCGATCGGCCGCGTAGGGACGTCGCGGGCCGGTGCTTCTTCATGGTCCGTCTGCGCGGCCGATGACATCACTTCCTGGAGGTGAGGGGGAAGCTTGTGGCGACGGGCGTGGCGGGGTCGGCGGGGTCGTCCGTGGCGCTCTCTCCGTGATCAGACGGCATCACCAAATAGAACGTGTTCCCTAAAGCAAAAGGCGCAGCTTTAGAAACGTTATAATACGGCAATTTGTCGTTCTTGGAATTATGAACGGACTATTTTACATCCAACTGAGCTTCTAAAATCACAATATATTTTAAAGTATTTTTATATAAGCAGAAGTGGGAAGTTACATATACTTTGGATGGATGAAACTGTTGTCGGACTGTGTACTTTTACTCTTACTTGAGTACTTGAGGTTTGTGAGTGCGTCTACAATGACAAAAAGCTTTACGTTGACAATGAACATTTGTGTTTTCTTGCGTCGCTCCTGAAGATATGACTTGAATTCAAATTTTTGTGGTCTATAAATATCAGATCTTGTGTATTTTGTCAAAATAAAATAAAAAACAATTTATGTAATTAACTTATACTAGTGGCACGACTCTAACCCGCTTGCCGATGACCTCCTGTTCAGAGTATAATAATTCGAAGTATTTAGAAGAAGAGAATAATGTGAAAAATAGGCACTAATATGAATTGCTAGTATCGGGTTTAGTTTAACTTTGAGTGGAGCTAGGTTTGTATTATGAAAAGGGGAACATGCACAACAACAACGACATCTATATGCTCTTTTGGATATAATATCAGTCTCCTCATTGCGCGTATGAGAATTGTAATAAGTGTGCATTTACTGTAGAATACAGAATATCTCCTAGAACTATTTGACAGTTGTAGACGAGTCATCATTTATTATATTTAAGTTTATAGTATAACTTTGCTCAACAATAAATTGATGTCATAACAACAATTAGTATAAAACCTTATAATGGCTCTCACTTGGGAAGTTATTCCCGAAATACACTCATTTACGATAGTCTAAACTATAAATCACCAGTATAAAACATATAGTTTCGGTAAATATGCAAAGTATTTTAAATAAATAAAACATTATACAAAGATTTGAACTTATTATTATTTAAAATCAAAAAAATAATGTAAAATCTATTACTATGATGGCAATGTAAGCTGCATTTATTTCAATAGGAAATAACAACCTAGTCATGTACTGTCATTATATAGAAGACGCATATGACATTATTAAGTTAGGCTCATAGTAATCATAGTGTATTGGTCAAGTCAGTAGGGTAGTCATAATAATCAGAGACATAATACTAATGGTCGAAACAATCATTGGAAATAGACACATTTTGGTGCTGCTGGCTATTAGAGTAAAGAGCACTCAGCTTGATGGCATCTGGAGACGAGCTTGTTGTATGGCGCTTTTGTGACAAAACCGATCCTCTTTAGACTTATTAATTGAGCAAATCTCTCAAATGACCACATGCTGTTGGGTCCTATCCAAGGTAATGGACCTACCCTTATAACAGCAAAGCGAGCAGATTAGAGGATATCAGCAGATCACTATGAGTAGTGGAAAAGGGCCATTATAAAACACCTGAAAGAATTACTCACTAGCCGACTCAAAACTAGGCCCAAAAGCTAGATCTTCTTCATAGGAGCTCTGTGCACGTATCCACATAGTATTGGAGCAATTAACGGATTTACATGTTAATAGCTAATATTAGCTGGTCCGTCTCATGAGTTAGTGTGTTGACTAAGTTGACACAGACTAGCTCATTATAAAACATGCTAAAAACGAAAACGATTCTGAATGCAAAAGTAAAAGCTTTGTAGAATAGTTATGAAACACCTACCCTATGAAGTGTAAGATCCTGGTTTTAAGATCCTCAACGTTAATTTTAACAATGCATTTGAGGTCCAAGCATATGGTGGGATATAATGATAATAATGTTATGAACACACTTTTATTTTTGACATTTATCTCTTAGAGATAAAAAAGTTTGCACCCCATTAGTATATTTATTAGCTTATTATAGTCTTACTAGATTATACGTGTTACTCGATATAACTACCTATCAAAATCTAATACCCTAACCACCGATAATCTACACAACCTCATAATCTCAAACCCCTAATCACAAAACGCATTATAGCGACTCAAACAACTTAGCACATTATTACTTTACAGACACTACCTCTCTAGTTGTACAATTATTCATAAACAAAAACTTATAATAACACACAGAGTATCATAGAATAGAAAAGATAAAATTCGACTAAGTCAAAATGCAGGATATACTAAATAGTTATGTTTCTATTTTCTCAAGCGTCGGAATCAACCATACTATATATACATATCTGGCATCATTATTATTGGTATTTTGCGAACAAGATAAAAAAGTACAGTAATCATCTCCCCCTGATTTCGAATCAAGTGGCTCAGAATACTCTTGTTTCCCTGTATTTGCGAACAAAATCATAAGCATGGTATCAAAGTTGCCGGGAATCATACACACGATTCACCGGGAGATCATACTATCTCATCAAAATACCGATTGAACACCGACTAAATCAGACAATTAAAGACGCGGTATCAATAAGTCCTTCCCCGCTTTATCGATCGACTTTGTTACTATCAAAATACAATTGACTTTTACTAGCAATTAATAAGTATCGAAACATTGGTATAAAGTTCATGGCCACTATATTTGTCACCTTAAAATATTGGTTCCCGCATCCTCTATCCGCTAGTGGTAAGCGCAACTCGAACCTAAGTAGGAGAGTTAAGCTTAATGCTCAGAGGATGTGGAGATGAGAGGTGTGAGAAGGCCGCTTCACTATCTCTTAGTAGACGGTGCAGCGTTAAATCTCGAGTGATTTAGGCTCATCGCGTGGTAGAGGATTTGAGGCAGAGAGTGCTAAAAAAGATTTGGATCAAGGCTGTGCCTCAGTGTATTGCCCCACCCGGAACAGAGCGAAAGAGAACAGATCCCCACCATCGACGCATTTAGCTGCCTCGAACCAGGGTAACGAGTAGCTATTTTCGAGACAGTACGCAGACACGAGTGATATTTGATATCCTCGTGTTGTAACTTCTGGGGTAAAAACATAGCGCTCAGAGCGGAAGATAACGGTACGTGCGAGTTTGAGTGGCGGCTGGAATGAGTCAAATAAAACAAAATAAGGTGAAAAGCGCTCTGGAAGAGAGGAATCGCAGAGTATGTATAAACCTGAAGAAGACGGCATAGAATATTATCTTCTGTGCGGGAGCTAGTCATGATAACTGAGAAAGGACTGGGCAAGACAAGCTAAAAGACCTAGCATTGAGCAAGATGGACCATATGTACATTTATCTCATACAACAAGTGACATTAATATAAAGAGTAATCTGCGTTAACGCTTGTGTGAACACAACTCACCCATTGGACACATCAAATAGTAAAAACAAAGGTGTCCATTATAAATTTGGATAGGTCATTGAGTAGATTGTTCTGACATAATCATATCCAGCGACGAGATAGTTGAATAACAGAGAAGACATTAAACATCATTGCAAACACACATGGCGTATATAGAGGGCAAGTTGACAAAAGAGTATATTAAAAGCTACAATACATATAATGTAATATAATGATATACTAAAATGTCTATGACAAACTACAATTAGCTATCATTAGGTATGGTTATTAGATAATATAAGTATATTAATTTTCTTCAGGATATCATTTATTATATATGACCATTAGTACATAGATAATGACTATCAATCACATGTTAGCAGGCAACAAAAAGAGCAATCAAAAATAAGTGGAGATTAACAAACAATATAGCCTTGTATCAGACAGCTTTTGAGGAACCATTTGAAATATGATACTTAGTGTGACATGTTTCATGTTGTTCATAACTTATGGTTATCGGTATTCATGTTCGCTATGGGCATCGTTCCACAAATTATTTCCTCACAATTTCATTATTTGCTTATTGAATTCGCGGCGACTCTTTGTACGTTTCAGATCAATTTAAAAAGATTTTAACTTTTTAAGGGTGCAAAGAATTAGGAAGGCACATCGACACACAAAGTCTGTGCTCGTCAGATATAATATATGGTTGTTGGGGTAGTAAAAAGTCTCGGTTTAGCATATGCCTATAGGATGAATACTAAAATTTGGAAATCACAAAATAGGTAGGAGAGCTCCATGCACTCTTCAAATTGTTTTTAAGTATTTGACATGTTTGTGATGATAGCACTTTTAAGAATTGAAGTAGTCCTTGTAATTTTATATGAATCTGTACTTGTATCCCATATAGCAGAAGTTTAATCAGCTAGAATAGTATCCATATAGACACACGTCAACCCATCAGACCATGCGTTTAACCTATAAAAACAACACTAAGACCATATTAGCGCATTCAAGTGTTTTAGTTCTCATCCTTTCGACATATTAGCGACCTGTATTTTTGTGCGAAGCCGAGTTCTTCACGATACCAGAATCTTGCAACTTTAGACTCATTCTCTCTCTCGTAACGGTAGAAATCTGCCCCCTGCTTGTCTTCATCGCTGGAAATCATTACTTTAGGCCTATAAATCAAAAATAATTTACGTTAAAACGTGACCTGTCAGCATAGAAGATGTTCCGAATGTGGTTTATTTGTTTTTAATGTTCTACCTCCATGGAGTTGTGCAGGTGGCGCGTTGCTACCTAGGAATATTACGCAATCTTGCATTACCACACGTCCAAAGTCTGTTGCCTGCCATTCTCATGATCTCCTTTGGTTGAACTCCATGTGTATTTTTCATACAGATGTCAATACTTCAGTCGAACAGGCTTTACGGGTTACTTTTCGCTCACCGGATATTTCGTCACATCCACGTTCGTCGTTGCTGAAGTTGAGAACCGTCTCCTGGGAGCCCCGGGCCGCTGCTTTCTCTTGCGAACGAGTCCGTCCTGCGCCGTTTGTTGGTGGGCGTCGTCGTTCTGGAACCTGACTCAGCGGTCGTTCCTCCAGATCTCGTAATATGAGCGGCGCAGATGTGGTTTCAAACTGAAACACAAAAAAGGGAGTTTATTTTACGGAAAGTCATCAGAGGATTTCACAAAGCATAATATTGATTATCATTTGGCTTTCTTATTCTCATCGCGGAGAACTTCACATACGCAAAGGACCCACCGAGCCCAGAACGTCTCCATATCATAAGCACCTATCACAGAGCACCATTGCTTACAACTGTATTCCAACGCTCCGATATCAACGTCCATCCTGCCCACTACTCCGATTATTCTAACATATATTCTTGTCATTACTTCGAACTTAAATACTGGGGATCTTCTGCATGTATATCAGTGTGTTATCTCGATAATACACTATATAGAGTCGGATTCAGGGTTAGTCCATTTTCGAGATCACAAAATAGAACATCAAATAAATTTCCAATTTAGTCATTTATAATGTTGTAGGAGAAAAGGTTGGGGAGACACTAAAGAACATTATCCTCTGTGTTGAAGTTATGATGAACATACCAAGAATTTTGGACTTATAGTTGGCTATATGTTTTCAGATGCATCTCTCCGGTTCAAGAGTCCTTATATAAGAAGGCCCAGTTCTAGCAGAGCAAAAAAAATACAAAAACACACATAACATGGACCGTTTTTAAAACAGAAAAAATCGCTAACAATATGGTTTAATTGCCTACACATGGTATATGAGTATAAATATCATAGTTCAATCTAGAGACTGGGATAAGAGACCTATCATCTGATGAACAGATAATTCATTCGTAAAAAGATAATTCAGTTGTGATAAATAACTTCACTTGAACACGTAAGAGGGTAATCTTACCAATTCTAGAGATCTACTTGTAAATGTCCATTGTGGCACAGTCACTGTGAGGATTATCATATTTGTGGTAGAAGAAAGTAATTTATCTGTTTGGCAAGATGAAGCTGACAATTGTTGATGCCAATGTACTAATGCACGCATACAAGCCCATCATGAGATTGGCTCAAGACATAGCTTGAGCTTTAAAATCTCTCACCATACTCATAGTTTAGGATGTCACCATTGTTTAGTCACCTACCACAATCACCAATGGGCATTCTTCGTATTTAAGTCTACTCGAACATTGATGCTGTGTATCGTATATTGGCTGCTAGTCCTCTGTCCATTTGACTATCACCACATGAGGGATAGTTAGAGTCAATCGGATGTTATGAACTGAAAACATATTGAATTACTCCACTGGCTTGTCCTCAACTCTCTCAGTTTCTTTGTCTAACACCATGCCGTCTTGCGCCTTTTGGCCTCCAGCCACGGGCCGCATCGCGCGCCTCCGCATGTGGGTGCAAGCATGGGTGTCGCTGAAGACAGAGTCGCGCGCATGAGGGGACTGTGTGACGAGTTTATTTTGTGTGAACGAGCACGTTTGCGTATAGCTTTTCCACAGAAGAGCGATGGATGTTTCTCTTGATCCGGGCATGCCAGTCTACACGAAAGGCGAAGAGATTTCTGAACAAAAGGAAGAGTGGCTATATATTATCTTGAAACTTCGAGGATCTATTTGTTTATGTAATGTATGAAAGCACACTAGTAATTATTAGCATTACCAATCCAATCATATTGAGCCATATAAATAGCCATGAACTACCGTTCTGACTCGTTTTCTTGACAAATGGATGAACGGTCAGTAAGCATATGGACCTATGCCATCTACACGATTTTTGTACCACGCAAGACGCAGTAGCAAATAAACTCCTCATGCAGTCTTACTCACACTCGTATATTACATATAATAGGGACTTATGTCTTTTTAGCAAACATAAACGTGTATACTGATTTCTTTTACACTGTGATTAACGGTTACTCACTTATTTTCCCTTATTGAAGTTGACTGGTCAATCAACTTAATCGTATTCTGCTATGGCCGTGGTTGACTTTGTGAGTACGTGTGTTGGAATTTTTGCATTATCCAGCAAGCTGCTGTGGAACAATGAAATACTGTGTTTATGGTCAAGAATATAGCATATCCGTATTTGAAAATCATTTTAAATATGTTTAAGTAAAAAGTCATCCTTTCATAAAGCGCAGATGTTTTTGCATATAAAACAAGTGTAATTTAAGCTTACGTGTTTTTCTCAGACGCCGTTCCTGCCACGAGTTCATAAATCTGCCTTTCTGTGGCGCTAATGACATACAGCGCTTTGTTGTCTGTGAATGAGAATCAACGCATTTGTAGAGTACAGTATCAAATTTGCCAAAAGTTTAAAGTAAAGGACTCAGGGATAACGTGCAAAATAATAACTACGAGCACTTGGAAATGAAAAAAAAAAAGTTTTTTTTTTAAAGCATACATAGATTAAGGTTGAATATTGTGACTGAAGGTTTCTAGATGGAGAATATTTACAAATAAAGAGTATTACTGATGAAAATCAGAAATGAATAAAGGTCTTTTTGTCCAGATAACAATTACGATGATCAAAATATGATTACAATTACTTTTTATAGCTCATTAATCTTTGCAGCCCTTACTGACATGAGCTTAATGTCAAACTGTGGAACATTCCAGGCAAAGCAACAGCCTCTCCATGGAGACAAGCAGGTGGGTGCTTTGTGGGTAGAACCGTCAGTAATGCTTTAGTAATGTTTGTCTTTTATGACTGACCTGTTGCCACGGACCGGACCAGCAGTGAGTCCAGTTTGACCAGAGGGCTGAAGGAGGTTTTCCCGTCTCCCGTGGGTCCTCCTCCTCCTCCCAGCCAGCGGGAGGGGTACCGGAGCTGGAGTCGCTCGTCCGGGCCCCTCTGCAGGAGAACCAGGCAGTCCGACAGCAACAGAGCTTGGATCTCTGATGGAAACCACATATGTGCGTGAATAAACTAGCAGCAGTCGTAGCTTTGAATAGTATTTTGGAAACAATCCTGGAGGGAATACCTAGCTGCTTGTCTTTGCTGACTTTCCACGTGAGAGGGCCTTCGTGAATCATTCTTTTGGTGGTTAGATCGAGACTCTGAAAAACAGATGCACACAGGAATGAAAATGGTGAACAAGTAATGTAACGAAAAACTGCTTCTGTGTCAATGATAATATAATAAACACAGGTGGCAGTTCTGTACATAAAGTTTAAAAGTAAAATATTAACCATGAGTCGAGATGTGTAGGTTTTGTTCAAATTACATACTTGATCAGCCCTTACAAGCCGATCTAAAAGACTTTTTTGTTCCATGGGGTAAAAAAAAAAAAAAAAAAAAGGCGCTTTATCTGATTTTTATAGTCTTAAAAGTGATCAAGATTTAAAATGATTCCCCTTTTTCTGACATTCATAGCATCTTAATTATTCACTGCGGTTTTCACAATTAGATGCAGACAGCACACCAGACTTCAAGGGCTGCTTTTTACACTATATCTGCACTAGACACAGACAAAAATTGGTTACAGCCGCTTTAACGGGATGTAAAATTAGTTACATCGTTTTGTCTCTGCCTTAAGATTCTACTAAAAAGCGACATTCATTCAAATTCAACAAAACGCACCTTGAACTGCGGCGCGGCGTCGAGCCTGCGCTGATACTGTGCGAGACGTAACCGCTGCTCCGTTTCCCCGACGACCACGTTGACGTACTGTAGTATCACACGGCAGCTGGCCTGAGCGCGCTGCAGCGAGGCCAAGTCCGACGAGCCGGCTGGAACGAGCACAAACCAGTATGATTTTTATTCAGGTCAGGTGGTGGTTAAAAAGATTGCTTTGTCAGAAATGATGGAAATACGAAAATAATAACAGCTTGAATTTATATTGTGTATTTAAGTAACATATAAACACATTTGTTGATACGGGAGGAGGGGTGAACTGGGTCCTACTTGTTATCAATAATAAAACATGAATCAACATATTTTAAAATATGTCGTTATCAGAATGTAAAAGAAAATCCGTAACATAGTTTTATGTGACATTAGATCTAAATGCAAAAAGGTTTGACGTCTTTACGATAAAAATAAGAAACTATTTTGAATTCCCAAGGTAGACAAGTTAGTTGGGTA
Organism: Chaenogobius annularis; assembly: GCA_015082035.1. NCBI lineage: Eukaryota > Metazoa > Chordata > Actinopteri > Gobiiformes > Gobiidae > Chaenogobius > Chaenogobius annularis. The sequence goes on along the minus strand of BJKM01000346.1, from coordinate 797,081 downwards.
ACATTTTCTAGCCTCAGAATTGTATTTGAACGCCACAAAATGGTAAAGTATGTAATATATCAGAAGATGAAAATGAAAAACTATTGTGGAGCAACTATTCTGCAAGTATTTGTTCACTAAAACTTAAAAATCAAGATGTCACAACCATTCTTCTATTGAATAAACAAATCATGTAAAATATATTTGTAAATGTCTTTAAACTACCACATGTATCTGAGGGATTGTCATTTGATCATTTGACACTTTGATTTTTCCAATTCTGTAATGTTTTGTGGCTAATTCTAACTCATTCTAACTATTTGTTCCACTTCACTTTTACCTCCAGTACAAGGGTCTATAGTCTAACACCAATAAATGTGTGAATTTGAGGATATTTAGGGGTGGATCCCTCACCGTCTGTGTGTTTGATGATATTGTCGAGGAGCAGAGGATACTTGGTGAGCCTCTGCATCTCACACACCAGCAGGTCCTTGAGCTGCAGCCGTCGACAGTGAGGACTGGACTCGCACTCCTGAGGACGCACAAGAAAACGACAACAGTTAAAGTAGAGTAAGACTAATTTGTAATGTTTTTTTTTCATATACCCAATCCGAAATTACAATATTACGCATTATTCCAACTTGTTAAAAGCAGCCATTTACTGCAAGGAGTGGGCTACAATGACAAAAATCAATATCTTAATTTATACATTGTATTTATTTATTCATTTCTTGATCACAATATTCAGATTATATACGAACAATATATCAGGAATGAGTTCAAATGTGCCTTTTGAGGTTAAAGTATCGTTCAGACCAGGCCATGAAACCCACCATAAAATGCAGAAATATCATGGGCTAACACGTTGAAAAGTGAAGTGGGTATGTTTTTGATGAGGACATGGTTAAAAGATCATATAAATCCGCTTTATATCATCCGTTAAATATTCAATAGAAAACGGGTTTGTTCCTGCATCGTTTACTGCCGTTTGTCGTTATTGTTTGGTCATCTACATTCAGAATAGAATTTAGAGTAAAATGCCATTCATAAACGTCCTTCCTCAACCTATCTGGGCATAAATGAAGGTGACGATGCATATGTACCTGGATGACATGAGCGAATCGAGGGTCTTTGCGTTGTTTGTTTCTGATCAGCTCCAGCGCTTGTGACTGTTGGCTGCACAGCTGAGCCGTCTGCTCCTGAAACTCCTCCCCGGCGGCGCCTTCAAACTGAAAAACAAAACACAAACAAAATGACTTCTACCCGTCTACGGATAGATACCGATACAGATTTATTTCCTGTCCAAACTAAACGTACCCTGGCCAGGATTACGTCACCGATGTCCTGCACAATTGGAGACTCTCTTCTCTTTTTCATTGCTTCACAAAGACTCGCTGAAAAGGAAATATAAAAGAAGCATTAAAAGCAGAACATATTGCTATAACCAGGTATCTTTTGTAGCCTCCAAAGTCCCACATTGACATAAGCTCAACGCAAATCATTTTATTGGTCCGTTGAGCAAACAAACGTCACTATTATGCAGCGCAAACCTGATTTTAGCATGACACAATAGCATATGTTCTCACCGTGGAGTTCATAGACTTGCTGCAGGTTGGGGAAGACGCAGGCCAGTTCATCAGAGTTCAGCACGGTCCTCATCTTCTGGTAGAAAACCTGGTCCAGCACCCTCAGAGTCCGCAGATGGGACACTTCCGTCATGAACAGCTCTGAGGGGAAAGAGGAGAACAGTATAAAGGACCAGTCCCATTACAGCAGAAGTGTACAGAACGAACAAAGAACAACCTTATCTATATTTCACTAAGTGCAAACGGTATGTACGATTAAAACTTGTTCATTCTGTAAATTAAACAATAACTCAATTCAGGATTTTTTAAACATTCAAATTCATTGTGGAAATGAAATACGTGACCGCAAAAAGCTGAAACTCAAAAATCCAGAAAACAGACACATTTCAGCGATTAATTCAACATCATAACACAACACCAAGTGTCTACTTTTGGGTTCATTACAAATCAAATGTGGTCAGCACCTAAAGGGAAAAAAGGGGAAAGGCCTGTAATTAAAGGTTTTTGTTTAGAATCAATCAATCAATCAATTTCCAAAAAGGGAAACTTAATTTTTAACTTTTTGATGTGTTCTAAATCTTTTCATCCTCAAAAGATCTTCAAAACAACTCAACCTTCAAAAATGTCCTTAAAAATGCAGCCATAGATGATCTTTTTTCTTGGGCTCTTTAAACTTCTGTTGTTTTACCTGTTTCCTTTGTAATGTAATTTAAGTGTACTGTTCTCATTACAAAGATCAAATCAAATTCAACTGTAAACTGTAGCTTAAGTTTGTGTGATTTCATACCGTAGATGACGGCTTGTCGGTCGACCTCCTTGGGGCTGAGCGTTGCCAGGAGCTGAGGAGGAACCGTCTTCTGCCAGTTTTGAGTCTCACAAACCTCGTCCTCCAGAGCAGGGGCGTCGGGCAGCAGGGCCAAGGGCGAGTCCACGCTCCTGCAGGACGCCCCGAAACGATGTTACACTTAACACTGCAACGGTTCGGGCCAACAATGCGAGCTACGTGTCGTGTTGAAATGAGAGTGTGGTGGAGCGTATGAGAGTTATGGAGACTCACCTGCGCCTGGAGCGTGGAGTGTATGGGGGAGTGGGGTTCTCTAGAGACCTGAGAGACATATGGGATGTGATGAACGGCAAATACATGTGTTTATGAACTCTGAGATACACAAAAGATCCTACTGTCTCATATTTTAGCAATATTTAGTTAGTTAGGTGTGTAGGACATATCTGGATATCTTAATAATACTTGATACTTAAATAATAATCAGGAAAGTGCTAAAATGAATCTGTAAATAGTCTCGGTTGTGGAAAGATTAGAAGAAAAAAAAAGGCAGTTCCATCTGATCTGAAAACATGCACATAGGGATGTCGCAATATCAAATTTTAGTGTTATGATTATTGTGAGAAGAAACGTCACGATTTATTGATTATTAGCGATTATTGAGACTGTGACCAAACAACGGTGACATCTTTAATTTTCTTTCATTCTCGCGATGTAACATGTTACTATTTTAAAGTTAAATTAAATTAAATGTGACAAAAACAGGCAGATATACTAAATTAAAATCTTTATATTTAGGTGTTGGTGTAATCCTTCATTCGTCCATTTATCCACGTCATTTATATTTAGGTCTGTTTTTGGACAATAGATTGAACAAAAAATACTTTATTTTGCTTCGAAAATTGTCACGATTATATTGTGACCTGAGTTTTATCCTAATAATCATGACATCCCTACATGCACATCCAGTGTTTTCAGCAACGCCCTCTGGTGGTCAGTGATTCACAGCTGTAACTCGTCTGACCATTTGTCATTTGATCTGTATCTATAAAGTCTGTCCAGTCACCACACTTTCCAGACTTTTGAACAATGCTCAGAAAACCTTTGTGTTGAAATGAATCACAACGTGACATTGGTTTGAAATGACACACGGGTTTGGGCTTCGGTGTATGTATTTACCGCGCGGAGCTGCTCGACGCCGACGACGAGGCGCTGTGCTGCAGTGGTCTCAGTCCGCCGCCCTCCCGCTCCTCTCCGCACTCCTCCATATCCACGTCGCTACGGGAGCGGGGCACGGACTCCGGCCCCGACCCCGCCCCTCGCCGACGCCCCTCCCCCTGCGCCTTGAGAGACTCGCTGCGGGCCAAACGCACGGAGATGGTCGGGCTAAAATGAGGGAGGGACAGACAGGTGACAGAGATTTTATGTAATCTGTGCATTTCTGGACTGGATGATGGACATAAGAGAAATGGAAAAACTGACATTTGGACTCAACTTGAAAATGGACAAATTTAACCGGCTATGGACAAAATGGGACAATTATGTTGCACTGTGATTTTTAGTTTTATTTTATTGTACAAGGGTGTTATTTTCCTTTACTTTTTATTTTTTGCTTGCTCCCTATGTCAAGGTTTTTTTTCTCCCCCCTGTTCTGTTGATTTAAAAAACTGACAAAATGTAAAAAAAAAAAAAAAGTCTCCTGTGTATTTGTAGAAGTATTGTATTATAAATAACATATCGCCCTATAAATAGTTATTTTTCAAATTTGTATTATAATATGACAAAAACAATCACAAGGTGAAAGAATAAAAATCTTGTTTTTTAAATAAATTGCTCCCAAAAAAATAAATTAAAAATTTAAAAATTTCCGACAGGTAATGCAATTACATTTGCAATTTATGTGTAAAAAGTAGGATTCTTAAGCAAAGAAGCAGAGTTGTCATTTCAAAACATTTGAGAAAAGACTGGAATACAAACTTGTAGAGGTCCAAAAAAAGAATAATAGCGGGAACATTTAGTTGTTTAGACGGGGATATTCTTTTCTCTAGATAATTTACTCAAGTTACATTTACGATTCGATTGCGATGTACGGTTCCGCTTTAGTACCTGTCCATGCTGTCCTCCCCCAGGCTGCTCGTGGACAGCCTTTGAGAGTCGGAGCTGTCGCCTTCTTCGCCCGGCTCCGAGCTGCTCTCAAACTGCTGAATGATGTTCCTCACATTTCCAGGACGCACTGCAAGGATTGAAAACGGAAAAAAATAAAAAGGTTAAACGGCATTAAAAAAAAAAGCACACAGCTTGGACCGGACGAAATGTTTCAAAGCAAACATACGAGGCGTGATGAAGAAAAATACAAAACAGCAATACCTTCTGAGGGAGACAACGGGGCATGGAACGCTAAAAAATAAAATTAAGCAAAAAAAATCAGTAAAACGCTAAATCAAAACAGACAATGGACAAAATAATAAACAAAACAAATCCAAGCTGATGAATAATGAGTATTAATAAAGGCAGCATTAATTAAGATGTCTATTTTCCATTTACTTGACTGCGATGTATTGCGTGGTTTTCCAATGTATTTCAAAATGGGATTCCTCTTCTTGTCCTCGCCATCTTTGTCCTTGTCTTTCTTAGCACCGCTCAGCTGAAAAGAGTTGACAAAAAAAAGACATTTAGTTCAAGGCATTTTAAACATGTTTTACCAGTTATGAATCTCCACAAACCTTTTTAGTCTTCAAAAAGGCTAGCCACTTGTCCTTTTCGATGCTTAGTCCCGGGAAGACTTTTGAATCTCTTAGTTTGATCCCCGAGTGTCGGAGGTAAAGGAGCACGGCGGATGCTATTGGAGAACTAGAACATTCAAATAGAGAAAAAGGATTACAAATTTGATACAATAAAATAAAATAAAAATAAACAGCAAATCACAAAAGCGGAAACTGTTTGCGTAAAATGTCTTCTGCATAGATTTGTATTTTGTGGAACTCTTGCTAACCCTGTAGTTTAGACCTGAAAAGTGATTCTTGTACTAGTTTAGACGTAAATATTCCAGCGTTTTCTCTACAGTTAATGCTCCTGGACATGTTTGAAATGCACATTATGGACTGAACTTTGGTTTGTAAAAATTTGTTTTGCGAATATTGGAAATCTACAATCATCATACAGCCTGAGAATTTGAAAATATTTGGTTCATCGACAATTAGAACTAAAAAGTGGCAATTTCACAAGTTTAATTTTAAACCATTTCATTTCAATCTACTAAACCTTAATGCTGTTTATGCCACTTTTACTTTACTTTTACTTTTAACAGGACCAAAACAAGTCTACAACAAGAGTAAAATGAGCTCAGTTTTAGACCAAATAATGTAACGTAAATAAAGTGTGAACCCACCCATACTAAAAGGTGAATATGTAAGTGAATTAAGGCATTAACTGGTTAGTTATTTTGTCAACAAACATGAATAATCAATCTGCAGGGGATTAGAAAATTCCCCAAAATAAGCGCAACACTAAAACTCGATAGTGTGACATCCATAATTCAGCCCTAGCACGTGGCGTAATCATTACCCACCTTCTGTCCTCTTCGTGCTTTGATCTGCAACCAGAACAAAACAAAATTACAGTTACAACATCCAGCGTAAAAACGATTTCTATCGATGTTTAAACAGAATAGTCCGTTTATCGGTTTCCCCGGGCGTTTGACACAACTGCAGCACAACGATCATGTGTCGGTGTCATGTGGTTTTCCAAGTTTTGACTGCTGGGTCGACCTTTGCTATGGTTGCCCGGCTGAGCTCGTTCTGTCACTTTGTAATAAGACTTTTATGGAGCCTTCTGCATCTGACCGCGTTCCTAAGCAAACACTCCCGAGCGCGAGTGCGGCCGGTCGTAAATTGAACGTTTATTTTGGTTATTAAATCTTGTCATTTCAGATTTGCTCAAGCGTGTTTACTGTCGATCTGTTATATCAGTGCAAAAATGAGTATGGCTTTCTGAGATTTGACGGGAATGTTCCACAGTGTGACATTAAACTCGACTGTCTTGCACTTAGTCAATCAAGGGGATTTTATTGCTAAAGAAGTACCTACAGAAACACACCAAAAAAAAAGAGATTTGACTTGTAACTGGGACTTGTAGTGTCACCTGCTTGTTTCCATGGCTTAATACTGTGAAACATTCTGGGCAACGCAATTAAATTGGCTAATTGTGACTAGTCGACTATAAAAAAAAAAAAACTCAGTCGTATTTGGACTCTAAAACACAAAAAACCCTTTATAACAAAGGCAGCAGCATTATTAAAACCCCAAAAATATTTCTGCTTTTCATCATTAATACGCTTTATTTGTAAATATTGTCAAGCTTTTTTTGGTTAAATATGAAATATATATATATTATATATTATTATATATTATATATAATATTTTAAAAGTATCAATGTAGAAAATAAATCGCTGAGTGACAGCCCTACACAGAGACCAGAAAAGTTACACCGTGCCCCTTCAAGTTGGATAACCAGAATTCAAAATATTTATCCTGATTTGACAGCCAAGCAATTCAGATTTAAAAAAAAGTTGTCTACATTTTGTTTTGTTTGTTCATCATTATTTCGTTTTTTATTACGTATATATTGTATTTTGTCTAGTAATTTTGTATGTGACTTTTTTTTCTTAATTTGGAGATGGACAAATTTTACAGACTTTGGACCAAATGGAGCTGTTACTTCAATTCAATTAAAACTTTAACTTTAAATTTAAATGTAATTTAAATGTAATGTAATTTAATTTAAACTTTAATTTAATTTTGTGTGTGTTGTGTTCTGTTCTGTGTTTATTCTTTTTAAAAATTCGAAAAACTAGTTGCAATGAAGGCGCAATACATGTTGAAATATAGTGAATGAAGGCTTCTAGGTAGAAAATGGAGGGTATTGTTATTGAATTGTTTATACTCTTTTGACGAATTCACAAAACTGAACTAAAAAGAGTTAATTTTGCTTTTGAAAATTTTTGGTTCCTACGGTTATATTGTGACCTGAATAATCATGAATATCGATTAACCGAATAAGTTTGACACCCCTATTATCAAAACATGAATACTATTTTGTTTTATATTCGACTAGGAATGATTAGCTGATCAATTGCTGCAGCCTTGCTATTAACCGTGAGTTTTTTGCAAGAAAAGGTCGTGAAATGCCCACTTCCCTGTCTATTCTAGCTTAATCTACACCGTTGCCCTGGCGTTGAACCGTGCGTCGATGGGAAAAGCGTGGCGTGAGATTTAGCGGCGGACTCACAGAATCTCCCACAGGGCCGTGAGCTGTCGGTCCACCACCTGCCGCTCTTTGGCCGGGTCTCCGTCCAGCTGCAGCAGGTCGCCCTCGCCAAACAGAGAGCCCAGGCCCATCATCTGCTTGTTCCTGTCAAACACAAACAGAAGGAACACGATGAGCGCCGCAAGAGTCACGTGGGCTGGAACTGTCTCAGACAACGCCTTAAATGTTAAACGTTGGCTGACACTAAGGCTGCACGACATGGAAATAATTGCCACGTACAAGCATTGTGATTGTGATATTACTGCGAAATTTGAAAATATATATATACTTTTTGACAGAATCATTTCAGTTAGATTAAAGCAAATATGCCTCGAGTGAAAAAAAAAAAAACTCATCAAGACAAAAAAGGCTCATTTAGACTGAAGATGGAAAATCATGAATAAAATCTTCAAAAAATATTTTGTTTGTTGCGATATCGATTATTGTATATATCAATACTTTTTGCTATATATTGTGACGCTTTAATTGATGACGCTTTAATAAAAAATAATAACTAGTTTAATTTAATTATGCAAGACTTTATTTTCAAAGGGTTCCATTATTTCTTGAAATAATCTAGCAAGTCAAAGCTAAGTTTGCCTCTACTGCCGTTATCAAAGAAACTTTCAGAAAATATGTGGCTTTTAAAGTGCATTTTATGAACTAAGTCACTTTTGGCCTGAACCAACTTCAAAAACTGCGACCAAACCACCACCTACTCATATGTACAACTCATATGTAAACAAAGATTAAACCTGGCCTAAAATATGATTAGTGTCGTTTGTCTTTTGCATGTTCTTTAATTTTTAATTGCTTGATATGGACCAACTGTGTCCAAAATAAAGTTTGAAATGATCAAAGAAAACCACAACTAATGAATGAAGCCTCAAACCCGGACCATTAAGAGAAGAAACTTGGATGGACTTGGTCTTCATGAATGTATGGTCCAGCTCAAGAAATAAAGGGACAAATGGGCAAATTGTCCAAGAATTCTTGCAATATTATGAATGACATCAAAGCAACTAGTCTTTCATTTTCGGCCTTTACCTGTAATCTTGGATCTGCTCCTGAATGTCGGGTAACACCTGCTGCTGCAGCTCAGACAGAGGTCCTCTGATGTCCTCCTGCGCGTGGAGTCGGGTCTCTGAGAGGACACAAATATAAACAGTATATTAACAGCTTTATCACTCTTTAAGGTGATTAGAAAAACAAAGGAATCTTACCAATATCTGTGAGGTACTCCTCTCGTACTTTGATCTTCAGTGGCTGCAGGGACAATAATCAAAGTGTAATCAATATAAAGTGATTAAGCATGTTACCAATGTTTAGATCTTAAAGACGCTTGTCACATACAGCGTCAGGGTCCAGGAAATGAGAACAGATCTGAGGTGCAAGAGCGCGAGCATCTTTAGTGCTGGAGCCGAGGTAAGCTTCCACCGACAGGTAAAACAGCTGAAAGAAAAACGTAAAAGAATGAGAACTATACAATCATTTAATTCAAGAAATTGGCTCAATTATTTAAATCGAAACATGCTTACAAATGTTTACTTGTCAAATCAAGACCAAGGCACGGTTAAAATAAGAACTAAATTGAAAGGATTATGACAAAACACATTCTGATATTTGCTCCCTAATAAAACTACTTGTTATTACATGTGATGTTTCTTTATACATCAGCTAATATAGCGCTTACTCTTATGTATAATTTGTAAAGCCTTAGTGACAATTAGGGCTGCGACGATGAAGCCACTAATTGGGACTAGTCAACAGCAGAAACCAATTAAATGTAGTACTAGAACTATTCAGACTGTAAAACCCATGTGAACAATCAGATAATCCACTTTTAAAACGAAAAGACATTAGCATGACAAAATCCAAAACATTTTCATCAGTAATAAACTAACTTCTTTATCTAGAGGTTTAGAAAGTCTGAATGTACAATAGAAATAACCGTTCGATTAGTCACAACTGAACTATCTGTTAATTGTAGTTACAACACTGTCAGTTTGATTTGCGTTGTGTTCAGGGGGACAAACCAGAGGGTTGGGGTCCAGGAGCTGGCTGAACACGTATCTCATGAACACCGTCATGTGCGCGGGTCGTGACTTTAACAGCTCGATGTCCTGAAACGGGCCGTCCATCTGAGACGAGGGAAAAAGGAGAACATTGAGCTTCAAACATGATGAGAAATGATGACGTGGAGACGAGATTGCCCACCTCGATGAATTCATAGCCGTCGTCATCGTCGTCTTCATCTTCAGGGCTGATGATCTGTGCCTTTCCAGTCTGTTGACACGAAACTATATTAAAATCTAAATCTAAAACAACTCTTTGTACTAAGATTACGGTAACTACATAAGGGATGTGTTAAGATTATAAAACAGCCAGATTTTTGGTGTGGCATGAAAACATAACCATTGAATAGTGACAATCATGTTATTATAATCTATATCTATGATCCGTTACTTTAAGTGTGTTCACGCTCACCGAATTCGACAGGGGATGTGTGTCGGAGTTGTGTCGCCTGTGTTGGGACGTCCTGAAGGAGGACGACGGGGAGGACTGGGGGCTGTCAAAGGCCTAAAGAGGAGGAGGAGGAGGGAGAGGGTGAGAGGGGTGAATACACGACCAGCAAGTCTACCTTAGTAAAAACAACCCACACGCTCTACTTACCTCCATGTCGCCCTCACCCGAGTCCATAGACAACCGGCCTGCAGCAACAATAAACACAATGTCAAAGAGTGAACGATGCAATGAGAAATGAAAAGATTACTTCTTTTGGTGGCATAGTCCCTGAGGTAAATATTTATCATAGCTCTACATCAGTCAAATGGATGTTTGCGAAGACAAAAATTGAAAATAAAAGTTGAAATTACAAGCATCTCTCTGTGATGGCATTAATAAGCAACGTTCAATCAAAAATGCAGACAATTTACAGACAACAGACACATTTTTCTAACAGGTTAAACGATGATTAACAAAACAATGGTGGCATTAGGCATTATTATTTGTCAAATCATAACATTTGTATGGATTTTGCTTTTTGGTTGTGGAATTACCTCTACCTCCTTTATGGAGGAGGCTGGACATCTGCTGCTCATGTCCAACCAGGAAGTAACATTCTAAACCTCACATCAATTGTCAATTCATTTTTAATTTTTTTTTATATTAAATATACTCATGTTCAGTTTTACCTGTCTTAAGAGCTTACAGTAGTAGGATATTGTTGTTAATGAATAAAATAATATAGAGTTGGGCAATAGATAAAAATTTTGATGATACTGTGAATGTTGTTTTGAAGCAGAATTTGACTATTGGGCATACCATGTATTGTATAATAATAACAACAACAACAACAATAAAAGAGCTGATTAATAGTCAAATGAAAAAAGTTCAGTTGTAAACTTTCAAGTAAGGGTATAAGGTGATATTTCTGCATTTTTGTTCATTTGACAGACATTTCACTGTTTTCTGATAATTGAACCTCAGCTGTGTTTAAGGACATGTTTTAACACATTTCTGTTGGATTGATATAATATTGTCTGAGGATCTTTATCGAGAATACTCACAAAAAATATTGAGATAGTGATTTTCATCAATATCGCCTAGCCCTAATCAGTCAAAAAATAATAGTTAATTGCAGATGTTAACAACTTGAACGGGAAACCCCTTTTAAGCTTTTCTAAATAGATTTAAAGTAACAGATGGTTGAGGGAAATTACGATAACAATCAGTTTATGTCCAAAAGCGGGATGAAAGTAAGATATTGTTAACAAACCTCCTGCAACAATGTAGCTGGTCACCGATTCTGGCCGTGATCCGTCCTAAAGAAGATACAAAATAATTTAAAAAAGGTTTCCGGTATTAGAAACGCTTTTATGTTTACGACAGATTCTCGGTCCACTCCACCTGGTCTTGTTGAATCTTGATCCGGACTTGGTGAGCCCTTCTTTTTGCACTTTCAATCCGCTCCTCCAGTGACGGCGACGGGTTCCTCAATAGCTCCTCCAATAACGCCTGGACATAAAACAAATGATAAGAACTCGTGTTTCTGTCTAGTAATCACATAATGACATAAAACAAAACAGGATGCATGGGCTTTTCAAACTAGACATTTTGGTTCACTCAATCCAAATCAAAACTCAGTACTAAGTCTGTGCTGTACCTGTAGCTCAGCCTCTTCCTGCTCCAGCATTTTCCTGAGTATTTCAGTGGCATGTTTTTGAACTTCAGGGTCCTAAAACAAAGACAAACAAAAAGTGTGCCACAAATATTGTGAGGACAAACAACGACATCACAGATTTTACAACTGACAAAATTATTTAAAGTCTCACGGTGTAAAGTTTTTTTTTTGGAATGTTTTGTTGCACCAAAAATGTATAAAAACCTAGGTCATTACTGTGAGCAGGCTTGCATCTCCACAAACCTGACTCGTATTTTTCCAGCTTGCTCCCATGCAAATGCTGTGCCTTTAGTAGCATAAAACGTATCTATCTGCGTGAGGAATGTTAAAAAGCATTGCTTTAACTTTATATTTCCTTGGGATCATCCAGGCGACTCTTCAGTCATGTCCTGGATGTGATTTGACCACCTTTTTAGAGGCTAAACCTCGTGTGCTTATTTTGTGACATACAAATATAATATGTATATTGTAGTAATCCTAATATCAGTACTTTCAGAGGCTCTTTCACCTGCAGTGGTTTGGGTCCAGTGATTCTTTGGGAGTTGTTGCTGCTGAGTCCTGAGGGCAGAGGTGGTGGTGGAGGGGGCGGGATTTGTCCACCTAGAGACGTCCTCTGATTGGGCGAGAGGTCAGAGGGGAGGGGCTCCAGCGGCACAGATGCAGCGGAAGGGGGCGGGCCTTGTAGCGTGAGAGCGACGTAGGTTCCGGCTGTGAGAGGAAGACAAGACGTAAATCGTTTAAAATGACATGTTTTTACTGCTATTTTTATGATTGTATATTGTTTTGTGCCACTGACAAACTTAAAGCTTTTCAAATCAAGCATTCAATTAGACTGAAAAATTGTGATAATTTTAATGCCTTTAGCCTTTTACTTACACTTGATGAGTTTGACCACCTCCTGATGGGTCATGGAGGACACCTGAGACCCGTTCACCTGGCAAAATGTTGAGAATATGTACGGTTAAAAACTCGATTTGAATATAATCACATTTGCAAATAGAAAATACCTTTATGATTCGGTCTCCTTCCTGGACTCCAGCCTTGACTGCAGCACCACCTGTAAGAACAGCATATTTTAAACAATGCAGAAAATGTAAATTACAGGTTGAAAAGCTGAAAGAAAAAGTGTCTAGTGTAACGCTTGTAAATACAGTACAGTTGATCCCTGCGTGATCTTATTAACACCACAATAACTAATTCACTTAATTATAACCAGATATTGAGGCAGTATGTCCAAAAATGTGTTCAAACATTTTGTCTAATGTATTAAGTTTGAGTATCAAGAACGTGTTTTTATCAATTCTTATCTTTAATTAGGTTTTATCTTATTTATTTAATTGGGATTTTTTACTATAAAACAATACTGTAAATTATCAACATCAAAACAACAATCACGATTCTATCAATATTTCGATACTCTGCCCAGCTCAATGTGCCATTTTGAATCGTAATGGTCGGACTTGTTACCTGGCCGAACGTTCTGGACCAGCTTCACTCTCTCTCCGCACACAGTGAAGCCGAAGCCCAGCTGGTCCTTCTGAACAACGACACATCTCTGAACCAGACCAGTACCTGAGGAAGCACAGTCACGGGTCAGTGCCAGAACAAAACTCTCCGGCCAGACTAGGCTGACATTTCAATTATTCAATATCTTCAATGGTCAAAATGGTGGGACCCTGTAGGTGACACTTCAATTGTGGCTGGTTCTGCAGAGGAGTTGGGGCTCGGATGGTACATTTTCACAACAATTTCCAAAAAGTTGTACAACACAGCTATGTTAAAGAAAACCTTGGATGAATGAGGGATTACACACAGTTTTTTAGACTGGAAATATCAGGTACAGCAGCTTTAAAGGAGAAATACTATGCATTTGTTTTATTGGCCTTCAAACATACCCTTGAGTAGCTTTACTTAGGCATTTCATGTTCAACAACAACAACAAGTTTAATAAAAAACCAAAGGAGTTCCAAACTGAGTTTAGGGCTCTGTCTACTGGTAGCAGAGGGAATTACAGAAAGAAAGAAAAATACATTGGCTTGCTTCCGCGTTGCTAATGAAGCTAAGTAGTTGTAATGATTGTGATTTGACAGGAGAAATGCACAGAACAAGTCTGGTGATGATTTATGGACTTCTCAGAGCCATGTCACAGATCAAGAAAACTTCATTTATCGAGGAGTGTTTTTGACGCTCGGAGGGAGAGGACTTTCTAACCTGGATTCATCAAACTAGTGTGAATGAAGCTAAATGCAACTCCAGGTATGTTTTTGTTGAGGGAACAGTGTTAGAACATGGGTAATAGCTCAAAAAAAGTCAATTTAGCATAATATGTATCCTTTAAAACAAAATTTGTTTTCTTTAAGATCAAGCATTTGCAAGTAGTAAATGGGAGATGCTTGTGTTTACCTGTGCTTTCTGTAGGAATGTCAGCGCAGGGCTCCCTCTGTTGGGCGGCAGAAGACTTGCGCTCTGAGTCCCCGATGGTTAGACTGCTCAGCCTGGCGTGAGGGAAAAAATGAACTAATTAAACTTTGTAAAATCAAGTGAAATTGTTACAATCAAACAACCAAAATTAATTTCAAGAAACAAAGAGAAAGGATAACAAAGAAAAGGCCGATGAATATTGAATGACATTATATAGGCTACAATAAAGATATGCACAGGGCAAGAAATGACAAGATACATGTCGACAACAAGAGGACTCACCAAGCAGCAAAAGGGCTGAAAGCGAGGCATGATAGAGGGAAAAGACACACAGAAGAGAAAGAGAAGAAATATTCTGAATGAAAAACCTGCCTTAAAGAGAGAGGACACAAAACTGACCAACAGGAAGAAGCACAAACCATAACTGCACCTGCTTCTTTAAAACAGACACTGTTAACACTGTGTGACCTGTTTATTTAGCGATGACGCTAAAGGACGCTAAAGGACATCATGTTTCTGCTTTGGGATTGCAGTGACCCTGAACAAACATGGAAAATCCACCAGGAAATACGAGATTTTTAAGATAAAATACAGTCAGGAGGGCATACAACAAGGTTTTTCACTATGGTGTTTGGTTTTTTTTACAGAAGGAAAGAACAAAACACTACTCTAGCACTGACAGTAAAATCAAGTCTGGCGCATGATATTGCTTCAAATGATAGTTGTCAACTCAATATAATCACAACAAATAGCTCAAGATTGGGTCAGACTTTATATATTTTTTTCTTTTATATGAAAAGTAAAAATCCACTAAATTGTATTTTAAACATTTTGAAAGGGTTAAAAGGAACCAGGGCTACAAAATGTATTTGAATAATCTATTGTAGAAAAAGATTCCATTGTAGTTTGAAAAATCTAGCAATTATTGTTTGATTAATAAATTAGTCTTTACAATGCAGAAGGCCCATGAATGATATTTTCACTAAATTTGACCCAGATGAAGCTGAAAGTAATGCAGTGTGAGGTTGTTGTGATGGACTATTACAGATAAAATATTTTTTCCCAACAGAGATTACAACACTAAATGTTTCCTGTGTCATTTGGATGCAATTGCTCCTTTTATGGGCCATAAAACCTTTTGAAATAGAAACGTTTAGTAAAATTCTAAAATGATCAATTATCAAGGCATTTCAGAACGTGTTTGTAAACGTCTAAACTACATGATTAGCAGATTTATAACTGTGAACCCCAAAGAGACTAGGACTTGTTTCTCTGCACAGCACATTATAATGCCTAAATTACTATTAGTATTTGTGGTTTGTGAAAGTTGAACCATTAAAAACGCAACTTGAGTCCAACTACAATACATCTTGCATTCCTATTGTTTATTGTTTGTCTGCGGTTAAAATCCATGCACCCTGTACCAAACCTATACCATGCATATGACACAAACAAACCTCTACATGCGTTTGATTTGATTCATGCACATTATGAACCGTCACAAAACTGCCATGCCTCACAGTCTTACTCTTTGCATAGATCTGTACCAATCCAACTGTCCTACCTTGACAAATGGGCGTTTTTCTTATTGGTTGCCCTGACGTCACACGACACACACACAGACAGTGGATGGAGGAACGAGAAAATGAGCAGAAAAACAGATGAAGACAAAGCGAAACCAAGTACAGACAGACATGTTGATGAATACATTTTGTGATCATGGATAAGTGCCAGTGTTTCCCAAAAGAAGAGACTCAAGTGGCCTCACAATGTCCAAATTTCCCCCTCAAAATATGTTTGGTCATAGGCAATAGTGACATTTAACAGTAAAAGATAACAGTAAAAGATAATTAAAATAGAATTGCCAGGGCCATCATAGCTTTAGCAGAAATGTGAGAAACAATGCAGATAGACAGACAGTAATAGCACGTGTATGCAAACGAGTGTCAACAGAGTTGGTGGTGATGACAACCTAATTACAATGTGTTTCTACATTAAAAATATGATCTGACAATATTCGTGATTCAATTGTTAACCGATGGTTATTAAAAGCCATTATGAAATACATATATACACATACACATACACACACATATATATATAATGATAAAAACCTGACAATTATTTTTATGCGTGCGTCTCTAATTTTACACATGTAGCAAAATAGAGTGGCATCTGACTGTGCTGCAATAACAGTTTAATACAACATTTAAATGGGAACTATGTAAGTTCTGAGATGAAGCTTCTTTTCAGTTGTTCTTTTGCCTGGAATGTTACACAAAACTGTCATAAAACGCAAAAACTGTAGAACAACTCCAGGCAAAGCAATAACATTTTCATGAGTAGGCCTGTTACAAAAATTACTATTTTGACTAATCGTAGGGCTGGGCAATTAATCGAAAGACAGATCGGGTCATGTGAAATCGTCAATTATTTGGGAGGGGGTTTTGAATCGAGAGGTCCACAGTCGATCTTCTGTCAGTCAAAACTTGTGGTTTTGAGCAGGGGTCAAACGTTGGAGGAAGACATTTGAAACTGATTTGTGTTACATGGCTCAGATTAAAAGTCTGCATAGTTTATACTCATGAAATCATTACTAAAAGATATTTTTAAATATATTTTTTCCATATCGCCCAGCCCTAACTAATTGTCCAAAACATGGAACAATATATTTTGGGGCTCAATATTTATTGTGTGTGTCTTTTTGTAGTAGTGGGGAAATTTTTCTTTTTTGTTATACAATAAAATTTGAACTGTAGAGTGTCGAATAAGTAACTTTTATAGCTAATTATCATTTAATTTGGCTTTTTATTAGTTGCAGCTCATGCCTTAGTGATACGGTATTCAAAAAGGTTTACAGGGATTATCCTGCTGCATAGTTATTTTATCAGTGATATAAAGTTGTTTCAATACTATCTTTTGTCGTGATATTTTCTGAAACAATAAATCATGCTTAAAATTGTGGCAGGCCTATTCATGAGACAAGCAGGCAGAGGCAAGACCACTACAAGTCAAGTCCTCTGCATTGGGATTCTAGTCCTTTTAAATCGTTATACCCAATTACCCAAATAGTATTTGTAAATGGTTCTGGTCACAATTGAGAAGTCCAATCAAGTCTCAAGTCATCAAAATAGTCACACAAGTTTGACTAAACTCAAGTCCAAATGTCTGCAAACAGGTGACGGACCCTTCACCAGAAAACGTACAGTGTGCACCTTAAACCGCCACATGTGTTTCACTTTGCATAATTCCTCTGTGACCTCATTGATACCAGCGGCCACACGTAAACAGCTAGTTTGACTTGTTATTCAACAGCCCAGACTGGACTTAAGTCTGATAAGGACATGTGTGTTATTTCAAGGCAGCACAATTTCAACCACAGAAGTGTCTAGTAGCGACACAAAGGACAAAGCATGCATTATTCAGCCTCAATGGCGTAGTAGCGGTTGTGGTGGCGTGGGGTTGTTACCTGTCCAGGGTAGAAGTGGGCTGGCGTAGGCTCATGTCTGCAGCCTGTGGGGCACTCCTCTTCTTCCGGATGCAGGGCTTTACTCTGTCACTGTGCTGCGGCTATCATCACCATCTTCTCTTGCCTCTTGAGTTTTCATTCCACACAAAGGGCTTCTCTGTCTGGGTCTGATCAGTTCAAGTTTTCATGCAATGGCCTCAAGGAAGCCCTCATCATGCTCCCAAACACCTCTAACAAAGTGCTGCTAAAACTAACTCTGATTGTCACATCTGGCTTTTTGAGAATGTAAGTTAACAGAAAATAAATATTAAATTCAGCTGCAAGTGGCACGTGGAAACTAGACCAGTACTGCCAGTTTCAACAAAGATCATCAATCATGAATGATATGTCTCGATATGGGTCAACAACTCCCCTTCGACTCTGTCTGCACAAAGCTACTGTAAACAGTGTAATTCAATGCAAACTGTTTACCATGCAACACTGACTATGCTTGCAATTTGACACAAAACAACTCAATATTGCAAACTTCTGAGCTGCAACATTGTTTGTAGTTAGCTGCATAGTTGGATTGCTGTAGTTTGCATCACAATATAGCCATGCAAAACATAAAGAAAGTAGCACGAATTAGTTTAGAATTAGTGCATCAAGTGAAATATCAGTTACATGTGTCTAAAGAGGTCAGTCTCAAGCTAACAAGCTCGTATGCACACGCTTTAGCAGACTGTAAACAACTAAACCAGATTATACCCTTGGCGTTCTATTACATGCTAAAGACATTGCTAATTAGCAGGTGTTAGCTTCGACTGCATCTGGGGGAAACACACAGCAGCAAAGCCTGTAATGTTCGCGAACTTATTCACCCTGCAATAGTAAAATAACAATTTATGTAAAGACAGTCCTTCAATAGACCTACGATAGAGCCAAAAAAGGGCCGCATTCAGTCCGCGGCATCACGTACGTGGCGACCCGGATTGTGCACGATCCGTACGCACGCAGCAGCGAAGTTTGTGTGCTAGCAAGCCAACAAGCTAACTAGCAACATCTGTGAAATAAAATGATGTTAACATGGGAAAATATCAAGTGTCCAAGCGGAAAAAAGAGGTGCAATTGCACGAGTAAATTCCACGTCGATATATCCATAAAAAGTCCGATTTTGGAGGAATCCTTGCACCAGATTACTGCAGCTTGCTAGCCCCGGTTAGCTAACGTTAAATGTTTCCGTAGAGATCCACCACATCTTTCGCCGCAGCAATAATGTCCGGTATATTTTAAGGTGCCAGTCAAACAGACACGAGCGTTGGGTCTAGTTAGCACGGGACAGATTAAATGCCCTTGAGTCCGATCCAAAATAAAGATGTTTTCCGAGTTGTTATAATCGGACTGTTTGGCGTCCTCATCGAAGATCATACAAACACAGCACGCCTGCCCCTTGTGGTCAATGTACAGCACTGCAGTCACCACATAGTAGAAAGTCAGTGCCAGGGGTTATGTAAAGTAAGTTTACCAAGATAAGCCACTAAATCAACTGTCTGTGACTCAATATATTTTGTGGTTGAGGTTTAAATCGAGTCTGGAGTACTCTACAGTTTGCTTCAGCCACAATTTATAAAAGCTGATGCTGTTTGTAATCTATAATGAAATTCATGTCTGATAATTGTAGGCTTTCTTGAGATAATAGCTACTGTTTTATGGGTCTATATTTTTTCACATTGGAATATATATTTTCTAAAGAAAAACTAAAACTATAGCTCCGGGCATACAGGAAATATCCTCGGGTACATCTGTAACAAAAAAACAAAACAAAATAATATATAATGAGCAATATAAAGCCTGCAGTTACAACACACACATCATAATGTCCTTCACTAATTTAATGCATTGGTCTTCCGCTATCTGCTCAGTCTTCCCAACAATAGAGATAGCGTCATATTAGAAAAAAATGTGCACAGGGAG
Source organism: Chaenogobius annularis (assembly GCA_015082035.1). Classification (NCBI taxonomy): domain Eukaryota; kingdom Metazoa; phylum Chordata; class Actinopteri; order Gobiiformes; family Gobiidae; genus Chaenogobius; species Chaenogobius annularis. Next base: position 777,404 of record BJKM01000346.1, on the reverse strand, counting down.
CACACGTTTGAGCTCTCGTAGGAGCCACGGATGAGCCAGAAGAGGAATGGCATTACTCTGTCACCGCTGCTCGAGGGGCTTCCACACTTTACCAAATAAGGGCCGTGCGGGGCGTGCGTGGGGCCGCTCCGAAGAGTGGAGGAGGATGAGGAGGAGACGCGTTTCACGGAACTTAGAAACGCAAAGCACGCCTCTTGCAACTCCAGACTTGCATCGAAATAAAACAAGCCCGAGTTTAGGTAAGTCTCCTTTATTACCCGTTCTTACATCTCTCCGACAGTATTATAACTCAAGAGCCTTTGTCATGGTTTATTTTAGGAACTAGATCGAAAGAGGTGGGCGCGGTATGTCCGCTATGAGCACGGATGACCACCTTAATGCGCAGAATTAAGCGACCCAAACGTGCCACAATTCGCTTTACTAACGCAATGTGCGCAATACTTGGAAACTGCCCATAGCCTGCTTCAACATAAGAGTTTTCAGCGGCGAAGTCACTGATGCTGGCGCAAACTTTGCACCAACAGCTCATGATTAACTCTGAGTCCAGCTGTTTCTTAGCCTGGTTTTATTTTTTTTACTGCTTTCTACACTTACCACAAGGACAAACCAATCTGCTTCCTGTCTTCACCCTAAATGCAAGATTGGCCTACCACACTCACCAGGAACACAGTAGACCGAAATGTTTTTAGGTAATTTGATTTAATTAATTTGTGATTCAAAAAGAACAGGAATATTAGCATTGACCCATAAAACACAACTCAAATCTGTTGCACTGTAAATAACATAATATTTGCCAATATCTTACCACAATGCACAAGATAGATAGATGGATTGATTGATTCTTCAATGTTTGCAAGTCAAGAGTCATTTCTCAATATGATATCAAATGAAATTCCTAACCCTTTGTTTAAATGCAACCCTTTATTCAAGTCCTTAGCACACGTTTTGGACCAAATATAGAAAATATGCCTGAAGAATCAATGGTGAATCAAAGGATGCTGAAGAAGTTAAAAGAGCTGGACTAAAGAGGCCATTTAGTGATGTGTAAAACGGACAAGATGCAAATGATGCTTTGGAGTATATTCTACATTTTTAGAATATATATTGTTTGTTTAACTCACGGTGAGAGTGTAGCTATAGTTTACATAAAGCACACACAGTGATAGTTCGATTATATTCTCGTTATATTACTGTGTTCGCCTTACAATATCCTATAAATACCTACAATATCTTGCCAAATTATGATTTACTGATTGGTTCCAGTTCCTGTCTGCACATGCCATTAGCCTTGCATGTTTCCTGTTTCAATAAGTCTTCCGCTCCATGGCAGGAAAGACTTAGAATCTAATCAGAGGTAATGAGAGACATGTTTTTTCTTCGAGGCATAAATGTACTGTACAAACCTACCAGCCGAGCACAATCACTTTACTTATATTGCCATACATTGTGTCAATGAATTCTCCAAAAATTGTATAATTAGTAAAAAGTGTTCCAACTTTTCCCATGACGTGTGAAGGCCCATTATTTAAATATATTGTTGCAGATAAAAAAAATAAATCGGTCAGTAAATTTGCAATTGTTAACCATATATTGACATTTAATTAGTATTTATTTTCCTTCTTATAATGATATTAAACGAAACATTAAATAGAAGGATGACTATGATTGTGTGGCTCTACCACCTCTTCAGCACTAGAGGGAGTCATTTTTTCCCCTTATATATAAAATCACTTGTTCTTGAACCTGGGACTTTCCAACCGACTCTGACATCACTTCCTTTGATTAACGATACAGACCTCAGATAATGAGCCAGAATTTATAGTGCAATATTTAATCCCACGTGACAATATTATGACAATATTAAGAGGAATAACCCCAAAATGGTCAACAATGCATCGATGTATTTTAGTCCACTGCTAAAATATGCAGTTTATTACTACTATACTAAAACGTATAGTGTTGTGTGTGTGACAGTTGCATATGCATAGTACACTTATTCTGTGCTTCCTTTTTGTCATTGGTCATTATATTCTGTTTACAGTCTGCTGTGCAATTGAGAGACTGAGATTATTAACATTAACTCTTAAGTGCCTTCAGGCTATTACTGTGAGATACGTGGGACTCATTTAGACGCACCTAAACAACTAATCATTTGAATAATCATGATTCAATATTATGATTTAATTTAAATAATTGTGATTATTATGCTTTCCATGACTGAGCAGCTCTAGGACTAATACTAAACTACAACAATGATTTGGCCAGGAGGTCCTGCAAGAAAACATCGGAAATTGTAATAAAATACATACATAATTCATATTCAAAACGTTACTTTGACGTGTGTAGAATCAATTATATGTGAAATAAGCATTATTTCTTATTGTGAAATATCAATAGTTTTTTCTAACATTCATGGATCGTCATATACACTTAGAAACACATTTAAACAACGTCTTCTCCTGTAATTTTCTTTATCTTTTGCAGAATATGTGACAAACTTCCATCCAAGGCCACATTCATAACATAATATCTTTTGAGCGTCACTTTTGACTCTGTTTGGATTCCTCTCCCGACGCCTGGCGGACTAAACATCCCATCATGCCTCTGGTCATCCTCGCCACCTCTCAGCTGCTGTGGGTCCGAGTGGCCGCCCTGGTCTTCACCTGCATTGCCTTCAGCGTGGTCACCCATGGCGGGGCGCTGTACCACGGGGGAATGGCCGACTGGTGCATCTTCTGCTGGGCTTTCAGTTTCGCCTGCACCCTTCTCATCGTCCTGGTGGAACTTTTCGGCCTCCAAACCCGCGTGCCCGTCTCTTGGACCAATTTCCCCATCACTGTCGCCTGCTACGCCGCCCTCCTCTGCCTCTCCGCGTCCGTAATCTTCCCTTTGTACTTTCTAAAGGGTAACAACAGCTACAGCACAGTGAGAGACCATCGCATTGTTTCAACCGTCTTCTCTTGCCTGGCCACAGTGGCGTACATGGGTGAAGTTAGCCTGTCCAAAGCCAGGCCAGGAGAGGTAACCGGCTACATGGCAACCGCTCCTGGACTGCTAAAAGTTTGCCAGACCTTTGTGGCTTGTGTGATCTTCATTCTGGTGAGCAACCCGGTATCTTACGACCACCACCCCGGACTGAAATGGTGCATGGCGGTTTACTGCATTTGCTTCATCCTCTCCATGGCGGTGGTGGTGCTGTGCGTCGGGGAGTGCACCGGATGGCTTCCCATACCGTTTTCAAAGTTTCTGTCCGTCTACGGGCTGCTGGCTGTCGTCATGTACTTGTCAGCGACCATAATTTGGCCCGTGTTTCAGTTTGATAAGCAGAAGCAGTACAGGAGCGACAGGTCCAGTCAGATCACGGTGTCTGTGCTCACCGCCCTCAACTTCCTGCTCTATCTGGCCGACCTCGCCTACACTGCCAGGCTAGTTTTTGTGAGCGCCTGAAAGCAAAAGCAAACGAACTGCTGAAAAGGAATGAAAGTGCCTTGTTACTGTAGTAATATATGCTTTGGTCTTTTGAGCTGAGTTTCAACTGCCAAAAAATAAACTTACATTTGTGTCTGTAAGATCTGGGAGACACTTTTCTAAAGCTCTACTGTATTCTCTTTCAGGATTTAAATTGCAATTGGAATTGTGTATATATTCAGAACCATTCTATTCTATTTTATTTTATTTGTAAATTCCAAATTGTTATGCATGCCCTTTTTTATATATCTAGCTATTAGGATTATTATTATTCATTCATTCATTGTTGTATGTTGCACTTTAATGCCAAAGCAAGTTCCTAGTTTTTGAATCCTGTTTATTGACAATGGCAATAAACCTTAAATTCTGATTCTGAATGCTTGCAATTAGCACTGTCTACAATCATTTTAAGTAACATCATTTTCTTTGCACACTGTTTTAGTTTGTATTAAACCTGGTTGTCCTGTTGCTTGGACCTCTGCACCCTTTATATTTCAGTCTTCACACAAGTTTTAATGATTTTGAGTTTGTAAAAAAAAAAAATGTGGGTGCTCTAAACTGTATTTGCATGAAGGATTCACCAAGGACTGTTAAAATTGTCAAAAACATCCCCCTTAAGTCAACCTTAAATGTCTTGATGCTTTGACAAGATCCTCAGAGTTTTGAGAGTTTTTTCCCTTTGTTTCCTGTTTTGGTTTCTCTGAGACAGAAAAGAAAAGCTTAAATAATATTGTTTGAGTTTGTTCCCAAAAAATTCAGATCAAGCCAGTCAGATTCTGGACCAGAAGCACAATTTATCTTTACACGAATGCCTTGGGTAATCGGAAAAATCACCAGTAACAACAGTGTCTTTTATTACATCTGTGGTTTTTCTGTCGGATTACCCTTTGTATTCATTTTGTAACTACCCTGTACCCATGTGAACTGCCATATACTCTTGTTATGAGTGTTTTCGCCATCTGCTGCAATGAATTGCCCTTCAAGGGACTAATAAAGTTCTGACTCTGACTCTGATTTGTACTAGTTATTATCCATGTAAGTTGGAGTGTTAATTCAACATTTGAAGTTGTATGTCGACATCTATGAACCAAATATGAACAAATAGTCCTGTATCTTTCTTCACCCCTGAAATAGCCCAACTATTTGCAATAAAAAACATATTTGTGAAATATGACGTATGTTGCAAAAGTGAGTATTGATGTAGATGGGAACGTGTCAGCTCTGTAAAGGTGCGTCAGGTTACTTTTTGAACAAGAGAGTTAAGATTAAGCTATATCTATATCTCTCTCTCTTTTTATATATACACACACACACACACACACACACATATATACTATATATACTGTGAGTGTGTAGTATGTATGTGTGTGTGTGTTGTATATATAATATATATATATATATATATATATAATATATATATATATGTATACATATATATACACATGTATACAACACAACATATACACATATATACTATATTTACTGTGGGTGTGTATGCATATAATATGTATATATACATATATATACACATATATAACACACACATGACCCTGCTCTGCATTTGAATTTGAGGCTTGGTCAGGGAACATTAGCTGGAAGATTTAATAATACACAAGAAGAACATGCAAACACCAAGGATGGACAGCCTTTTTAATGTGATCTATACAATCAGCCACTAGGTGACACTATTCTGCTTAATTTCGCTCTACATACTTAATTTCTAACAGGAACCCTAAAATAAACTTAAGTATCATATATATATAAATGAAAACAATGAGTGTTGGATCTTTGTGATTGTTATTAAAAGGAATCTTTTTTTTTTTTTTAAATAAGCCTTTTAAGCAAGTTCAATGTTTCTGACAGATTATAGAAAATAATTAATTCAACACTTTTTGGGTTTTTGTGGAGCATGACCACTTCATGTTGGGGCCTTCAGTCTGTTTACACACATTTGAGCAGACTCAGGTCCGTGCACGCTCTGCAGTATTTCCCTTAAATACATGCTTTTGTTTTTCAGAAGAAAAATAATACAATTTCGTAGCTTCATTGGTTAACTTTTAAAATAAAGTGCTGTAGATGATAACATTATATACAAGTATTTTGTCATAAATAGTTCTAGATGTTGTTGTAAACACTGATATTATATTCTATATTTTTAATGCAATGTCACATGGGATAATTTGCTAAATGGAGTTAATATGTTACCTGAGGTTTGTGAGCAGGACCACACCTCTATTTCCCAGAAGCCTTCTTAAACCAGCTGACGCCTTAGTCACCGGCCTACAGTCCGGGCCGTCATGGATCACCAGCATCTATCACACATCATTAAATAATTGTTATTTGCATATCTTGTGGTTGCTGATGAAGAGATTTGAACCTAAAAACTACACCGAATGACCAGTTCTTCTGGTACACACCTCATTCTTGATACTTTCAGACCATAAAGATCAGATCAGATCCACAAAAGGTTAGTTGAAGTGTGATTGTCTCAGAATGACCATCTTCATCTAATCTCTAAATACTTAATGCAGTCTGATTATAAATACAACTTCCGTCATCTTTTAAGAGGTGAGAACATGCAGCGACAGCACAGTGTCAATGGTATTTCCTTTACCATAATACTGCTGAACTGAGTACAACCTGTGTATAAAATATAAATGTAGCCTGTTTTAGAAGGAACTTTCAACAACAACAAAAAATACCCACTGATTTATATTATTAACAAGCCTCAAGAACTCAAATGATTGTGTTCAACAATAGTCATTTTATCTGTCCCTCACATCCATAAAAAGTATAACCCCAGATATCATCCCGATAACCTATAATGCTGTAAATTCTAAGTCAATTCTAACATCACAGTGTTTGTGATGTTAAATCCTGTGGTATAAAGTATTTCTGGACACAGACTGAACATCCGTTAGAAGAGAGTGAACGTAAATTGCCATTCGAACACAACATCACAGGAAGGTGAAGTTCAACTGGAGTTCCACCTGACAAATGCAATGTTTATATAGTTCAGATTTATCCATTCATGGTCTAGTCAAGTTATTTCAATGATTGTATCAAACTGAGAGAAAAATGATCGGCTGTGACAATAATAAACTTTAAAGAGGATTATGCATCAGACAAACATTTAATCTGAAAGGTGTGGCTTGGGCTGGTGTGTGCTTTGTGATATCAGAATCAGAATCAGAATCAGAATCAGAATCAGAATCAGAATCAGAATCAGAATCAGAATCAGATAAGGTTTATTGCCATTGTCAATGAACAAACTTCACAGACATAGGAACTTGTCTCGGCCTTAAGGTGCAACACAAAACACTGAGCAATAATAAAACAATATATATTCAATCAAACAAAAGGCATGCATTTAAGGGACAATTTAAGATTACTATAGTATAAAACAAAAATACAAATACAAATAGGCATTGCTATGTACACAAGTTTACAGTTAAGTTTAAAGTTGTAGTGCATATCACGTTGAAACTATTTAATACATGTATTTTTTTTAATCTATCTAGTTTTTTAAGATATCTGTTTTTTCAATAAAGATTCCTGAAGAGCTATAGTGCACCAAAATAATACTTTTAGTTATAGTTGACTATCAGAACCCTCTTCATTTCTCCAAACAGCAGCAGAAAGAAAGATTGTGCTGGACAGGAAGAGCGGCTTGGCCAACACTATTCTTTCTGGGGGCAGTTTGTTTAAAGTTTGTCAGAAAAGTTACATAGTGAACCTTTAATTCAAGCTAAATTATCAAGCACTGTTGATTTACCAATGAGCCTAGTATTAGTATTATTTGTTTAACCCTTTGTTTTGTCTTTCTTTTGCTTTGCTTTTACTTAAAGTGGTAAAAATGTAGAATGACTGCATGACTTTCAAGTACAGGATACATATTCTCAGTTCCGTAAATCTATCAGAATCAGAATCAGAATCAGAATCAGAATCAGAAAGGGTTTATTGCCATTGTCAATGAACAAAATTCACAAACACAGGAACTTGTCTCGGCCTTAAGGTGCAACATAAAACACTGAGCAATGATCAAATAACATATATTCAATCAAAAAGGGCATGCATTAAGAAACAATTTAAAATTACTTTAAAATAAAATAAAAATAAAAATAGGCATTACTATGTACACGAGAATTACAGTTGAATTTACAGTTGTAGTGCAGAAAGTGACAGTGCAGTGAGTGATGAAGAGTTGCAGTTAAAGTGGCAGGTGTTTAGAAGTGTTCATGAGTCCAACGGCAGAGGGGAAGAAACTATTCTTGTGGCGGGAGGTTCTGGTCCGGATGGAGCCGTAGCCTCGCTGCCTGGAGACCATGTCCAGGGTCCAAGGTCCAGGGCGCACAGCAGGAAACACGTGGGGAAATTCCAGTTTGAAACACTGGGTCGAGCACCAAGTAACACCGACCAAAGATTTAAGGTAAAGTTAAAGTCAGTATTTAGCTTTACCCGCCCCAATCTTCTTCTAAATAAGTTGTTGTTGTGAAGTGATCTAAAGATATACTAATAAACCACAGCGCATACCTCCGTCAACACTGGTGGTGCATAAAGTATGTCCAGCAGACAGGCTGGGACAAAAGCTAGAAATTGAAAGTAAACTGCCATTTTGGTTTCTCGCTGAAGGTTTGAACACATCAACGTCATGGCAACTGCAGGTAAGTGAATTCCACCCAAAAATCTAAGTATGTTAGTCTAGGACTAGGAGTAACATATTTCAACAAATTTCTACCTAAAAGCTGAATCACCAAGACATTTTATCAAGGGCATAAAGAAATATAAACGATGTAAATCGACAGGCACAGACAGACTTCTTGATTACCGGTAATTACCGTTGTATCGTTGTAATGTAAAGATGAGTATGAATTGTAACTGCGCAAATTTGGCTGTCTTTAAGCGCTGCACATTTGTGCTTGAGTCTGTTTTATTGTTAAATGATATCTAAATGAACTTTCTGTGGTGTTCAGTACATCTAGTGGCTTTGATTAGCGGCTAAGTGCCAACTCCACATGAAGGCAGCGCCAGAGTTTCCTTTGGCTTTGATTTGATCTCTTATTATCTTGTATACTGTACATCAAGTATAACTTCTACCAGCTTTGTAGTACAGTTCCTGTCTGTTGTCTTTTTTCAATTTATGGTCTTGTACAAAAGTCTGGGTAAAATAAATAACAAGTTTCGTTTCACTATATTTTGTTGAGGAATGTCCTTCTGGGGGGAATATGAAATGGGGAGAAGCAAACAAATATTTCATAAAATATTTTTGGAAGAATGTTTATTGTGTAGTAATTCAGCCTGGATGAAATACTGGAGACAAGTCCATGGTAGACTATTTGAAGTTCAAAGACCCCCCCAAAAAACTGAGTGTGACCTGAGCTAACCTCCAAACATAAAATGTAGGCTTCTTCAGTGGTAAGAAGAACAATGTTTGATTTTTGTTTAGGATATTAGATAAGAGATAAGCCAAGACTTTGGTGGGCCAACAAATAATGATCTACATTTACGACTGCATTAATCACTGGGATAGCTCCCCTAACGGGAACAAGCAGTAGAACGATTCATTGAATTTACTACTGGATTTAAAGGGTGTAAAGCCTTGTTTAAGACTATTGTATCAATTTTCAAATGTTCCCCTTAACATCTGGGGACTCCTTCACAACCCCCAAGGGGGTCTAACAAGTATTTTGATATAATTTTGATGTCTCTTGTGAACATCATCCATGAGAATAATCAGTTCAATCTACCAGGTACATAGATATTATTCGCTTTATAAGGAAATGTGGGCTGTTGTGGGGAAGGCATTGGACATGCATGTTGCGCCACTCTACTCCATTATCATTACAAATTATGACATATGTATAACAATATAAACTAAACAAACTATACTGTATTTTATAAGATACTCAAGTTTAAATACAGAAAACTGAACTGAAACCTTTTTCCAAATCTTTTTTAGAAACAAGGATTGTGCTTTTGGGGAAAACTGGAGCAGGAAAAAGCAGCCTGGGAAATACAATCTTTCAAAGAGATGTGTTTACTGTCAACCATTCTGTAAACTCAGGGACAAAATATTGTGGGACTGAAGACGAGAAAGTTCATGGGAGAAATATCAAACTGATCGACACACCAGGTTTATTTGAAACTGACCCAAGAAGCAGCGAGCTGAGCCCTGAGCTCCTGAAGTGTATACAGGAGTGTGCGCCTGGACCTCACGCTTTTCTGCTGGTGCTCAAAGTGGAGAAGTACACATCACAGGAGCAGGATGTGGTCGATGTGATACTCAAGTATTTCTCTGAGGAGGCGCTGAAATACACCACAGTGGTCTTCACTCGTGGTGATGACCTCCCAGTCGGGGTGAAAATTGAAGACTGGGCCAGTGAGAATGACGGCCTGAAGTCGCTGATTCAGAAATGTGGAGGTCGCTGTCATGTGTTTGATAATAGACACTGGAGGAACAGCCAGGACTCATACAGGAACAACCAGATCCAGGTCAAAGATCTGCTCAACACCATTGACCAAACTGTGGAGAACAACGGAGGGAGATGTTACACCAATGAGATGCTGAAAAAGGTTGCTGCTGATAAAAGTTTCCTTGTTAAACTGGCCGGTGTTTCCACAGGGGTTTTGTTAGGCGCTTTTCTGGGTGTACCTGCCATGATAGTGTTACTTTGTTCTCCTGGTGGAAAGCTCCTTGGACTAAAGGGGATAATGGCCTGTGGGGCTGTTACAAGTGTAGTGGGTGCAGCTTATGGAGGATATAGAGGGTATGAAGCTGCTGAACAGGCTGAGACTCCAGGAGAGGCTGCAGAGGCCGTTTGGCAAGAAGCTCAACATTTTCTTCAAAACATACTTAAAAATAAAAATAAAAATCACAAGTTAGATTGAAAACTCTACTGGGTGCCCCTCTGTGGTCAGGTGGGCAGGTGCGCTCCATGCTAGCAACCATCGTGGGTGGGAATGTCATGGGTTCAAGTCCGGCTCTCCACAGTTTGCTGCAATGTTCGTCCCCATTTTGTGCTGTTATAAAAAAAACAAAATATCTTCACATTTCTATATCTGTAATCAGCTCTGTCCTCTGCTGCACTCTTCACTATTCACTCACATATATTTTATTCACGTTCTAAAATTTGCAAACATATAATGTCATTTTATGAGACAAAAAAAGAGAATCAAAAGCATGATATAACCTTAGTGTGTGTTTTACCAAAGAAATATTGATATTGCTTTGCCTGAGCTGTTGCTAAATTGTTATATTTATGCATGTAATAAAATGATTCTTTGAAAGCACTTTTTGTTGTTCTTCTGAAAGCCTAGATAGAAATCTTTATCACCAGTTTAATGTAAAAAATGATCAGATTTTCTCTTTCTTTCTTTCTTTCTTTTTTGATGGTGATAACAAACAAAAATAGAAAGAAAAGTGTGCGCTCGTGTGTGTGTGTGTGTGTGTGTGTGTGTGTGTCCATGCTGTTACATTTTCCTTTCAAATAAAAACTCTTAATTGAATTAAACTTTGAGATTATGCATTGTTATTTCTTTTAGCGTAATACAACTAATGTGAAAACTAATACTTCCATTCATAAATACCCACTTATTTATATTATTAATTAACTAGCCTGAAGAACATGCTATTCTACAAATAACAGTATTAACAATAGACATTTTATCTGCCCCCACGTCCATCAGAAAGTCAGTGCACTTGATGTCAACACTCGTGCCACATCCTGCTTGATGTATATTGTTTCCTAGAACCAGGCTGCACTTTCGCATTTAGAGCGAGATATTGAAAGTAAACAGGTTTTCAAGCACTCACTCTGAACATTCAAACACTTCGACATCATGGCAAACGCAGGTAAGTGAATTTCATCTGCAGTTTCACCCTAAAACAATGTACAATCGAGGGTGTGTGTTTACACTTTACATACAAATAGTGACTAGACCGGGACTAAACCCAGAACTAAACAAGGACATGACCAAACTACGTGAACACACCATAAGGCTATTTAGATGTGATTAGACTGAGATTTAGTCTTTATAGATATTTCATCAGACATTTGTTTATTCTGCAGTGTGTAGTTTAAGCTGCTCGTGTGCGTTGTGACTTCAGGTTTTTACAATATAATAAATGTCTGAGCTCGATATTTCAATTGATACAGAATCGCTATCAGCAGTGGAGAAAGACTTACTGCATTCTCCTACTTCAGTAAAAGTACAGATACAGGAGCAAACATGTACTCGCGTAAAAGTATATATGTAAATGATTTTGCTTTAATCTCCAATGGTTCTTTCCCATTGCTATTTGCTGATGATACAAACCTTTCAAATTTAAATCGATATTAATGCCCTGATTGATTAATTCAGTGACCTCAATTATTTAGAACGGTTCAAGGGAAATAAACTGTACACAAGAACATATCGAACATGTTTGCAAAAAGATGACTAAATCAGTTTGTATTATGATAAGATAAGCTGGTGCACTCTAAATGTTTACTAGATTACAGTTTGTTTGTTCCCTAGGTAACATATTGTGATGTTGCATGGGGAAGTATCTTCACTATTTGTCTAAACAACACTTTTATTCTACAGAAAAATATTTTAAAATATTTTTCGTGTGCCTTTGTTTCTTTAAACTGAAGTCTTAAATATCTTTGAGTTAAACACTCTTTTGACCTGCACATTTGCATTAAGGGCGCGGCAGGATTCTGATTGGCCAACACTGAGCATTATTTGACTTCAGTTTCACCATTGTGACACTAGGCAGGCTCTGAAGCAGCAGATCTTTACAAAATACAATATACAATACAGTTTTCAATTTGGTGTCACAGATCCAAATCATGGAACTCCCAAAACAGACCTTCTACAAACCTCTGTCACTATCAATGTACCGAACTAGATTAAAACATAAGTTGATGAATCAATATTTTCTTTGTCGTTTAAAATGTTGAATGTAATTAAATGGTTGAATTCCAATTGACTGACCTGTTTTCTGGGAGCGGTTTCTGAAAACACCATTTGCTCCATGCTCTTTGTACTGTTGATTAGACCGTAGTTTTTTTTTTTCTATTGTTTGATTGTCACGTACGATGAATTATAAATTATATCATGAGCACTTATGAAAATCTACTGAGGTAAAGGTATTGAAGTACATGTTTAAACGTTTGCCTTTAGAGTAAAAAGTAAAAGTATTTCACACACATTTTTGAGTGCTAAATGTGGTGATCTTGATAAAAAGTTTTTGCTCAAGGCCAGGACCTGAACTCAAAGCCTTTAGTTGGGATGTCACCATGAATGTGCTAAAAAATAACCCCTCAAACCAAATATCTTTTACTTTTTAGTCCTTTTCACCAGTAAAAAGTACAGATAAAACTCAAATGAAGTTAAAGTAAGAGGTAAAATTGACTTAAGTAATGTGCAGATATATCTAAAATTGTACAAAGCAGAGTACTTTTACTTTTGTACTTAATAATGATCATATTAATGTCTAAAGAGTTTCTTTATTCTTCCAAGCAGCAGCAGACCTGAGGATTGTGCTTCTGGGTAAGACTGGATCTGGGAAGAGCAGCCTGGCCAACACTGTACTTGAAGTTGACCGTTGGTTTGAAGTTTTTCACTCCTCCAAATCAGGCACAAAAAACTGCAAGTCTGAGGTTAAAAGTGTGCAAGGGAGAAACGTCCAGCTCATCGACACGCCAGGTCTTTTTGACACCGACCCAAACGCCCCTGATTTTAAAGATGAGATCTTGAATTGCATGATCGAGTGTTCATCTGGTGTCCACGCGTTTCTGTTTGTGCTCAAAGTGGAGAGGTTCACCAAACATGAGCTCGCTGTGACTGAAGTTTTCTCCAAACATTTCTCTGAAGAGGCTCTGAAATACACCACAGTGGTCTTCACTCAGGGCGATCAGATCGAAGAGGGGGAAACTATAGAGAAATGGATCCAAGATAATGAAGCTCTGAAAACCTGGGTTCAGAGATGTGGAGGCCGCTGTCATGTGGTTGATAATAAATACTGGAACAACAGCCAGGACCCGTACAGGAACAACCAGATCCAGGTCAAAGCTCTGCTGAACACCATCGACCAAACCGTGGAGAAGAACGGAGGGAGATGCTACACCAACAAGACCCTTGAAAGCGTGCAAGAAAAACTACAACAAGAGATAACTGCAATCAAATCAGATCCACAGTACGCAAACTTGTCAGAGCAGGAGGTCAACCAAAAGGCCAAACAAAACACCTTTACTTATTTCTGGCCCAAAATGTTGAGTTTAGCCGCAGGGGCCGCAGGGGTCACAGCGCTCTTAGGAGTCGTGCTTCTGCGGAGATAATAAGGGACCAAAGGAGATTGAGCTTTTCCATTTAACCTTTCAACTATTTACTGTTTTATATTATTTTACAGCTATTTTTAAATGTTAAACTGAGATGGAAAATGACAAAATATTAATCATAGATAGATATTTATGTTGCATTTACAGCATTGATGAAAACTGGGTCGAATGCAGAGAACACACTTCACTGCGGGTGAAGTATAATGTGAACCATTTTCATCAGTTTAACGTCAAATAATTCTTTTTGGTCTTGCCTCATCCTGAACATAATCCTGCTTCTTGCAAACTATATTGTTGTGTTTTCTATGTAACAGATTATCAATGAAATATAATACATTTATGTTTTCTTTGCATGTAATTAAATGGGGATACATTTCCTATAATGAACAACTGCAGCTTCCAAACAATTCATATTATATTCACAAGCATTACATAACTTTGTGTGCAGTGTGACATTGTACATTGACTATTCTTATACACAAATTGCCCTTTAATAAAGAAATATAGACTTGATTTTGTGTTGCCTGAGCTGTTTTCATTGTTCACCATTTTTATTTTAATGCATGCAATTTTATGATTGTTTGAAGTCACCTTTTGTTGTTGTGAAAGGCTTGACTCTTTGCGACAAAAGCTCATGTTAAATAAAGAAACACATTCAGAGGCAAAAACATATCAAATTATTTTTTCTTTGTAAAAAAAATATGGTTACTATAACAAACAAAAATATATTTATTGGCAAAACATCTTACATTGTCCAAAATGGCCACATTTTGATTCCTATTTTCAAACATTTAGGCCCATGCAAAAAATAAAATAAAATAAAAAACATTTAGGTCTACTGCACATGTGTCACTGTATAAGCTGTATCATTACCACATTATTGTATTCATTTATATAAAAAACAAAACACTACTGTGCAGTTTCTTCAGTCAAACAGCAGTTGGCAGCACTGTTGCAGAAACAGTTCCTGTGGAGAGCAACATTTCTTGTAAAACAGTTTGTGTAGCAAAAGGAAACAGAGTAAACAGTCAGTCCATTGGTGCCGCAGAGAGACGAGGCGCAGCGCTCCGAGGATCAGCGCCATCATGGCATACGCTGGTGAGTGCTTTTACAGACTTATAAAGGCCTACTTTGAACTGTTTGAATGTTCTGAATTCATAGTTTCAGTTTCATGCAGCTACAGTCCGGAACAGCCTTCCTTAATCTTTAAATTTAAGCTAAGAATAATTTTGTTGAGCTGTGCATATGACTGGACGGATTTTATTTTCACTCTTCTCTTTTATGTCTTTATATGTTTGTGATTTTAATGCATTTTACTTGTGTTTTATTGCGTTGTGTATGAATTGTGCTCTACAAATAAACTTGCCTTGCCTTTCTTTTTTGTTGGAAAAGTTGAAGGTATTCACATGCTGCAAGTGCACTATATTTTACCTTTGTGTGGAGTGTTCAGAGAGTAAAAAGCACTATTGAATTATCAATGAGCCACTGCACAGCCAGAAGTGGCTACATGTTCTTCAAGATAATATAGATATCCTAAATTAGAATATCATGATTTTGTCCAACATCACCTTGCTGTCGTATTTTACTTTTAGAGAAGACTATGCGGGAAATTAGACTGCATAACTTTCAAATCGATATCTTAACGAGTTGATAAATGTTGGAGAAAATATTTTCAGTTTATTGAACCTAACTGGCCTTTTTTTCTTTTGCACCAAACAGGAGGACATTTCCGCTTTGCAAATACTAGGTCGGGCAGCAGGAGGATTGTGCTCCTTGGAAAGACTGGGTCTGGGAAGAGCAGCCTGGCCAACACTATATTTGAAGGACAATACTTATTTCCAGTTTGTCACTCCTCCTTCTATGGAACAACGCACTGCCACTCTGAGATAAAAAGACTGCAAGGAAGAGACGTCCAGCTCATCGACACTCCAGGTCTTTTTGACACCGACCCAAACGTCCCTGATTTTAAAGAGGAGATCTTGGATTACATTATTAGGCGTGTGTCTGGTGTCCACGCTTTTCTGCTCGTGCTCAAAGTGGAGAGGTTCACCAAACATGAGCTCTCTGTGGCTGAAGTTATCTGCCGAAATTTGTCTGAAGAGGCTCTGAAATACACCACAGTGGTCTTCACTCAAGGCGATCAGATTGAAGAGGGGGTAACTATAAAGGAATGGATCCAAGATAATGAAGTCCTCTGCACTTTGGTTCAGAGATGTGGGGGCCGTTGTCATGTGGTTGATAATAAACACTGGAACAACAGCCATGACTCATACAGGAACAACCAGCTCCAGGTTAGAGATCTGCTGAACACCATCGACCAAACTGTGAGGCAGAACAGAGGAAGGTGCTACTTGTCAGGTCAATTCGATTTTTAGCACTTTCTACCTATTCCATTGAACAAAACAGAAACAGCCAGCCGTCCCTGTGAGAAGTATAAAAGTTGATCAAGGGGGGGACAGTTACACACATGAAGAAGTCGTCTTCACTCGCGGTGATGACCTCCCAGTCTGGGTGGAGATTGAAGACATGGACCAATGAGAACGAAGCCCTAAGCACCCTGGTTCAGAAATGTGGAGGCCGATGTCATGTGATAATAACAAACACCGGAAGAACTGCCAGAACCCATAAAGGAACAACCAGCACCAGGTCAAAAAGCTGGTGCCGTGTCAGGAGCTTTACTGGATCTGCTGGTTATGGTGGTGTTGCTCTTTCTCTTGATGGAGTAAAACTACTTGGAGTATGGGGGGCAACAGCCGGTGGGGTTGTTACTGGTGTTGTGGGTGCAGCTTATGGAGGATATAGAGGTTACAAAAGCTGCAGAACACAGAGACACTAGGAGAGGCAGCAGAGAGGTTTGGCAAGAAGCTAAAGATCATCTTCATCAGATAATATCAATATTAAAGTCACAAAATAACACATTGGATTCACAAAGCCCGCCCCCTCCAAGAAGCACTGACCTATAAGCAATCTGTCTTCATATATTTGTACTTGCACTCTTCACTGCTCACTCATATATATTGTAATCATGTTCTAAAATGTCAAAAATAGACAAAAAATAAAACGGAATCAAAAGCACGATATAACCTCAGTGTGTGTTATGATTGTATTTTACCAAAGAAATGTTGATATTGTTTTGCCTGAGCTGTTGTTATGTTGTTACATTCATTCACGTAATAAAATTATTCTTTGAAAGGACTTTTTGTTGTTCTTTTGAAGCCTATTAAATAGACTTCTTTAAGACCAACGTTTCATGGCAAAAATGATCTGTATTTTATTTTTGGTTTTTGATGGTGATAACAAACAAGAATAATATTTATTTATTTACACCAGATGGAAAAACATTTGCCAACTATGCAAAATGGCACCATCTTGTATTCTACTTTCAGACATTTAGGTCCATGCAAAAAAAAAAGAAAAAAAAAGATACAAAACATTTAGGCCTGTTGCACTTACACTGTAATTGTAAACATGAATACAATAATGTGTAGTTTTCTTCAGTCAACCAGCAGATGACACCATTATTGCAAAAAAAAAAAGGGGGCGGGGGGATGGAGGGAGGGGTCTGAAGCTGAGAAAAGGGCTCTTGTTTTGCAGGAGAATTTCCTGGAAACAGCCTGTGTTAAAAGAACAGGAAACTGAAACGTAACTGTCAGTCCACTGGTGCTGCAAGACAGAGACCAGACGCAGCGCTCCCAGAATCAGACCCATCATGGCTTCCTTTGGTGAGTGCATTTAAAGACTTTATCCTCTATAGAGTGTAGATTAAACTAATTCAGAACATTCTTATTTTTTTCTAGTTGAAGATATTTAGCTTAATGTTTCTTTAAAATGCACTGCACTTCACTTTTATTATTGAACTGTATTCATTTGGCTGGAATGTAGAATTAATTATGGGTGGGGTTTTTTGGCTGAAAAATACTTTACGAAACATGCTTTGTTCACCTTTCCGTATCTGACCTGTAACTAGGCCTCATAGCATCACATCTCATAGAAACAGATATCTTCGTAACCAAACAATACTGCGGGGACTAGCGGACGACATATACCCTCCACCAGAAAAGTTACATAGTGCACCTTTAAGCAAAATGATCAACCAAACAGATGTAAGTTAAATCTTGGCCTAAAATAGCAGATGATCCAGTTTCGTTTCAGCAGCTTGTATGAACAGAAATAACAGAAATTATATATACATTTTGTGATTCTTAAACATTTTAGGCCGCATTTTTTATTTTTTATTTTATTTTATTTTTTTTACAGTTCACTAAACCTTACTGTCCCGTTTTATTTTTCCCAAACAGCAGCTGACAGGAGGATTGTGCTCCTTGGAAAGACGGGGTCGGGGAAGAGCAGCCTGGCCAACACTATATTTGAAAAAAAAGATTTATTTCCAGTTTGTCACTCCTCTTCTTCAGGAACAATGCACTGCGAGTCTAAGACTAAAAGACTGCAAGGGAGAAACGTCCAGCTCATCGACACTCCAGGTCTTTTTGACACCGACCCAAATGCCCCTGATTTTAAAAAAGAGATCTTGAATTGCATCATCGAGTGTTCATCTGGTGTCCACGCTTTTCTGTTTGTGCTTAAAGTGGAGAGGTTCACCAAACATGAGCTCGCTGTGGCTGACGTTATCTGCCAAAATTTCTCTGAAAAGGCTCTGAAATACACCACAGTGGTCTTCACTCAAGGCGATCAGATCGAAGAGGGGGAAACTATAAAGGAATGGATCCAAGATAATGAAGCTCTCAAAACCTTGGTTCGGAGATGTGGAGGCCGCTGTCATGTGGTTGATAATAAATACTGGAACAACAGCCAGGACCCGTACAGGAACAACCAGATCCAGGTCAAAGCTCTGCTGAACACCATCGACCAAGCTGTGGAGAAGAACGGAGGGAGATGCTACACCAACAAGACCCTTAAAAGAGTGCAAGAAAAACTACAACAAGAGAGAGTGACGATCAGATCAGCTCCAAAGTACGCCAACTTGTCAGAGCAGGAGGTTGACCAAAAAGCCAAAGAAAATACTTCGGAGTTTTTCTGGCCCCTAATGGCGACTGTGGGCACCGGCGTCGCAGCGCTCTTAGGACTTGCGTTTCTGCGATAATAAGGAATGGAGCAAAGAAGATTGAGCATTTTCATTTAACCTTCCAAATATTTACTCTTTTATATTATTCCACAGCTATTTTTAAATACTAAACTGAAATACAGAATTACAGTTTATTAATACAGCAATGTTGTAGTGTGGTCTTTTCAAGTCCAAGTCACGCTCAGGTCCACATTGTTGGAGTCTGAATCCAACTTTGAATTTAAAACCATCAATTATAACATGTTCATAAAAGCAGATAAATTGATGATGGCATAGAAATTTGAGATATTTCCATCAAGTCCCGAGTCCTCTAGTCGAGCCACGTGTCAAAGCCTTTCGAAAACCTGCAAATCGAGTCAAGTAGTCGTTTTGTTTGAATCGAGTCATGAGTTCCAGAAGATATTTTGAGTCCAGGACTTGAGGGTCACATATCTGGATTAATATGAGACATCGAACTAGCTATGCACTCCTATGAACTCAAGATCTGAAGATGGGTCTGTACAAAGATTGGAACATGGAAGATTGAGCAAATTTAAAATAAAAAAACAAAATTAAATCTCTGCCCAAAAGAGCCATCTCGGTTTTACCTCATCCAGAAAATCCTGCTTCTTGCAAACTGCAATGAGTGTTAATTATTAAGATTAAATATTTTGCTTTAGAAATTTTTGTTTAGATTTGAATTGAGTTTTCCTCCATTTCTTTGTTTTCCTTTTGCATGAAATTATTATTTTTAAAAATGCTTTACATCGTATCACACCCCCAATCCCTCACATCTTTTTTATTTTGTAATCCAGATCAACATTAAGCTTTAACATAAAACAACATTAAAAATATTATTATTCATATTTTTTTCTTTTTTCTGTCTTTTTCAAAATTGCTTGCACATTATCAAACCTGGCTTCTGAACATAACAATTTATTTTATAAGCAATTTGGGTTGACACTTCCACGATATGGTATTAAACTTGTTTATCTTTATATACCTTGTATTCTACAACTGTATTTGTATTTATACTCAGTCACATTCTATTTTATTTCAACACATTTTATGCATGCCCTGTTATTGTTTTTTAGTTTACTATATTGTTTTATGTTGCAGAATATAGTACATTCTGTGAATTTTGTTCACTGACACTGGCAATAAAACTTGTTTCTGATTTATTCATTTACAGGTGTTTTTGTTCCTTTAAAAATACCTTGAGAAACTCATTGTAACTTGGCGTCTTCGCAGTGCTCTCGGCTTCATCATTAAGAAACATCAGTTACACTCATAATTATGCAGACAATAGACTGCAGACTTTATTTACCTCTCACATCAAATGACCTTAGTCCTATTGAAAAGCATCAAATGTATTAAAAAGTATCAGCAGTTGATGGAAAACCACTTTCTTCAATCAAACAAAGAAAAAACTGAATTCATTCTCATAGGTCCACATGCAAAAGCCAAAAAGTGTCAGCACACCTTCAAACTCTTGATATCACCCCTAAGAACCAGACCGTCGGAGAGCTTGGTCTCATCATTCAAACATACTCAGTTTCCAGTATATTTAACATATTAAACAGGTCACATGATCATCTAAACATATTTCTAAAACTCAAGGCTTCTTATCTCACTCAGATGTACAACAATTCGTGCATGCATGTATAACAACTCCATTTGTGTTTTGAATGCTGTTGCACATATTCTTACACGGTTTCCAAAATATACACGTCAATTTCGAAAGAGTTACACTGGCTCCCAGTTCATGCCAGAATCACTTTTAAAATACCTCTGTTGTTTAGAAGGCGTTCAATGGTATTGCCTCCTTCTATATCTCAGAGCTACTGATTCTTTATGACTCTACAAGCACCTTGACATTCTCCACCGGCCATCTTGTTACGTTTCCCGTATTGAGTCTAAATTTGGTGCAGCAGCATTCGCTCACTGCTCCTCTCAAGTGGAACAGTTAAATGCATCACTGACTTCTTTTAAAAGCAAGCTGAAAACATTTATGTATAACTGAAGGATGATGCATAATAAAGTTATTTCATAGTTTAGACAAGTTAGGCTGATGTGTGTTTAGCACAGGGTGAGGGCGCTGTTGTGTTTGTATTTCTGTGTCTGCAGATGCTCTCCTCCACAGGTCTTCGGAGCAGAGATAACAGAAGAGAGATAAGAACTCCATATAAGGGCCAAGGACCGAGACCAGGATCGTAACCTCTGTGCTATAAAACTGTTGTGTAGTCTAATTTCCTTTGTCTCTTGTTCCTCTGTACGTAAAGCACATGAGTTGTGTGTGGTACAGGTAAAAGGAACAGGAACCCGGATTGATCTGTAAGCACATTTCTTAGAAACTTTGTATTAGGGATGTAAACTTTGTATTAGGGCGAATAAATTTTGTAAACTTAAACTCGGACGTCTCCGGTTGTCTCTTCCCCGATGCGTGAACCCGCCAGGAAATAACAAAGCGTAATTATTTCCTACAATAACACAGGATATAAGTAGTGTGCTGAGTTCATACCCTTAATGCGGCTCTTCTTTTTTACTTTTACATCCCTTTGTAAATAATTTAGGACCAGGCCTTTTGCCTTTCTTAATGTTTTATATATTACATTGCTTTAAGGAGGAGTAATTTGTTTTGTTTTTTATCTAAAGGCTATTGTCATATTATGTTTGTAAAGCACACTGTGACGCATCAATGTCTAAATAAATGTTCTTCTTATTATTTAACTTTAAGCTAACAAAAGAGGCGTACGAAGACTGTATATAACTCATCAGCTGCTGATGGAATTCGGCGATATCCCACCCGGCCTACATGATAAGGAGCTTGTGGTTTACGCTTGCTCCCGGTACAGAGTAATACCAGGAAATATTTTGTCCACTGATAAGGCACCGAGTCAAGTGTTTTGTTCTGTCGTGCAAAGAGGAAATATGCAAAGAGGAAACAGGCTAACTACAAGGGCTGATGTCTATTACATTTGTTGGTTCGCACAAATAACAGAATTGAAATAAATGATTTAGAATTGTGTTAGATAGAAGTCACAAGCTACATAAGCCAACAAGTTATGGCATAGTTTTGGGCATAGCTCTACAACATTTTTGTGTGGGATGGTCTGCCTTCCGGTCAAAAGGGGAAACTAAGTTGTCTTCTGCATGAAGCGAGCAGTGCGAAACTTTGAGAGGAATCACTCTAAAGAGCGCCATGGAAGGTAAGCTCCACACTCTCTGCCCTCATTTTTGTAGACACCGCACAAATGAATCCAAAACATTACTCAACTTGACTTGCACATTTAGTGTGTTACCATATGTTCTCTTTTTCCCTCAATAGAAAAGTCCCACCCTTCAGTGAACACGTTAAATTGAGCCTAACTTGTACGATTTCTGTTGATTGAAACATTGTTTCAACACATTGTTTTTATCTTTTGACTGGTGAAAAGCGCTCAAAAAAGAAAGGCAGTTCCACCACTACCATGGTGACAGCTAACACATTAGCAAACACTGTACGTTTTTAGATGGTCTGTGGCCAGTATGAGGAATGTGAATGTGAAAGGTATCAAAAAGGTTTATTGCAAAGGGTCTAATGTCCCTTTTCCATTCGTACCTTCTTGGCTCTGCTCTGACAGGTATATCAAAAAAGGCATGCATAAAATAAATGACTAATTCAATAAAAATAGACTTGGTCTAGTATATGTTTTACAGATGGTCAGAAAAGTACAAAAAGTGAATAGTGAAATGAATAGTTATAGACGCATTTCCATTTAGTGCAACTTCCTCAGACCAAGTGGTTTGTGGGTCAAGTCGAGCCAAGCAGGGACTAAAAGTGACATCCACAGACCCTCCGACGCTGAGTGGGTAAGGTAATGTTTCTCATGAGCCACTCCAGGGGGGCAGCAGCCCTAGTTCGGCTAACAGTTCTTCTTGTTTAATCTGTTTTTCACTGTCGCCGTTCAAGGAAACTGCTGTTTTGGCGTTACAAATATAAATTGAATTGACTAGTTGCTAAGTGCGGTTTTTTGGGCTTGCATTCAATCGGCACTTTCATGTCATAAAAATGTGTTTGTCCTTTTCAGTTCTGTTTCACGTTAATGGACCCATTGATGATGACATACAGAATGTTGAAATTTTAAAGTTGTTAGTTATGTAAAATATTCCATTAAACGTATGCGTATCTCGTTAGCGCTCCTTCAGCGGTTAAATCTTCCGCTGTGTCCATAATTCCGTCTGCTTCGCTCTGCTTTATTGGTGGTCACCGTATCGCTGATGTTTTATAGAGTTACGATATAGAGTGTAACATTAGTGATGTGTTTTGTTGTCCACAAAATATGACCAAAAAATAAGCAACTAGTCTCTCTGTTAAACATCCTTGAGTCGCAAATCATTTGAGCTGTTTCCACACCCAATTTTACACTGAGCACCAGTTGCTGAGATGCTGTCAGGGCTGAGTGGGACCACAAGCTCAGAGCCGAGTACAGTAGAGTACTCACAAAACTTGAATATTCTACTCAAGAATGTAGCCTACTCAAATCTAACATTTCCCTCCCTTTTCTTCTTCCAGGTGAAAGCAGGAGGATTGTCCTTCTGGGCAAAACTGGAACAGGAAAAAGCAGCCTGGCCAACACAATTCTTGGGGTTCAAAACCTGTTCAAAGTTTCACATAAGTCAACGTCTGAGACGAGCACTAGTGTGTCAGAAACTAGGAACGTCTGCGACAAAAAAATCACACTGATCGACACTCCTGGTGTCTTTGACACCGACCCAAGAAGCAGCGAGCTGAGCCCTGAGCTCCTGAAGTGTATACAGGAGTGTGCGCCTGGACCTCACGCTTTTCTGCTGGTGCTTAAAGTGGAGCGGTTCACACGACAGGAGCAGGCTGTGGTCAATCTGATTCTGAAGTATTTCTCTGAAGAGGCTCTGAAATACACAACAGTGGTCTTCACTCGTGGTGATGACCTCCCAGTCGGGGTGGAAATTGAAGACTGGGCCAGTGAGAATGACGGCCTGAAGTCGCTGATTCAGAAATGTGGAGGTCGCTGTCATGTGTTTGATAATAAACACTGGAGGAACAGCCAGGACTCATACAGGAACAACCAGATCCAGGTCAAAGCACTGCTCAACACCATCGAGCAAACTGTGGAGAAGAACGGAGGGAGATGTTACACCAATGAGATGCTGAAGATGATTCATGATCAAGTACAAGCAGAGGTCACACGTATCCAAAGCTCCTCATTACGAAGATACAGATTTAATTACGTAGTTCAGGCGGCCAAAAACGTAGTCTACTCCAAACTAATAAGAAACATGGAAGGTGCCGTGGTCGGAGTCCTGCTGGGGGCGTTTTTGGGATCTGGAGTGATGGTGAAGATTGTAGTGGCAAATTCTCCAGATCTGTTCCGGTGTGTGGCTGCAGCAGGGGCAGGAACCGTGCTCATGGCACCAACAGGAGCCTATGTGGGGGCGTTGGTGTCTGAGAGGTGCAACTCACCCACAGAGGTGGTTCAAAATGCTAGAGTGTTCCTAGAAGAGGTAAACCAACTGCTCCAAACGGCTAATCAAATATTTAATGCTTTTGACATCCGTTACCCACAGCATCGTCAGTAAGTTCACAGGTCTGCTAAATGCTATGAACTTGTTTTGAGCCATCAGATAAATAAAACTTAACATTAGTAGGCCCAGATTTATCTTCTTGCATTTGTGGAGTTATGACCCCATCAAAGATCAGTTGTAGATTGAGATTAAAACAATGAAATAATAACATTAAAAAAATAATAACAACATTTAAAACTCTTTACTGTGAAAATCGAGTCAAAAATATGATTGATTTCACAGTGAATAGATGAAAGTGGTTACCTTTGTTGTTACTGTTGTTGCTCTAAATGTCTTGATACATTCAATACCATCTAAAAAACATTGCCAAAATCAAAAGTATAGTGTCTAAACCAGACCTGGAGAGACTTATCCATGCGTTTGTCTCTAGTAGATTAGACTACTGTAACGGCCTGCTCACTGGCCTCCTCCAAACGAGCTGTTCTAAAAACAGCTTGCAGTACATCCAGAACGCTTGCTGCTCGGGTCCTGACTAGAACCAGGAAGTACGATCACATTAGTCCTGTGCTCAGGTCTCTGCACTGGCTCCCTGTGGCTCAGAGAATAGACATCAAAGCAGCTCTGCTTGTATACAAGTCTCTCCATGGCCTAGCGCCAAAGTACATCTCGGACATGTTAGTGCCATATGAACCATCTCGACTCTGAGGACCTCAGGGACTGGCCTCCTGCTGGTGCCCAGAGTCAGGACTAAACATGGGGAATCTGCGTTTCAGTTTTATTGCAGCTAAAATCTGGAACAGTCTTCTGAGGCGAGGATGTGAGACAGGCTCTACTCTGGCAATGTTCAAATCTAAACTAAAAACTGTTTTGTTTGGCTGTGCATATGACTGAAATGCTTTTCTTTGCACTCTTCTCTTTTATGTCTTGAACCATTATTTTGTGATTTCTGCCATGTCTTTGTGATTTTAATAAATTTTTTCCTGTTGTGTGACGCACTTTGAATTGCCTTGTGTATGAATTGTGCTCTACAAATAAACTTGCCTTGCCATTCGGGTACAACGTCTTGCATTTGATGTTATACCCACATGTAACCCATGAGTCTGTTCAATATTATAGTTTTATAGTAGTTTCTATCTTTGTGTGGGTTTGGATCTGTACAAAAAACATTTTTGAACTGAATGTTTAAATTTTACACGGGAAAAATATAATTCAAATCACTAGAAAACGTTCTAAATAAAAAGCTAATAACATGTTATCCATCAATAAACTATTGAAATCTTTAATTTGAATGACTTAATTACCAATAATTTTTTATATCATTTTACGTCTTTTACATCTCCATTTGAAATAGACTGTATTTTTATTGTCTCTTTTAATATGATTGTAATAATTTACAATGGGACAGGCAAACCCTGAACAAGGACAACTTCTGGCACTCCTCTCAGCACTCAGCATAATAACAACAAGAACAATTTCGTCTGCTCTTGGTCTCATGAACACATCACTGCAAAATAAACAATTGTGATTTATAACTATGTGGTTATGCACAATTGAAATTCATCATTACTCATGGTTATTTTTGCAAACCGACAAAGCATTTGAGATTTTTTTGTTTTATGACACAACGCTCTCATCTCTGGTTCTGGCAGTAAATTCTGAGTCCTCATCAATGACATGCACTGCATGTACCATAAACGAGTTACCCGACATTTGTTATTCTGCTTTTATTCTGCATTTAATAGACATAATAAACGTTGTGAAGGGCCTTATCAGAGTGAAAACTACTCACTACTAACTAGTTATAAAGACTGTTTTTTAATGTTCAAAAGGGTCTATTAAGCAAATGTCCCCCCGTCAAGGGACATTTTACTTCTAAGTGGTGAAAATAAATTAATAGTTACTATAAATAAATTGTATTCTGTAGCTTAAGTACAGTAGTAGTACACTAGGAGTTTAAGGTAAATGTTTTATTTGAAAAAAGTGATACAAATAACTCTTTAACTTTTAGTGGTGCACAGCTGGCACCAGGTTGCCAGTCACAAAATGTTTTTGTTAATATATATTAATATCATTTTTTAAACACAAAAATACCCAAGTAACATGTGGACAGCAGAGTAACAGGGAGGACATTTTCCATAGAAATATATATGAAGTCTCAAAACACATAAAGGAAAGAGACCAATCTGAGTGGACAGCAATAACATGTGTCAGTCGGACAGGCAGGTATAGACTCAGACATTCTGTGGTTAAAGAAAACAAGAAGGGAAAAAGTGCATATGAAAAATTTAACAATTCTGGTGCCAGATTTGTTACATTTTATTCATTTTTAAAATTAAGCTTCCAATAACAGTTGTCACATGTGTTATGTTTGACCACATCATTGACTGATGCTAAAATGTTTAGTTATGCTTCAAATAAAACAACCAATGGCTCCATTTTGAAGGATTTATCATCACAGTAACAGGGTGGAAATTAATCTCTGGGACACAATTTATTTTATTTCTAATTAAAAAAGCTTTGGCTACATAAATTACATAACATTATTAAGTGAGCAATATTATACTCATGACTGTCCAGAACTAATGAAATGTGTTTGGCTTTTATAATTGAATAAGTTATATTTGGTATTGAAGTAATAATGACTTACTTGTATTGCATTGTAAAGCTGTTATTGTTGAATCCAAACTTTTATACATACTTTAAGTGATACAGTGATACACTCTTTTATAAGAAACGAGCTGTTACGTTCAACCATGGATCTATTATAATAACTGGATAAGGCACGCCCCCTCTGTCCGCGATCCAAATTGAGTAGTGGCCGCTCCGCGGGACTGCAGCTTCAGGCACCAACCATTTCAACAGTTCGGCCTGTAAAATTACCGAAAGTGCGAAATTCTTTTTAGTCTAAAAATAAAATAGAAGGAATTTCACTCTTTACCGTTTCTAAAATCCTTAAAAATCAAATTTTTAACGTCACGGCGAACATGTACCGCTCTGACCGCGCACGCAACTCCCTCGTGAACGATCATCAGAAGAGCGCGTGTCGGACGGAAACCAAACAGAAGACAGTGGACGAGACAAACGATACACGTACTTGTGTTTTATGTCGTTTCAATATGAAGTGTAAATGAATGATTACACAGTTCACACAAAAAAGCTAACTTTTAGCTACACAAAAAGAAGCATTCATGAGTTCACAGCTCATGCTTTCTGCAAAGAAACCATTTTCGCTTTACAACATGATGCCTTTATATTTATAGATAGATATAACAATTCATCATTATACATTTCGTAACCATTTCAAGACAGCAGACTCCAAAAGTCCGCTCTAACTGTCCTCAGTCTTTCACGCATTCTGCTGTCGCCGTGCTCGTTCCCGACGCCAAAGCGACATGGCGATGTCGTCATAAAGGGGAGGCCCATCCCCCTTCAGGAAGTAACGCGGAAGTAGGGAACTTTTTTTGGAGACATGCGCCAATGAGCACACGCCATAGGCTTGAATTGGGCGCCATTTTAGCTTCCGGGGGCTTGCGTTCAACGGGGGAGTCGAAAACACGCCCATTTCCCGTTAAACAGAAGTGAAAGGAACAGAGACCGATTTCCCCGGGCAAGAAAAAGAAGCAAGAAGCCTGACGCACGATTGCCTTTCTGTAGACGCACGTCTGAATAACTTCTCCCACCATGTCAGGTACGTTCTTTGAGCCATTAAAAGCCTAGTTTGCAAGTAGCATATAATAGCGCGTAAACTTCAAGGATGTAGCCTACAGTCTATCATCTCAGCTCCGTGTCGGTCCTCAGCGCGAAGTTTCTTTGGAGCGCGTACATTTGTAAATAGTTTAATTGCAGAGTGCGATATTTTAGACGTGAAACTTAGTATTTTATCAGGGTGTGTGCAGGTTTCTCGTTGCGCACTTTAGTTAAGAAGCCATACTGCACTGCACTACTCTTTTGTGTGGGTAGAGCACCCCCTAGTGTTTACCACATAGAAAGACAGTCTGCCACTCCTGGAAGTAGGCCTAAATGTGCCGTTCATGTTGAACATAGGGATTTAGAAAAATTCTAAAGTTTGAAGACACGACAGAGGCAGACCAGGCATGCATGTGAAAACCACGTGAAACTTAAATTTTGACAAAAAGTTTTACGAGTTTTGAACATTTCAAAAGCAGATTTTAAATACAAGGTCTTATTCTCAGACTACCGAGCTGATTGGCCCTGAGCAAGCTTTCAAATGTTTAAATGCATGAAAAATATACTTCCGAAACCAAGCAATGGGCAGTTGAGCTCCATTGACACTTATTACAGTTATACATTTAGATTATTAAGATTATTTTTATCTAATATTTTGGACATTCTTTTTATTATTGTTGGCATAATTGTTCTTTTAAAAAGTTTAGTTTGAGAATGCATTTTAAAAATTGATAGGCATGACAGATATTTATTGTAATCTTTTTCTTTGTATTTTAGATTTAAAATCTCGAAGAATTGTCCTGATCGGCAAAAGCGGCTGCGGGAAAAGTAGCCTGGCCAACACCATTTTTGGAGATGCCGTTTTCAAAGTGAACCACACAGCAGCGACTCCAAATCCAAGTACTCCAAGGCCAAAACCAGAAACGTGAATGAACTGAACCTGACGTTGATCGACACTCCTGGCATTTTCAACACTGACCGCTCCGATGAGGAAATTCATTGTGAAATATTCAGCTGTTATACGCAGTGTTCGCCCGGACCCCACGCTTTTTTGTTTGTGCTTTTGATTGAGAAGTTTACCGAGCAAGAACAAGCCATCGTCGATCAAATTAATATGCATTTCGGTGATGATGTTTTCAAATACACCACTGTAGTCTTCACTCACGGCGACCAGCTGCAAGAAGGGATGGAAATTAGTGAGTTCGTGGGTCAAAGCGAAGGGCTACGCGATCTGGTCCGTAAATTGTGGTAACCGCTGCCACGTGATTGACAACAAATACTGGAAAAACACCAACCAAAATGAATATAGAAGCAACACGTTTCAGAGGAAAGAGATTCTCAAATCAATAGAAAAAACCTTTAATGAAAACGGCAAGGGCTACTTCACCAATGAGATATTAAGTCGAGTAGAAGTGGATATTCAAAATGAGCAAGCTTGTACCCACAAGTCAGAAGGCGGCTTGTCTTTGATAGAGTGCAGAGAAAAAGCAAAGGAGCGTGTCCTTAAGAAATACATAATCACGCGACAACGAAGGCGTTATCTTAAATATATTTTAATCGTTGCTGGATTGTCTTTTGTCTCTTATATGGCAATCACTAAATCGGTCAGTTTTTTCCGGAATAAACCTGTGTCAGAGCCGGCCACGGGTGTAAATGAAGTGCTGCCCCCTTCTGTGGTGGAGGTGGTAAAGGAAGCCGTGACACCGATAAAAAGCGCCCTGGGTTACATTATAGAAACCATAGAAGCTGTGTTTGGGAGAAGACGGAATGTTCTGTCCAATAAGACACAAACCATGTAAGAGAAGATGACAAAGCAAGGTTTATTGCAATCGAAATTGCAAAGACTGCAATTATTTTTAGGTGCATAATTTCCTTTGGCTCTGCAAACAACAAAATATTCTGTGTTTATAGGGGAACACAATGCTTATCTGCAAAAACTTCTGAAATGCATTTTATTGGTTGAGCAGTTCATATTTTGGTCTTTTCTCAAATGTTCATGCTCCTGGAAATTTGAATATGAACTTCAAACATCCAAATATAACATAATAAATCGCCAATTCAATTGCAATATCAGAATTGTCAAAAATTGCTACTAGAAATCTTTCAGGTTCATGAAATAGACATATATGATTATTATCACAACCACGCTTTTTTAGTTTGTTTTCAACATTGTAACTGAGGAGGGGATGGATAATGCACAAC
Source organism: Chaenogobius annularis (assembly GCA_015082035.1). Classification (NCBI taxonomy): domain Eukaryota; kingdom Metazoa; phylum Chordata; class Actinopteri; order Gobiiformes; family Gobiidae; genus Chaenogobius; species Chaenogobius annularis. The sequence continues at coordinate 747,116 of BJKM01000346.1, read as the reverse complement.
ATTGTAAAGTTTTTTGCATTATTATGGTCATAAGTGGGTTTTTTTCTGTTTGTATTATTGTTTTGATCAGATATGGTGCGTATACCTGAAGTGTCATTGAACACTTTTCCATATGTGAAGTTTTGTGCTCACCAATTACACACACATAAAGTATTATCCTGTAATCATATTTAGACTGTTTTTATACCTGATCACAAACCACAATAATAATTGTAACACATTTCTTGATCTAAAATAAAATATTTTTAAAAACTTGCATATTTTTCTTACAGTCTCACGATCTATTTTGTGCATTAGCCTACTTAATATCAACATTTAAACTAAGACAAATGTCAAATATTTACATTTACTGAAGTAGTTTTAACACAGCTTACTTCTAACTAAAATGTGATTGTTTTCTGGTCATAGTACTAACAATAATAAATGTTTTAGTCGACCTACTTTTCCATCTTTATAACCACTGTTTCCTTTGGTTCTTAAATAGTAATAATTATCTACGGAGTCTTATTTGAGGGATACTTTTTCTTGTTAGACCTGTTTTCAAACATTCAAAGGCACAGACAAATGAGAAGAGTTTAGACTATGCTTTTGGGAGTGGAGCATATTTTGGTTTTGTTATGGTTACTCAGATAAAGCAGCATAAATAAATACTTAGATTAACATTCTCTTAGCTGAGGTTGAATGGGCGGTGTGCGCAGGAAGAGAAGAAAAGTGTGATTTCCTGAAAGCTGTAGGTGAGAGAGCGAGGAGCCATGGACGGTGAGTCGAGCTTTTTCTCACCGTTTATGTATAAAGTTACTGTTAAATTTGTTGTGGTTAGTTTTAAAATACAAAGCAGACCATTTTTAATAGATGAAAGCCTAATATTTCAACATAATGTAAACAACAAGCTAAATTCTTCGCCGATCTTGCTGGCTTTTTGTTGCTCAGGGCGAGAGAGACAAAGTGCACAGATATTTTACTTTCTCTTTGTGTTTACTCTCCATAAAATGAACAAACAAGGCACTGAACGTAATGTGATGGATTTTTTTTCAAGTAAAAGTATATTCTGTTGTATGTACATTTAATATGCAGGTAACAAATTGTAAAAAGCAGAAATCAACATAAAAAGAATTTAAGTAAAGATCTTACTGTTTTTTTAATTGCATTTTATTTTGCATTGTGACTATGGTTTGTACTGTTGTGACCCAGACACTCAATGCATATTTTAAAAGGTGCACTATGTAGCATTTCTGTCTCAGTGCCACCTTCAAATGTCCATGGAGATGTTATCGGAGAGGTGACCCTGCTTACAGTAAAACAAAAATGCTAAATGTTTTTCAGCATTGTCAACACTTGTCACCGATAAAATACAAGAGTGATTAGTTTTAATGCCATAAGTTTGATGGAATATTTCAGGTATAAAGCAATAACATCTCCATAAATACAGGCAAGTGGCGAACCCCCTGAAAGAAAAGTTACATAGTGCATCTTTAAAATATAAACCATGGGCACAATGTCAAAAAAGCAACAACAAATCACTACAATACTACTTTTGTTTCTAGAGTTCTTCTTTTTCGGGCCTTTTATGATTTTAAATGACTGAGGAAACGTTTAATTTTATTTTAATTTTTTCTTAGTGCAAACTTCCACCCGGATTGTGGTGCTTGGGAAAACCGGCAATGGGAAGAGCGGCCTGGCCAACATTATTCTCGGAGAGGACGTTTTCCACATCAACCACGCTTCTGTTTCAGACAAGGGCGTTTGTCGCGGAGAGTCCAGGTTCATCAATGGAAAACCTGTGACTTTGATAGATACTCCGGGTTTCTTTGACACATGTGCATCGGAAGACTCTTTTAGAAAAGGATTAGTTCGATGCTTTACAGAGACGGCGCCAGGACCTCATGCCATACTCATTGTGCTCAAAGTAGAGAGATACACCACCCACGAGCAGGAACTTATCCACAAAATCAACCAATATTTTTCAGAGGAAGCTTTTAATTTCGCCAGTGTCGTCTTCACCCACGGCGATCAGCTGCAACCAGACCAGACAATTGAAGAGTTTGTTCGTCCAAATGTGGCTCTTAGTGATTTGGTGAAAAAATGTGGAGGAAGATGTCATGTAGTTGATAACAAATACTGGAACAAACCAGGTCAAGATGAGCTGAGAAGTAACCAGTTTCAGGTGGGAAAGATACTTGATACAATTGATCGCAATATTAAAGTGAATAGCAATGGCTACTACACGAATGATTTGTTCCAAAAAGTCATGAAAGAGCTGGAGAAAGAGGAAGAAAGAATTAAGCAAAGTGCAGTGACTAACATGTCCCAAACCGAAATCAGAGCACAAGCCAGAATGAGCATTAACAATCTGCTTCTGGTCAAGTTTGCAGGGGTGGCAATGGGGGCGCTTATGGGGGCGTTTCTGGGGGTATTGGATATGGTCAAGTCCACTCTGGAGAACTGGGATGGTTTGTCAGGGATTTCAAGGAGTGCGGTGGCTTCTGCGGTCGGGAGAGGAGCACTGCGAGGGGGCATGGTGGGGTACCAGGCCGCCATTGGTACAACGAGTGTGAACGAAGCCCTGGAGAGAACGCTGGAAGATCTGGCCCCAATGAACGCTGGAAGATCTGACCCCAATGATATCGGACCATAATAATAAGTCAATATTATTATTGTGTAGATAAAAAAATAAAAAAAGACAGTCCAGAAAATCATTTGTACATATAATGTCGTGTTTTGCCCAAGGGTTCAGCAAATACTGCGGCGATGGCATCCAAACAAATCCAAACGCTGCGGCAGGCACGGGTGTTCAAACACTGAAGACGCATCGCAGAACAATTGCACATGTTAGGTAGTTTATTGGTCCAAACACAAAACAGAAAGCCGGCACTTACTTCCATTAGATGACAATATGCATTGGCCAAACAACGGCAACAGGCATATCTTTCTGGTCAGATGAAAACGTACACGTGAGACGTGAAACGAGAAACGGTCAACAGAAAGTCTTTTACCGCGCTCACCCCACCATTATCCAAGCCACTGACACACAAACAGAAGGTGAGCGCTCTCCCTAATAACCACACCCACAGTGCCACCCCCAGACACAGCAGAGTCGTGCTCGTACCCACGCACGTGCACATTCAACCATTCACATACCCCCATATGGATCCTACAATCTTTCGGTTTGTGGTTTGACAGCTCAACCAATACTTGACCAAATGATATTTGTTACAAACTTGATTGTCTGAAATACTTTTCTTTTTCTTTACTGTAAGCCAGTGTTTCAAACTGTGGTGCATGTACCACTGGTGGTATGCACATTCCTCTATGGTTAAAATAAAGTAATTTTACTCCACAATTCTGTTCTTTTTTGGGGTTTTCCTTGTTTAGAACGAATAAAGCAATTGTGTTGTGCATTTTAAATCTATTTAAGCCTTAGTTTAAACCTAGAATAGTCCTGTTTTTGAACTGGTTTAGCTCTGGTGGTACTCGGAGGGCCAAATATTTTCTTAGGTGGTACTTGGTGTGAAATGTGTGAAAACCACTAATATAATCCATTATCCTAATTTTAATGTAAGTCAACAATACTGATATATGTCAATGTAGTCAAGTCAAGTCAAGTTTTCTTTTGTTTACAATACTATAAAAGTACGAGTACTGAAACTGTGCTCAAGAAAGGTGGGCTATAACAAATGTTTATGACTTTGGTAGTTGAAAGTTTTAGCATTATGAAAAAGCTTCATAGGGAGAAACGTCCACCCTCATAGTTTTGGCAAAAACCCCGAACGCACTGAGCTGAACCCTAAAATCCTGAAATGTAGCATACAGTGTGCCCCAGATCCCCACGCTTTCTCATTGTACTCAAAGTGGAGCAGCACACGCGGCAGGAGCAGGCTGTGGTGGATATTGTTGGATTAAATTTATCTGAGAAAACAAGACAAGGAGATGATCGTGTAGAATCAAAAATAATTTTATTCCCTGACAATTACTGTCCATCACAAATTAATCAACGCAAAATGTCCCTAACAATTACACAGTGTTTCCAGCAGGCGGTCTGTTTTGGAACGCCGTCTATCCTTTTGTCTGCACATTAAATAACAACAGACAATTATGAATATTCATGAAGGTTGATTCTGGTCGCCCCCTTTAGTTCCCTTCTTCTATACATTGTCTCTCGTCAGCTTAAAAGGAGTTGTCGTTCTCTTTTAACACAGGAACTGCTGTGACTCAGACAGAAAGTGTTAAACAGACGTCTGACGAGTTTCTTTGTCCCCCCTGTGGCCTCATCAACAAAATGCAGACAAATATTTGACAGAAGAGGCTTTCTGATATGCCACAGTGGTCTTCACTCGCGGACAAGAACTGCCCATCAGCAAAAGCATCACAGACTGGGCCAATAAGAATCCAAGTCTGAGAGAGCGCTGCCACAGAGATGTGGAGTTTCTTCTTGGACAATAGGTACTGCAAAATACTCAAATCACAATCAGAATGACTTCGATTCATCCTCAAAGGGAAATTTTTTTGTACTGACATGCAGCCGACCAGGAGAAGAAGTAGAGTCATCAGTTAAGGTGACGAAAACTAAAATGTGAATATTCGAATGTAAAAATTAAATACAATAATCTTTTACTCCACTAAATCCCTAGTGTAAATAATAATACATTATGATTACTTTTTAAATTTGGCAGTCGACGGCGGGGGGCCTCGACGACCGGATCCCCGGACACAGAGACTAACTCTGGGGACATGGAACGTCACCTCGCTGGGGGGGAAAGAGCCTGAGCTTGTGCGGGAGGGTTGAACGGTTCCGACTAGATATAGTCGGCCTCACCTCCACGCACAGTTTGGGCACTGGAACCCATCTTCTTGAGAGGGGGCTGGACGCTCCACTTCTCTGGTGTTGCCTGCGGGGAGAGGCGGCGGGCTGGCGTGGGCTTGCTCATTGCCCCACAGCTCAGCCGCCATGTGTTGGAGTTTACCCCAGTGAACGAGAGGGTCGCGTCCCTACGCCTTCGGGTTGGGGACAGGTCTCTCACTGTGGTGTCGGCCTACGGGCCGAACAACGGTGCTGAGTACCCGGCCTTCTTGGAGTCCCTGGGAGGGGTACTGGACAGTGCACCGACCGGGGACTCCGTTGTTCTACTGGGGGACTTCAACGCCCCACTTGGGCAACGACAGTGACACCTGGAGAGGGGTGATTGGGAAGAACGGCCCCCCCGATCTAAACCCGAGCGGTGTTCAGTTATTGGACTTCTGTGCTAGTCACGGACTGTCCATAACGAACACCATGTTCAAGCACAAGGGTGTCCACCAGTGCACGTGGCACCAGGACACCCTAGGCCGGAGGTCAATGATCGACTTTGTTGTCGTGTCATCTGACCTCCGGCCGCGTGTCTTGGACACTCGGGTGAAGAGAGGGGCGGAGCTGTCAACCGACCACCACCTGGTGGTGAGTTGGATCCGCTGGCGGCGGAGGAAGCCGGACAGACTTGGCAGGCCCAAGCGTATAGTGAGGGTCTGTTGGGAACGTCTTGCGGAGCTCGCTGTCAGCAGGGTCTTCAATTCGCACCTCCGGGAGAGCTTCTCCCAAATCCCGGGGGAGGCTGGGGACATTGAGTCCGAGTGGACCATGTTCTCGACCTCCATTGTCAATGCGGCTGCTCGGAGCTGTGGTCGCAAGGTCTCAGGTGCCTGTCGCGGCGGCAACCCCGAAACCCGGTGGTGGACACCGGAAGTAAGGGATGCCGTCAGTCAGGCGGAAGAAGGAGGCCTATCAGGCCTCTTTGGCTTGTGGGACTCCTGAGGCCGTTGACGGGTATCGGCGGGCCAGGCGTGCCGCAGCTCGTGCTGTCGCAGAGGCAAAAATCCGGGTCTGGGAGGAGTTCGGGGAGGCCCTGGAGGAGGACTATCGGTCGGCCCCAAAGAAATTCTGGCAAACCGTCCGGCGCCTCAGGAGGGGGAAGCAGTGTTCCACCAACACCGTTTACGGTGCGGGTGGGGACCTGCTGACCTCGACTGGGGATGTTGTCGGACGGTGGAAGGAGTACTTTGAGGGCCTCCTAAATCCCACTGTCACGTCTTCCGAAGAGGAAGTAGAGACTGAGGACTCGGAGGCTGACTCATCTATCACCCAAGCCGAAGTCACTGAGGTTGTTTGGCAAACTCCTCGGTGGCAGAGCTCCTGGGGTGGATGAGATACGCCCCGAGTACCTAAAGTCTCTGGATGTTGCAGGACTGTCTTGGTTGACACGCCTCTGCAACATCGCGTGGCGGTCGGGGACGGTGCCTCTGGACTGGCAGACCGGGGTGGTGGTCCCTCTGTTCAAGAAGGGGGACCGGAGGGTGTGCTCCAACTATAGAGGGATCACACTTCTCAGCCTCCCTGGTAAGGTCTATTCCAGGGTACTGGAGAGGAGAATCCGACCGATAGTCGAACCTCGGATTCAGGAGGAGCAGAGTGGTTTTCGTCCTGGTCGTGGAACACTGGACCAGCTCTATACTCTCCATCGGGTGCTCGAGGGTTCATGGGAGTTTGCCCAACCAGTCCACATGTGCTTTGTGGATCTGGAGAAGGCTTTCGACCGTGTCCCACGGGGTGCCCTTTGGGGGTGCTGCGGGAGTACGGGGTCCGGGGCCCTTTGCTCAGGGCTGTCCGGTCCCTGTATGACTGGAGCAGGAGCTGTGTTCGCATTGCCGGCAGTAAGTCAGACCTGTTCCCAGTGCGTGTTGGACTCCGCCAGGGCTGCCCTTTGTCACCGGTTCTGTTCATTGTTTTTATGGACAGAATTTCTAGGCGCAGTCAGGGGTCGGAGGGGGTCCGGTTTGGGGACCACAGGATCTCATCTCTGCTGTTTGCAGATGATGTTGTCCTGATGGCTCTCCATCAAACCTGGACCTGCAACATGCACTGGGACGGTTTGCAGCCGAGTGTGAAGCAGCTGGGATGAGAATCAGCACCTCCAAATCTGAGGCCATGGTTCTCGACCGGAAAAAGGTGGCTTGCCCTCTCCGGGTGGGTGGAGAGTCCTTGCCCCAAGTGGAGGAGTTCAAGTATCTCGGGGTCTTGTTCACGAGTGAGGGAAGGATGGAGCGTGAGATTGACAGGCGGATCGGTGCAGCGTCTGCAGTGATGCGGTCGTTGCATCGGACCGTTGTGGTAAAGAAGGAGCTGAGTCGAAAGACAAAGCTCTCGATTTACCGGTCAATCTACGTTCCTACCCTCACCTATGGTCATGAGCTTTGGGTAGTGACCGAAAGGGCAAGATCGCGGATACAAGCGGTCGAAATGAGTTTCCTCCGCAGGGTGGCTGGGCGCTCCCTCAGAGATAGGGTGAGGAGCTCAGTCACGCGGGAGGAGCTCGGAGTAGAGCCGCTGCTCCTCCACGTCGAGAGGAGCCAGCTGAGGTGGCTAGGGCATCTGTTTCCGGATGCCTCCTGGACGCCTCCCTAGGGAGGTGTTTCGGGCATGTCCCACCGGGGGAGGCCCCGGGGAAGACCCAGGACACGCTGGAGGGACTATGTCTCTCGGCTGGCCTGGGAACGCCTCGGGATCCCCCGGAGGAGTTGGAGGAAGTGTCTGGGGATAAGGAAGTCTGGGAGTCCCTGCTTAGACTGCTGCCCCCGCGACCCGGCCCCGGATAAAGCGGAAGAAGATGGATGGATGGATGGATGGAAAATGTCCCTAACAATTACACAGTGTTTCCAGCAGGCGGTCTGTTTTGGAACGCCGTCTATCCTTTTGTCTGCACATTAAATAACAACAGACAATTATGAATATTCATGAAGGTTGATTCTGGTCGCCCCCTTTAGTTCCCTTCTTCTATACATTGTCTCTCGTCAGCTTAAAAGGAGTTGTTGTTCTCTTTTAACACAGGAACTGCTGTGACTCAGACAGAAAGTGTTAAACAGACGTCTGACGAGTTTCTTTGTCCCCCCTGTGGCCTCATCAACAAAATGCAGACAAATATTTGACAGAAGAGGCTTTCTGATATGCCACAGTGGTCTTCACTCGCGGACAAGAACTGCCCATCAGCAAAAGCATCACAGACTGGGCCAATAAGAATCCAAGTCTGAGAGCGCTGCCACAGAGATGTGGAGTTTCTTCTTGGACAATAGGTACTGCAAAAATACTCAAATCACAATCAGAATGACTTCGATTCATCCTCAAAGGGAAATTATTTTTGTACTGACATGCAGCCGACCAGGAGAGAAGAAGTAGAGTCATCAGTTAAGGTGACGAAAACTAAAATGTGAATATTCGAATGTAAAAATTAAATACAATAATCTTTTACTCCACTAAATCCCTAGTGTAAATAATAATACATTATGATTACTTTTTAAATTTGCTACCCTCACAACATATTCACATGTGCATGTACAATATTCACATGTGCATGTACAATATTTCAAATAAGATACGTTCACTACATATTGCACAAAAACTGTACAAAGGGTATTTTACAGCAGAGTTCAGAAGTTTGATGACCCTAGGCAGGAAGTATTTCCTGTGTCTCTCAGTGAAGCAGTGGCAGTAACAGGTATTGCTGAACAAGCTCTTGCAGCACAAATTCACTAGAAAGGCCCACTATACCTTGAGACTTTAATGCTAAATGATTTATTGAAACAAAAGAACCATAAATTAAACAATTTATGTTGTTTTGAGGCCTCCTATGACAAGGGCTGCCGGTTTCTCGGCCTCATTAAACCCCCGTCTAGAGGTAAAACAGAATCATTAGAAGAGGGTCAGAGGGAGAGACACAAGACACGGACACTGATGTGTGTGACCTGGACGTTTAGATAGTGTAGCCACCGGAAGGGCGTGGTTCAGGTGTGGTCTTGCTCCTGAACTTAAGATAACAATTTAATAACTAATTTCATTTATTTTTGAAAAGTTGCAGTGACATTTATAACCCCTGCATGTATCACTCGGAGTCTGAATTTTTAAAAAAAAGTAATCATGACTAGGTACAGGGATAGGATTTTCTGAGCACTTGCGCCTCAGTTGCAATACAACACAGGATTAACTCAAACATGAATCAAAATACAACTTTGAGTAAACTAATGATGAGGAAACATCTCTGTAACAAGGTTAAAAGTTCATTAAAGTTGAACTTGAGCACCAGGGATCCCACTCCTTCACAATCAATATATGGTACAAACCTTTGTCAAATGTGTTAAAGATACTGGAACAACAGCCAGGATCAGAAACAACCAGACCCAGGTGGAAGGGCTGCTGCAGACCATCGACAACATGATGGTCCAAAACGACGGCCGATTTTACACCAACGACATGCTTCAACACACTTGGTATTTCCTACGGCAGGAGGCACAGGGCATCTGGGCGGATCCATCGGGGGCCGTCACATTTTGGGACGTCCTGAGCAAAGCCAAAGATGAGGTGTACATACAAATGCAGGACAACATGAGCAGTGTGATTGGGGTGCTACTGGGCAGTGTGAGGCTGCGGTGCCCTTTTTACCTCAAATGGGTAAAATGGGACAATTAAGTAAAAGCAGCATCATTTTATCATATATCTGTCAAACATATTTGTCAAATCCAACACATAATATTTTTCTTTATTCATTTTCTTCGGCTTGTTCCTGTTCGGGGTCACATTCATTCTCTTGGGGCTGTTTAGAGTTGCCAATTGACCTAACACATGCATGTCTTTGGACGGTGGGAGGAAGTACCTGGAGAGAACCCACGGTAACATGGGGAAAGGACAATGCAGACTCCACCCAGAGAGATAATGTGATGTTGGTCTTGCCCGGGAATCGAACCCATGATCTCCTTGTTGAGAGGCGAGAGTCATGTTTTAGAAATGAATAAAAGCATTTGCCAATAAATGCACCTTTGAATAGAACATTTGCTTGGCTCAAATCTTTTCTAAAATACTATTATTAAAAGTCTGTTAAAATGCGCACACACACACACACACACACACACACGAAATGTTGACTCTTTTAAAAGATGGACAATGTAACTAAACTTATCGAACTCCATGGAGATAAGCAGGTAACGCCACAAGAAAAGTTCTGCATCTTTTTCTAATCAAATATTAAATGTTGATTGAACTTATAGTGTAGGAGCCATTTTGTCTCAGTTTGATTGGGATTAATTTGGGTTGCACTGGAAATAGTTGACCTATATTTAATGTAGCCACCAGGACGCAGCGTGGAGGGAAGTCTATATTAACGCACAGGTGTCGCAGTGCTGGGTGATTGGGTTGCTGGAGGTCACACGGATTTTACAGCTTTCATGGAACCGGGTGGGCGATCCTCTACTTTTGTCCAGTATCCTTCACTCATGCCATCCATCCATTTCCCACCTTTTTCATATGCGTTATTGGGGCATCTGCTTGAGCTGTTTTATATAATCGAGAAGTCAGCCAAAGTTGGACTATATAGGGCCAAACTGAAGCGCGTTAGGCCTGGATCCCCCGGCACCCAACAATAACGACAAAAGGTTAAACTGTCGTTCCATATATGTTTAGAATATTAAGTAAAAATATTAGCTATAAAATGGTGACATGGAAAAGAGGTATAGTATCTACTTTTTATTTTTTAGTGAACTTAATTTTTGTTCTCGTTAATTAAATTAAAGTCGAGGAACAAGAGAGGAACACACCAGGTCAGATCTATGCAAGATCTATGTCCTTCTAAACAGGAAAGCCTTAAAAATGACAAAGAAGCCAGGTAAATAACTCTGGTGACTACTTCTTTATTGATACAACTAAAATATCATCCGAAAATGGGAAAATCTCTACACAGAAAATCAGACTGGGAACAAACTCAGATACGGGGAGTAATGCAGACTCAAAATTCAAATGCAAAGGCAGAAAATCAGATAAAAATGCAGCGCTTGGGTGTCTCTCTTGACTGAATGAACAGAAGGAGCATACATGCCCTGGGATGATTAGGGAATGAGAGGAAGCTGTGGAGAGCAGAAAATGGACCAGATCGGGCTGAGAAATGGAACTGGACTGAGTGTAAACAAAAGGGCAAAAGGCAGAACTGTGACGAGATCTGTGGAGAGGCAACAAAGAAGCAATAAAAACACCTGTAATTGAATAAATGCTAAGTTTAATGCAGCCATACCATGATACATTCTAGCTTTATCATCTCCATGGAGACGAACATCAGAAGATCTCAGTGCACCTTTCATATTTCAGAGCCTATGAAATATTGCTTTAGTGACGAAAAGTTAGGTTGACAAGTTTTAGTTTTCTCAGCATTGTGCAGAGCTCGTGGTTGTTTTTGTGTGCGCAATAAAAAAAAAAGTGAGTAGTGGTTGGAAATTAAGGCACACAGAAACCCTACATTTGTCCACACAGTTTTGTAAAGTGTTGCATGCCATGCGGAATGTTAAATGAGGTAGTTTAAGGCCATATGTATTTATATTTGCAAAATCCTAAGTGCCTCGAGCAAAGTGCTAATTAAAGTATTATTACATTAAAGCATTTAATGAGCATTAAAGCTCATGTTTATTTGTGTATTATGTTGTTTTTATATATAGTATTATATATTCTCCTTTTGCTCACATTGCAGAAGCACACATATAATGTAAACCCTAAGAACTACGACGGATTATAAGGGCCAACCCAAATGAAAAATAAATTGCGGGGCACTACGAGAATAAACAATAAAAAGTCGTAATCAAAATGGCTTGGATGAGTTAAAAGTTAGCTCAAAAGCCCACAATAGATATCGAACTTTACAATGCGGGCCTTTTAGACATCACAATCAATAATTTCCCACGTGCCATGCCCCCATGTCCTTCTGGTTAAGGGCCTGCGTGCGGAGCTCAGCTCCTGGGCACTGGGCAGGACACTGACCGCGCTCTGAGCCACAGCCGCAGGTGAGGGAGTCTTGGACGATTTTCGCCAATAGTCTGCTCCTCGACTTCGGCCGCTTCACCCTTTTATATTTTGTATAAAGTCACCGTTCATATGAGTTATTTGTGTGCATAGGTTTTACAACAAGCACTTAGGGCTTGTGGAGCCGTGCGCACTGCGCCTGGGGCCAGTGCTCCAGACCCTGTACTGCGGGCTTGGGGGGCGTTGTGGAACGGTTCTGTAGAATTCGGGATCAGGGACTAAACCCATAAGCTGTGTATCAGACTAACTGATAAAACTGCGCAGTTAGAGGATCCTCTTAGTCCTCTGGGGAGCATGGAATTTCATTTGTGTTCATTTTTTTAGCAAATTTAAGCCACCTCACAGTTGGGATATGTGTGTGTAAAATGACGTACTCCGGTGATGGGTGCACATGTGTTGTTTGTTGTTGGAGCTGCGCTCATGCACGGCCATGTGAGCACACTGTCTTGATTAGCTATAGTATCCCCTCATTGTAGTTATCAGCCTCAGTTAGGTTGCAGTTGTGTTATTCGGATGTAAGAGGCTTGTATGGATGATGTCTAGTGTGCGTAAAACATCGCTAACAAACATGAAGCAATTGGTGCCATGCATCTTTGTCCGCTAAACAATTGGTTCAAGATTATCACCACCAGCCACCACTATGCTGTCCAGTGTGGGCTGGTGTTTTACCAAGTTTGTCCAATGGATGCCAAAAAGGTTGGAATTGGCGCGTAACTGAGACTTCCCAGTGCTCACGGCTCCTCAGGTTACTACAGGGGCCGGAGTAAAATCCACAATAAGCTCGTAAGAACAGTGATTGTGCACAAAGTCCCACGTTGAGAAACAACGCAATAGAGCAAGAGCATGTGTGAATATAACACAGAGGCTCCTCACCCTGTCTGCGGGCGGCTGTGGCACGGAGCACGGCTGGTCCACTGCGGTTACGCCATGCAGAAAGTAAAGGGTTGATCCAACAGTTTGTGAATGATGCGTAACAGGAAAGGTGCTGCTCAACTGCAGTGGCGATCTGTCTTGCTTTCATGTAGTTCAAAGCTGTTTTATTGCTCACGTCACTTTGAATCGGAACATTAAATGTCGACTTTATTTTGACAACGACTTTATTCTCATAAATGTATGAATTTATTCTCATTAATTTACGAGTTTATTCTCTTAGTGCCCTGCTATTTTTTTGGGGGTTTGCCCTTATACTCCGTCATAAAGAACAACCAATATTGAGTGGAAATGTTTGATAAAGATAAAAACCCTGGATCATCTCTCCTGGTGCATTCTTACCGATCACAACCTGTATAAGCCACATAATTAGCTCTCCCCTAAACAGTCACATTATAATACTTTTAATGAGTGACTTGCTCAAGGACACCAAGGCCAGCAGCTCTCCAACTTTTCATACAAGGTAACGTTTAAGAAAATATCTGTCCCTCTGAGTACCACCAGATCTAACCTAGGTCTAAACTATAGTTTAATGAGATGGGACAACACACAAACCTAATAAAGAAAAATGTGGAGTAAAATACTTTATCTTGAGCAAATACCTGAACTGTATAGAGGAATCACCAGTGATACATGTACCCCAGTTTGAGAAACACTGGTTTAGCCTAAACAATGTCAGCAAGGATCAAACCAACAAACCTTTGTGTTTGTGGTTGTTGGACCTCTCTAACAGGTGAGCACCCCAAATGACATTGTTGTTGTTGAACGAACATATCGGCTTAAACGCGTTTGTCCCTGACTCTGGAAGTGAAATGTCTCATCAATGGCGCTGCAGCTGTCAGGAGGGAGGATGACCAGAAATACTTCAGTAATTTACATTAGCCGCTGATGAAGGGTATAGGTCTAATAATAATAATAATACACTGGACACATTGTCTGCCTAAATATAAAGTAATGTGTGAGTGCAGTAGGACCTGTTTTAGCAGCGAGAGTCCCATGAAAGGCTGCCCTCGACAATTTATCAGTACATATTTGAATGTATTCATGCAGAGCCCTTTTGAGGTGCGGCATATCGTGTTGAAGGGGGACCAAGATAACTGCCCCATATAAAACAAATAAACATTAACTTATTTTCCTCCCGATTCAGAAGTGAAACTAAAGCGGTCTTACGCATGACGCAGTTAGTTTTCGGGAGTGCAAAACTTTGAGCACAACAGCGCCAGAATGGAAGGTAAGCTGCACTTTTCCCTTCAGGATCAAGCCTGTCCTGCTTACTCTCTGCAGACACTTAAGTAAACTTTGCTTGTACGGATTAGACAGACATTAGACATTTCCACATGCGCCTTATCTTTTTCAGGGGAAAGTCGACCCCCGCCTTTTATGTACACGTTTAAACCTTTTGTTTATTTGTTTACTCTTAAGAGAAACCTATGAAAATGCTCTTAATTGAGTAAAACTGTATGTAATGTACTTTTCCTAAAAATGGGTTTGGTTTTGAGTCTATAAAAAAATCTGTTTATTCATTATTATATGAATAATAACAACAGTAACGTATTTCAAAAGGGCAACTGCCTATGTTTAGCTTTATAGCAGGATATTCAAATATGATGTCCGAGATGTACTTTGGTGCTTCTTGTTACAAGCAGAGAAGTCTATTCTCTGAGAGGGAGCCAGTGCAGAGACCTGAGCACAGGATGTTGTACTTCCTGGTTCTAGTTTCACAGATTCGTGCAGAGAAATATTGTTAATGTAAGACATGTCGTAAGGAGGAGGTAGGGTGGAGTTTGGGCCCGAATTAAAAAATACTTTCCTGAGGAGTTGTCTTCCAACTCAGAAGTGAAACTAAAGCGGTCTTACGCATGACGCAGTTAGTTTTCGGGAGTGCAAAACTGTGAGCACAACAGCGCCAGAATGGAAGGTAAGCTGCACTTTTCCTTATGGATCAGGGCTCATGCAAGCCTGTCCTGCTTACTCTCTGCAGACACTTAAGTGAACTTTGCTTGTACGGATTAGACAGACATTGAACATTTCCACATGCGCCTTATCTTTTTCAGGGAAAGTCGACCCCCGCCTTTTATGTACACGTTTAAACCTTATGTTTATTTGTTTACTCTAAAGAGAAACCTATGAAAATGCCTCTTAATTGAGTAAAACTGTATGTAATGTACCTTTCTTAAAAATGGGTTTGATTTTGAGTGTATAAAAAAATCAGTTTATTCATATTATATGAATAATAACAACAGTGACATATTTCAAAAGGGCAACTGCCTATGTTTAGCTTATATTTTTAAATATTCAAATTGACCTTTTCTTCTTCCAGGTGAAAGCATGAGGATTGTCCTTCTGGGCAAAACTGGAACAGGAAAAAGCAGCCTGGCCAACACAATTCTTGGGGGTTCAAAACTTGTTCAAAGTTTCACATAAGTCAACGTCTGAGACGAGCACTAGTGTGTCAGAAACTAGGAACGTCTGCGACAAAAAAATCACACTGATTGACACTCCTGGTGTCTTTGACACCGACCCAAGAAGCAGCGAGCTGAGCCCTGAGCTCCTGATGTGTATACAGGAGTGTGCGCCTGGACCTCACGCTTTTCTGCTGGTGCTTAAAGTGGAGCGGTTCACACGCGACAGGAGCAGGCTGTGGTCAATCTGATTCTGAAGTATTTCTCTGAAGAGGCTCTGAAATACACAACAGTGGTTTTCACTCACGGTGATCAGATCCAAGAGGGCGTTACAATTAAGGAATGGGTCAAAGAAAATGAAGCCCTGAGCACCCTGGTTCAGAAATGTGGAGGTCGCTGTCATGTGTTTGATAATAAACACTGGAGGAACAGCCAGGACTCATACAGGAACAACCAGACCCAGGTAAAAGCACTGCTCGACACCATCGAGCAAACTGTGGAGAAGAACGGAGGGAGATGTTACACCAATGAGATGCTGAAGATGATTCATGATCAAGTACAAGCAGAGGTGAAGAAAATGTCCTGTTCAAGTCCTTTGGCCATGGCGGACATTCGAGAAAAGGCCAAACAGGTGGTTTACACCAAACTGATGAAAAACATGGAAGGTGCTTTGATCGGGGTGCTGCTGGGGGCCTTTTTGGGAGCAGCATCACTGGTGGCGCTTGTAATGACGCATTCTCCAGGTGTTTTCCAGTGTGTGGCTGCAGCTGTAACAGGGGCAGCTGTGGGGGGGGCCACAGGGGGGCTGGTGGGGGCCTGGGCATCAGAGAAGTGGAGCTCACCCACAGAGGCGGCGCGAGATGCTGTGATGTTTATCCAAGAAGTAACACCACTGGTGAAGGCGGCAAACCAAACTTGGAGTGCTGGACGAGCTGCCCTAACTGCTACAGCCAGTCAGTAAGTTCAAGTCGTGATGACGGCCTCAAGCGTGACATCAAGACAAGCCAGAAACCCCTTCAACATCAGCTCATCGGAGAGATAGGCCTGTAGATCTGTGATTAAAACAGGGTACGTTACCAGATACCTTTACTTAGTATTTTGTTTACACATGCTGATATACGCGTACGTTATTGTTCTTATTGTTTTAGTTATACGTTTTAATCTTGCCTGTAATGTATTTTGATGATTAACCTGAAGTAGTTATGTGGTTAATCATATCATTTATACATGAAATAATAAAGATGTTTAAACTTTTTTCAGTGAAATGGTAATTATTACAGGAATGGGTGTGGTAAAAATGTGTTGTGGCAACGACAACAACTTTCCAACACATGAGTGACCGGTTTGATAATAATAGCTCTATCCTTTACATAAAATGAACTTTGTTTCTGCTTTAGTTGTTGTTTGGCAACTATTGTTTGGGAAATCACCTCTTCAGTCAGGCTTTAATATATATTTTACCTTCTGGTGTATTTGTAACAGTTGGTAAAATTTACAGGGGGAAAAAACGTATTTCTACTTCATTCAAGTTATTTGCACAGTTGTATATTGTCTTGTGAGGACAGAGAAAAGATGTGTTCTATGTATTCTTATCTTGTCTGCCCTATTTTGTTTCGTATTGTCAAGTTAACAACTCTATCACAGCTAAAGTTTGCTGGTTTTGGATTGAAATTTCCGCTTACACACTTGTCAAGCTTCTCAAAGTGCTACAGTCGGGACATTTTTTCAGTAATCGTCAAATCAGCCCCAACAGTATCGTTTCTCCAACCTCACCAATCACACATCTTTAGACACAATGAATGAACACAACCGATTTCGTTTTAGTTTAATCTTTGGCTCCATCTTTGGCTCCTCAACAAACTTATTCAGTATATTATTTAGCCTTACAATCCTAAACCTAACCACAAAATACATGTACCAAAAAACAAAACAAATTCAGAGCACTAATTTTGAATGACTATATTCTGTTTTCGTAATCTTTTGGACTCAGAATACAGTTACTTTGCTCAAATCAAAGGAATACATCAGATAAGCCTAGTTGATGACACAATGTACAGACTTCTAACTGCACAGTGAGAAGAAAACACAGCTCTGGTGATGAAAGCGTGTGCGATTTTTCAATTTCACATGAATGTAAGTAAATGCACTTCAAACAGTGCAGCAGACATGAACGGTGTTTGTCCTGTGGCGTTCAATTATTATAATAGATCCATGCGTTCAATTCATTAATGTATTCGAGCTTAAATAGAGAAAGTTACGCGCGCCCCCTTGTGTTAGGTCTCGTTTCTGCATCAACAGCGTTATAAAGCAGCTCTCGTGCGCAGAGGAAGTTCCAAAACCGTAATACAACCATGATAAGGGCTCACATCGGGTTTCACCTCTGTTTCTGCTGTGCGTGAACGAACATTCAAGTAAGTGCAACTTTTGTTTGTCAATGTCTGTGTTTATTAGTTCATTTTGCACTTAATTCCGTTTGTCCAATTAAACCCGTTTGACCATTATAACGTAGTGTTGCGTGGCTCGGTTTGTCCATTCGCTGTTATTTGTCCTTGACACGCTTGGTAACGTTTATAGGGCCTGTATTATTATTGTGTTGGATGTATTTATTTAATTATGTGCATCTTATCGCTGCTATACACTGCCTGGAGTCGTGCATAATGTCTGTCAACGTAAACTTGAAGCGCATTTAGCTTATTTCAGATGATTGTTGTTTAATGGAATATTTCTTAAATGCTGTTATTCCTCGTTTCTTTATTTTTCTTTATTTTTCTTTATTTCATTTATTACGCCTCGAACAAGCTGAGTCCTCCGCAGTGGGCCACGCCAAGTCGCCTCCTTTAAACGCGGAAGACCACCGTCACCAACGCTTTCACGCACGGAAGCGGCGGGTCCGTCCTCCGTGGCTGGCCGTAGCCCTAGAGACGCTGCGGTCTGGTTATGGGCGACCACGGCGGCTTCCCGGTGCATTTCGAGTGTCCCGAGCTGCACCCGAGCCACGCGAGGACGGTCGAGAGGTATTTTCGGACTCGTCGCAAATCCGGTGGAGGAGACTTCGAGGGTCCGCTGCGTCAAGACGATCAGGGGGTCTACTGTGTTTGGTTCAAGGATCAAAAAGGTACGATTTGACACGAATGGCGTTGTTGTTGTTGTTGTTGTTGCACTTCCTGCTTCCGAAGAGTGCAGACGCTTCCCTGCTTGCTCCTGCCTGCTTCAGCTGCTTTCCTTATTTATTTTGCTTTTAAATCAGTTTTTGTCTTCCAAACATTTTTTGTTATGACTTTTTTAAGTCAACCAAGGATTTTAAGAACATTTTTAGAGTTTTAATCAACAAATCTGACGAACCAGCGACATGTCCGTGAGAAGAGAAACAAACTCCTGTAAACGCTGTTGGAAATTTCAACAAGAAATTCATGAGCTACAAGCACGGATATTTGCTTTGGGAATCTGAAAAAGGACTGAGCACGATACAATCCCTGTGTCATCCAGTGGTAAGAAGTCCACATTTTTTTACAAGAAAAACAGCAACTTTCAATTTAAACCGGAGTGACTCTGTTTCGTTTCCAAAACTGTCTAAAGGCGGTTCGAAGCCTAAGCAATACAAAGATAATGTAACGCCACCTGAAATACAGCTTACAAACAGATTTTACCACCACTTTCAAAGACTGAAATAAATGAAAAAAGGAAAAAAGTGGGAGACATGACGTGGCGAAAAGGCAGACAGAGACAGAGAGAGAATCTGTGCCTAACGTCAAGGTCGTCTTGATTGGGGATGGTGCGATAAGTCACGTGATGCATGAAAAAATCAAAACACATTCTTTTTCCCAGCGCCACAGTCACTGAGATTACGTCACGTATTTCTAATGTTTTGGCCAAACATAAAGGAGTTAAACAGCTGATTGTGCACGTGGGCGCAGTGGACACACGACGCGAAGAGACTGAAGTTTTGAAAAGAGACTTCTTGGAGTTATTCGGCGTGCTTGATAAAATGAAAAATAAAAACATTCATAAGTGGGACCTCTTCCAAACATTGACAGGAAGATAAACAAGTTTAGCCGGCTGCGCTTCAGCTGAACATGGCTGTCTAAAGAGTGGTGCAACAAGAGAATTGCACTACATTGAGAACTTCTATCTATTCTGGAAACGGGAGGACCTGTTTAAGAGAAATGGCCCACACCTATGCAGAGGTGGAGTGAGGGTGCTGACAGAGAACCTGCTCCACGCTCTGAGGCATTGGACTGGGCCGGGACAGACTGGGCCTGGACAGACTGGGCCTGGACAGGGTCCTGAGCAGATAGTTAGAGAAGAGAGGAATGAGAGAGAAAATTCCTGCTATAGTTAGAGAAGAGAGGAATGAGAGAAAAATTCCTGCTATAGTTAGAGAAGAGAGGAATGAGAGAAAAATTCCTGCTCCATCAACCAGAGACCGAGCCAAAGTTTCAGCATCAGCAGCACCGCAACCACAGCCTCCACCAAAGGATTTATTAGCAGCCGCTCCACCACCTGCAGCAAAGAATTCAACTCCAACTGCTCCACGATCACCTCCACTACCTCCAGCAAAGGACTCATCTGCAGCAGCACCACAACAATCTTCACCACGGCTAGCGCAGGAGTCATTTCAGTTCTTTCCTGCACGGTCCTCATCAAAGGCCTTGGACCCATCTGTGGCGGGCCTGGCAGTATCCCCGCCATCGCCCCTGCCCTCAGAGCAGCCCTGGATCCCCCCTGCAACATCTACTCCCACTACAGATTCCTCACTCTCCTTTCCATCTCCACTCTCACCCAGGGGTCTTCCCAGCCATCTTGAACATCTGATCAAAATCAGGCATTAAGATGGCTCCACTCACGCCTAATTTAGCAAGAGTTCTGATATCAACGATGATGAACTCTCCCCTGACTGTTGCTACAGAGACAAAAATCACCCCACCAAAACCCACCCGCCTTTCACCTGGTCCCAAACGCTCACCGGCTCCCACTACACCAACAAAAGTCCCCCCACCTATCCCCCCTCGCCTTTCACCTGGTATCTCCCATAGCTAGGATGCACTGGGTCTCAGCGTTGCCGGGACTTATAGTCATATTAAAAATCAAACCAACCCGGGGCCCTGTGTAAAAAACAGCCTCCCCTAGTGCTATTTCTGTAGTAACATCACACAGATGGGAAAACAAAATGCGAGTCAGACTTCCCAATCTGAGAAATTTGATTCATATTCCCTGTAAAAAGATAACGCCCAGTCTCACTGAAACTAGTCTGAAACTTGCTGTACTAAATGTCAGATCCTTATGTAACAAATCATTCTTAATTAATAATTTTATTTCTTCTTATAATCTTGATTTTATGTTTTTAACTGAAACATGGCTTGACAAAAACACAGGAAATTTAGTTCTAATAGAGTCTGCTCCACCCAACTTTATGTTTGAATCTGAAACACGAGAAAAACAAAAAGGGAGGAGGTGTGTGTGCTTTTGTTAGAGATGAAATAGTTACCCACAGGTTGTCCTTTGGGGTGTTTTTCAACATTTGAGTATGTAGCCTTTAAAATTGAGCTAAAACAGTCTCCATCCATTCTCTTCATTGTTTTTATACAAGCCTCCTCAGCACTGCAAAAGTTTTATTGATGATTTTACTGAGATGCTTTCAGTCGTATGCACAGACTTTGATGGTTTGGTTATAACAGGTGATTTCAATGTTCATGTTGATAATATTTGTGACAGAAACGCTAAAGAGCTTCATGCTGTCCTTGAAACTTTCGGTCTTACTCAGCGCGTGAGTGGCCCCACCCACAGCAGAGGGCACACTCTAGATCTTCTAATTACAAAAGGGGTTAATATTTCAAACGTCAATGTGGTCGATGTTGCTCTGTCTGATCATTTCTGTGTCTTCTTTGACCTGTCTGTTTTTCCCAAACCACCAGCTGGTCCTGCAATTGTCCGGAGGAGACACATAAATGACAGCACGGGAAAACTGTTTATGGAAATGATAAACTTTGAAAATGTCTCATGTTCTAATGTAAATGATTTGTTGAACTCTGTTACATCTAGTGTTTTGAATGTTCTCGACACCATTGCCCCTATGAAGGCTAAAATTGTTAAAAATAAGCAGAAGGCGCCATGGAGAAATGATGATTCGGTCAGGGCACAGAAAAGGGAGTGCCGTCGGGCCGAACGAAAATGGCGCAAGTCGAAGCTCCAGGTTCAGAAAGAGATTTACAGAGAGAAGTTGTACATGTACAACCTCATTTTATGTAGAACTAGGGAAGGATATTTTTCTGAAATAATTGGAAGCTGCAGTAACAACTCGCGTGTCCTGTTTGCCACAGTAAACAGATTAACAAAACCCTCCAGCTCAGCTGCCGTTAGAACTCATTTCCACATCCAAGTGTAATGAGTTTGCATTATTCTTTAATGACAAAGTTCAGGGCATTAAAAATGCTATCAATTCTACAATGCAAAAAATAACCCTCAAACCACCTACACACTTAGAGCTGACTCACTTTGCACCTGTAACTGACAAAACTGTCCAGGAGATCATCACCAGCCTGAGTTCATCTACATGCTGCCTCGATGTGTTTACCCACCAGATTTCTAAAGTCTGTGCTGAACAGTTTGTTAGCACCACTCACTCAAATAGTTAACATGTCGCTTCAATCTGGAACATTCCCAATGTCTTTGAAAACTGCGGTCATAAAGCCTCTCCTAAAGAAGAGCAGTCTTGATGCCGCAGTACTGAGTAATTACCGGCCCATCTCTAATCTGCCATTTTGGGGCAAAGTCCTTGAAAAGGTTGTTTACCAACAGCTCACTGATTTCCTCTTAATAAACAACTCATTTGATGTTTTCCAGTCAGGTTTTAGACCTCATCACAGCACTGAGACCGCTCTTGTCAAGGTGACAAATGACATCCACCTGAACACTGACGCGCGGGCAAAGTCTCAGTCTTAATTCTGTTAGATCTGAGTGCTGCTTTTTGACACTGTCGATCATGGGATCCTCTTACAGAGACTAGAGGACTGGGTGGGCATCACTGGCACTGCTCTAAACTGGTTAAAGTCCTATCTGGAAGACAGGAAATTCTTTATCGAAATTGGTAACTGTGTCTCAGACCAGATGCCCCTGACCTGTGGGGTGCCCCAAGGGTCAATCCTGGGACCCCTTCTGTTCAACCTCTACATGCTGCCGTTAGGTCAGTTGATACGCAGCGAGAATGTGTCCTATCACAATTACGCAGACGACACTCAGATCTATGTTTCACTGACGGCAGGTGAATATGGACCAGTGGATTCACTCTGTCACTGCATTCAACAGATCAGTGTGTGGATGCAAAACAACTTTCTCCAGCTGAACTCAGACAAGACTGAAATCATCGTCTTTGGCCCACAGAAACAAAGAGAAATTGTTAACTGTCACCTCCAGAGTCTCGCTCTAAAACCTACACATCAAGTTAGAAATCTGGGGGTAATAATGGACTCAGATTTGAATTTTAACAGCCACGTCAGATCAATCACATCAGCAGCTTTTTACCATCTAAAAAACATTGCCAAAATCAAAAGTATAGTGTCTAAACCAGACCTGGAGAGACTTATCCATGCGTTTGTCTCTAGTAGATTAGACTACTGTAACGGCCTGCTCACTGGCCTCTCCAAACGAGCTGTAAAACAGCTGCAGTACATCCAGAACGCCGCTGCTCGGGTCCTGACTAGAACCAGGAAGTACGATCACATTAGTCCTGTGCTCAGGTCTCTGCACTGGCTCCCTGTGGCTCAGAGAATAGACTTCAAAGCAGCTCTGCTTGTATACAAGTCTCTCCATGGCCTAGCACCAAAGTACATCTCGGACATGTTAGTGCCATATGAACCATCTCGGACTCTGAGGACCTCAGGGACCGGCTCCTGCTGGTGCCCAGAGTCAGGACTAAACATGGGGAATCTGCATTTCAGTTTTATGCAAAATCTGGAACACTTTCTGCTGAGACAGGCCGCTACTGGCAATGATCTAAACTAAAAACTGTTTTGTTTGGCTGTGCATATGACTGAAATGCTTTTCTTTGCACTCTTCTCTTTTATATCTCTGAACTAAGATTGTGATTTCTGCCATGTCTTTGTGATTTTAATGCATTTTTTTCCTGTTGTGTGAAGCACTTTGAATTGCCTTGTGTACGAATTGTGCTCTACAAATAAACTTGCCTTGCCTTGCCTTGCCTTGTTGTTTTGGGGGGGTGGTTTGCCATTTTAAGCGATGACGTTCAAAAAAAAGTTGCATGTCAGAAATGTAGTCTGAAACAAGAAAAACAAATGGATCACGTTCAGTTTCGTTTTCCTGGAAGGGAAATTCGCCGCCATTAACAATAGACTTCTGAACAGAATACGTCAGAAATCGAAACGTGATTAGATGCATTGCTTTATTCGATGACGTGCTATTCTCAGTTTGGTTTACAAATGAAAACAATCCTGCTTGTTTATGGACACAATCCACATTGTTGTTTACACTCTGCTTCGGGGTCAACGTGTGATTTTTGACCCCCACTGCAGATCTACTGTATGGATGCAAGTTGACTAAATGAAATGATAAAACATGATCCTTTAAGATGCAGATTGTTCCTGGTGAAATAACTACTTATAACTACTACATAATAATGAAGTTAGGTCTTTATTTCTGCACAAGTAATACTTTTGTTTCGGTAAAATTTGAAATACTGCTGTAGTATTGGAGTACAACCATTGCAAAGTAAAGTATCTTGCTGCCAGTAGTCTTTTCATTTTTGACACACCTATGGATATAATCAAAGCGTCATGAAGAACAACGAAGCATAACGCCAGATATTCCAGAAGTAATAAGGCAACAAGAATACTACAATGATTTTATTATAAAGTTATGTATGTGGAGATTAAAATAGGAAAATAAGATAAAACAAGTATTGCAGTTACGTTTGAGGTTTCGTACACAGTTGATATTTAAACATTTCTAGAGGCATTAACAATTAAGAGAGGACTGAAATACGAACCGCAGCTTGACGAAGAATAACATGCTTTTTAAAACATGTAGGGCTGTATGTCTTTAGTCTTTTCGTTGATTAATCAGTCGATGGAGTCTTAGTCGACCAAAATTTGTATTAGTTGACTAATCCTTTTGTATTTTAAGGATTTAATTGGGACAACAGGGAAAATGAGAAGGTATGGATTAAGTTATCTGAATTATTTTGTATTTTTAGGGGTATTTATATGTAAAAAGGCAGATTAAATTTATCTTTATACATAAATACATAGTTTCCTAGTACTTTTTTAGTTTTTTGCATGAATACCAATGCAGTTGTAGTTTTTTTTTTTTATTGCAGTTTGGTTCATAAACATAAAGACACTTAGTGGTTTTTAAAGTTTTGCCACACCCCCTTTAGTCGACTCATCGATCGGCAGGACACGTCTTTAGTCGACCACAGCCCTAAAAACGTGTTTTTAGAGAAAGTACACATTTGTGCTTGGGACCAGAGTATTCTTGTATTCTAGCATGTACATTCTCGTTGTAAGCCTATACAGAGTTTATAATTTGAAATGGTAAAACAGATGTAATATTGTTCTCACAGATCAACGTGAAGTTCTCCGTAGGAAGAATCATGTGGTGAATGTTGGAGATGCTTCGCTCACGTTTGATGTCCGAGAAACCAGCGACAAACAGGGACCACCGGAATCGGTTAGATCCAAGACGGACTGGGCAACAACTACAAAGGTATAAAATGAGAGCAGAATGAGTCAAAGAAAATGATTGTGATTAGATTTGATTATGTATTAGATGTATTGTTTCTATTGTTAATCATGTTAAGGACAATTAGCTCTAAACATTATATATAGATAAAGAAATGCTGCTGAATTCCATGTGTTTATAAAATGTCCGTAGGCCTAAACGTCATGACTCACGTGTTTTATAACTACAAAACCCAGAGGAGAAATTATATTTACTTCTCTGCGAAAGGCCATTGGATCTTCTATTCATGGATTTCCTATTATTGATGCCATTTTGAGGACTTTGGGAACATTTATATTTTTACCATTCAAAATAGTTTTTAATTGTTGAAATGACAGCAATGCAAATTTCCTATCACTCTGAAACCCATGAATATAATTTGTAATAATTTCTACTTAAATAAATAATGATGCAACTAATAATGATTTTAGTAGTTGACCAGTCCGGAGTTATTGTTTTTCGATTAATCAATTATTTATATGTAAATCGAGGCTACAAATGCATTTGTAACCAGATTATGTTAAAAAATATATATATACCGGTATACAATATTCTGACTGAAGGCGGAATATTTACAAAAAGATTTCCATTAATAATTTTTAAATCACATTTATTTAAAAAAAATTAAAATAAAAATAGAATTGATATTTATGGTTTCTTTGTTGCTGTTTTGATTAACAATTCCATCTTTTTTTTTTTTTCAAAGATGACTAAAATAATCATCAATCATTTTAGTGGTCTATTTGTCCCGATTATTCTTATGAATCGTTGCAGCCCAAATTTATTGTGTGATTAAATTTACTTTCAGATCTCTATTTGTTTTTCATAACTTTCAGTCCTAAACCAGGTCTAATTAAGTTTTGTATTTATTTTAATGCAATCAGTAACTTTGCAACTTACTCTTTTTGACACAGACCTATACTCGTGCAAGTCTTCCTCCCAGTGGTGAACGTCATGAACTACAAGTGTATAGCGATGTCAATTTGGCTGTTGACGTTGGAGAAATCGCTCAGGTCAACGCTAGATTGGATTCGCTGCAAGAAAACTGCAATTCAAAAGCAAATCGTCAACTTGTTTTGCGTGCAACTTGTGAGGCCAGATTGCGGCTTTTGTGGAACCGGCTTGAACATAGTTTGGAGAGAAAATTCCCAAAAGTGAAAGTGTCTCGGGAAGAGGGAGGCAAGTTAGTTCTTGAAGGCAATGCAGCTGAGATACACCAAGTTGATGAGCATATCGCAGGGCTTGACAATCAGGTGAAAGAGAGGACGCTCTCCGATTTTAACCCACATGTTTTGACCTTTTTGGAAAGAGCCTGGGTCAAACCAGGAATTTGTGATGATTTTGTGGGATTAGGCGTTGAAATTGAACTAATAGAAACTGATTTACGACTCTTTTCTTTCTCGTCTGCAAGTCTGGATGACGTCGAACACACTTTACGAACAAAATTTAAGATAGAAGAGATTCCTATCGCAAACCGTTCAGCTGTATGTTCCCTACGAAAGAAAGTCAAGCCAACTGTGAGGAACATTAACCGTGACACATGTAGAGTTCAGGTGTTGGCTTCGTCTGATAACATTGTTTACATAGTGGGCCACGCCAAAGAGGTTGAAGAGCTGTATGAAATAGTTAGTCAGATTTTAGTCGAGGATTTTGAAGAAGAAAGTAAAGCAGTAGAATTAGCAGGCTGGTCAAGTAGCATTGACGAGCATGAGGCGCGCGATAGACTGTTGCAGGACGTGCCAGTAGAGGGAGACAGTCCAGACATTGAGGGAGCCGCGAGTTTGGAGGAGCAGACGAGAGCAGCACCCAAAGGCACAGGGGAGCAGACAAGAGCAGCACCCAAAGGAGACACTGGGGGGAGCGTGAGAGTTGACTTCGTAGAAGGCACTATTGAGACGCAACAGGTGAGTCGAACTTAACGATTACAACTGCGCTTCTAACACTTCTAAAATTGCGGGGTAATTTTTTCACTGCTACGACAATAGCGTTAAAAAAAAACATTCTAAATGAAACACCAGACCTATGAATGCGTCGTTAGCAAATATCAAACCACCGACCTTTATAACTACTTTAGATTGAAACAATAATTCATACAAATTTAAATTAAAGGTGCACATCGTAACTTCTCTGGTGAAGGGTAGGCGTTTGCTTTTATTCACGATGTTTTGCCGTTGCCTCCAATGTTTCACAGTATAGCACTAAACTGTCTAGCACTAAACTTGACTATCTTGCATTTATTCAATTAGGTCTTTGGGTGTTTTCACTGCTTGATAATACATTGAAAAACATGCATTTGTACTATTGAGTGGGCTCGCCTCATCCCAGATCTTACTTGTAACTTGGCCTGATGGTGTCGCCATGGAGTTGGATACACTTAAAGGCGCTGTGCCTGATTTGAACCTCATCTTAAAAAGAAAAAAAATACCTGATTCCTCACTTTCCTAACTCAGTCCTAGAATCCTAATTATTCATTGCTGTGAGTTTATAAGGGCTTTTCATGACTTTCAGAGGCCAGAGCGGAGGTTTTGTTGTCACGGTAATGCTAACCAGAACTAGCATGCTGGTTCAATAACAATAAAAAGGCCGTATAATTACACACAGCTGTCACATTTTCACCCAAAAAGCTGCTTTGCCAATATGTACTGGGGCAAAACTACCGATAATTTTACTTTCTTACATGAAAAACATTTGGAATAGCCATACTGTGGAACATTCTAAGTTACGCCATTTGAATATATTCTGTGGTGAAGAAAATGACCTGTTTCTTTTGGCCTTACCCATGTCGTAGGTGGATGCAGTGGTATCTCCAATGTGCGGCGCCGATCCGCTCTCCACTCGCATCGGGAACTGTTTATACGAAACCGTCGGACCGCAGCTGACCAACAGTTACTCTAAACAAGATGGAGGGGAGATGCCCGGAGACACGGTGCTGGTGGAGGGTTTGACCGGGGCCACGTTTAAGGCTGTGCTTTTTGTCCATCTCCTCAAATGGGACAATGACATCAGTGGAACGGCAGTCCAGGTGTGGCCTGTCAAATCTAATCTTAGACTTAGATAATAGTACAGTCAAAATCATTTTCAAGAAGATTAGTGAAAGGTGATAAGAATAATAAGTATACAGCATCATTAAAGAGGTCTAAAAATGTTTGACAAAATATAGTTTTATAGTGGTTGGGATTGTGTCCTCACACTGGCCTAAAGTTAAACCTATAATGGTGATTTTAAGATTCTCAATGCTAAACTCACTTCTAAACACATTGGATATGGTATTCCTTAGGATGTTTTGCACGGTTATAGCAAACATGGCGGATTTTGACCAAAAGTTTTTACGTTTAACCCGAAAAGTACACATTTACAAAATAAAAGTTAGTACCACATCATAGACAATATATGAGCTGGGGTAAGGGCATTAGAATACAGGAATATTGATGTATTATTGATGTGTTGTTGAACATATTTTCTGCATGAACAGACACTATAATTGTGTGTTTTGGGTATTCCTTTTCTAGTAGTTTCCATTTCACCCATATTTCCTTCCATTCAGGTCATGAGGCTGGTGGTCAGTGAAGTCTTATCGTCGTGTGAGAAACGGGGCTTTAACTCGATCGCTTTCCCCATTCTCGGAGCTGGGATTGTTTTGGATTTCCCGGAGGATGTTGTGGCACAGGTTTTACTTGAAGAAATTCACAGTTTTGACCAAAGGCGAACCAGCACAACTCCATTCAGAGTCAGCATCGTCTGCCCTCCAAGTGACCCCATGTTAGGAAAGGTAACATTAATACAAATAAATAAATACTGGCTCCTTACATCGACAAACAAATATATGAAACAAATGATTTTAAATGATTATTTCTTCTCTGTAGACTTTCAACTCCATCCAGGATTCTTTGGAGCGTCCCGTTGCCAAAGGTTAGTAAACGTCTTTCACTCACAATCACAAACTACTACTTAAAAGACACATCTGCCCCGGGGCAAATTGGCAGAGAAAATATGATAATATTGAAACTACAAGACATAAACCTACTTTATTGTAGAAAACAAAAAAAATTGCCAATTACAAAAATGTATATATAGCAAAACAACAACACTTAAATAGTTAGTTGTTAGTGTTTTTAATTAGTTATAGAATTTGATTTCCGCCCTCCACAGCTCAAATCTTATTATATTACATTACAATAAAAGGTAATATTGAGCTCCATTATCCAATTATTGGGACAAAACTACTGTCATCCCAAATATCTAGGTATTACGCCAACTCATAAAAAGATGAAGTTATAATGACTTTATTTCACAATATTTGCTCTTTATTGAGTTAGTGTTCAATGAATGAGCTCAACAGTATTTTGGACTAAGGGTTTAGGGTTTGTTATAGTTCAGTTTGAGCTGTAAAGAGTTGAATGAGTCGCATAAAGTTACAGAAAACTAGTTACTAAAGTTTACGATGTGCAGCTCTTGCTTTATTTACAACGTGGTTCATTTAGAGAAGAGTTATTCGTTATTATTCAGTCAGTTATCATCAGTGACATAAAGTGCTCTTCAGTATCGGCAGTTGTCGCAATATTTCCTGTATTAATAGTTTGAAAATGTGTTATTATCGTCTTGCTGTTTCAGACTCAGAGACGAAGCGGATCATCCTTCTAGGAAAAACAGGATCTGGGAAGAGCTCTTTGGGCAACACCATTTTGGGAGAGGACTTATTTACGGCCGACGACAGCCCCAACTCCGGAACAAAAATGTGCCAATCCCAAACCAAAACGATCAACGGTAGAAAGGTCACCGTGATCGACACTCCTGGCTTATTCGATTCAGAGCGAACGGAGGAGGAGCTGAAGCCGGAAATCCTCAGCTGTCTCGCCGAAAGCTCACCGGGCCCCCACGCTTTTCTGATCGTGCTAAAAGTCGAAAAATTCACCGCGCAAGAGCAGGCCGTTATCACCGAAATATGCAATTACTTTTCCGCAGAAGCCTTACAATACGCGACGGTTGTTTTCACCCACGGCAACCAGCTTCCACCGGGAACGACAATCGAAACGTTCGTCAAACAAAGCGAGCGTCTTAGCGAGCTTGTAAGAAAGTGCGGTAATCGTTGCCATGTTGTTGATAACACGTATTGGAACGACAACCCGCCAGACGAATACAGGAATAACCAAATTCAAGTAGAGGCGTTGCTTGAAACTATTGATCAAATGGTAAAAGGAAACAACTGGGGATTTTATAGTAATAAAGTATTAGAAGCTATGGAGAAAGACATTCAGAACGAGATGGAGGTGGTGAACAAGGAATCTGACAAATATATGCCACCGGAAGAGCTCCGAAACGAGGCTAAAAAGCGCGTGTCGAATCAGTGGCTCATCAGTCTTGTAGGCGTCGCCACAGGAGTAGTGCTTGGGGCTTTTCTTGGCTTTGAACTGTTGTTCCGACTGGTCATGAAACAGACAGTGGTACAGGGAGCGCAGAAGTTTGCATCGGCTGTAGGGTTTAGGGCGACAGCGGGGCAAATGCTCCCCGTGGCAGGGGCAGTGGTGGGGGTGGCCGGCCTGGGTGGCGGTCTTTATGGAGGGGTAATAGGAGGAAGAGCAGCAGACGGAGCCGATTCAATAGAGGAGGCTTATGAGAGGGCAAAGAAGGCAGTAATGTACGCCAGGGACAATCTAAAAGCAGTGGACGACCTTAAATAACTGCATTAAAGGTCTTTTAGCTTTTAGCCATATTCTAATGTTCTCTAATCAAAAACTTACCTGGTGTTTTGGTGAAATGAATGTGCCAATATCGTACTGTGATATATTGCATATCGTAACATCCCTGTTCTGGGTATGCCATATTGTATATATTTTGATTCATGTGATTTATGCTCTCCACCTCCTGTGCTAAAATCTTTAAGTTTAGCGTAGGATATGTTATACATTTACTTCACTTTCACAAGGGAAACTAAGTTATAGATGCAGTCGCTTCTGTTGACTGAGTTAGTTGCACAATTCTTTATCAAGATCACTCCATTTTACTGATAAAATATGTCTCAAAAACTTTTTTTTTTACTCTTTTTAACTAAGGTGCTTCAATAATTTACATAGGTAGATGTCTTGATTGAGGTTCAAGTATCGCACAATCACGGAATTGTTCCTTCATTCTTCTTTTTAAAGTTCAGCTTTGCCTGAAAGGATTGTTATTGCTGTTTGTTTGTTTTGCACAATAAGTGGTGGATGTGTTTGTGTTCACATCCCCCTCAAATAAAGAAGGGAGAGGGTACTTCTGTTTTTAATGCACCTTGAAAGATGATAAAAAGCGTAAAGGATGACAAGAAATTATATCACTTTTGACTTTTACCTTCTGTATGTTGGGCCTTCTTTGTCATACCTCAAACGTGAGATTGTATTTTTGTAATCTTTTCTTTTCCTGACCAGTTGTCATAATGTAAACTGAGGCGCTCCACAATCTTGCTCATGTAATGAAATTTGCACAATGTTCATTTGTGTCGTGCCAAGTTCTACATTTGTACAAGAACTTTAAACCTCTTCTAAATATTCTCAATTGTAAACTGCATATGGAAATAAAGGTGACGGTATTTTATCTATTTCAATGGTCCTTGGTGATATTTGTTTTAAGTACCAACTTTGTCCATGAGAGGGCTCACTGAACACTTTTTATTTTACAAAGGAATTTACCACACGTGACAGCACTATTATGAGACAAGATAAATTGTGCACAATTGTGGAAAATGATCTTGTGAGAGTTACACCAAGCTGTAGTTCCAAAAAGCATTACAATGACAGCAATAAAAGTGAATATAAATACATATAAAAGTCTTGTCCCATCCTTCAGCACCACTAAAGCCACTGCGAGTCTACTCTGCATGATTTGATTAACAACAACATCAAAACTGTGCTCAAAATCCGTATGAATGAAACCCATGAACGCTCATATTAATTATTGACAATATAACGTTGACAAAACAATACAACTTTATTTAAAAGGCTTCTGGATGACACTTTGTATGACCTCAGACCAATAAAACATTGCAAATCGCCAATAAAACACTGCACGTCACCAATAATGGCAAGGCAAGTTTATTTGTCGAGCACAATTCGTACACAAGGCAATTCAAGAAAAAATGCATTAAAATCACCAAGACATGACAGAAATCCCAAAACCGTCATTTAAAGAAATGTAAAGGTGCCATTTTCAGGCTATCCTTCAAATAGTTTAAGACATAAAAGAGAAGAGTGCAAAGAAAAGCATTTCAGTCATATGCACAGACAAACAGATTTTAGCTGCATAAAACTGAAACGCAGATTCCCCATGTTTAGTCCTGACTCTGGCACCTTTACATTTCTTTGAGGTCCTCAGAGTCCGAGATGGTTCATATGGCACTAACATGTCCGAGATGTACTTTGGTGCTAGGCCATGGAGAGACTTGTATACAAGCAGAGCTGCTTTGAAGTCTATTCTCTGAGCCTGAAGCCAGTGCAGAGACCTGAGCACAGGACTAATGTGATCGTACTTCCTGGTTCTAGTCAGGACCCGAGCAGCAGCGTTCTGGATGTACTGCAGCTGTTTTACCAGCTCGTTTGGAGAGGCCAGTGAGCAGGCCGTTACAGTAGTCTAATCTACTAGAGACAAACGCATGGATAAGTCTCTCTAGGTCTGGTTTAGACACCATACTTTTGATTTTGGCAATGTTTTTTTTTTATGGTAAAAAGCACTGCACATAAAGCGCTGCACATCACCAATAAAACACTTGCACATCACCAATGCTCCATAAAAATATACTCTGAAGTACCAAACACATGGAGTTAGTCAAGGCAGTAAAGGGCCAGGGCACGCCTCTTTCTCTTCTCTCTCTTCTCTCTCTCGCCCTCTCTCTCTCCCACCTCTCTCTCTCACTCCCTCTCTCTCTCTCTCTCTCTCGCTCTCCTCTCTCTCTCTCTCTCTCTCTCTCTCTCTCTCTCCCTCCCGCTCTCTATCTCTCTCTCTCTCAGTGCACGTTAAGGTATGACAGAATAATGCTTCCGTGGGTGGAGAAACAGGTTGAAAAGAAATGTCCTAAACACACGGCACACCTCCGCACTTCAACCTCAGGTACATTGTGTTGTTCCTCTGTGGACTAACATCTCCACATTTGGTAAGTGTAATGAATTTAATCAGGACAAATGCTTGAATGCAGAAGCTGGGATTTTAGTGACATTAGTGTTGTTTATTGTGCTGCACGGAATCTCAAAGCTGTATGTCTTTATTTTGTATTTTCTCTTGCCAAATGGAACTGATTTGACTAAAACTCGGGGGTTGTCGACCAGGAGAGAAGATGATTTTTTTGCTTGAAATGTTCCACAGTATTTCATTACACTTAAAAATCCTTCTTTCATTCATGTACAGGGGTTTTTAAACTAAAAATAATACTTGAAAAAACATGCATTTTTTACTGTTGCCAGAGTTGCTTCTCCACACATCTGATTTGTAACTTAGCCTCCTGTCGTATCCAAGGAGATAGATTATATTATTTAATGCTCATTTTGAAACATTATAGACAAAGTCATAACATCTCTATGTGGCGTCACTAATTCCAGCATAAAATTAAAATCCTACTATTACTCTTATTGCTATAATAAGTCATATTCTTGCTTCCATCTGTATTGTTTTACTATGATATCTGTGCAATCTCTATACTTTTATTATTTATAGTGAATTATTTAAACTTTAATCCACATGTGACGTTCACATGGCAACTGAATTGAACTTTACATTTTACTGCTTGGTGTAGGTTGCGTTGATGTTATCTTATAATTTCAGATGGAGGGAAAGGACCTATGTACTACTACATACTACTACTACCTACTACTACTACTACTACTACTACTACTACTACTACTACTACTACTACTACTACTACTACTACTACTACTACTACTACTACTACTACTACTACTACTACTACTACTACTTTAGATCAACGATGCATTACAAGTGTAGTGTGTGTTAGTTAGACACCGCTTTTGCAACAAGCATAGAGGAAAAACTTCCCAAGGGTCTCAATGTAGGGGGGTTTAAAAGTGCCTTGTAGGCCATTGCACAATATAAGTTGTTTCGGGTGCTTTGATGACACTGGTTTATCAATGGAAACATTAGTTTTGTGGTTTTGTTTTTGATCTAAAGTATGACATCCGCCATATGTGCGTATAAAGTTGCTTTGATCTTGTAAATGATGTGTTGACCATATTCCCCCTGCTGTCGGTGAGATGGAGCAAGATATTACGGGGGAACACTAAATGAGTAAAATAATTCAAACAAAACTTCTACAACACTGGCTGAGTTATAACCAGGACGGTTTGATACGAAATACAGAATAGACTGCAAACTTCATGCAAATGTTTTCTTTACTTATCATCAGTGACATTTTTGTTTCAATAAGTTCAAAATTTGTGCCGAAAAAGACCAAAAACAAATAAAAACTTTACTTATTACCATGAGCATTTTGTGCTTAGTTTCATTTACTGGTTTATTTAACCACAAACACATTCAATTCAGATTACATTTACAAAAGAAGGTTATACAATAGAAAAACATCCATCCTTTCAAATCACACAATATATCCACATTTATCATGGAGGATTTTAAATGACCATATTGGCCTTCATCGCAAAAATACATAAACAAATAAATCAATAAATCAGCTGCTCTAAACTGCACACAATTCTACTAGTTCTGAAATAAAAATAAATTGGACTTTTCAACAAATGGAAACACCACTCACAAATAACTCACTTTATCAATACTCCATCCTTTGTTCTTTTTGCACCTTTTGCATGCTTATTGTTTTATTTGTTGTGCATTTTATAATGATTAGGCCTACTCCCTGTTGCATCTTTGCACCAAACTGGCAAAGCACATTCCTATGTTTTTTGTTTGGTTTAGTTAGGTCTTTATTTGTCAGGGACCATGAACAAAATCCTTAATCTTCAAGAGAAAAGAGGATCTGCACCAGGAATAAAAAACTACACATTTCATTACAATTACAACACGTTACATTTCATTATTAACTCTGTAAAATACACAAAATACACAACTAAAATCTAACTTGGCTGATGTTGTCACCATTGAGTATCAGGATGTGCTTTTTCAGGTTTCCAGTGAAGTTATTTCTGGAGGTTGATTGTGCAAAGGCAGAGGATCTTTTGGGCATGGTGCCGTTTCTTTTTGGATTTGTTATCACCATTGCAACATCCTTAGTAAATACAAAGATAACAAGTTTTATGTCAATTGCCTTTAATGCTTGGTTAAAGAGAGATCGGAGAGATTTTAGCGAAGTAGGTGAAAACGGCCTCGTCTCTCAAGCTGTTCCTGTGTCTTAAAGATGAGATATTATAAGTTCACTGACAATTCTAACGTTTTGGTTCTCCGCTCAAAGAACATTCAGGTATGGTTTAGTTGTCCAATTCTTTAATGCTTTGTCAGTAACGTTTGTAATTGTTTGGAGTCACTCAAGATGTTAGAATAAAAAAAATAATAATGATAATAAAATGATGGATTAAATGGTTATGTATGAAGAATGTATTAAAATGATTACTGCTGAAAAGGTGCCAAATAATACTTTTGAATAGACGTTTTTTGCACATTTACAGTGCGTGTTTACAGAATTGTAGTGTGCTAATTGTATTCAACTTGAGAGATCTGAAACAGGTCGGTTGAGGGTGTGCGTTCATGACTGAAAATACACAAGAACCGCATAGTTTCAGTGGCACGAGTCCACAGGGCGTGAACTCGGCCCAGCGTGCTGCGACAAGTCAAGAGCAACATGTAACGTTTCAGTGGAATAAATGACTAGCATACGCTGGACGTAATTATGATCTCATGTACATAATGGCTCTGATATAGCCTACAGGAAAGGAGGGCATAGGATTAGCGTTGTGATTTCAATAAAGACACAGGAGAAAGTGGTAATTTGTGAAAAACGGCGACGTAGGTTATATAATGCACCTTTAAATACACACACAACATCAGATTTGGGACTAAGCTGGGACCAGACCCTGAATTATACCTGGACTAGCTGGTTCTGGTTCTGGTTCTGGGCAATAAATCGTCAAACTCAAAATGAATATCACATCGACCATTTGACAGGAGTAAACCAGGACCAGGACAGGGTCAAACCAATCAGGACTAAGCTCGGATCAGAACAAGAGTGAACGCAACTTTGTTTTTGTCATTCGGTAGACTTTTTATTTGTTGTTTATTAAAACTAAAGTACTTGATTGGTCATTAAACATACAAAAATTGTACAGGACCAATCTTACCGGACGAGTCGCTCAGTGATTGATGGCAACTTGCATTCGCACGCCCAACATCTACGCAATGTACACGCCTATGATACAAATGATGTAGCTCTTAATTAGCATGGCAGCAGTGCATTTTGTTTTTCATTATTCTAAAATCCATGGATGTTTTTGTATGTAGTCTGAAATGTCTCACCAAATCCGTGTGTAACTTATAAACATCACTCTATCAATTGGCCAATATTTGTCTTAGTATATCATTACTAGTATCAGAATCAGAAAGAGTTTATTGCCATTGTCAATGAACAAAATTCAAAAACATAGGAACTTGTCTCGCCTTAAGGTGCAACATAAAACACTGAGTAATAATAAAACAACATATATTCAATCAAAAAAGGGCATGCATAGGAAACAATTTAAAATTACTATACAATATAAAAATAAATAGGCATTTCTATGTACTATGTTCTATGTATGTTCTACTAGATTACGTGGAACTGCCTAATTGTCAGAGAAATCTAGACCAGCTGCCTCGTGTCTGGTCCTGTAACATGAGGAAGTAAAAATGTTACATTTGCGCCACGCTCCCTCACCGCTGCACAGACACACCGTGTGCCAGGCAAGAAAGTATGAATCCATCACCTCAGATGTTAGGGGATGTGGTCATCACAAGAAGGGGTGCAAGAAGCCACCAGTTCGACTGAATTGTGAACACGTATTGCTTAGTATGAACGCTGACTCAGAATTGATGATTTCATTGATTGTATTGATGAATTCATGCAAGGAGCTAACATTTACTACTGTTATTATGGTGTTATAGGATCACTATTTTCAAGAAAAGCAACATTTGTTAGCATTCTAACATTGAAATGGGCCTAAACAAGATCATTTCACATTGACGAACGATGCGTAAGAAAGTATTTGATTGAAGTATAGTGTATTCATCAGTGACACGGAAAGAGTTGGTCCTGATATTTTGCTGGACGTGTGTTGTGGTTTTGATGATTGAGACTCAGTTTTAAACTAGCTGTTGTCACTACTCCACCTTTAGTTTTCCAAATAATCCTACATGGACTTTCTTGATGTACCCTTTCGTAATTGTACCCGTCCTGGTTGTCGTTGAAAAGAACCTCAACATCATCATCTCTGGTACCTTCAAAATGAACGAATGACTATTGGCTGGAACTGTATCGATTACAATCAAAGCATTGGCACTCACTTCACAGCAAAAAGGTCCCACACACGTATTAATCCCACCCACAATAATCCCTACAAACAATTTTCCACAACAAACGTACAAAAACGTCCCGCAAACAACTGACCTATCATGTTTTTCGGCCTTTATTAGGCTACACAAGTGCATTAACGCATACAAATGTGATAGCCGTCCACTGCTCCTGACGGCTTGACCCAGCGGCATTGAAGGATGGGTCAAATGCAGAGGTTAGATTTCTCTTACCTGCTCTTGTTTGCTTCTTACAGGTGCAAAAATGCTGCCCAACACCACCTTGAATTCAACCGAAGAGACCATCGTGGACAACACCGCAGCCACCACCATGGGCGCTCTCATCTTAACCCTGGTTTTCCTTTTGGGTTTCCCTGGCAACATCTTCATCATGTGGAGCATTTTGGCCCGCGCCCGGAAACAAAACATTACCACCCTGCTCATTTTAAACCTGGCCATCGCTGACGGCTCCCTCATGGCTTTGACGCCTTTCTTCATCATCTACCTCGTCTTAAAAAACTGGATCTTTGGAAACGTTATGTGCAAAGTGCTCTTCTACCTGTGCCTCCTGAACATGTACGCGTCCATCTATCTGATCACCATCATGAGTTTGTACCGGGTGTTGGCGATACGGTGGCCTCACAAGGTCCGGGTGATCACCGGGCAGAAGACGGTGATGCGAGTTCTGGCGGTGACGTGGGTTTTGGTGATGCTGGCTTCGATCCCGGCCTTGATCTACAGAGACACAAGGCTGAGTGCGACACGAGCGACCTGCGATTCCTACCACGACACCAGCAAAGATGTGAGCGGCCTAAATAGAAACTGTGGGCATAACATTTGAAGGCGCACCATGAAACTCGTATCCATGGAGATGTTTGTATAGCAATTATCCTAAATTGAAGCGCCTCTGACAGGTTGGATGACTCACTGAACTAAAATGCAGTCAAGATAAATATATTTTTAATTTAGCTAAAGATTATACAAACGTTATCATAGAATAGCACATATTTTTAGGTTTATATTTTCACTTCCTGTTGGCTGAAATAATATTTTTAATTTTGTTTGATGACTTCGCACTAGGAAATTACCCAGCAAACATTGGGGCTAAAACTCATAAGGGCTAAGGTCACAATTTTTTTTAATTTCAACAGATAAAAAATATATGAGAGCGACTTTAATTTGTCTAAAATTGTGCATAAAATTCGACTGGAATGAGTGTCCCTAGTGTGATGTCACTTCCTGTCATTTTCTACAGAAAAATTTTTTTTTTTCATCCTTTTCTTTTTCCACAAATATTTACTGGATTGGTGTAAAACTATAATTTACGTGTACAACAGGTACAAATGCACTGAATGAAGTCAAAATTAGACCATCATCTTCTGTCGTACGCACTTTAACCGAAGTTACAGGTCGGAGTTTTTCAATTTATTCTTGAGCAATATAGTAAACTCCAACTGAAAAAATGCACCGAGAAAGTTACATATCGCACCTTAAAAAAATCAATGCTTTTGATGTCCTGATAACTCTGTTCCACTACATTAGTACAAAAGTCTGAAATGTGAATTGTTTCGGATGGATTTTCTGTCCTCCTCCTCCTCTTCCTCTCAGATTTTCGACTGATCCCTGAACAATCATTTATGTTTCCGTTCAAGAATTTGATAACTTAATTTCAGATGAGAGCGGGGGCTTACACATATTTCTTTGAGAGACTCGCTGTGTTTGAAATACAAATTTGTTGGGGATTGTCTCCACAAACTTGCCATATTAATCTTATAAATTAAAGTCCTTTCAACTGACAACGATGTCTTTTGGGTTGAATAGTGGCACCACCTTCTGAAATACATAATGCAACTTTTGTTTCACCTGGATATGCTCAGTAACCATAAACAAATTTGCAATCTGGCAATTAAATAGTTAACTCTACTAAAGATTTCTGACCAGTCTCCAGCTCAGTTAAACCATTCACCTTATATCGGAAATTGACTACGAAGACATTTTAAAGCCGCCAGAGAAAGGAGCATTGTTGCCATGTTGGTGCCAGTGACCATTGAGCATTTTACACAAATCCATCTATTTTACATACTATTTTAGAGGCAAGACTTTTATCTATCTATATACTTAACCTATAGTTTTAAAAGAACAGAATTTCTGCTTAACCAGAAATGTCAAAACAACAAAAGTACGGGTCGGTAGCATTATGTGTAAAACTTCATGAACAAAAAAATGATGTGGTTTTTCACACGTTTTGACGTTTTGCACCTCCTGTCTTTGAAGGTGGTGATTCAGTACATGCTGGAGTTGGTCATTGGCTTTTGTATCCCGTACACCGTCATCGTGGTCAGCTACATCTGCATCCTCAAGAGGATCAGACAGACCAGGTTTCGGAGGAGGATCCGTAGCGAGAAGCTCATTTTGACCATCGTCGTGACCTTCTGCCTGTTCTGGCTGCCCTACCACGTCATCAACATGGTGCAGGTATCAGCAAGTTTCACATTTGCACCAGTAGCAGTTGCAGTTGTAGAAGGAATGTCAATATGTTATACATTTATGTTATAAGATTAGCGCGCCACAGTAGCTCAGTGGTAGAGTGCTCGTCTTCGGCTCAAATCCTGCTCTCTCCTGGTAGAGTGGTCAGATCCACTGGCCCACTGGTTGGCGGTGTGTTTGCAGCTGCCTCAGGTGAATACTGCCGTTGTGTCATTATAAATGTGACCATTCATTTATAAGCCAGTTTTCACT
This sequence comes from Chaenogobius annularis, assembly GCA_015082035.1. Taxonomy (NCBI): domain Eukaryota; kingdom Metazoa; phylum Chordata; class Actinopteri; order Gobiiformes; family Gobiidae; genus Chaenogobius; species Chaenogobius annularis. The sequence continues at coordinate 706,970 of BJKM01000346.1, read as the reverse complement.
CACACGTTCACCTCACAACAATGGGTTTCACACTGCTCTGTCAAATGCAGAGGACTGATTTCTCTTAATGGACAAGTTTCGTGTGGAATAATGGAGTTCAGCGAGTGAAGTGGGGGCCGGGACCCCCGAGGGGGTCGCTTGTAGACTTGGGGGATGTATTTTTAAAATTATGTTAATGTATTTAATATATATTTTTGTTGGAAACAGTATATTGTAGTGAAATTAGGTCAAATACCACATTAAGCCACTCAAATAAACACAAATGCAACCTGACTTTAAATGTTACAAAACAAAATTATCTCAGATGGCTATTTTAATTAGCAGCGGGGTCCCGGATCAGTCACACAATTATTTTGATTTGGCTGAAAAGTTTGAGAACCCCTGTTTAAGCCACAAAGTGCGTGGTTATGGAGGTTAGGGTTAAGTCTAGTTCTTTTAGTTTGTTTTAGTTCGACATGAGGAAATAAAGCAAACCTAAGCAGGCGCTGAGTGAAAACTAACTGCCCGGGCTGATGCTCTTTGTTGCATGTCTTTCCATGTCGCATCTGTCATCAAATCAAGTTCCTATGTTGTGAACTTTGTTCATTGACAATGGCAATAAATATATCCTGATTCCTGATTCCTAATCCCCCTAAAGGTGCACTATTCAACTTTTCTGGTCAGCCACTTCCTTTTCTTCATGGACAGCCACTATAGCAAATATTGTTTTTGGTCACCAAATTGTAAACAATAAATGAGAAAAAAGTGATGAATTCTCTATTTTTAAACAGGTTACAGCGGCTTTATATCCACCAGGAAATGTAAAAGACAGGTAAATACAAAATGTTAATGCGCAGCTAAACTTTCTGACCACTAAAGGATTTGCTTTCTTTTTTACCCAGTTTAGACAAGATTTGGCACAGGGGCCGAGCCATCGCCGCAGCCATTGCCTTCATCAGCAGCTGTGCCAACCCGGTGCTCTACTTCTTCGCCGGAAAGTCCTACATCCGCAGAGAGGGCATGGCGTTCATGGCCCGACTTTTTGAACGAACCGGACTGGACTCTGCAACAAGAAAGAGCCGACAAAACAGCCAAAACAGCCGAGACAAGGACAAGGAAGCCAACTCTGTGATGCTCAAAGACAAGGAGCAGGATTCCGCCACAGATACAAGTTCAAACCAAGTGAAACCAGTGAAGAACGGAATGTAGTTACATACATTTGATGATGAACCTGAACCATGTGTCAATCTTGAAAAATAGTTTCTTTGTGAGTCAGTGCATTTCTGTTTATTGCAGCCGTACGCTTCTTCTCGCCCACTCCTCCTATTGGCCAATCTCTGCCATGCGTTGAGTGATTGACAAGTGGATACCACCAACTGCACTGTTGTGTGAGGAGAATACATTTGTAAACTACTAAATCTAAAACGCTGAATAATAGAAACATGTAAGTTGGCTTTCTGTTCAAAACTGCAGAACTGATGAGCTCCGCCTCTTCACCGTGACATTTCACCGTAACAAACCATGGATATGTGACATTTTAGAACTATTGGAACTATCATTCACTTAATTGTTCATATAATCGCATAGGGGGTAGGGGAAAACAGGACTTTTCTGAGCACTGGAGCCTCAATTACAATACAGAATCAGCTGAGACATGGATGAATCGATCAAAAGTATATAAAGATAGTAGTCTGTATATAACTGAATATGCATGTCTTTAGATGACGTGAGAAAAAACACAAGAACTCAAAGTGTGTTAACCACTCTGCTACACTACCTACTCTGCGCATTGGCTGTACTCAGGGTACTCAGGGACAGCAGACTTCAGCCAAACCATGTGTATAATGTATATATTCCCATTTGATACAGAATTGTGTATAGAAAGTCAACATGAGTGGTGGTGGTTCTCCTGATTGGACATTTCATTGAACTCATTTTAGGTCAAACATCACATTTCCATTCTTGTAAAATGTTGTACGTATCATAAAGTAAATAATTGTGGTTTTTTATGATTTTTCTTGTGCGTGTATTTATTTATTTATCTATTTATTTTATAGCTGGCCTGTTATTGTGTTACCAGCAGGGGGCAGCACAGAAAATGGAAACGATACGCAGTGATTGTCGATACATGTGATTTGTTTGAGAATAAGACTGTATGCAATGTATTTGTATTTAATTGGAATCGATTCTCTCCTACCATTCATACAAAGAGTTCATTTGCAAATACAGATAACTCCTTTTTAAATTAAAACACAACCTCACAATCTATAACACTGCCTTTCCAAACTGTAACAGCATCTTACACGGATTAGATTGCATGACTGTATTATGCAACACCCTGTTATTGGCAAAGCATGACATTCAGACAAAAAATGTGGAAATCCAAATGTTCAAGTATCAACAAAGACTTTTTGTTTCAAGGGAAGATTCAGCAAAGCTCACTCACTGACTTCACCTACGACTTGAAATGTTCTGTTCATTCTTCTTTCTTGCAACATAAATCTACAAATTTCATAATGTTCCTTTGATCATATATTGTAAGAATGTTATTTCAGAAAGGTGTCAAGAAGAGATAGCAGCAGCAATGGAACCTCTAATCACTGCCGAAAAATAACAATAATTTAATGGATATTGTAATAAAAACCAAATCTCATGAGAAATGTATTTTGAAAGTCCAAATTACACATTAGACTACACTTTTCAGTAAAGCAAAAGGAATATGCTAATATTTAAAGATTTTACCAAACATTTTGCCTGTTTTTTGCCAATTTTCTCCGCAATTTTGGTGATGTTTATGTGACTTCCTGGTTTGACAGGGCCAGCGAATATGACACAGGTAAAGGTAATTAGTTACTTAGCAACCAGAATGTAAACAAGGGCCAATAAAAGTGATGATAAAAGTTGACAAATATTTACACCTGACAACATGTTTATTCTGTTATTTGATTGTTTAAACCAGGGGTGTCCAAACTTTTTTCACAGGGGGCCGCATTTTGAAACTGAAACGGAACAGAGGGCCACAGACAACCCAACAATGAAGTGAATGATTTGAAATTTTGCATTTGAAATTTTGCATTTTAGATAGTTTCGATGAGCCTCCAAACCTTTAATAAGACTTGGAACATTAATATTAGGTTGGTATAACGTCAAAATAATTGAATTTTTCCAATTTTACAGTAAGAAGTACTACTTTTTGTTCTTTGTACCAGCTTGGTCTGAGAGCCGCTTTTAGCCCCCGGGCCGTAGTTTGGACATGTCATAAAAGTTGTAAATTGCGTGAAAGTTTACTCTGCATTTTTGATGAAATGGCTTTTTAATGACATCGCAGAGGTATTCTGTTTTAGAACTCATTACTACGTCCTGTAACTTTTATTTGTCAAATTTTATTCACAAGTTGCAACTTGAGCGATGAAAAACTATGATAATGATTTACCACAGCAACAATCTCACCAAACAACGTCATAATAAGAAAAACGTGAGAACCTGACAAATAGTGTACATTAAAGGTTAGGGGTCACTTTTTTTTCTGCGTCTGCTATCTGCTTGTTTCCATAGAGATGCAAATCATTTGCTTGAAATGTTTGACAGTAACCAATCGTGCATTTATTCAATTACAGCTGTATTTCCTTTTTTCTTCTTTTGCCACGGATCAGCACTTCCGCTGTAATCGCACGTCCGGTCGAGCGGGAACTCCACTGTTCATGTGACCAACAAGTCAACAGTGCACCGATTCCCCGGGACTGAACACGACTTTCCCCCGGGACTGAACACGACTTTCCCCCCGGGACTGAAACGACTTTTCCGGGACTGAACACGACTTTCCCCGGGCCTGAACACGACTTTCCCCCGACTGAACACGACTTTCCCCCGGGACTGAACACGACTTTTCCCCCCGGGACTGAACCACGACTTTCCCCGCGGGACTGAACCGACTTTCCCCCGGGACTGAACACGACTTTTCCCCGGGACTGAACACGACTTTCCCCCGGGACTGAACACGACTTTTCCCCGGGACTGAACACGACTTTCCCCGAGACTGAACCACGACTTTCCCGGACTGAACACGACTTTCCGGGACTGAACACGACTTTCCCCCCGGGACTGAACACGACTTTCCCCCGGGACTGAACACGACTTTCCCCCGGGACTGAACACGACTTTCCCCCGGGACTGAACACGACTTTCAGTCTGTGTAGAACTCATTTTCTCCGGAGCTCAGCAGCTCTGTGTTCACTGATAGAACCTGAAGGAGGATTATGTAGAATGGGGGCGCCCAGACAGGCTTCCGGAATAAGGTGAATAATAATATTTTTTTTTTTACAGTGCATATTAATGAACATACATGATACACTGTAAACACGGTGGATTGTTGCCATCCGTTGTCCCCTCACAAACACACTCTCATTCATACGTTGGCACATGAAACATTTTGAAAAATGGTTTGAAAAAGCCAGCCATGGTTTTATCAGGCGAAATCTACAGACAAAAGTATTTCCCTGTTGTGTTTTTATACACATTAAACAAAGGGCCGAAGTGATTTTTGTTCTCTATAGACTTCAAGATTTAGGAAAAAAAGAAGCACATTGAATCATTTAAACTTTAACTTCTTTAATCTCAGTTCTCTGAAACAGGGTCAGGAAGGCCAATGTGAGTTTTTTCTGAAAGTAAACATGGGACGGGGCCTGATTTATGACACGTTCTTGCAAACAAATTTGTACTTAAGGCTTTCTTACGATTGTTTCTGGCATTCACAAAAGTTGTTCTCAACTGAAGATTTTCTTCTGGAAGAACAAATCCAACAATCAGTGAGTGAGCATTCACAGAAACTCTGCAGTTTTAGCCATAAATTCTAATTCCTGCATGATTATTAGCTTTATGTATATTTTTTACATATTATTTCATGCAAAAATAAGAAAATAATATTTGATAGGCCTATTGAAAAAAAAAGAAAAAAGAAAAGTGGTCATGGGTGATATAACAGCCATAGCCACAGTCTGTCCCAGCCCCAGTGCCTCTGCGTGGGACACTATCTGCAGGACTCAACAACAACAACAAAAAAACATGAAGCAATGAAAGCCCTCATTTATTTCAACAAGTTGATGACTTTTATGTTTACCCATTGACTGTGTTCACCATTGATTGGACATCGCTCTCAAGCTGTAAAACACTTTCCATCCTGACTTCCTTGTTCCTCCTTGCTCTCTTGTGGTGTTGTCCTCCAAGCCCATAAAAGGAAGTTTAGAGGGTGTTTCTCAGCAAATACATATCATAAATGGGTGACGTGGTGTTCGTGACAGGATGTTGAAGAATTTGCCCAACTCTCATTTAGGAAGGACTTTGGTTCCTTAATGTGGCAGTATCCTGCAGGCAGACGCTGACATTTATGGAAAAACCTCTGATTGGCTGTTGAAAAGTTTTTCAAAAATATTATTCTTTTATTTCAGGTTATGTATATAGTGTAATTAGATGTGACAGTAACGTACAGTATATACGAAATGGCAAATTTAAGAGAGGAAAACAGGAGGAAGAGAAAAGAGGACAGTATTTTACAGTAAAGACTCAATCAAGTAATAAAAACTAGCAAAGTGCTTAAATCAGACAAAATGTGCATCCAATTAAGTTAATCTATTAATGGACATTATAATGACTCCAGATTATAAAACATCACTTGTGAGTACATGCTTTTGCTCACATTAGCTCTATGCCTCCATTAGCAGCATTAGCATAACAGAACATCCCAGTGCATTTATTACGGCAGGAGCGCAAAGGCCGGACTCGAAAAATCCAAGCTCTGAGGACAACTGGAACGTCCTTATTTTCTGCATTGTTTAAATTTAATCCAAATGAAAGGTGCTGTTACGACAGGCCCCATGGAGCCACAACAAAGAACAGTGGCAGAAACAACTTAAAAGGTTTAAGGTCTTCTGCTGAACATTTATTCAATAGGTTTCATAAATAATGCGCAGTTCTGCAAAAATGTGTGGCGAGCCGCAACATGGTGTGGCCGGGTGGAGCAGCAACATGGCGTAGGAGGCAGATCCTGGATGTGCTGCCCCTGCACACTCAAGTCACCTTAAAGGCATTAACATTAAAGAAATTGTTAAGCACAGCAATTAAGATGGCCGTTAAAGGTGCACGTTATAACTTTACTAGTGTAGGGTCCGTCACCTCGCTTTGCCTGGATTGTTTCAGAAAAAGATTCAGTTGTAGTCATCTTTCGACTCTCATCCAAGTCTTTCTCAATCTGTTTTTCGAAAAACAGAGTCCAGATGACTACAACTGAATCTTTTTCCACAAAGTTGTTTTATTGCTTAAATAATACAGACAAAAACATGTATTCTTACTGGGAGCGGAAGCATCCCTCCAGATCTGACCTGTAATTTGGCCAAACCAACTTGTCAATGCCTGATCTCGTCAGATCTCGTCAGCTAAGCAGGGATGGGCTGTTGTGTCTTTGGGCAAGACACTTGTCCAAGTATGGTGTATGAAATGGGGACAATGGATGCAAATTAACCCATGGCTACAATATGGCGTGTTTACAGTATGTGTATCATGTATTTTCATTAACACACACCGTCCCCACCAAAATAAGAAAATAGTAATAATGATAATAATAGTAATAATAACTTGTCTCCAAGTGTAATACAGTACTGTGAAACATAATCAATAACTCTTCCCGGAGATAAATAGGGTTAGGGTTAGCGGGGCCTCCACCAGAAAAGTGACATTTGCACCTTTAACTGCATAGTGTGTAACCATTTGGCATGGACAGTTTGCTAGGTTCTTATATTAGCGAAATTACAAGTTTGAAAAATTCTGGAGAATCATTTCTGGGTTTATTTACACATGTTATTTACTCATGAGGCTGCGTGTGTGAATGGGGCTTTATGTGTGCTGTGTTTTCTTTAGTTGGAACCTGCAGACTTTTAACAAGAAAATCCTCGTCAGCTCTTAAAAGAGCTCAGAGTGAGGCTCACTGATATTTCACGTCTGAACCAGCACTCAACTGCATTCCGGCACAGGTAAGGCTTGGGGTTGAATGGGGGTTGAAGGAAGTACAGTGTTTTATGCATTTCTCTTTATTGCTTAATATTATTGCTCAAATGTTTGAATCATAAAGTTTACAGACAAGTAACCTTTGACAAACGGTCATACATAGGTTTAGCGTTACTATGCTCTGTGTGGTTTCTTGTCTCTTTTTGCAGACGTGCAGTATCGGCTAACGCATCTGAAATGGACAGCAACAACCCCTTATAAGGGCAAAGGACCGAGACCAGGATCATAACCAGACTAAGCTGAAAAGGACTCAAAAGAGGGTCTTCTGCACTATAAATGAACCTGTCATAGTCACACTTCTTGTCTTGTTCTCTTGCTCCGCTCCACGTAAATCACACGAACTGTGTGTTCTGCAGAATTAACGGAATCAAGACCCGGATCGATCTGTAAGCACATTTCTTAGATAATTCTGTATTAGGGCAAATAAACCTTCTGAACTAAACATTGACGTCTCCGGTTGTCTCTTCTCCGATGCGTGAACCCGCCTGGAAATAACAAAGCGTAATTATTTCCTTCAGGGTGAGCGAGGAGCGCACCGCTTGTGTGAACGTGACCGAACCAAAGTTGGAGAAAAAACCGAACTAAATCTAGAGCGCACTGGTGGCGCTCGCACTAACGTATTTGACTTTATTAAGGATTAGTTTAATGAACAAAAAGGCAGATATTGCAAATGAGTATCTGGTAATCTCTGTATTGTTTAACTTATTTGTCCTCTTTAGTATTTCTGCTGTAGCTAGACTTTAGTATTATTTCTTTAAACATGTGTTGTTGTGAGCTGAGATTTACAATGAAAACAGATCTTGTTCTGTGTTTCCTGTAGGTGTTTATGATGGTCACACAGCGTCTCCTGCTCCTGTCTGTGCTGCTCTGGTCTCACTCTGAAGCTGAAGTGGTGCGCTCTGTGTCTGAGTGTGCAGACTTTTTCCTCCTTAAGACTCCCCCACAGATCCTCGGGGTGTTGGAAGAAGGAGAGATAATGGATCCGAATAGATACAAGCCAATCTGCCAAACTTTTGAGAACCAACGCAGGTTTTTCACTCTCTATGACACTACAAACAAGATCCCAGTGTTTTCAGCTTACACTTTCAAGGGCTTGAAAAACAAAACTCAAAGAACAAAGTGGATGACTGAGCCACAGGTAATTTTGTTATGTAAAAAACATTTTATAGTAATATTATTTACATTTAAATGATCATTTGAAGCCTTTTCAGCTAGGTACAGACATGTTTAGCACATTTTAATTATGTAGGCGCAATATTTAAATGGTTGTTAATTCATCGCATCATACTAAAGGTACGATATTCTTTTTAATGCAGCTTGAAATCAACATGGAAAGAAAAAAAGTCTGCCGAAACCAGGCAAGTGACTACGATTACACAAATTAATTGGGTTACGACAGAGGGCATCTCTATCCAAAGTCATATGGTGAAACCCAAGAAGATGCTAACTCAACTTTTACTTTAACTAACGTTGTCCCACAAGCAAAAACATTCAACCAGGGAAGCTGGGAAAAAATGGAGACGTGTATAAAATGTGTAATGGAGAAATATTGCATTAACAAAGAAAATAAAACTGAAGGGTTTTTGGTGACTGGAGCTTGAGCCTGGAAATGTTCTGCTCAACAGTGAGATCAATATTCCTTCTGCGATGTGGTCGGCTTTCTGTTGTTACAGCAGCAAAGAACAAAAGTGGATCGCGAGTGCACACTGGGGCAAGAATGTTCCCGATGTACCAACAAACAAATACATGGAGACAGAGACTTTAAACCAGCTGGAACTTAGAAACACGTCTGCATTTCTGCTGTTTCCCGGAAGTCAATGTCCTCCAAACACTACAGTCACTGAGTTTTATCCAGAACTCAATGACGAAAAGACCTGTAACTGTCCACCAACTGCAACAACTACTGCTTCTCCAGATACCAGTATTCCTCCTGCTGTTCCTCCTGCTGTTCCTCCTGTTGTTCCTCCTGCTGTTCCTCTTTGTTCCTCCTCTGTTCCTCCTGCTGTTCCTCCTGCTTGTTCCTCCTGCTGTTCCTCCTGCTGTTCCTCCTCTGCTCTGTTTCCTCCTGCTGTTCCTCCTGTTGTTCCTCCTGCTGTTCCTCCTGCTGTTCCTCCTGCTGTTCCTCCTGCTGTTCCTCCTGCTGTTCCTCCTGCTGTTCCTCCTGTTGTTCTCCTGCTTTGTTCCTCCTGCTGTTTCCTCCTGCTGTTCCTCCTGCTGTTCTCCTGTTGTTCCTCCTGTGTTCCTCCTGTTGTCCTCCTGCTGTTCCTCCTGCTGTTCCTCCTGCTGTTCCTCCTGCTGTTCCTCCTGCTGTTCCTCCTGCTGTTCCTCCCTGTTGTTCCTCCTGCTGTTCCTCCTGCTGTTCCTCCTGCTGTTCCTCCTGCTTGTTCTCCTGTTGTTTCCTGTTGTCCTCCTGATGTTCCTCCTGTTGTTCCTCCTGCTGTTCCTCCTGCTGTTCCTTCTGCTGTTCCTCCTGTTGTTCCTCCTGTTGTTCCTCCTGTTGCTTCTCCTATTCCTCCTGTTGTTTCCTCCTGTTGCTCCTCCTGTTTGCTCCTCCTTTGCTCCTCTATTACTCTCCTGTTGTTCCTCCTATTGTTCCTCCTGTTGTTCCTCCTATTACTCCTGTTGTTCCTCCTGTTGCTCCTCCTATTACTCCTTTTGTTCCTCCTGTTGTTCCTCCTATTACTCCTGTTGTTCCTCCTGTTGTTCCTCCTATTACTCCTCTTATTACTCCTGTTGTTCCTCCTGTTGTTCCTCCTATTACTCCTGTTGTTCCTCCTATTACTCCTGTTGTTCCTCCTGTTGTTCCTCCTGTTGTTCCTCCTGTTGTTCCTCCTGTTGTTCCTCCTGTTGTTCCTCCTATTACTCCTGTTGTTCCTCCTGTTGTTCCTCCTGTTGTTGTTCCTCCTGTTGTTCCTCCTGTTGTTCCTCCTGTTGTTCCTCCTGTTGTTCCTCCTGTTGTTCCTCCTGTTGTTCCTCCTATTACTCCTGTTGTTCCTCCTATTACTCCTGTTGTTCCTGTGGTTCCTCCTGTGGTTCCTCCTGTTGTTCCTCCTATTACTCCTGTTGCACCTGAGCTTACCCAAAGTGGTACACCTTTGACTGAATCTGACAAAACAGATTCAGTCTCAGACTCAGACTTGAATTTGAACAGCCTCGTCAAATCAGTAACATCAGCAGTTTTTTACCACTTAAAAACGATTGCCAAAATCAAAAGTAAAGTGTCTAAACCAGACTTGAAGAGACTTATCCATGCATTCGTCTCCAGTAGATTAAAGTAAAGGCCTCTTCACTGACCTCTCCAAACGAGCTGAAAACCGGGATGTACGATCACGTCAGTCCTGTGCTCAGGTCTCTGCACTGGCCCCACTAGTACTACAACAAAAAGACCGCTGTGACAACTAAACCAGTATTACAAAGTGGCTATCTTTCAACTGAATCAGTAAAGAAGTCTACATTATCTGTATCTTCCCCAAAACCAAGCACTGAGATGTTCTGAGCCACAAGTCCATTTTCAAGTATTACACAGGCCACAAAGTCTTCAGCTACAGTGGTTTTGTCCACAGAGGGGACTAAAATGTAATCTGAGTTTACCCAAAGTGGAAATCCTTGGCGTGAATTAGTCTCATCTACATTCTCTGCCTCTTCACCAAATCCGACCACAAAAGGATTCTCAGGTACAAGTTCATCTTCAAGTTTTACCCAAGCCCCTGAATCGTCATCAGTTACAGCTAGTTTGTCCCCAGAAGTGACTCAATCATCTGAGTTTACTCAGTGGAAATCCTTCAACTGAATCTGTCAAAACATCTACTTTGTCCAGGTCTTCACCAAAACACAGCACAGCACAGGTCCCAGCCACAAGCTTTAGCCAGGCCACCGAAGTTTCTACAAGAGAAGTGACTCAATCATCCGAGTCGACCTCAAGACCTGAAACTGGCTCCACGTCCTCTTGTCATGAAGCTTTGCAACAACAATACCAAAGCATAATTGCATATTACCAAATGCTATACTACTATCATGGAGATGCTTAAATGAGTTTATTGTAAATGCTGTTATTCTATATGTTAAATTCATGATTTGCATGCAAATATATCAAAAAGAAAAATCAAAAAGTAATACAAGCAATAAAATTATAACAAATAACTTTATTCTGTTGAATTTTTGTATTCTATTTTCTCTTACATTTTGAACTGAAGCGCTGTAAAATGTAACCATAACCATATGTTTATTTCATACATGCAGTTTCTAAACTTTGGTCGATAACATATATGTAGCGTATAGCAGAGTTACAAATGATGTTCTTATTCAAAACATTTCCTTTTAGTCCTTTAAAAGTGCACAACGTAACAGTGAGCAGGCTCTCCTCTCCACAGATCTAAATTGTAACTTGGCCTGGTGGCATCATCCGCTTGTCTCCATAGAGATAGAAGTTTAATGTCGTTCTGTGGAACATGTAGGCAAAGCAATATCCACAGAGACGAGAATGTGGCTAACCAGAAAAGATACACAAGACACATTTAAAGGTTGAATAAAGGCAGGATAATATTTGCTATAGGTTTCAAAGGCTTGACATTCTCCTGGCTGGATGAACTTCCTCATATAGTCCCAGCTTGTTTGATGTCAGTGAACAAACTTGGGTCCTCGTGTTCCCTCAGTTTTGTGAATGAGTATCAGATGTGGAGGGGCGTTTGTGTGTGGCCAGCGGTGCATAAAGAGCGCGGTTAATGCCGAGACGTCATGGATCAGAGGTGAGCACGGCGACACAGAGGAAGGACGACGACGACGACGACGACACAACACAAGCATTTATCTCCAGACCCGTCGCAGGAAAGTGGCTGTCACCGCGAGGGAAATGTATCGCCTCTGACAACTGCACCAACCTTGGTTTCTGCATGCTTCTGGATTTGAGGTAAACAATCATTTTCAAACAACGTTGACATAAAAAACGTGCACGATATCAAAGTTTGGATCAAATCTGGTGAACATTGCTATGTTTACCATTAACCTACGGACAAGTGCGTTTGTAGAGTTGACTATTGTTGACCTCGGTATAAGGGTATAACTAAATGGAAGAAATATCCAAACTATATATTATCCAATATATCCACAAATGTTGAACGCCCATCATTATTGTTAATGTTAAATAAACATCAAATTCAATAGTTATATTATTTTAAAACATGTTTTGTAATAATTCTAATAAGTTTCAATAATAATGCTTTATGAATCAATTGCTTGTGTCATTATCAATATCTAAGAATAAATCAAAATAAACAACAAATCTCAATGTAAAAAATGACTTTGGATCTGGTACTTTGGCTCCAGAATAGTGGACACAGTGGCTCCTTAAATCTCATATAAACATGCACAATATAAGATTATCCTCAGTTTAATTCCCCAGAGTCAGCACCGACTTTGCTTTAAAATTCAATTTTTCTTCTGCACAAACGTTGTTACCACAACACGTAGGTGGACAAACTACATCTTATATGCTAACAATATTGTTTACTTTTGAACATGTTTTAAACTTATCTAAGTTAAATATGAGCCCAATGTTCATGAAAACACAACATTTAGTGTTCTATTGAATGTGTTTGGTGACAATGGCAGCTATGACATTTTATGTGTCTTTGTCGAAAAATAAAAGTATGGAAGAATAGTGAGGAACTATTTGAGAGAACGTGTGTAACGTTTACTTTAGTTTACCCTTCTCATGGCAGTAAATTGATGCTGTAAAGGCCAAAGGTAGGCGGGACTTTGTAACAACAGGAAGAATGTATGTAATTCATAAATATTTAAAGAGACAAGGAGGGATTTGTCCGCCTGAGCCCGTGAGACTTACATAATCTTACAACAGTGTGAGATGGAAATTTAGCAGCTACTTTGTCTGCTCTCATCAATAATGCACCTACCTATCATTATTGGCTTAATAATCTTATGAATTATAGATCTTCAATAACTTTTTAATCAAGTTTCCAGACAACTTTGTTTGTGACATTTTGTTGTGTCATTTAAAGCAGCAGACAAGGCATCTTTATTTCAAGTATTGTACATCAGAGCAGCAACAGATCAAAGACTAAACGTGATTAGTCGACTATGATAATTGCAGTCGTATTTGGGTGAACCGTTTTCTGCACTCTACAGACTCTAAAACACATATGAAAAAACCTGTTGATAACAAAGACACCAGCATTATCAAATCAAATAAACTATTTCTGATTTCTATCAATGATATACTTTATCTGTGAATATTCTCTATATAGAGCTTTCAAACCCCATATTTCGACTTGTATTTGGTTTAAAATGTATTTAAAAAGGACCAATGTACAATAAAGATAATTATTAAACATACTATGAACATTTATGTCAAACTGTCAAAGAGGCTGCTGGCTGTGATTGTCTTGTAAGCAGAAGGTTGGCCGCTCAGGCCCATTTAAGACCAGTGCCATGCACTTGGGCCACCAACTTTTATTAGGTTATTGGAACTAGGACAATGCACATTGATAAACTTTCATGTAAATGAGCCAGTATGACAGTAGTACAAGGTGTAAAGGGTCAGCAACTATGGAGCTCCACAGTCCTGCCCACTTTGAAGTTCACCGTGCTTCAGGATGGAAAGGTCTCATTCATTTTTGTTTAACAGATTTAGAAAAATCCAAACAATTAGGAGCTCAAGGGCACAGCGGAGAATAACCAGCTATGTTTTCAAAATCCCTTTGGGAAAAATTCATGGAAAATGTACTTCCGGAACCAAGCGGTGTCACTGTTGAGCTCCATAATGTAGGAATCTAAATCCATGTTACTGTTATTATATGCAGCCATTTCACATGATTGTGTGCAGTGTTACTATGAACTAAGAAATGATTATTGAGTTTTAATATTAGTCTTTTGACAACAATTACTTTGGTCAAGATTTAGTCAAATTATTCTTTCTAGTCTACTTTTACTTGAAGAAAATGCCATGCTAATTTAGTTGACTAAATCCGTAATAGTTTGAGTCAAACAGAAAATATAGTATTTTAAAGATCTTTAAAGATCATCTTTTAAAGATGATACATTTTGTGTCTTTGCTTCATTGGACAGAAGAGTTCACATTTACAGGACAATGAAGTGAATCATTCAAAAATATGTCACTTTTAAGGCTTGGAACATTAATCATGAAATGTTTTGTTAAAGGGGGTATGGCAGCAGAATTATTTTAGTTATTTGCATTTGGTTTGGTTTGGTTTATGGTCGGGTTTGGGGTCTGAGATTGAATCTAGCCTCAACTCATCCCTTTCTTACATTCACGTGTTTATTATTCAACAAAAACATCAGTATTATTAATCAAAGAAAATATGTCATTTTAGTCATAGTTTTAAGTTGTCAAAAATGTATGAAAATTTAGTCATGGTTTTAGTGATTACGGTTACAAAAACTATGATGAAATATTTTAGTCAACCAATCTTAACACTGATAATTAGCGGTGATAATATGATGAGGGAAAGGTTGACATTTCATTGAACTGACTTGTCTCCAGATGTCGTCGCGCTCCTCTTTCCGGGGCTCAAAGTTCCGTCATGTTTTTGGGAAGCCGGCGTCTCGAGAGCAGCGTTTCGACGGACTCCCGATCACCCGCAGCGTCCATGACACCCACTGCTGCGCCGTCAACCCCGCCTTCATCGCCGTGGTGACAGAGTGCTCGGGCGGAGGGGCGTTCCTGGTGCTGCCCATCCGTCATGTAAGTCACAACTGTACAATATCTGAAAAACAAGCCACAAAAATAAAAAGTAACTTCAAAAGGGTTAAAAAGTGGTTAAATTAGATGTGAAAAGACTGTGTGATGACTTTAAAAGAGATGCTAAATAACAAAATAGCGATAAACAGTAACATATGTAAATCATTATTGTTGTACTGTACATTTTGTAAACTGCAAAAATGTATCTAAAATGGCTTAGTAATAGACATGGGACCATTGACTTTTTGTTTTAAAAAAAAAAGGCAGAATTGACAAGCCCTGCCTTTTCAGAGTGGCATTTAAAAGGAAGATGAGCTCAATTTGTACACAAAGTAATTCAAAGTGCAAATATAATCCATTCAGTCGTAGTCATACGTCAAAAAATTATCTGCATTATTTTATTTTTATTTTATTATTATTTTTGTTTTTATCTATTTTATTTTATTTTATTAATCTTTTTTAAAATTTTAAATTTTTTTTATTTTTACATTTTTACATTTTTAAACTTTTTTTTTTTTTTTTTTCTTTTTTTTTATTATTATTTTTTTATTTATTACGGACGAAAAAACACACACATTTTCTTGCTGGACAATACTCATACATGCGTGAATCAATCAAATACCACTTAGTAAACTAATGATGGGGAAACACCTCTGTAAGCCGGTTAAAGGCTCATAAAGGTTAGGTACAATAAGTGGTGGAACAGGGGTAGAGTCTGTGAAGGTTGTGAGTTGTGTGTCCTGCAGACCGGCCGGGTGGACCCCCTGCACCCGCGGGTGTGTGGGCACAGGGCACAGGTGCTGGACGTGAAGTGGAACCCGTTTGACGACCACTGCATCGCTTCCTGCTCTGAAGACTGCACTGTACGTTACTCCACTGTTTTGTTATCGTGCTGAAAAACATCTTATCAAATAGATGAAGTCACGCCTCTGTGGAGTTGGAAAGTCACCTGCATGATTCCATGGAAATAGAAAATTAAACCCATATTTTGAGGCATTCGTCATGGAGATAAATACATTTTTTGAGATTTTTTGATGCATTTATTTCTCAATATGTTCACTTTAAATTGTTTATTTAGGTGAAGATTTGGGACATCCCGGTGAATGGGGT
Organism: Chaenogobius annularis; assembly: GCA_015082035.1. Lineage (NCBI taxonomy): Eukaryota > Metazoa > Chordata > Actinopteri > Gobiiformes > Gobiidae > Chaenogobius > Chaenogobius annularis. The sequence goes on along the minus strand of BJKM01000346.1, from coordinate 691,111 downwards.
GCAGCAGGACCTGACTTGGGCCACCAAAACTCTAATGGGTCACTCCAGACGGGTGGCCATCGTCGAGTGGCACCCCACGGCCGAAAACCTGCTGCTGAGCTCTGCTTATGACTACAAGGTGAGTCCAGGTAATGGAGCACATAATCCTTCTACCTGTTCACAAATTTAATTCAGATTTTGTTTTAGAGAGAAGAAAGTTGAGCTCCTCGTTAAAAATTTGCACCAGATTTAGTTACTTTCTACTGCAGTCCCTGGGCAGGTGCACACATCAGTAAAAAGTACACATTACAGTACAGTTATGACTCGATATTAACATTAGCTCAGTAAAATATACAATATTTGTCACCATTTCAAATGGTTTCCTCATTTATATCTTTGTGTCATGTGCTGTGTTTTATGTTAGGATTTTTTTTAAATGAAACAAGTGGTAGAAGACATACGGTATGAAAATCAAACATATCAAATAAAAGTTTCACATTAAAAAATCTCCGTTATTTAATCTTTTGAAGTACATGTACTTTAAGAATAAAAAGTATTTAACACAGATTATGAATTTTAATCAACAATTATGCTGATCTCTGGTCAACAAAGGTCACTTCAAATCAATTTTTCAATTTTTGTTTGCTCAAAGCTCGGACTTTAACTCCAACCAACCATCAACTAAAAATAAAAATTACTACTCGACACATATAAAAAGTACTTTTCAATGCATTTTTGAAAATGTAGTGGAGCGAAAATCACAGATGCTTGGTCTCAAATTAAGTGAAGTAAAAGTAAACAGTAAACATGAGTTCAGTGCAGATGGCTAAACTTCAGTACTTTGTGTGTTTCCCACCTCCATGTGGACCCTGTGCAGGTGCTCTTGTGGGACCTCTCTCAGCCCGGGGCCGTGCTTAGGTCTCCAGTCCGAGTCGTGATGATGCCTCTGCTGTACTGCTGTCCCTCCGAGGCCCTGCTCCTGTCCGTCAGCTTCAGCAGGGACGGAAGCGCTCTGGCGGTCGCCTCCAAAGACCGACGCATCCGAATCCTGGACCCGCGTACGGGAAAGACACAGCAGGTGTCCAGCAGAGGGCCCCACAGAGCCAACAAAGTGCTGTTCATCAGTGAGAAGATTCTCCTCTCCACCGGCTGCTCCCCCTGGAACCAGAGGCAGATCGTGCTGTGGGACCCGGTCAGAAGTTTCCCTAATAAAACATATTTCATCTTATTTTTATTTACCTTTATTCAACCAGGTAAAAACAAAAACCATTGAGATCAAAACCTCTAATGGGTGGGGAAAAAGCATTTATTTCACCTTATCATTATTTGTTTGTAGTAAGAGAAGACAAATTAGTTCCTGTTTTTTATTTCATGTGATAGAGCCAGTAATTACAGACATATTAACCATAAACCAGGACCAAACATACATTATTTTTTGATTGTTTTCGTTGAAGTATTTTGTATTGTGTAAATATATAATAATATATATACTAAAACTAGATAATCAGTTACACAAGTATTGGGGGAGAAATCACCTTTTTTAAATAGATGGATAGCCCTTTTTTAATCCTCTTGATCACATAATAATTTGTGTTAAAATGACATCATATTTCATTTCATGTCTTTATTCTAACTGTGGTATAGAATTGCCTGTGAGCTGAAGCGTGTTCCCTGTGTCATTCTCAGGACGACCTGTCTGAGCCGCTGCACGAGGAGGACCTGGACGGAGCGGCTGGGGTCCTGTTCCCCTTCTACGACCCGGACACCAACATGCTCTACCTGGCAGGAAAGGTGCGATCCTTCTTTGTGCTCGCATATTGTTCATAAAATCTTGCCCGCCTCGTTACAACACAGACTCGACTACTGCCATAGCCTCTTTTACGGACTCCCTTCCTCTGGTGTTCAAAACCCGTATGTCCGATACTCCGCTGCCCGCATCCAGTACCGTACCGGAGACCACATTTACAACAACTCTACTGGCTCCCAAACCCACAGTGAAGCCATTCCAAGATCCTGCTCATCATCAAGAAAACTCGGACTCGAAGCACTTTCAAAAGACTACTCAAAACGCACCTTTTCACCACTGTCTCTGATCCCAATGACTGCCTTTGCTTGCTTTATTCTTACTTTTTGTTTTCTCTTCCTCACTTCGGTGAAAAGCGCATTATAAAACGTATGTATTATTATTATTATTATTATTATTATTATTATTTATTATTATTATTATTATTATTATTATTATTATTATTATTATTATTATTATTATTATTATTATTATATAGAGGGGCTTTTGCTTTTTTGAGGGGGTTTAAAGCGAAAATCCTACAAAAAAAGTGCTTTTACGTATAGATTCTGTTTTAAATTTTTGACTCTTTTAAATGCAAATGATTTTATGATTTGTGTACTGCTACACTTTCAGTCAGCAGGACCATAAAGCTGATTTCGTGGTCCTAATAGAACGGGGGGTGCCCATATTTTACTGCTGATTTATCCTTTGTATTTTCGCTACTTGTTTGCTTTATTCAAATGGTGACGTTTATACTTTGCAGCTCCTACACTGCCGTTTCTCAGCTGCGGGACACATTTTCTTATAAGATCTCAGAACATAGGAACTTGCTTTGGTGATTCGGTGCAACACACAATGATGAACAATGATGAAAAACAACATATAGAATCAAATAGGGCATGCATTGAAGAAAAACGATTTTAAATTTACTATAAGATAAAAATAGGCTTACTGTGTACACAACATTCTATCACAATAATACATTTTAAGGGTTAAACTCTAATATTGAGCAGGATAATTAAACAAAACTATTATTCCATCTCTTATTTATTCATTGTGTCGATATAGTAATGATTGTCTTTATCTTTATCAGGTGAAAACGCAGGTCTTCTCGTTGTAATATTCTTAAAGGCTCTTTAAGGTTGTGCCATAACAATAACACATGGTGTGTTCATGTGTCATAGGGAGATGGGAACATTCGTTACTACGAGCTGAGCGCTGAAAAGCCTTACCTCAGTTTTCTCACTGAGTTCAGGTCTTTGCTGCCACAGAGAGGCCTGGGTGAGACGGCTGCATCTCTGTACAGACATGGGACAATAAAGAATATGTCAATACTTCATGTATTTTGTGTTTCTTCAGGAGTGATGCCAAAACGCGGGCTGAACGTAACGGCCTGTGAAGTTTTCAGGTTTTATCGCCTGATTTGTGTCAAAGGCTTGGTGGAGCCGCTGTCAATGATCGTCCCCAGAAAAGAGGTGGGTGTTTCGACTGTTTGTAACTTTTCTGGTGAACTGTCTGCCACCTACTCGTCTTCTTGGCAATGTAAGTTTTGTCCAAAATGTTCCTCAATATAGCATTCGACTTGTTTAGTCTCCATGTCGGTTTAATCCCGTGTTGTGGAATCTCCAGTGAAGCAAGGCATTCCACTAGAGAAGCTACACAGTGCACTTTTATAAACAAATATGAGTCTTATAAAGTTGATAGTGTTTTATAAAGGTTCTCTTCTCTTCTCTTAAATCCCCCCATGAAGATTGTGATCACCTGGGTGTAAGAAATCAACCTATTTTAAGATTCCTATGCAACTTTTTGTTTCGTGTCCAGCTGGGTGTTTTCCATGAAGACCTGTATCCGCTGACAGCAGGAAACCAGGCGGCCATGACGGCTCAAGAGTGGCTCTCGGGGGTCAACAGAGGTCAGCGCATCAGTGGCTTACGTGCACACCAAAGTGATCCGATCGCTGAAATGTTACAAGCAGTTACATCTGATCATGTGATTCATCCGGTTTCTTTCCGAACGGTTAAAGTTATTTTTTAAAACCTTTGTACTTTGTCTTCCAAATACAACTCTAAAAACCCATAGATTAACATATTACCAGGTGCTTTTGATGACCTCTTGTGGACACACCAAACATCTGTTCTGATCATTGGATAATCTGATTATTCTAGTTTCTGGGAATGTAAACGATACCATAAAACCCTAGTATTATGGTGTATCGCTCTGTAACAAAACTATTATATATTAGACCCAGTGACGTATCGTGAACCTTTTACCCTGATTTAGTCTCGGTCTCGGGTTAGGTCTGGTGGAGTCTTTTTTTGGCTTTGCTTTAATCCTGGTTTTGTCGTTGCATTAGATCAGGGCTATTCAACATAAGGCCCGGGGGCCAAATCAGGCCCTCAGCGAGATGAATCCGACCCTCGACCCATCTTCCAAATATAAAACAAACATATATATCTTGTTTACTGGTTTAATCCTGGGTTAGCATTAGTTTAGACCTGATTTGTTCTGGTTTAGTCCTTGTTTAATTCTTCTGTAGACCTGGGTTAGTCCTGGTTCTGACTTGGTTGGTACTAGTCTAGACCTAGTTTAATTATTGTTAAGTACTTTCTGGATGGGCAATATTGCAAAGCAATTTTAATAAAGCATTTTGGATCTTATTTCTCTCCAAAATCTCAATTTATTGAGACAGTGTTGGGGATTTTTGCGACACAATAGTTTGTTACAATGGCATGTTGTCCCACCCAGAGGCCTTGGCCCTCCCAAAATCTGGCCCTCCCAAAATCTGGCCCTCTGAAAAATTAAGTGGAATAGCCCTGCATTAGATTATTATTATACATGTGTTTTTCCACTTCAGGGCCTTTTCTCATGTCGCTGATGCCTGGGACCCGAGTGACCAACCCTTACCCAGAATCGGCCCCCAAGAGTGGGCTAAACCGACAGCTCAGCCCCCAGTGGATGGACATGGAACCAGACTTCACTGCACTGACAAGAGCTGAAATGGACTTCATGGAAGAAGTACGAACAATAACTATTTTAAAATAATGGCTTTTTTTTGTTTTTGTTTTTGTTGACAGGAACAAAGCAGCAGATATGAAAAGGAAAAAGCAAGGGACCATTAAAAGAGTGGTCTTAACTATTCACTATTTCCCATGACATACTCATTTGCATAAAAAATGCAACGCATAAATAAAAGTGAAAGTAAAAGAAATAAAAATAAGTAGATAAATGAATAAATAATACCTCTAGATATAAAATATTAAGTATCAAACAAAAACATTAAGACTGGCGTAAATTACTGTTAATATTACTTGGCGGTGACTGTAGACTTTAAACTTTCTTCCTTTTCAAATAAAGAGCATAATTTCATTAATTCACAAAGGGCAGGAGTGAATTTGACTCTAAAACATGTTTATTATATATTTTTTTCAGAGTAAGATGGTCCAGTTCACTGTGCTTTCTTTCAAGTTTAAGCCATTCCTTTGAGATTGATTGATGCCACCATTTTGTGCCTTCATGTGTGCTTACAGCAGGGGTGTCCAAACTATGGCCCGGGGGCCAAATGCGGCCCTCAGACCAATTTTTGTTGGCCCTCAGGCTTCCTGCTAAGTTGGCCCAAACAACAAAAAGCCAAAAATAGAACTTTTTACTGTAAAATTGGAAAAATGTAAAACATTTTATCTTATACTAACCTGATATTATTGTTTGATTAAAGGTGTGGAGGTGTATCGAAACTACCAGATGCTAAATTTTGAATGGTTCACTTCATTGTCGGGCTGTTTGTGGCCCTCTGCTCCGTGTAAGTTTCAAAATGCGGCCCTCGGTGGAAAAAGTTTGAACACCCCTGGTTTACAGGGAAGTTAAACTTTGTGGCTGTTTTTGTTTGATGTGAATTGCCAGAGTGATTAGAGACATCTGTAAACATAAACCAGGATGAAATGTCTTCTTTATGACAGTGTGTAAGTGCTGTGTCCAGGCTTTCTATGAGGAGCAGCTGTCTTACCAGGACCTGAAGTTCTCTCATGACGTGAGCGATCTTTCGGGCTGGACTGTGGACGAGACGTTTCTGCCGCTGTGGCCGTACTGCTGCACCCCCCACTGCTGCGAGCCCACCGAGCGACCGCCGCCCAACACCGAGTCTGAGGTAACAAAACAGAGACACAGGCTTACCATCCCTTAATCCTGTTCATGGCGTTCAGCTCTCTGTTTATCGGCTCGTGGGGGGCCTGCCATGATGTTAAAGGTGCACAGTGTAAGGAAAGTGTGTTAATGTTGCAGAAATAAATAATCAGGGGGGGCACCAATTACAATAAAATCAATTACACAAAAATATAGGTTCTAAACTAATGCATTGTGTGGTTGTTTTCAGTCCAAAAACACATTTTAAAAGTTGGCCAAATGATTTAACTTAGAGGTTTATAATCTTTCCCAGTCAGATTTTACATCAAACTTTATAGGCGGTGTTTATCAAATAGGAAATATTTCAAACATTTATTTTTGTTTTTTACTCGAAAAGTCCATGAACCAAGTGGTAACTGTAAAATATGAGTAAAATATGGTAGAATGACTTGAATTGAGAATATGTATCAAATATATTATTACTTTTACTATTATTAATAATAATAATAATAATAATAATAATAGTAATAATAAAATAAGGTATTAATAAATCAAACTTAATAACGCTGAATACATCTTAATATATTTTTTTCTTCACTCATTGCTAGCTTTTACAGGCCTTTTACAAACAACAAGAAGAGATAAGAGATCTGCGGGAGCAACTAGATCAGAGACAGGTACAAAACTACAAAATGGACTGTCAGTAGAATTGCTTGATACTTGCTCTTTTTGTTGCAGGAGAGAATTTCTCAACTCGAAGTAGAGATCAAAGTTACAAGAAGCAACATGAGAGCTTCATTCTGAGGTGTATTTTTAGAAACAGACATTTTCTACTTTGTAAATGACCCTTGAGGAATCCGGCAGAGTCGTGCACTTTTACTCGCACTTTTGAACCACATCAGACACAAGCTGTTACTACAATGTAATTTTACATGTATGCTCCCAGGACCCCATATACACATTTTACAATATCAGAGCAGTTGTTTCCACTGTTTTTGGGAATAAATACACCTTTTTTTTTCCTCTCGCATATTTCTAATTTATTTTATTCACTCTATCGCCTTTTAAACAGTCATATGACCCTTCAATGTCATTAAAGTTGAATTTATTCACACACACACACACACACACACACACACACACCACACAAAAAGACGTATAGCTCTTGATAGTAGCTCAGAAGATGACGTATTACAAGTATAAAAAACTAAAAATCAGGAGGAATTAATGCCCAAAAGTGTCCGCAAGATTGAAACGCTTTTGATATGTTGACAGAGATTCACGTTTTCGCCACCAGATGTCACTAAAGTCACATGCAGTTTAGATATTAGTTCCGTTTCGTATTAAAGACAATAAAATTACATGTGTTGTGTTTCCGGTGAAAATTTGCACACCCGAACCCAAAAAAAATATAAACACAGTACCATAAAATAAAACGAATTTGAGACAACAAATTTGGAAAGTTGCAGGGCCTCAAAAACACAGGAGATGAATACTAAACCAAACTTTCACTCAAAATTTGGGATGAAACAAGACAAGATTGGATCAGCAAGATTGAACACTGATGCATTTTTGTCATTCAGTTTACCCGAGTTGTAACTTGTCAGTAATTAATCCTCTTTCTGTCCAAGCCAAATCAAATAATAATGAAACAAAATAAGTCAACAAGAAAATTTTTACTCAAAAACAAAAAAACCAAAGCCCAATCTTTTTTTTCCTCGATCTCAAACCTCACATTTATTAAGAGTATGCTTAACAAAAAACAGAAACAGTCACAAAATGTTAAGATTTTATTTACAAAGTCCTTTGAGTATTTATTTTTGGATTTTCATTTAAGTTACAGAAAAGTAAAAAAAAAGAAAAAAAAAATTCACAACAAAAACAAAAAAGCCAGTCAGTGTACAAGTGAACGGATCGACAACCACACAAAAGCATATTCAACAAAATCTTATTTTTCTGCAAAAATATTTATTTTAAAAAGCTCTTGTTTGGCGAAAGAGAGTAAGAGAAGACGGTTTGCCCTGAGCGCGATCGGCCGCAAATAAATGATGGATAATGAATTTTACTTAATTTGGAGAGCTAATTAATTTGTATTTATTTCTTTTAATTGTACTTTTCTAAACAACTCATTGCCTACTGTAGAAGGACGTTTACATGCTTTCACTTTGGAGAGGAAGATAAGAGCCATGACCAAAAAGCTTAATGTATCTCTTATAATTTGGATGTTTAATAAATTGTGTGCTTAAATTAGGACCACTATTACCCCCATTTCGGCTTTAGTGCCACCTTGAATTGGGAAGAGCTTACATTCTTTCCGGGGTTGTACAAACGAGGAAACGTGTTCAAATAAAATATTTTTGATGGAACACACTTTAGCCGCCAATAAAAGCCATTGTTAACATTAAGCTTGTGTCATTCCTCTCGTCTGCAACTCCAAAAACAGTGTGTCCGATAACTGAAAAAACAACAATGCATCCGAGACCACTTTTTGATAAAACCAAATACAGGACTATTACTATAATATGCACAAAATATTACAATTGTTTTGGAATCATTGTCCTATTACTTGGTTTTAAGCTGCCAGTAGGGGGAGTAAAGAGCGCTTAAGACAGGGGTGTCCAAACTTTAAAAAAACCATGGCATTTTTCTTAAGTTTGACTGTGCCACTAGGCCTAGAACCTTTAACGGATGGTCCGCACTCAAGATTGGTCTTTATGTAGAGTTAGATACAAGATTCATAAACGTCAGTAAAAAGTCGTACTCAGGATGTTTAAAGGCCAACACAAATTGTCCCGAGGGCTGCATTGTGGCCCCCGGGGCATAGTTTGGACCCCCCTGGCTTAAGACAATGTGCATGCCCATGTAGCTTATCGTTTATAAAGCTAAATTTGGTGTGGTTTTTGCAGTCTGGAGGTCAAATTTAAAGTTGGATGACGTTGGGCAAGGCATAAACCAGAAGAGGATGTGACTGAGCCGCCATGTTTGGGTGTTTTATGAGGTCACTTGATTGTGTGGGTGGGGTCACGGGGAGGTCACATGGTTCTAAATAAGGGCGGTCTGTTCTTTATTCGTCGTCGTCATCATCGTCGTCTTCCTCGTCCTCTCCGTCTCGCTTTCTCTTCTCTCCTTTGGTCGGACGAGTCCTCATCTGTGGATTAAAAACAGTGCAAATTTGTATAAAAAATAGATTAAAAAAATAAATAAAATTGTGTTTTTCATGAATCAAAAGATGTATCACAGTTGGAACAAATTAAATAAAATATGCAATAAATAATTATGCAGTTGCAGGTTGTAAAGGGAAATGCTCAGTCACATGGAATTTTTTTGGCACGCGGTGTATTAATAAGTGTAACATGGATAGAGAGTGTAGAGACATTCAAACACATGGCGATAAAGCAGCAAAGGTCATAAAAGACCGGACTAAAGATCATTGCAGATTGACTCACCATCATCCTCCTCATCGTCATCGTCATCATCATCCTCTTCACTGTCGACGTCTCCATTCACCTCTCCATCCTTTATTAAAATGAAAAAAAAATAAATTAAACATTGAATTACAGCAGACACTCATTATTTTGTCACCAAGCACCATGCTTATATTTATTTAGCAGCCCACAAAACAGAAAGCGTTTTGACCTCTGGCGCCCCCGTCAGGGAAGAAAATAAAACCACAATTCTTCTTTGGTGGTGCCTAGGTCTTTAGACTTTATTCTTTACGTCGAAAAGAATGAAGTCTAAAGAATAAAGTCTAAAGACTGACGGTAACACTATGGATACCAACCGCCATAAAACACCAAAGAAGACGACTATTCTTTTGGACTGTGGCCGAACCACAATTCTGTCCTGTTATCAGTAAAATGTTCAAACTGTGACCTCATCATCGTCGTCGTCATCATCGTCCTCTTCTGCCACGACGTCTTCATCGTCGTCTTCCTCCTCGTCCTCAAAGTCCTCAGACTCTCCCTCTGAAACACGCAAGGTGAAAACATCACAAAAGCTCTGAATAATCTTTTTGCAACGATTAACTTTGCCAACCAGCAATTTCCAAACTGAAGGATGACAACATTTGCAGTGTCAGTGACCAATAAATATGTTTTTGGGGTCCAAATATCACACAGCTGCCCGTAGAAAGCTGCTTTTAAAAAGCGTGTGGCATTAAATGATACTCTTCCATATTGTGACAGGCCTGGAAATGGGAGGGTTTGAACTCCATTTAAAAACAGTTCTCCCTGAGGTTCAGTGAATTCACAGAAACACAATTAGTCAAATACAGGTTCAATTTTGGTTAGTAGCGAACACCTTGCGATAGATCTTTGTACAGTAATACTGATGTAGTCATGATCAGGAGAGAAATGTAAACACAAATTTAAACATGCATAAATATGAATAACGCACAACATAAAGACAATCACATTATCATCTAGCAATTAAGAGTAACGGTACATGTTAGGCCATCTGAAAAATCAACGTGTACACAAATGTAAATAGACCAAAAAAAAAAAACACACTCACCTTCGTCCTCGTCCTCCACTCCGTCTCCCTCCGAGTCGGACGCTTCACGGTCGTCGATGTCGTATCCGTCCAGATACGTGAGCTGAGGCAGGAGTTTAAAGATGGACTCTTTATAGTCCGCCAAGTTTGTCACTTCACAGTTAAACAAGTCCAGGCTCTTCAGCTGAGGCAACTTTTTCTAAAAAAGGACAAACAGAAGTGTTTACTATATCGAGATAAATGTTTACATGTTTAACACCTTCAATCCAAACTCATGGTAGAAACATGAATGCAAAAGTCATCATTCAACACACAAAGGGGAGAAATTGGGATTAACCAAGATGATCCACATTTTTGATAACTTCTGATAATTTGATTACAGGTTTACTGGACGAATACAGAACTGTTGACCCAAGCAATAAGTTTTCATTGCATCCGATTTATAACCATCACAGGTGATGCTTTATAGTGAAGCTAGGAAGTATTTTTTTTCATCCTTTGTAAGATGACACTTGTGCTTCAAAATAGTCATTTATTCATTATAAAAGACTAATATGTAGTTCTGACGTCTAGTATGGTCCAATTAATTTCACGCAAGTCGCTTCCATTCATGAAGTTTTTTTGAACACTGATGTAGTATTTTAAAGGGTCCTATACTGAATAAATGATGCATTTAACAAGAAGTGAATAAACTAAAAGACGCTCTCACCAGTGGCTCCAGAGTGCTGATGTCTTTGAACTTGTTTCCGCTGAGATTCAGATGTGTGAGGTTCACCAGTCGCTCTGCCAGCACCTCCAGCCCCCCAGATATCCTGTTGTCACTCAGCTCTAACTGCAAAGCAAAAGAAAGCGTTAATAAAAGACAGTTATGGCTTTCCAGGTAACAACATGACTGTCTCTGATCGAAGACAGAATTTAAAAAGGGGTTGTACTCGCGTTCCCCGATTTACATGTAAAATTTGTTTTGCCCCAAAAAAGATACAACTCGGTCTACAACTACTTAAAAGCGAGTGTATCCTGCATAAACCAGGAAATGAACTGTGTTGTAATTACAGCGACGACAAAACTCCACTCCAGCCTTTGAAAGCGGTGAAAAGCGCGAGCAAAGTCATCGTGGTGCATGATCGGGATGCTTGAAACGCGTCAAAGTGAGGAATGACTTTGGACTACTGAAAACATGTACATTACATTCATACTAGGCAAGGGGGGTGAAGTGTCTTGCCTAAGGACACGACAGAGCCACTGCTTCTCCGCCACGGACATAAGAAATAAGCGACTGCTGCGTGACAAAAAATAATTGTATTACAATTAATTGACATACAAAAGGCACTTCTATTAAAGCAAGCAGTGTCCACAAGCCAGACTGGACATTTTACACAATTGAAATGGTAATAGTAATGACGTAAAAAAAAGATAAATGAAAACTAACAGCACAAACCTTTTTAAGTTTTTGGAGTTTTGGGATCTCTGCGACGCTGGTGAGACCGACGTTGATGAGGCTGAGACGCTCCAGGTTCGCAAACTCTTCTGTGATTCCCTCGATCTTTCCTTCACAGTATCGAGCGACAGTTGTCCAGGACCAGCTCCTTCATCTGAGCAAAAATAAATGAATAAATTACATTTTAAATACAAAAAGCGGCCAAATGAAGGCTACTGTTGAAAAATGACTAAGAGTAGGCCTAACTACAAAGCTTTTACAATTCACAACAAATACACTATGACTCACTATTCAACTTCCGCCAGATAACGTTAAGAAAGTCCCAGAACAATTTCCCCTGTGTTGGCTCTGAATACAGAGATTTGGGTAATTTTATTTGGGCAGAGAAAAGTAAAACATGGTTTAAAAAATAAATAAAGTGCAAGGCTAGTTTATCTTCCCCCTCTTGACAAACGTGTTCTGTAATAATAATATAATAATAAATAATGTATGTATATAACCGTTTATTAATAACATAAGTTTAAGAATGATCAACGTAATTAAACATTTAACATTATTGAATTAAAGATGTTATCATTGCCCTATGTAACGTGTGTTTAGGATGGGTAGTATTATAGACATATTAACAGATAATTCAACAGATAAAAAATGCAATTTCTTTGGAATGAAAAGTGTAACGTGGTAAATTGTTTCCAAAGTACTGCGCTGTTCCATTCACCGGCTGTTAGTAAACTAACTACATGCGTGTGGCTGCCATTTTAGCCACACAGCTAACTCGCATTTACCAGACTTTTGTCCATATCTTTCACCTTTCCACTCATTTACACGCGATTAGTCGACATATCAGAGCGAATGTTGTGACTTGAACAAATTTCGTGAAGACAAATAGTCACGTGAACCCATAAAGTAAGAAAGTGTAGCATTGTAGCTAACTAGCATCTTGTAGCTACGCGCCTTCGCACTTGGGCTCCGACTAATCTCTGGGTAGTTGCGAAAAAACAGTGTCAAAAATGTATTTTAACACATTTATACCTAGAATTTTAAGCCTTTGATTATAAGCAAAATAAAAAACAACAACATATAGCATACGTTCAACCAATTCAGATAACGGCGAAGCAAGTCGTAAAACGTATTTATTATCGTAGCATTAGAAGTTGTGCAGTTCGATTATTCGTGTGATTCTTAGGAGATTTAGTTCAATTTTTTAAAGAGAAACATTCAATAACAAGCTTAGAGTTAGTGTTGAATAAATAGATGCATTAAAATTTAACACGGCGCCAGAGAGTAGTCGGGCCCGCCAGTCTAATTTTACGCAAGACCTCAAAAACAGCATTGAGCGTTGAAAACTCCACAACTGTCGATTTTAGACGTTACATTTGATGAAAGGGGGAATCATTTGCAAGTATTGCTTTGAAAATAAAGCTATAATTGAACTGTGACTTGCAGATATTGAGAAACACAGCCGCGCGTAAAACCGTGTTCCAGTGCGTAAAGCCAAAATTATTATTTTTAAAGAGCAAAGAATGCAAAACATTTTACAGCAAAACACGTTGCCCTTAGTATATTAAATGTATTCTGATCATATTAAAACATTTCAAAGGCTGCAGACATCAGCCATGTGCTCGAAGACTCCTCCTCCAGCAGCACTAGCCGGGTCTTTGGATAAATTACGCCGAAAAAAGAGTACACAGCATTGGACAATTACCTCCGAAGGGGACCGGTGCCTCAATTCCAGCGAGAGCCTCTTTAATCATTTCCATTTTCTGGCTGTTTTTGGTCTGACTTTGCGATCGTAATGTATTTCTTCTTGATGCTCTCTTCGGTAATAACACGAGGAGCCGCAGTGAAGGCAGAAGGAGAACAGAGAGGGCTTCCGGCTCCGGCTTCCACAATAAAAGTCTGAGGGCGCGTCGTTCCTACGTTTGTGGGGCTTGTTCTAGTGTAAGGAAGCGGACTGGATGTGTATAAAAAAAAAAAAAAAGATAATATCACAGTTGTTGTTTTGGAAATATACAAAATGTATGTATTGAGTATATTGTAATTCTGTATAATTAAAACAATTACCAATAGTACAAAGTATACATTTTGTTGTAGAAAAAGATTCAGTTGTAGTCTGTTTTAGAAAGTCTCAGACTTGTTTCACAGATTGAGAATGACTCTTGGATGAGAGTCCAAACGTTTTTGTTTTTTCTAAAACAGAGTCCAGATGACTACAACTGAATCTTTTTTCTACAATGGAACACGCCTGGACGAATGAGGAATTACACCGATATACATTTTGTCATTACCTCCCATCTCTAAATTTGAACAACAATGAACATGTTCAATAAATGATCTGCTTTGTCTCAGTGGAGATGTTATTGCTTCGGGATGTTCAATTTAGTGCGGCATTAACCCTAAAGCTCATGTGACGCAAAACATATCTTTTAATCTGAAGGTCGCACAGCCCACTTCCGCCCTGGGCCGTATCCGACTTTATTAAACGTTTGCGCTTCGTGTGAAAAAATGGGTCAAACCGTTTTGACGCTTTTAAAGACCATCGGATCTTTCATGCATATTCACCCCCAAATATGTTGATCTCAGATTAGCGTAGTGTATTCTTATTTGCTATTTTTGTGCAAATACTAGACAGACAGAACATGAAGTAGTAAACGTGTAAATTCTTATCAATGGAAATAAATGTATAACAACCATATACTAAAGTATATGCTATTTTACTCTCTGGTTTATTTTGAAGCCAAGATGAAATGCAGATTTGTTCAAAACGAAATACTTGCCCAAATATTTTCAATTTTCCGGGAGCACGTGAAGGCAAGATTTGGAGGGAAACTGCGCAGAGGCAAAACAAACACGAGCGCCCCCTGTGGCACTGTAAATAAACTCTTAATGCTTATGCTCTTAATATAAAAATAGCCTAATAAAGTTTGTTTTTTGTGTCCTCTTTGGCAAAAACTAGGACGTACATTATTTTTTACGAATAAATAATTCTGACTCATACACGTTTTAGGAAAAACACAAGTAGGAGAAGTGAGAAAAGGTTGTTATAAAAAAGTTTTATAATAGGCTATTGGTTCTTTGTATAAATATCTGAGTAAAAAAAACAAACAGCTATGATAGAAGCTTATATCACTCATGATGAAGGGTCAAAATATTGTAGTATTGTATCTTATGTTGATCCAGAAGATGGCACTGTTGATTATTATTTTACAAATGCACCAGTGATGTACTGTACAAATTATGTAACAACTTAAATGCTGTTTTTATAGTCAGTGCTGGAACTTGAAAGTAACTATTTACAGTAAGTAAAGTCTGAATGATTAAATATTTTTTAATGGATGACTACTTGTAGCATGATTTTTTTTTGTCTTTTATGGATGACTACTTCAAGACATTTTGGTACCATTTGGCTGTGTTCACACTGGCTTTGGTTTGGTTCTGGTTTGGCCCCAGACAGTTTAGTTGGAATGAGCTGGTTGGTCCTTTTCCAGTCCTGACTCATTCATAGTCTAATAGTGGTTTAGACCCAGGTTTAGTCTAATTTTAGTCCCAATTTGAGGTGTTGTGTGTGCAAGTGTGAACAGTGAATGCGGCCTAAAATAAAAAAAAAAAAAACCGCCAGAATCAGGATTACATTGTCATAGTGATATCTTTATTGTCATTACATTGTAGTCATCTTCACGACAAGCAGATATACATACAGTGGTCTTATATATCATTGTCCAATACAAGGAGAGCAACAGTTAATATCACAGCTATTCAATGACCACGCCTCAAATACCCGCCCCCAAACATGTGCCGAAGTCTGGCCTGAAATTCAACCCACAGACTGAACTGCTCCACAGAGACAAAGGCACATTTTATAATGCAATTGATTTGGATTTGGAAATGACTAAATCAGTAATACAGTAATACAATCAAGTAATACAATCTAAATGTGAAAGACTTAAATGTATGGCTGTTGACTTGGGCAAGAAGGGGGCTAAAAACACGTACACTACAGTGCTGGTGTATGAATGAGAGTGTGTTTGCGAGAGTGAATGTGAATGCGGGACAACGTATGAAAATTAGCCCATGGCTAATCCAGCGTGTTTACAGCATGTATTTCATGTTTGTTCAGTAACATGTACCGTCCTGACGAAATACATTACATTAAAAAAAAGCCTAGACCTAGTTCTAAACCAAGAATCCCTACACCTTGAGCAAACAAACAAGACTTAATCTAATGATACATGTTAATTCAGAAGCTAATTTAACTGGAATTAACCATGGAATCTGTTTGCAAAAAATTGGAATTTGTGCAAGTGGACAGGACTAGACCGGATCTCAACCAGGACTAGAATATTCTAAATTCTAAATCAGGACTTAACTGGATTCAAACCAGGACCAAACTAGAACAAGTGTGAATGCCCCCATCACTCTTAAATTAGAATTGTACAGGTCCAAACGAGGTCTAAACGAAGACTAAAATCAGACAATGTACAAGTGTACAAGTCTAAATCATAATAACATATCTAAACCGGGACTATAAATCAAGGCATAACCAGGTCTAAAACAGAACTAAACCGGGACTACACCAGAACTAAATAATGTCTTGTTTGTGCCGTCTTTGTGGAGCAGAAATGTCTTTTGTAACAGGTGCCTGGCCAATAAATATGACATTTAAATAAAATAAATAATAAATAAATAAATAATCAAATCTTTACAGATAGTCCAGTGTGTACATTTCCCCGTACACACATATACACACACACACACACACACACACACACACACAGCTCACAGAACACACAGGTTCAGAGGTGAAGGGCATTCTTACACTGCCACAAGGCGGACAGTAAACGCAACACAATATCGTCAGACCAGGCCCACTTTACTTACAAAATACAAGTGATAAATACATTAAACTTGGGGTTGTTTCTGGATAATGCCACTTACATGTTACAAGTTGAAGAGATTATATACTTTTTAGCTGTGCTTTAAAGTGCATTGGATCAAGAATTACTTGTTTTGCCACCTAAAATTCAACTAGTTTGAGACAATATCTTTATACCCATTTTGCCAATGTGCCACCTGTGCATGGTTATCAAATTCAAACCAAATAAATTACTAAATGGCACAAAGAAAAGTTTTTTTTCTACTATTATTATTATTATTATTATTAATAAAGTATTTTTTGGTAAATTTGGGGTGTGGTCTGACATTGGTTGTGTTTTGAAAAACGGTGAGCAATAAATAACACTGTACAAATCCCTCATTGAGGTTAAGAATATGTGTCGCCGAAGAGGGAACGAAAACAAATGTCTAAAATAAAACCAGCTTCAGAAAAAGGCAATAAATTAATTTAAAAAAATGTTTGTAAAGCACTTTTCCATTTCAAGAAGTCATTTGAAACACAAACATAGTGGGAGGTAACAGTAACAGGCGTAGTGTAACAACAGAAGTGTGAAAGAGCCAGAAAGTCCAAGTTTTAGTCTCAAACAAACCCAAAACAGCGACAGAACGAGGTCTAATACGTGCAGCTTGTCACAAAATAAGAAAGCAAAACATCAAATTGTAAAAGACTTTGAAGGTTTTGACAGAGGGGATGAATTAATTTGGCAAAGATAAGATAAGTGAGGTATAGAACATCTTATTGTAACGTTATTCTTTATTGCGTTGTTATTACTGAATTCATGTAAAAATAGTTTGAGCTTCATGTCCAAGAGGCTGTTGAAATGTAGTATTCTGTAAAGAATCTATTCCTAGTACTAGTAGTAGTAGTAGAATTAGAAGTTACAACCCCAGAATAACACAAGCTTCTCAATGTAGTAAAAGTAGTAGTTGCAGTTTGTTAGTAGTAGTTACATTAGTACAAACATTGATCTTACGGCACTACGCAGTACAAACCTTTAAATAATTGAGGCAGTAGGACTAGAAGTACTACCAGCTGGTTAGTACATGGCCCACTATGTGTACTAGTTGCAGTACAAATGCCCTTTCAATGATTCAATAGTTAAAGTTAGCAGTTAGAACTTCACAAAGCTCCTTAATGTAGTAGTATAATAGTACTTCCGAGAACGTTCCATTCATTCCTTCCAGTACAATCTCCTCATCTTAGTAGTACTAGTAGTAGTATTTGTATAATTTGGGAGACGGCAATAAAAACTGTACTCGTAGGGGTTGTGAAATGCCTGTGAAAAGTCAAAAAAGGCTTGTAGTAGTTCTTTGTGTACAAGCTCCTCATCATAGTGGTGTAATAGTAGTAGTAGTAGTACAATCCCAAAACTTCGCTCATCACAAGCTTCTCAATGTAGTAATTATAGTAACCGTAGACGTTGCAGTTGATTAGTAGTACTAGTAGTTACAATGATAGTAGTAAATGTTTATCTTCATCTTTAATCACAGTTTTTTTCTCCAAAATGTGTTCATTCGACCAGCTAGGAATGAAGTACTAGGCTTTTTACTAACATGTTTACAAAATACTGCATTTAATCCTCTTTTGATTTACACGGACATAAGTGAAACGTTATGGAATAAGTAAACAAACACTGTGGATACTATCAGGCTGAGAGAGCTGTGCTAGTATTGTAGTTTTTTTTTTTTTTTTTTTTTTACACTGCTGCTGATGTTTGAACTACGTAATACTTTAGGTGATCAACACTGAATCAATGCACCAATTAGCCACATTTAGCAATAATCTAGAACAGATTCCTGCCAAACTGATGTAAACGTCACTCACCCTTGGAATGCTAAAGACTTTAAAGCTAATACCACACAACTACTAACTGCATTTAGCTCCATCGTTAACGCCGATATTTTGAAGTTCAAACAGTAACGACGTTGAGGTTTCAGAATTGCCTTCAAATGTTTGAGTGCGTAGAAAAAAGTAGGTCAGGCCAATCCCTAAACTGACTGAAAATATGCTGATAAAGAAAAGTAAGTAATATACAAACATTCAAAAATAAGGAAAATAATCCAGTATATCCATCAGCGCAGGCCTACTCGAAATGGCAACCTAAATTAATTCTCTATGTAATCTATATTATTTGTTTGCTGTGTTCACAATAAATAATAAAATAAAGAAATACAAGAACAGGACTAAAACCAAGTCTACATCAGGACTAAATCAAGTGTGAAAACAGCCTTAGTTATAATGTTCTTTCTCTTAAATATGAAAATAAATTCCTTTTCGAGCTCTACGAAGTTAAACCTCATCTGTGACACTTTCGACCTTAAATGCACAGCTTTTGATTCAGATGCGTTTGTTCAAGCAGAAAACGTCACGGAATCGTTTGAGACTTCATAAAGCGTCACATATAAGCTCAACGGTAGCTTGACGCGGCGTTTTGTTTCTTTTTTCATAGGAGAGAAAGTAGAGAAAGACTTAGGGAAGACTGAGGACGCTAAAAGCACAGAGAGACAAGTAGAAAAGACAGCATTAGTACAGCCTTTAGAGCCAAAAAAAACATCCATATATTAGAAAATTGGATGCACAAGAAATATGCACGTCAGATTTGTTTTGCCTGATTATTATTCATTATTTTGTCTTGTATATATTGAGGAGATGCTGGGGTTGTCAAGCTGCGACAAGGGCCTCTGCAATTATAGAATGAATTAAATTTGAAGTGAGTTGTAGTCATGTTCTATGTCCGTCTTGAGTTATTCCTCGTTTAGACCTGCTTAAAAGTTGCACTGCGTAACCTTTCCGTAACGTATTGCTTTGCCTGGAACGTTCCACAATATCGCCTCAAACATATCTATGTCCATGGACGCACGGGTGAAGGGACAGTTACGGGTCAGCTCTGTAGACCCTTCATTTTCGACCGGTGTGCCAGGGAACACTAGCATGCCTTGGGATATTGAAAAAAAAAAAAGTGGATTTAATTAAATAAGTTATGATTTGATGAGTGTCCTGCGCCAACCTCTGATTCAGAAACAAAAGCAAAAAAATATGACGAATATAAATAATTTAAAGAACCAGACCGTGGCATGGACAATATTTGATCATATTTAAATTTGCCACAGTCTTTTCAGCCAAAACAGTGTGCCGTGACGCGTTTAAAGCTATTTCAGGCAAAGCAATAACAAGAAGTGTTATTCGGCCAGATGTGGACATGAGGTAGAAACAATTTCAAACGAGAACGTCATCAGGGCAATATTGATGAAATTGAGACGTTTCGACTGCACTAGGACGTGTCTACTGCTATCAATTCATACTGCTAAATCTTCAGTAGGCATTAGGGACAGGCTGCCGACGTGCCATAGGTGAGAACAAGTCTGAACTGGGCCATCAGGAAACAAACGGGGGTTGCCAGATTTTCAGAAGGCAACTAGGCCTTTGAAAAACAGCCCGAAAAAAGCAACCCAAACCTCACATAAAGTTGAACGCATAAATAACAACTTTACAACATTAACAGCCTGTATTTTAGTCATTAATGGGTCTAATAATGTACAATATTACTATTAAAAAGTAATATATACCTCTTTTTAAGACGTGAACGTGCAGATCAGGAGCAAGCCTAAAAAACTGCAACCTGCCTCTCTCAAAATATGCAAGCGACTTTCCAAATAAGAAACCTAAAGTCGCTATAAATAAGTAGACTTGGCCACTACGGTAAAAAGACTTCAGTTTCAGGCTTTAACACCTCTCTTCGGGCAGGACCGATTCAGCTCAGGGCTGTTTACTTTTACAGTCTGGTCCCTTCAGGTTGAAAATGACCTCCGCATGGTCAGTCGAAACGCCACATAAATGTATAAATATATTATCCAGATGATTACCGCTGAAACTTTATCTAGAGCAAAACAATATAAGTTACACAGTGCACCTTTTGGGCATGGTTTAGTCCCATGTGAGGCCTGCTTTAGCCCTTGGTTCAGAAAGCCTTTTAAGAGGACATTAACCGCTCTAACTTCTGATGCAAATATCAGAGAATCTCCCTTGTTACTGTGGCTCTAAACTGCTGTAGAGAAGAAAGATAAAAAGAGGACAACATCACGTAAAGGCTGTCAGGCAGGAATTTGTGCTGGCTTCGTCTTAATTTGGAGGAAAAACATCTGGAAACACACGTAGACGGACACATACAGTACATGCACGTACGACCACACCGTGCCTTTCCGGAGAGTCTGAAAACCTCTCGCGTCTCTCCAAAGCTGTCCACCGTAACATCCTCTTCGCTTTGAAATAATCCACTTTTAAGCAACTCTAGCCTCCTCCATCTTGGGTCCCGCGGGTCGATGGCAGCCATTTTGTGTCCAAGCTGAATCGCACAAAAACACTGAAGATGACGTAGAGGGAGAAAGAGAGGGCGTGGTTGATGTAGTTTGCTGTCTTCGTCTTGGTTTTTGGGTGTACCAGAAAAAGTAGCGGTGTCATTGGGGTGGTTTAGTGCGGCAGAGGGACGAGGATATCCACGTAGTTGATGGGGAAGAAGCCCGACTGGCCGTGGATCATGCCCTCGTACCAGTTCTCGTCGATCTGGTTGGTCAGAGTGATGACGTCGCCCTCCTTGAAGCCCAGCTCGCCCTCGTTCTCAGGCTCAAAGTCGTACAGCGCTCTGCAGCAGGGCTGGTCCATCGGGGCTGAGTAACAGAAGAGGGTTTGAGTGTTGTAAGTAATACAAAAGACAGTTGCGTTCAAACTTATTCAAATTTAGGGGTGCAACAATTCATCTGAATAATTGTGACCACTTTTAAAGTAATCGTAATCACATAATCATTTGATCATCATCTTTGCCAATACAGCCTCTAAAACACATGCCAATGAGACCTTTCTTTTACAAAAACAGCTGTGTTAATAAATGAATATAAATAAGAATAAATTACTTCAGATTTTTATCAATAAAACACAAATCTCATCTATCTGGAAACCATTTCAGTCACCATATTTCAACCTTTATCTACTTCAAAATGCATTTTAAAACTTTCAATGTACAATACAAATAATCGTTTGACTTATCGACAAATCGGAATAATACCGTTAGTCGCAGCCCAACAAAAATTCTAAGAATAACACTCTCACGCTGTTTTTTTTCAATCAGTTTTTCTAGCAACACCACTCGGTCGCACGTTCGTTCTGATATAGATTGAGCTTCAAAATGATTTAGGAACTTTGTCCACTTCTTTTTTCATCTGTATTGATACTTGCTATTGTTTTCTGTGACCTTCATCAGTCATATTTTTATCCAAACACATTCATACAGGCACAATCAGTTAATCTAGTTTTAGTTTTAGTTAGGACACTGACAAAAATGAAATATTAAAATATGTTATATTGGTTTGAATCCCAAATGAGCTTGACATCATTTGCTTTGGCGTCAACACATTTAAATACAAGAAGATCTTCTTTGTAGCGTGTCTTTTGTGAAGATAACACCAACACGTCTCCAGGAAGTTCTCTGGTGAACGACCATTTGTTTGAAGTCTGCCTTCAAGTGCTAAAGTGAATTAGCACATGGGTGTGGACAGACGTCACTCTGCTTTTATATGTATGAAGCATGTCATTCTGGTGTAAAATACTCGGAGCACTGACGCTTGAGGTTGAAGCTGTGTCAGGGCCGTGTTTTGTCCACATTTCTGGTAACAAAGAATACACTTCTTTTTCTTCAACCTCACAAAGGCTTCAACCATTCAGTGTTACGTATTTTCCGCAACAATTTATCACTTGAAAAACTGTTAACAACGTCTTACATGTTGCCGTACCTCGAGTTTGGTTTATTTTTAAGACATGTACGTAAGGGTTAAACAACGAGGAGGTGTGCGTAATGCCTATTTATAAAGCGAACACTTCACGCACATGTTTGTTGTCTGAAAATCGATTGCGTTTTAAACTGTCCATTGTCTCGGAGACCCCCAAACCCTCCCTGTGTTTTGGGTTATTTCTGCCCCATTGAGGGTCGTTTCATTGTTCGGCAGCAGCAGATGAAAGAACAGCATCATTTAAGAGTCTGAAAGAGTCCAATAATAAAGCCATGACTCACTGCCTCTGGTTCAATGGACCACAGACTGATGGACTTTAAAGACACATCTCTTTAAAAAGGCTTGAAACAGGACAGGCCAGGGAGTTTCTGACAAAGAACTGCTGGAATATGAATGACATCAAAGGAAACGAGTCATTGGAATGAAGATGAGCGATGTCACAATGCTAAAGTCGTTAATTCGATACGAAGAAAAAACATGATACTAAACTGTGATAACGCCATAAAAAACACAGAATAATAATAGTTTCTTTAACTTCACCACACTTGTACTAAAGCTCTGATAAAAACCAAAACCATTCAAAAACTTTTCCGGAACTTTGTCCTGTTTAAATGTAGTTTATGTTTCTGTATCGATTATTATTCAGTATTACGTATTGATTTTTCTTCTTTTTTAATTTTTTTTTTACACAACCCTAGAAAATACTACAATGGTTTACATCTTCCTGTGTATTTTGTCTTGGTGTAAGAGATGTTTAAAATGTGCAAGGATGAGATAAACTTTCCAGACTGAGACGGTTTTGAAATGAAAGAGTTTGTTGAAGAACAGAGGATGCAGAGGATGCAGAGGATGCAGAAGATGCAGAGGATGCAGAGGAGAGCATTAGCAAAGATACAACGCTGAGTTATTTTGCCTAATGTTTTACTGTTTGTACAGTGCGTGTTTGCAGTGCCCCACCTGGTGATTTCCCCGGCGACTTGGCCGAGTGGATGCCCCCGTTCTCGCTCGGGGGCAACAGCTCCAGGGTCATGCGTGGTTTGGGCGTGTACTCTTTCCTCGGTTTACTGGACACTTCCTTTATCCTGCAAACCGAGAAGAAACGTCAGTAATTGCTCGTTTGGTTTAGGGGCCGCCGTTGCCCCATTTGAAGACCCAGTCCGATTCGTCACATCTTTTGTTAAACTTTCAAATGTGTTTATTACACGTTATGTCGCTGTGGCAACAAGCAGTGCTCAGTTTAAATGTGGATCGATTAAAGTTTGGCAATTTCACAGAGTTTATTCGAAAGAGAAACTAAAGCGATCGTTTCAGCTCATTATCAATGTTAGCCGTTTTACATCTTAAGTCCGACTTTCCTCAGCTCTGCTCCATTTTACAACATTTATACACAGTTTGAATGTATGATTTTTATTAACTTTGAGCAAGTACTCAAAAAGGTGCTCATGACGAACAAGGCGCCATAGCTTAACGTACAGTGAAAATGACCACGCTTATTATATTAAAAAACTAACTTTACGTGCATACTGAGGACGAACCCCGTGTAAGAAGTACGGGACGTTTACTTCCTCACAAAATACAGTAACATTTTAAGTATGCTTTTTCAATATAACAAGCATGTTTTTACCAGCTTAGTTTTTATTCCAAGTATGGTTACTATAGCAACGTTAGCGCTTGCACCAAAGTATGACAAAAACAACAACAACAACAGTTTCTTGTACTTTCTCATGAACATAAATGTTTACATCTCTCTTATTTTGATCATCCCTAACAAAAAGTGCATTGTCGGTGTGTAGTTGGGCATAGGTGTCTGTAGGTTGAAATGTTCCGCAGTATGGCTGTAACTGTATGTCTGAGTGACAGGACCACTGCTAGACATTTAGGTGCCCCCATCCCCCCAACCCACTTTGAATGTGTAAAACATACGTAGGGGTTTGATGTCTGTAATACTACCTTAAGTTGAATATTTCAGTTTTATAATTGAGTAATATATATAAACAGTCTAACTCTGAGATCGAGGCTCTAGAAAACACTACAGGCTGCAAACTATTGACGCTTTCTGTTGCTTTTATGAAAACGGGATTTAGACATTTGTAAGTGGAACACTGTGGTTCGCGCATGCCGCGGTGTCAGCTGACGCATCACGTGTGTCGTTTCATTCTCTGTTTTTCACGGTTTCTAACTGAATTTATTTTCTTTCTTTCTATCGTTCTTCTTTTTCTGAATATGAGGTCATTTTCATCATCTGCAGATTCTTTCTTGTGGTTCGTTGGATATGTATGTGGATCAAAACTGTTCCCAGCGGTGCAATTGATCTGTCTGCGTCTGGCTAAACTGTGGCTTGTAGCTGCCCCAGCGCATCTCAAACTTGCTATGGTGAAAGAGAGAGAGACGACACTTGAGTCCTAGTTTGAAATGATGAAGAACTAAAGACAGACTCTGCCTACTGTAGGCTCCCTGTTTAATGGCAAAAGGAGCAGCGCAGCTGCTGCAGAAATAGCCCATTATGTCAGTCCAAACTGCCTGATCAGGCTGGTGCCCCTCGGAGCACTTGATGCCCTATACGTTATGTGTGCAATGGGGGCAGTGGCACTGCTGAGGGAGTACAGACCTGTCCTCCATTTTGCTGGAGAGCTGTTGGAGGATTTCCGAGGCACGGCTGTGGTACTCCAACTGAGCCTGGACCAGAGCTGCCAGCTGGCTCACCTGCTCAATCTGAAACACACACACACACAGTTACATTTACAGTACAAACATATAGTGATACATCTGAGTTTGTTTAATGGTAATATTTACATTTAACAGAGAGAGTAATGATTAGTATTGCTATAAAAGTTATAAAAGTAGGATTCTGTTCAGAGTAGAACCAGAATCAGAGTGGGTTTATTGCCATTGTCAATCAACAAAATTCACAAACATAGGAACTTGTCTCGGCCTTAAGGTGCAACATAAAACACTGATCAATAATAAAACAACATATATTCAATCAAAAGGGCATGCGAGTACACATTGTTATCGACTTCAGGAGCATTAAAACTTTCAAGAGAAGACTGAAATATGAACCGATGAACGAAAACAAGAATCCCAAGTATTTCAGAACAAAATATTTCTACAAAAAACAGGATATTTTGGACATTCTTTATTGTGAATCTGAAATATTTAACAAAAATTTAAAAAACGATGTCCAAAATATTGCACCATTGTGAGAAAAAACCCCACCACCATCCATTAGTCCATTTCATCATAGTTCTTGAATGTGGTTTATTCTTGATAGCGTTATTGTCCAAATGAGTTAAGAATATAATATACATTGCATTGTCTTCTAGGTGCAGTGTTGACATGAATACAATGGTCCGACTGAAAATACAACGTTCAGAATTGTAATGTTTAGTTCCTATTTCATCAGGCGGTGTTCAGAAACTTTTCTAAAATCAAAGGAATACATTTGATCAGGAAATTTAGCTACGAGTCATTATAAAAATAAAAAATGAAGAAGTAATACAGCTCTTTTGTGATAAATAAATGATGAAACAGACATAAAGCTGTTGTATTCCTTTGCTCTGTTTCCACACTACAATACAATGCAAGTTAAAGTATTTTAAGTAAATAGTGTACTCCGAACACAGCATTGTATTCGGTATTGTCAGTATTCATATACATTTTCAAATAAGACTATTCTTCCAAGCAAAGCCCAGGCAAGTGTCTACCATAAAAAAGGCGGGGCAAGTTCTTATCCGGGATTTTCAGTGAACCTGCAGAGAAGCAAACTTTGAATTGGAACAGGACTTGTGACGTGGACGTTTCAAAAGTCCACAACAAGTCTGCGCCAGTGCGTGGACCCAGTCTAAAACACAGGTCTGACCCAAGTCTTAACCAGGACAAACTTAAAGGCGCACCGTTTGTGAGCCTGTGTTCGTCCGTTGTTAAATGTGACACAGCACTCACGTCGCTCTCGAGGAGGTTGAACATGCTCTGCTCCGCGATCTCTTTGCTCTCGTCAAACTTCTCCAGCGCCTGTTTGATCTCGTCGTCCTGGACCTTTCCCATGCGCTTCTTTTTATAGTCGAAGTCCAGACGCCGCCCCTCCATCTTCTTCAAATGGTGCTAGACGGACGGGAGAAAAACACATCATTACAAGTGCATTTGACAGGATAAAAAGCAACAAATCACAATACATAACAAAATGAGCTTGAATAGTCACTCTCTCTAACTCATTGGAGCAATTTATACAATCAAGATTCAAGATTGCACATTTTAATCACAAAACATTCATTCAAGTTGAAAATTGTATTTGATTCCTGATTTCTTGCATCCCTAAATATTCATTTCACAGTTATGGTTAAATACAACGCTATCAGCATTCCTCCCCACCTGTATCTCTTTGAGGTCTTTGTCGTGCAGGTTTTGCAGTGGGTCGATGAAGTTCTGTTTGACCTCCATGTCCAGGGCGTCTTTCACGTCTCCCAGTTCCTTCATGGACTCGCCGGCATCCTGGAGGGCAAGGCCTGAGAGGAGAGAGCGTCACATTTATTTATTCATCTTTGTATCTTTATATTATCTTTGAATCTGTTCATTTTAATGGATGGGAAAAGGTCTTGTTAGACAAAGTTTCCATAAAATTAGGCACACGTACTTTAAATTGGACGAAAAAGGATACTTTTGTTGTGTTACACCTCGAGAAGTTGTAGTTTTGTGCTACAATGACAGCAAGAATATTGAATAAATACAAAATTGCGATGCCAAAACTGTGAACTGAATCGCACAATTTATTTTTTATAAATTATGTAAACATTTCAATCCCAATCTCATGTCTCGTGTCATGGGAATTGTCTCTCATCCCAACCCCACAATCCATCGCTTTAATGCAATTTTTTATGAGGACCCCAGGAAGACTAGCAGCTATTCAATGGGAAGCTAATGGAGATTTAATAAAGCAATAAAACAATACAATAATGCGGCTATCAAAAACAAAATAAATCAGATTTTTTATTGATTTTATTGACTTTTCGTTCAATAAATAATGACTGGAACAATTTTTTGGGCGCTCAAGTATTAAAATGTTTCATTCTGCCATTTATTTATTGCAGCTCATGTTTTTTTAACAATATTATACATTTAAAATAGAGTTGACTTTGATTATTATATTATCGTTTATAGTGTAATTTAGCAATATTCCGTATTTCAAAATGTTTCATTGTGACATGCCAATGTTTCATCTTGTCAAAGTATAAAAATAAAGTTGTTTACAGTTGTAATTTCATGGATAATATACATACTTTTAATCAGTGCCATTTAAAATGTACAACATTTCTTCGTCTGAAGTCTGAACTTTGCAATAAACCACATGTTTTTGGATTGGCTATGGACCACTTGATCAAAAAGACCCAAGATGATCATTGTCAATTTGAAATAAATCTCTCCATCTATCTGTCCATCTACAGTACAGTATCTATCTATCCAGAGGGTGAGAGGAGCAGCACAGATAACCACATTACAGAAGAGGAATAGGACCACGAGGATCATTTATTATTCTCTACAGACAGAGACTGTGATCCATTGACAGTGAAGTACTTTATGTGCAGCTGCAACACCGACTTTAGAAAGACATGTTCAAGGACTGGACAGAATTCACGCTGGACATTTACAGAAAAGAAAAACTGAACTTTTTTTCTTTGGAGATGCCTTTCACTCTCTGGTTTCATTCTGTTTGTTCTGATTATTTGGGTTAAAAATATTAAAAATGTTTAAAAATCTTGTTGAAATGAATATGCCAAAAAAAACAAAACAAAAAAAAAAGCATCATATCTAAGTTTAAAGGGAAAGATATTCAGATGTTTTAATTTGGTCATAATTGTGAACTTTTACCATTAGACATTAGCAACCAATTCTTTTATCAAGTAATAGTTTGTTGTCCCCTAAAGGACAAAAGGAAATAAATGTGTGATAAAAACTATTTTAAGGAGGTCACAGTCTTGGAAATGTATGTATAAGTCTATGTTTGTCTCTTTTTTTTAATCAGTATTTCCCAACCAGGGCTTCAGTGGAAATGAATGGTATTTGAATTAAAAAGTGTATTTGTAGTAAATGTTTCAGGTTTATGGTTTAAAGAATGTTCAGGCAGATTCTGGATTGCCCCTGTTTTTTTATGAATAGATTATATGTCTAAATATTATACCATTACTTGACAGGAGGGAGCAGAATTGAGTGGAAAAGCGCATTCGATTTACCACATAAAAAACTCTATAATAACTCACCAAAGCAGGACTCGTCTCCGAGCTCTCGCCCAAACTTCAGCATGGCGTCTCCCAAAACGCTCTCGGCCTGTGGGTAACCGGGGCCCTTCTCCTGCCCCCGAATCTTCGACATGGTGTTGATCATGGTCAACTTGGCTCTGGAGGCTGCCGGAAAAAAAACATTTATTTAAAGAGGAGCCTGGTACATTCTATCGCAACAACACTAACATTTCCAACTCCACTTTGATACTAAGGAAAGTTATCGATACTCGAAACCGATTTCAATACCATGGGGATAATTAAAAGCCCTCAAGACAAGACGTTTTCAAGACAAACTACTACTTTCTTTGTGGTGTGATTAAGATCTAGAGCAATCGAAGACTGATCGACTCAAGTTTGTCGCAAAATTCGTATTTTATTTTTCCTTTGGCATTACTTACATTGTCCAGAGTTTGCAATTTACCTGGATTAGGTTGTAAATACTCTGTAGTTTTGGTCATGATGTCCAGCACCGCTCTGCTGGTGATGTCCACTTTCTGTACAACAAGACAAAACACAACAGTTTCAGCACAAGCGACTTTGTTAAAAGAAAAACAGAAACGAGCCATTTACCTTTTCCATTTCCTTGAAGTCATCATCGAGTTTTGTTCCTTCGGCTCCTCCAACCTTCTCACTGACTTTCTACAACACACAAAAGACAAAAAAAAAGTTTAATCATAGGGTTTGGGAGCTGAGGGACGGATAACAATGATAAAACAAACATATAAACAGCATTATTCTTGTTCAAACTAGATCTAGAACAGAATGAAGGTTTACGAAGGTTGCATTCACACCGACCACATCAAAATTGTGAGAAAACTGGAACTAAACAAGAAAAAACAGGACTAAACCAGGACTATAACAGGACCGACCCAGGACCAGTGACCTGTACAGGAGAAATGCTTTAAACTCTGAGCAATTTCCCAGAAATCTCAGCCCACTTGCTCAATATTCAAATCACACAACACAACACTTGAGGGGGAAAAAACCCCATCATTGCGCTGTTTGAACTTGATTATTTTCCACAAAAGCACAAATGGTCTATTGGATTTCACACAGAACGTCCGCGAAACGGCAGGCGACAAGTCCTCGGATTGAAAAGCAGGATTCGTATGAGACGAGAAAGAGAGAAGAAAAAGTGTTTAACTGCCTCCGCTGTTATTAGATTTGTACGTTTATAGAGCTGATACTTGCAGCTAAAGTCCTGTTCTTCTTGTAATTCAACTGTTCCAGATTCAAAAAAATATGAATCTCACTTACCTTAGTATAGTTATTTACAATTAAAATGATTTAAATGTGAGAACATCTGTCTGTTATGATTTATTGACTACTAAAACTACTAATACTACCGTACTACTACATGGCACCTTTGGGTCAAAATGAATCAACTATTCCTTTCACCACAGCTATTGAAACTACCCCCGAATACATTTACAATCACTGCTGTTGTTTCCTTTTTAAATTCAAAACACATAAAGATAGACTCAAACTATTCGATTCAACCGTGAAGCTCAAACTGAAAAGGGAAACTACGCCTCCGTCATCAATTGAACCACAGCGAGCAAGAAAGAGCAAAGCACGAAGGGAATCTATTCTAAAAGGACCCCCATTCGCAGAAAGCGGTAGGGAAAATGTCCAAACACGGGGCGCTACACCAGGGCTCAAGTGTCTCTCTCGGAGGTCACGAACACGAGGTGCGTTTGTCTAATGAAGGCAGCTGAACCGCCCAAGTCTCATTATCAGGGTGCGTTTGTGCTCTGCCCCGAAGGAGGAACGGGAACGGTGCTAATTGTCTCCTGCAAACTGACGTTGGACTGTGGGATCGATGCAACGGAGCAGTGATTCAGGGGGAAATGTGTCTTTGCAGGGCCGCCAGATGTACTCTAGGGGAAATATTTGAGACTAACCTTATAGATGCTGCACAGTGTAACCTTTCTGGAGGGAAGTCTCAGGCTTATAGAGTTAATGCAAGATGGATAAGTGTAACGCCATAATGTGGCTTATTCCAGGCAAAGTCATAACAAGCAGATACGTAGAGCACCTGCCATAAGAGTTACATAAGACTGTTTCTATCAGTTCACTTTGGAGCGTGTTGGTATGAGAGTTTCTACTGTCTAAACTGAAATGTATCCGAGGTTTCTTCTTCTTCTTCTTCTTCTTCTGTGGTGGTGGTGTTTTATGGCGGTTGGTATCCATAGTGTTACATTACCGCCATTTAGACTTTATTCGTTAGACTTGCTTCCTGCACCAGCTCCAGTAGAGGGCTGTTGTTGTTGTTGTTGTTGTTGTTTTCAATGGCGGCCGGCAGCTAACTGAAAATGGGCATTCACCGCCACCCACTGTAGTTGTACGTCTTTTGTAGTTGTGCGTCTTCAAAGTATGTGTTTGACGCTATATCGTACAAAAAAAAAACGTGAGAGTGAGAAAGAGAAGTGAAAAATAGAGGAGAGAGAGAGAAAAAGAAAACGAGAGCAAAAGAGAGAGAGAAAAAAAAAAAAGAAAACGAGAGAGCTGTTTGAGAGGTCCAAAGTCAATCGACTCTGGGCCGGCAGCACGGTCTGGCAGGGTGGAACTTTGACGTTTGCGGTGACAGGCCCCGTTTTCAAACTGGAAGTCAGAGTATTACTTTTTATTTTTCAATCAATATTGCAACTTAAAACCGACCAAATTGACCATTATAAATAAAAGAGAATTGGAGGTTAAAACTCAAAAGAGTAGCTAAACACAACTTGTACAATGAATGCAAAATCTAGACTACATCATATTTCTCAAACCAAAGTTGGAACCAAAGTTTGCAGAGACTATCCGGTTTAACAATGGTGCGTTCATACATTATTCCCGCCGATCTGCATTTCTTTAAAGCCTGCGGCGCTTCTAAATGTAACCAAAGGCGGTGTGTACTGCACATTTGATCCGGTGCTTGGCGAGCTGCATAGGTTTACATACATCCATGTTAATCAGGCTGAGCTGGATCTGGAGTGTGGGCGAACGGATGAGTCACGGCGCAGGAAAACCCCAGTCCCTCCCCCTCACATCCCTCCCCTCACAACCCTCCCCTCACATCCCTCCCCTCTCGCTCTCTCTCTCTCTGCAACCTGACGATATTAGGAATCTGGACCAGTCACTACGCAGCAATCTCTGGACCCTTTCATTTATGGCGTCCATCGCTACGACACACTGCAACAGAACTCGCCAGTCAAATTTCCATCTTCCCATTAACGTGACCAAACTTGAGAGTAAGAGAAGCGGTGTTGCTTATGCTCTCTTGTGTGAACATTTCTCTTCAATAGGTGTGAAATGGATTGATATAGATAGAACTTCTTCATTCAGACATTTCTGCTGAGAACAATACATGAATCTGATATCACCCACGCTGACATTAGCACTGATATACCACATTATTTAATTTGAGACATGGTCAATTTCAGTACTGGTTATTGCTTTGTTTCACTCACTTTTGTTACATCACTTTTGAGTGATTTTAGGGCAGCACAATTCATTGCAACCTGATTCAATTTGCCATTTGGACTGTCGAAAACACATTGGATTGGGACACAGTCTGGACATGATCTGGACTCTGAACCAGGTCTAAATAATGGGCAGAATCAGGTCTGGAATTGGTGTCTCAATAGCGTGGGTTGGCAAAACTGACAAATTTATAGAGATGAAATGAATTAGATAGGAGTTTTTTAATTAGGCAAGCCTCGTTTGTAGAGTGTCAAGCAGAAGTTCTGAAATTCTATAGCCTTTTATTTCAATTAGCTCTTTTTACAGCTATTTTATTTCTTATTAGATTAGACTATTCCAGTTTAATTTAGCATAACTACAAATCAATATTTTGTTTTTATCATTTTCAAGTCAGTTTTTCTTACTCAAGTCTGACAGAAGCACTCGTCTTGGTCTAAGTCTGCAGAGTAACATTACGTAACACTGTCTCTATTCATCCGACTCAAGTTTTGTCGGATATTTCTTTAAAAAGGACCAGCCAAAGATTCTTCCAAGAAAGAAAAAAAAGCAAATCCAAACCAGAAAGGACACTCTAACAGACTCATGGGCCCACAACGTACAAGCGCATCACAATTCGATCTCGTCGCAACGTTGTCAGAAATGAACTACAACTCATATTTTCCTTCTTTCATTTTTCATTCACTGAGGGCGATTTGAGTAATAAATGCAAAAGAGTCATTAAACTCATAAAACTAAGTCGCAAAATTGTCTAAAAGGTTGTTAAAAGATTTACAATTAGCAATAAAAAGTAAGAAAACAGTCGCATTTATTCCGTAACCAACAAACCCACTTTAATCGCCCTTTCTTCTCTCACAGCTCGCATAAACGCATTGCTCACAAATGTCTCCACTAAATGCCATCGCTTTTGTCTGCAAATTCATAAAATCTTAAACAGTTGGATGCGCAGAAGAACAGCACCCATGGGAGACGGCAGCCCATTTCCCGCCCACCACTCGGCCGCCCACGTCGAACCAGAGCGCCACTAAAACCAGGGAGCGGTGCGGCGCGCATTCGCCAGCCCATCTGCTCCTCCAGCTCCACACACACCACGGGTTCTCTTCAACCTCCACCTTCTGCAACTGCATTTACAAGTGCGGGAAGACAGTACCGTGGTTTGAGTCTTCTACTTATATAAATATAGGTCACATGAATAAACAAATGCGTCCTACATAGTTTAGTTGGCAAAAAAAAAGTATCTGTATGATTCTACCTGTGCCCAAAGTGCACCGACACGACTTAGATTACAGGAGATCACACGATTACAAATATTTAAAACAGAAAACACCTAGTAAACTATTTATGTATTTGTAAAAAAAGGCAGATTAAACACAAATCTCAGGTTAGCTCACTCAATAAACACAAAGAACACAAAAATGGGTAACACCTTTTGTCGTAGACTATAATAACTGTTAAACGTTGACATACAAAGAGTGTAGTGATGTCCAGATTAGTAGGTTAAGCGATAATCGTGATTATTCAGGTCACAATATAATCGTACGAACCAAACAATAATAAACGTGTACATTTTTGAAGCAAAATTAAGCGTTTTAGTTCAGTTTATAGACCAAAAAATAGACGTGAATGTAACTAACTCTGGCTGTTTTTGTCATATTTAACTTTATTTTGTCTTTCAGAAAGTTTGATTCCGTAAAAAGCCGATCTCTCACTTGTGGAATAGTAACATTTTAGACCACGGGAATGAAAGAAAATTAAAGACGTCACTGTTTTTTCCTCACAATGAAATTTGATATCGTGACATCCCTACGAGTGTGATAAATTAAACACTGCGTTCCCATCCAGAGCTATTAGTTGAGTCGCAGAGAGTAGAAAACCACTCAGACATTATAATCACAGCAGCTGACACCGGAGAGGTCAGAGGTCGCAGAGGGTCAGGCCAGCTCGACCACGCTGGACGTTAATCGGGGCGCAATTAGCTTATCAGGCCCCAGAAACAGGAGTCGTGTTCAGGTTTATCTCTGCGTTTGAACTGCAGCCAAAGTGCTCCCTGGCACCGAGCGGCCATGTTGGCTCGGATGCAGAGACGAGGGGGGGGGGGGGATGGGACACGAGGCATTCTGGTGACTTTTAATCTTCTTTTTTTTTTTTTTTACACAAGCGTCTGACAGCAATTTGTAAACATTTTGGCAGTCGATTTGTCCACATCTACTTTAGGACTGAGGCCGTGTGAAATAGGACTCAATCATGGTGTAAGTAAGGAATATAAACAAAACAAACAAGCGTTGCTCATTGCATCGTCGTAAAAGTTAAAAGTACTATACTAGACCCACTCAGCGGCACTTAAACTAAACCAGACTGTCTCTCTTTCTGCTCTCTCGAAACGTGACGGATTAAAATGCCAACATCACCTCACTTATTCGTCGCGCTTAAATCCCCCCGGGAGTCTCGACAGTCCTCACCTGTCACCCGGCGCGTTGCTCTCCATTTCATCACCTCGAATTGTCGTTTGACTCTGCTCCACATGCTACAAAATATACCAGTCATCAGCAGCTATTGTTGATGTAAATATGGTCAACTCAAGCGTTCAGGGAGATACTTTTGCAAAACAAGCCAAGTGCTAATCATGTCATAGTGGGTTTTTGTGGAAAATGCAGACAAAACTGAACCGGGATTAGGCATGATTAAAGGGTGTCGCCGGGTTTTTTGGAGGTGTTAAATGACAAATGTTAAAAGACAATGTTGGAGCAGTAATTAAGGCTTAAAAAGGAGAGTGGTTTGGCGAGAAGAGGATTCCTGGTCGATAAGTTTTGTGTATTTAGCAGACGAATATTGCACTGTTGGTTTTGTTCGCAGTATGTTGTTTCAAGTTTTGTTTCATGACTATAATGTCATGAAACACACTATTTAAGGCCTGTAATAGCTTTGCCTTCACATAATATTATTTTTTATAAGACAACACTACATTGCGCTCGCTAAAGCCAAAGGCCACAATGACGGAAGTGGACAGAACACACTAAGTTTGAGGAGCCGACAGCATTGATCTTAAATGAATGAGAAACCAGTCAAGCGTGAAAACAAAGTGGTTTTCATTTTGTTTAGGCCTTGAGAGAGGCAGGCTAATGTCAAGCCAATACGCGATCGATAATCTGTTCGAGCCACGAGCGCCACGTGCCAATACGTCCAGGCTTGAAGGCAAAACACAGGGCGAAAACAGGAAGGAACTACAATAGTGCAGGGAAAGGGTGGAAATGCTAATGCGCCAATGCTAATCTGGTCATTTACAAGATTTCCAGGATTTTTCTGTCATTTCCAGGTCTTGGACTGCAAAAGTCACTAAGGAGCATGCAAAGTAGGGCTGGAGTCGACTAAAGACATTCTTCGTCGATTAAAAACATGTCCAGCTGATCATTTAGTCGACTAAAAGGGTCTCTGGCAAAGGTTCTCCAAACAATTTAGTATCTCTGACCTGCACTCACAAGACCACTACTGCACAGTAATTACTTAAAAAAACAGCCATTTATGCTGAAAAGTACAAGGAAACTGCATTTATGTAAAAGTGAATTCATTTCCAAATTTCCAAATCTTCAGCTAGCTCACGAAATACTTATAATCTAAATAAAATAATGAATCAACTGCATAGAAAAACAAAACAAAAATATAATACTATTAGTCTAAAAATAATGACGCATTAGACTAATATTAAATATATATTATTAGCTTTATAGCACATGGTAATATTTGAGAAAATTATTAATTATTTAAAATTATTTTGTGGTTTTCTTTTTCCCTGAGCATTATGTGGAAAATGTGAGCAAATTAAAATTGTATTAATAAAATGGTTACGCGTGTCATAAGAAAAAAACATTAAAATCTATTAATGCAAAAAGTGATCAATTAAAGCTATTATATAAGTTAAAGTTATTATGTAATTTAAAAAAACCCTAAATATCTACATTAAACCATTGAAAAACATGGTGCACGTGGGAACAGAGAACTTTGAATGTTGATTTGATCGAATGTAATTGGACAGAAGAATCGACCGCTCGGAAAAACACTCAATCTGCTCTTCATTTTGTCAGGCTCTGCTCAGTCCCTCAAACAATTACTGTCAACGTCATTTTAAAGGAAGTAGAAAAGCCAAAACCAGGAAAAAACCCAGTCCAGCCTATTGTTTAGACCTGGTTTGGTTTAGTTCTGGTTTAGTTCAAGTTGAGTCTGACGAATGGTGCGTTCACAGTCATGTCCTGATTAGTCCGAGCCCATTTTAGTCCTGATGCAGACTTAGTTTGGTCCTGTTCCGCTCGTACACATTCATGAAGTTGTGAAATCGCATCTCCTGAACAAATGACCCCGCCCGATGTAAGCATAAAACCTTTTCTAATCGCCGTCGCCCGCCATGTTGCTTGGAGAACAGGATTGATGCGAGTAATAAAGCCGCGAGAGCAACACAGAGACACATACTGGCACATGGAGCGGTCGTAATGTGGACAATCACTGTAAATTGTTTTGCTGGCGCGAGGGAGAGAGAGAGACGGAGAGAGACGTAAACAGAGAGAGCGAGAGAGAGATGAGTGGGCAGAGGCCGAGAGACCAAAGGCGGGAGAGTAAAATGGAGATGGATAGAGAAGTATTAGTATGCGCCGCGGCTCTCACAGCGAGGCAGAAAGAAGATGCAACACAACAAGAAAAAACAAAAGGAAAAAAAGAGGAGCGCGCAGAGCAAAAGAGCTGTGCAGGCTTTATCTTAACAATATAGAAAATGCACATCGCTGAGGCCTTAGGATATTAAAAATGGCAAAGAACTGGGCACTGTATTGGTTTTCACGGTTTAAACTTTGTAACTGTTTACGATTCTATGCCTCTGTTACGCACCTTGAACTGCTAATTAAAACAACTATTATAATCATTATTAGTATTATTATTTATAAGAATATAGGGGATGCATCTTAAACCATTACAGATAATAATTTACAACATAAAGTTTTAATGCACTAAACTCACATTTTTATAAATAGTTCCTTTCGACTGTAAAAAAAAATAAAAAGGCAAAATGAACGCATGTTTGCATGTATTTAAATCTGTCTAATTATAGTTCCTGTCGCTCACAAACCCTTTGGCACATCGTTAATACCCGCATTAATAATTTTTTTTTAGGTTTGGTTTTGAGCCCACATTTCCCTGCATTGGTGGCTTTCAATAAATATTACATCAAATATGGATTAAATGGTAACGCTAAAGCGCATTTCAAGGCTTTTCCTCGATTCGAAATGCGTTTAGAGTCACTGTCTCTCTTATGGCTGTGATATTATTGATATTCCATCAGACTTGCAGCACTTTGGGACAGCTCAGCATTGCTTTATTGATTATTGATTCACTCCCACACCCCATAACACGCGACACTTTCATTCAGACACGGTGGTAAGAGTCTTGCCCACTGACACAACCGCACGAGATATGCCGCCAGTGTGTGTTTTTCGTTGAATTTTGCCAGAAATAAAAATGTGAAATGACCAAAAAAAAAATCAAGTTTATACCAGACCGAGCAATAAGATCTTCATGGATACGAGCAGGGGCAGACTTTAATCACACTCAAAATGACTTTGTGCGGCGCTGGAGCATTTTCCTTAAAAGCGGCGAGTTGCACAAAGATGATGCAACAGGAACTACACTTCATGAGTTATAAATAGTTGGGTATTGATTTGTGGAGCGAGAATGCGGCTTCCTGATTCCATTCAGAGAGGCGCAGGAGGCACGAACAAAAAAAGAACATCAAATACCCACGAAATGTCACTTTGTTCTGTGTTTTACCTCTCACTTGACCCGACATTCCAGGGTTGGTAAGTACATTTTCTTTGGTTGGGATTTAGGTCTGTTTTGTTTTTCAACTGGTTTGGTCCTGGCTTGGTCCTGGTTTGGTCCTGGTTTGGTCCTGGTTTGGTCCTGGTTTGGCCCTGGTTTGGCCCTGGTTTGGCCCTGGTTTGGCCCTGGTTTGGCCCTGGTTTGGCCCTGGTTTGGCCTGGTTTGGCCCTGGTTTGGTCCTGGTTTGGCCCTGGTTTGGCCCTGGTTTGGCCCTGGTTTGGCCATGGTTTGGCCCTGGTTTGGACCTGGTTTGCTCACGTTTAATGTTAGTTTAGTCCTGACTTGGTTTGGTCCAGTCCAAGTCCTGGTTAAGCCATGATCTAGTCCAGGGGTTCCTAAACTTTTCAGGCGGGAATCCCACCCAAAATGCAATGCAACCAACCACGATCCAACTGTAACCTTCTCAATTAGTAAAACATTGAAATAAAGTTGAATATTATTATTTGTTTTGTGTTACACTGTATGTCCTGATCTCACAAAATATAGACTATTATTGTGTTCATTTTAAACATTTGAAATCATCTTGAAACAATCTCAAGATAAACAGTCGAGTCCATTTTTAGTTTAGATATGGTGTGTGAATGTAACCTGAAAAGACTTTGAGATATAAATAAATATTGTGCGTATTAAAGGTGCTGCAGGCTTCCCGATTTTGGCAGTCAAAACAGAACCAGGTCACTGTGAACTCTTTGAAACGGTCGATGTTTTTCTCACTTAAATAATGCACTTCCAGCATTTGCGAGCGTTTTTTCCACACCTCTGAGGCCAGAGCCGAGCGTTGCCTTCACGGTAACGCTAACGACAACTAGCATGCTAACGGCGCACTTCCTGCTTTCGCGGGGAATAAAACGCACCATAATTAGATGATGACGGCACACAGCGGTCTCATTACGACTCTGTTCGATCGGTTTTTACTTTGCGAGATGAAATAAAATTTGTGTACAGCTCCTTTAATTGTAAATTGTATTGCGGCGTATTTCCAAAGATGTCAACGCTGTATGTTAATTCTCCCGCCCGTCATTGACCTCTGCCTGAGCCATCGTGGTGGACGTAAAATCCCCTGTCCAGTATGGATTTCCTGAGCGCTTAATTACACAAACCACACTCCACAAACCATGAGTGCTTTCAGTTCAGAGTTCAACCACTGGAAAACAAAATGAAGAAGAAGAAGAAGAAGAAGCTCATATCATAGAGTAAACAAAAAGGCAAACCCAGGTCTCTCTCGCTCTCTCGTTGCACGTGTTCGACCTCAAGGGTAATCAATTATTGACGGGCCAATCGGATCGCCGTTTCCCCCCCGGTCGCACGTGCGTGGTTGCCGTGACGACGCAGCACGACGGGTTTGAGCAGCGAGAAGGGAACGGCGGCGCGCGCTCACAATTTCACACGAGGGTTTTTTTTTTGTTTGTTTTTTTGACGGCCACCGGAGGAGAGCGAAATCGTAATTGAATTTAATAGTTCATAATTCACTTGGTCATAAAACACGCGCTCCCGTCCTGCGTTCTAATGGGTTTTATTCAATTCAATTTGAAACAACACACGCCTTAAAACTGTTCCGCAATGACCTGATGTTTACGCACTGCTTTACAGTCAAATCAGGCAAAGCCATTAGATATTTTTATTAGATATTTATGCAATTTTTACTGACGCTAAATGAGCCATGAGTAAATGATGTCAGGTTAATGAGGGCGGGAGGTAACGAGCTGGGAAAAGTCCGAAAACTCAACTGTTTTGCCTGGTACATGATTAACGATGACTTCTGTTGTACATTGACATTTTTGAAATACATTTTAACGGAATAAAAAAGTTTATAGTAAGTCAATCTGGGGACAGAGGCTTCGAGAAAGAAAATATTTGCAAATAAATCTATAATAGTTTATTATTTTTTCCATTTAAACAGTCTCTTCTGGTATGTGTTTTAGAGTCTGTAGAGTTTTTGACTGGTTAAACTTATTCCAATGAACTGTTCCAACCATAATCAAGGTGATAATTCTGCTCTTCTGTGGTTAATTATACAGTTTATTCACACACTGGTGCGACACTTGAACCTCAAATAAGAAATGTACAGGCACATTTTTGAG
This sequence comes from Chaenogobius annularis, assembly GCA_015082035.1. NCBI lineage: Eukaryota > Metazoa > Chordata > Actinopteri > Gobiiformes > Gobiidae > Chaenogobius > Chaenogobius annularis. The sequence goes on along the minus strand of BJKM01000346.1, from coordinate 650,953 downwards.
GGATTGCCACAATATCGTCTGAATATTGTGATTCGGACAAGACAAAAATATATGGGTGTTCTTTTTTTTATGTCAATATTCCCCAGTTATATCAGTTATATCAGATGTTTCTATGAATCTGTGACAATCTGCCCCGCTCCCAGTAATGCATGTCATCTTTATGCGCTTGATCAAGACACGTCACCCACCTCGCCCACCTCACCCACCTCGCCCGTCCGAATGCAGTGTGTATGTTTATTTGCTTGGTGGTGGTCTTTGATTGGAGAGGCCTTTAGCCTTGTGTGCGTCAAACCCCAAAGTAACAGAAGTATTTTTCCCGGCGCTGAGTTTGAAAGAAGGAGACGAAGAAGAAGTCAAAAAGCTCAAAATGCTACGAGGTATTGACAAAATAAAACATCTTGATATTGTGGAGTATTAACACGATGTGGACAATATTTGGGCAATATTTAGTCAAGGCAATCCCTCTCAAACATTCTAGAAGGAGCACATGACTGTCTTGGTTGAGGTTCTCACAAAATATGAAAGGACAGTAAAATATACCACATACATAAGTGCAATCATAACAGTTTTTTATGCTCTCAAAACAATTCTCTCTCCAAAACGAAGAACGGAAAGATATTTTTTCTCTATAGTATACATCTCCCACATCTACTCTGAGGTAATTAACATCAGATCTGCAGATATGTTAGAAAAGGATGATCGATGACTGAAAAAGGGGGGAAAAAGGTGTATATTGTGAGCCCGCCAACCAAGATTTGCAATATTACATCCCGTGTCTGACTCTATCTATTTCTAATCCCTCACAAAGACAAATTGCTCTCAGCCTCAGCCAGTGTCAGTTGTTTGTCCACAGTCCCATCTTTCTACCCCCCCCCCCTCCCCCTCCCCCTCTCATACTGTCTCTCCTCGTTCATGTTTTATTCACGAAGGTGTCCTAAGGTGTGCGGAGGTGTCCCGTTTCCCCGCGGCGCTGGCACTGGCAGAGGTGCTGAGGGAGCGAGGGAGGGACCGCGGCCATCTTTGTTGGTGCAGAGTTGTTGTTGTTGTTTTTTTTTACTGGGCTCAGCAGCTGGTTGTTCTTCATCCGTCTACGTTACACATGAGTAGGACGATCACATGTGAACTTGAGCCCTAGATCTACAGGCGCTGCAAACAGGGAGCGGGGTCAAGTTTTAAGTGTTTGCCAAACAACCTGAAATGTGATTGGATGTTCGGTCAGCAAAAGCAGTGACCGAACAGTGCGTAGAGACAATTTCAAAGCGCCAGAGTCAGGACTTGGACCACCGAGTCAAAAGGTGTGGTGAAGACTGACAGAAGATACTGGACTGTTGGAGCTCCTGGTTTCAAGTTGGTTTCTCCACTCACAAAATCAAGTTTGACTCGTGTTTGCTACATTTTTAATCAAGATTCGGTCGTCTCTAATCATCAATGGTCATCTTAGGTCTTTTTTGTTTATTTTATTCACTTATATTTAGCCAAGTAAGACTCCATTGCGATTTTTGCTTTAATAGGACAAAATAAAAGTGAATTGAAAATGGTGACGTACTTTTTTGCTCAGTCCCACTTTCAGGGTCGCAGACTTGAAATGTTGTTGTAAGGTTTGATCCGGTGCAGGACTCCATAGCCTCTATTTTCTGTAGCAACATAAGTGTATTTAGAGCACAAGTACAATAGCTCGAGATAGAGCAAAGGGTAAACCAAATGACTAGTTTCAGCTATTGGGAAAAACAAATCGTTTCTGGTGCTGGTCCATACTGCTCTCTCAATCCAAAGCTATTTTGTGCTTTACCTCCAAATAATAATAATAATAATGCTTTGATTTGTACCTATTTCTATCAGAACAATACATATATATTGATGTATTGCTACAGAAAAATATCACAATAAACAATAAACCACTATTGAAACTATGTTATGCAGTAAACTCTTTTTTATAAATGTACAATATTGTTGTATTGTACTGTATGAAAACACGAGCTGCAATAAAAAAGGCCTTTAGTAGTACCAGTAAGTTAGTATCTGTAATTAGGCACAGAAGTTACTTTTATGTTATCGTACAACAAGAAAATACCAAAGCATTCAAGCTTGTGCAAAGAAAATGTACACAATAAACATTTAACCTTAAAAAATATTGTTCCTGATGTGAATTATTGAACGCTAAGCCGATATAGTGATTATTATGGTTTATATTGGTGTGTCTTTTCTCCTTGATTGCGAGATAGAGCCAAAACACATCATGGTATTTTCTAACTTCATCGAGCTGTTAAACGTACTGCTCGGACAACACTCATCTCCGCCCGGATGCGTCTCTATGCCGTTTGATGAACTCAAGACGCTCCGATCTCACCGGAGACATATTTTCTTTATCTCGGCGCGCGACTAACGAAGAGGACTGCTGTAACCGGGGGCAACGGTAACGACTCCGGTGTCAAACAAGTCGCACCGATCAATCTAATGAACACAAGCCGAGTCAAAGTCGCAGAGGCGGCAGAGAAGGTCAGTAAAATACATAGGCAATTATCTTATGACGGCAAAGCAGCAGAAGAGGAGAAATATAGTGCAAGCGTTGTGAAAACGTGCTGAAAATGGGAAAAAAGAAACGGGACGAAAAGCAAACTGGAGTCACTGAGTTAGTCATCTAAAACGTTTAAAGCATGGAGTCGAACTGTTGGATTTAGACCTGGCCAATATTTCAGACATACAATTTTGTTGACAATTGCTTTAGAAATGAGCTGGTTTCTTCTTCTTATAGTCAAAAAGGAAGTCTGAACAAGCGAGGAAACAAACAGGTGGACTAAGAGAGATAGGAGACGAAAAACTTGCCTTAATGAAGCAGTTATTTATGCTTTTCATTGCCAGTGCCAATACATAGTTTGATGACCGATTTTGTGCAGATTTGGATCGTTTTTTCCCATGAATATTGACACATAACTGATTTGTCTATTGCTTAACCAGGATATTCCCGCTGAAATATAACTACTTGCTCTACTCACTCTAAACATTTCACTGCAGAAAAAGTATGATTTTAGACATCTGCAGCTCTGGTCTAAGCCTTCTCTTTGCACTGGCCTGTAATATGTTTTTTTTTTTCCTTCTTCTTTTTGTGTAGTTCCCTTCAGGCATCAATACAACAGCTCCTGTATTCAGCAGCTCTGTTTGATGAATGGGATGAACTGTGGTGAGGACAGAGTGGAGTCTGGTGGTGACAGAGAGAAAACTGTGTTAGAGGAGCTCTTTCAAAGGATTTATGACAGAAAAGTAGGACTGCTTGGAGAATGGAGAAAAAAAACAACATTATTTCAGTTCATAATTGAAACTGCCACCTTTTCAAAAATGCCAGAAAACCACTGCTTCTGCACATTACTGTCCGTGTAATCCCTCATTCGGCCAGGAGTGTTCCATTGTAGAAAAAGATTCAGTTGTCGTCATCTGGACTCTGTTTTAGAAAAAAACTAAACGTTTCGATCCTCATCCAAGAGTCATTCTCAATCTGTGAATCAAGTCTGAGAACTCAGGTTTATATCCTACTCTGTGAGAGCCCTGCCCACCGGGCGGGACCTCCTGATAGTGGCCCATTGAAATTTAACTAAGATGAGCCATCCTACTGTTACCTGACTTTGGCTTACTCCTCACTGAGGACCTGATTAGCATCCGAATGCCCCGGGCGTCTCCAGGGTTTCAGCAGACCATTATAAACAACAGGAAGGTTGAATCTTAAACCTCCATTACGATTTAATGAAGGATTCTCTTTTTTAACAAAGATTGCCTCCTTAACTCCTCTTTCAAACCATATTTTCTCCTGCTCAGAATCTCCACCTCACTGTCTTCAATAGAGTGGTTTGTGGCTTTGAGATGAAGATGCATGGCGCTCTGGGGTCCTGAACTCGAGGGTCTTCTGTGCTGATAAAGCCTCTTGTGAAGTGGCTGCTTAGTCCAGATGACTACAACTGAATCTTTTTCTACAATCTGCACATGACTGAAGTACGACGAGGCTTTGACAACACACAAAGCTGTCCGTATTTGAACCATGCGCCCTCAGTCAAAAGCAGAACAGATCTGAAGACTGGCACGCGGCCAGAGAAGCAGAATTATGTTGGAAATATAAAAGGCTGGAGGAAGGAGGGAATTCCCTGTTGTGTGAAGCGTTAGCCAATCAGCTCGCGCCTCTGCTCCTGCCGCGCTCCTGTGCTGTTACGTAACATTACAGACTCACAGAGACGAGAGGAAGATACAACTAAATCTGTAGAAAAATCCAGAACATAAACAATCAATTTCTAAATATTTACATATCCAATATTACAATGTACAATGTGCGGTTGTCAATGCATCCTTAAAGCACTCTGTGTAACTTTCAGGTGCTTGTCTCCATGAAGATTATATTAGTTCACCTTACATGTTACCCAGTAGGGCATTAAACTTGTCTAGCTTCCATTTAATCTATTACAGGTGCTTTTACTGAAATACCTTTTAAAATACAAAAATCACCTGCTCGTCTCCATGGAGTTAGATCAGTTTAATGCCACAGTGTTGCCCTTTCTTGACAACAGAACAACATCTCCATGGAGACAAGCAGGTGGCGGACGCTCCAACAGAATAGTTACATAGTGCAGCCTTGAATCTGTCTATTTATAGTTTAAACATTAGGATAAGCATGAAAATCACATTAAGAGAAAGGAGCAAAAGGCAACAAAATCCCCTTAAAACCAGTACAACCTATGCAATCTTATGAAATAAATGTAATATATACATTATTGGTAGTAAATTGCATAGATGTTAATAAGCTAATTAGAGAGTAATGTCTGCACGGCCAGAAACGTCACGAAATACAAAACATATTGAGATGGATTCAACCTCTGCCAGTGTGTGTTGGGTGAAATATGTATTTAATATTGCACTGAACAACGTCGGCGTGTGATATGTTAGTTACAAGATGATTGCACAAAAATGTCACTTAAACGGACAGAATGCTTAATACGGATCATAACCAAACAAAAGGATAGAGACAATAACAATGTGTAGAAGACTATGCATAATTAATCCATTTGCAATAAAGACTTTTGTAACATAAATCTCCAAACAATGTAAGAATATAGTGATTTGTTTGCATAGTCAAACAACAAAGAATCACAGATTTTTACCTAATTGTCAATTATAATGTAAATATGAATTTAGAAGCAGTTTAAACCAAAATATTCACAATTTTAAGGATATTTGCTTATAACCAAAAGAATCAGACTAATTTTTTTAGTCTGATCTAACGCAAAAACGATGCATGGCGTGTCATTAGAGGGATTTTCACACGTAAAATGCTCGTAAATTAGCTTTCTATCCCATGTTGACAAAAACAGTGGCGCTTGTCGCTTGAATTAAAATGGATGTTTACGTCTCGCCAGAAGCATTTTCCAACCATGATATGATATTTTGGCTTGAAATAAACATACTATAGACATCACAACTGACTTAAGCTTGACAATAACCTGTTTTTAAGCAGAAATAATGAATATTTTCCATCGTAAACAGGCGAACATCGCTCGTACCTGGGTGGCTTTATGGAACTGCTTCTTCAAACCCGCGACAGACATCTCTCCCTCTTGGCTTGAAAGAAAGGCGCAAAAACGTAAACAAATGCGTTAAATTGATAGTTTAAATTGCTTATAATTGTCAGAGAAAGTAGATCCTCTGTTTTGAGGGACACAGACGACTGAAATGCTCTGTTTTTGTCGGATTCTGTGTGAAATGTGAAGCGATCGGAGGAAAAGCGCTGCTCAGCTGAGGCAGAGATCCGCTGTGGAGAAGAGGAGCCACTCTGACTCACGGAGACCAGAGAGAGACTGTCTCTACTAGATTCATAAATAACTGGGTTTTAAAGTAGTCACGGATAATAAAACACAGTGTAAATTAATTACAAGATAATAACAGAGTTTGTATTCTTTTTTTAAGGAGGAAAAGCCACAAATATTATCAAATTTATGGATAGAGACAATAAAAAGGTGTAGAATAGGCATTTAATAATTTGGCATTAATGCTTTTTGAAACTTTTGTAATGAAAATATAGGGATTTGGTTTGGACGTATTTGTATCTTATTATTAACCCCTTAAAACCCCTTAAAATCTTTTGCATTTGTACAGACCCTGGTTGACATTTTCTGAATTTATTCAATTTTGTCCACATCTGATTAAAAAAAATAACGTCATGGGAAGGTAAAATATGAAAATTAAGCTGTAACCCACTTATGTTTAGTCAAATCAACCATTCTCCAAACAGACAAATAAAAAAATTACCCTAAAATAGTATTAAATATTATATAGGTAATTCACCAAAACTTTTTTAGCTTCATTACAAGTCCATCAAATCTCATTCTTAGTGAAATTAGTTTCAGATTTGAAAAATGATTTGTCAAAACCCAAAAAATGCTCCATCTGTCTGTCAGTCCAGACCTCCGACTGCAGCTTTACTCCTGATATTTGAAATCTGAACTGGTCAGAATACAAAACAAGAATTGGAAAGAAATGTGACAATCAGCCGGAGTGATTGACAGGTTTACAGAGGTGGGTTGTACTTTACTCAGTTACATTAACTCTTACTTGAGTGAAAGTTTTGGTTCCTCTTCCCACTGTGAGTAAATCTACAACTGACTAAAGCTTTATGTTGACGATATGAAAGGATTTGAACAATTGTGTTTCTTGCTTCTGATAAGATTGAGTTGAGTATAATTTATTGTTTTCTTTTCAATTAGCCTACATTAACTTCAAATTATACAGCAAATGTCCAGACTGGACTGCAACTAATGATGATTTTAGAAGTCGACTTGCCAAACGATTGTTTCTTATGTACATTGAGACATTTTAGAACCATTATACACCAAAGACGGTTGTGATACGGTGATTCAAATCGACTCATTTGGTTACACACGTTTGCAAATGTTTTCTATCGTTGTCAGTTTGGCACAATTATTATCTCCTCCTCTACAAAACATCTCTGTCTCAGCTGAGAGCGACGCTGGGGCGAACCCACGTTTTCTGTGACGTGACCGCGACGTTTTTTTTTTGGTTTCCTCCTCCCTCCGCGTGCTCACCCTAACCGAGACCAAATTATGTGCGTTTGTGGGCTTTAGCCATAACAAAATGTAGGAATTTTATTTTTAATATCTTACAAAATACTGCTTTGTCAGTAAAATGAAAAGTAAAGATAAAATATACGCGTCAGGACCATGGACAGCGACTAGGAGCACGTGGCGCACATTAAAATGGGAAAATCTAAGTTTTTTAATCAGGATAAACAATAATACACCTCGTAACTTGTTTCAAAATTATAGCAAACTTATTATTACATGGAACTTGAAGTTTAAAATCATCGTATTGTCCTGCAACAGTGCACTTTAATACTTACTACTTGACATTTGTTAGAATTGTGCGCCCTCTAGTGGTCTAAATTGCACACGTCACATGTCAAAATAACGGTATTATTTTAACGCCTACTTTGCACTTGTCATTTAACAACAACAACATGGGACAATTGGTGATAAAAGTGAAACAGTTTTGATTTAACTGTGACCCACGTCTCTTAGAAATACATATTATTATTTGGAGGAGGTGAACGGAAATTACGTCTGAAATCTTTGTTCTGCTGAAGATTGTTTCGGTTTCGATTGCTGGATAGAATGACATGGATCTATTGAAATAACATCATGGTGTGTACGTGTTAAATTATTCGCACGTATTTGCATGATGAAGTAGTGCACGTTCGTAGTTTATTCTGTTTAATACGAGTTGTTTAATGCGGTGCCTGTTCCATTTCTGGTCGGCATCAGAAGTAGCATGAAATGTAGTTCAACCACTGTTTTTACGTCGTCATTTTGCATGTTATAACTTTATCAGACTCTCGCCTTTTATACTGTTTACTTTATAAAACAGGATTTTAGCCTGTGCACTATTGATACTGTTGTTTAAATTAAAACTATCAAAAAATGCTCAGTCATCCTTTAGCTGCGACTCGAAAATGACCATAATACAGTTCCAGTGATTGTTTTTTTTTGTTTTTTGTTTTTTGTTTGTTTCTTTGTTTCTTTGTTTCTTTCTTTGTTTCTTTCTTTCTTCTTTCTTTCTTTCTTTCTTTATTTATTTATTTATTTATTTATTTATTTATTTATTTATTTATTTATTTATTTATTTATTTATTTATTTATTTATTTACAAATACAAACTAGTAACAATATATAAGGACAATGAGAACAAAAACAGCAAAAGACAGACAACAATACAGACATTAGACAAGTAGAGGGAAAACAGTCTAAAAACTTCAGAGCGGGGTGATTGTGTGTGTGTGTGTGTGTGTGTGTGTGTGTCTGTGTTTGTACGTGTGGGTGTGTGCGTGGATGTACGTGTGTTTGTTTGTATGTTTATTTGTGCATATGTGTGCGTGAGTGAATGTGTGTATGCATTCAAACAGAATAAAAATGTGTTACATTATCATTACATATATTGTCGTAGATGTAGATATAGTCATCTTTTTAAAATAGCAATCATTATATACCACTACCCATTGTCATTGTATCTCTCTATATATAATATATACACACATATATACATACACACAGATAGATATAACATATATACATATACATACAGTACATATACATGTCTGATAATCTCCCCCACATAATTTCTGCGCATTTTTTTCTTTCTCTTTTTTCTTTCTTTTCTTTTTTCTTTTTTTCTGTGTCATGTTTCGTGTCTGAGGTGCATTAAAAGAAAGAGGACATTTTACGAACGTCTCCACTTGGGACAGAGATGCTGTCCCAAAGAAACCACCTCTCGTCGGTCCTGTCAGCCTGAGTGTGTTTCGGTGTGTGTACATTTCCCTTACTATACTGTGGTGCATTAAAAACACAGGAAATTATGGGGGAGGGTAGTATTTTAGGGACAACAGTTGTGACAACGATGGTAGTGATACAAATGATAACAGTGATAATAGTACAAACAACAGCAGCAATGATAATGATGATAAAACAACAACAAAAATACATGTATCTGTTAATAAGATGTTTTTGTGGCAGAGTGGTGGTTTTGTGGCAGGGCAGTGGTTGTGTGGCAGAGTGGTGGTTGTGTGGTTGTGTAGGAGTTGGCTCACAGACAAATACATAAAGTTGGTAGACGACTGAAATGTGTGGAAGATTGGAAGATGGAGGATGCAGAGAAGGGAATCAGAGTTGTAATAGGTCAGAGAGAGTTGGGTGGGGGAGATCGGTTTCAGATGAGTGATTATAGGGGGAGGTGTATATTCCATTGTAATGGAGTCGGTGAGAAGATTTTTCCAGTGGTTAATGTGAATGCTATTGCAGGTTTTCCAGTTCATGAGGATAGTTTTCTTGGCGATGGTTAGAGCTGTGAGGAGTGTTTTGAAGTTTATGGTTTTTTCAGTAATTATTGTGAGATCCCCTAGCAGGCAGAGAGAGAGGGGATAATGGGATGTGGCAGCCCACTATAGTGGACAGGTTGCATTGATATATGCGTCTATACTTTTCTGAGTGCAATGTGTGCAAATCTCTGATGTGAAACCCACTTTAGCTAATCTGTTACCCGTGTAATGTGTTCTGTGAAGTGTTTTGTATTGTATTAATTGTAAGTTGGCATTTTTGGACATAAGATAAATATTTTTACAGATTTGGGTCCAGAAGTTGGCATCAGGAGTTATTGAAAGGTCATTTTCCCATTGTATTGTTGGTAGGCATGTGGTCTGAGATGGCTTTGAAATGATTTTGTATATTTTAGAGAGAAGTTTCTTTAGAGAAGAGATATTCATCAAGTCTGATATTGCAGGCGGGAGTTCTAATTTTGTGTTTATTTTTTTCATAACTGATGATTTGATTTGTAGGTATTTTAAAAAAAATTATTGCTCCTGATGCCAAACTCCTGGACCAGGTGTGGAAATGTTGTTAATGTGTTGTTTTTAAAAATATGTTTTTATTGCTTAAGAAGTCAGGGTTGTTCCAAAGTGGGGTGAAGTTCGATGGGGCAAGTGTGGAATTTGTTATTTGGTGACATTTCCACCAGGCTGTCAGAGTAGAGGCCATGGTTATAGCATTAAAGCATGTGTGTTGTTTTATTGATTTGGTGAGAAATGGGATGTCAGCTATATTTAGTTCTTTGCATAATGATTGTTCTATTTCTAGCCATGTAATATCAGATTGGGCGGGTCCATTTGTGAATGTGTTGTAGTTGGTTTGCCAATGAGTAATATTAAACATTTGGTGCTTCTAGTCCTCCTTGAGCTTTGTTCTTTTGTAATGTACTGAGTTTAATTCTTGGTGTTTTATTTTTCCAAAGAAGTGAGTGATAATGGAGTCTAGTGATTTGAACCAGGGGAGTGTGGGGTGGGCTGCGATCATTGAGAATAAATAGTTTATTTTTGGTAAAATTGTCTTCTTTATTGCTGCTATCCTGGCAATTAAGGAGAGGGGAAGCTTGCGCCATCAAAGTCTTCTTCTATTGTCTTTAGCATTGGTGTGAAGTTGAGTGTTATCAATTCTGACAGCCTGGAGAAATGTAGCGTGAGGATGGATGATGTATTCCAATTAATTGCATAATCGGAATTTTTTTAAATGACGATGGATAGACTTTTGAGGTTCTTGTATAAATAGTAGTGTATCGTCTGCATAAAGTGAGATTTTATTGGCTTGTGTTGTTTCAATACCTTTGATTGATGGGTTCAGGCGGATAGCTGCTGGCAGGGGTTCAATAAAAATGATGAATAGAGACTGAGAGAGTGGGCATCCCTGCCTTGTCCCTCTGTGTAGTGTGAAGCTTTGTGATGTTAGTCCATTGGTTGTGACTGTGGCAGATGGGGATGTGTATAGAATCTTGATCCAGTTAATAAATGACTCTCCAAAGCCAAATCTTTGTAGTGTGGTGAATACAAATTTCCAGTTGGCCCTATCGAAATCTTTTTCTGCGTCTAATGTGGCTATGTGTCTTTCTGTTGTATTTATGAGTAATGCATTCATCCATCCATCCATCCATCCATTTTCTACCGCTTGTTCCCGTTAGGGGTCGCGGGTGACTGGAGCCTATCCCAGTGCCTTTGGGCCTTAGGCGGGGTACACCCTGGACAGTGGCCAACTTGCCGCAGGGCTATGAGTAATGCATTCAATTATATAATTTGGATGCGTGTCTTCCTTTTATAAAGCCGGTCTGATCGGGATGAATGATATGTGGTATAATTTGTTCAATTCTATGCAATAGTGCTTTACTAATAATTTTTATGTTGGATAGCTGTTGCCAGAATATATGTTGTTTTTATTATGGGGGGAAAATGTTATTCTCTATTTTGGGATGAGGGATTACACCGTTGTATTGCTTCTCCAGCTTCAGTATTTACTTAATTTTTTTGAGCATAGATCATTTATTGATATTAGTCCAGTAAATCCCAAAAATATCACTCACATGTCTCGGAGTTTTTATAATTTTCCAAAACCACCCTGTTTTTTCATATTCTGTGATAATCTGTGGTTAATCCCATTGAAATGGCATTATGTTGCACTTCACTTTTGCTTTTATTCAGAAATTTAGAATTTATTTGTTTACAAACTTTTAAATGGTCTATGTCATAGACTCTATGAGAACTGATAGATTATATATCGATTTAAAAATCAAATGTTGATGTTTATATTACCCGAGCAAAAGATGCTCCGTGTCAAGGGTCTTTTCCACACATAGGCCTTTACTAATGCACTGGTAATTCCCCATCTTTTCCACAATCAGTGTTGGGAAGAAACTAAATATGTGTACTGAAAATAGCCTACGTATTCAGAAAACTATATTTGAGTGGCTGTAATCTGGTGCAGTTACTGTTTCATTTGATGGTAACTGCTGTACTTCATGCCATTTTGGGTTTAAACTATAATTTCTCATCTCTAATCAGTCATAAATAAATGCAGAACAAATCTTAGCTGTTTTTATTTGTTTAGATTTTGTGCCCGTAGGCTTTATTGACAGGAAAGTAGTGGGGAATGGGGTGTGAGAGAAGGGAGGACATGCAGTAAATAGTCTGAGTCAGGAATCGAACACACAACACTGCGGCCGGCTGCGCCTGGAGCCTGGCATACGTGTGCTGTGCCTTAACCACTCGACTACCGGGCTATACCTTAGCTGTTTTTAATCCTATGTTACTTTTTTTTACACCACTATAATGCAACTCAATGGGAAAGTATTCACAATACAACATTGGGCAACATGTAATTTAATAGTTTCTTATTGTTCCAAAAGGAACTGGATTTGCAGCAGTGTTAACAAACACACAATACAGATGCAATACAGTACAACAATAAACTAGATCACACATTAAGATCATGCCTGAAGATGAAGAAATACATTCCTTTAAAGATGGGCAATAAGACTCAGGAAAGTCGAGAAAAATCAAACATTGCACCACCAAGGCTTGAGACATGGCTTCAGAGATAAATGATGAAACTACATTTTAATGCAGATATTCGGTATTCTGTAAATACATTTTCAAAGTAATCTCCCCATCACTGAATACAAAGAGCTGCTCAGTGTGTCTTCGAGCTAATAGTGTATCTACCTTGCATTTATTCAATTACAATTACTCAAAAATACCTTGGAAAAACATGCCTGTGAGCGGTGTCACCTCTCCACAGAGCTGGCTTCATTTATGAAAGTTTCATTTATGAAAGCTTCTGTGGAATTCTGACTCAAAATGAACGTACAGACAAAACACAAACCTCTTCAAATCAGAGATTCAGATCAAAGTCTGGTTTATTTCCTTTTATTTTTTTTAAGGATTTTTTGGCCCGTAGGATTTATTAGACAGGACAGCTTTAGTGTGAAATGGGGATAAGAGAGAAGGGAAACAAACTCACAATACTGCAGCCGGCTGCACTTGGAGCCTGGCATTAATGTACTGTGCCATAACAACTTGACCACCGGGCAGCACGACCTGGCAAGTCCATGTCAAGTTGTCTTTTTATAGATCACGAACATAGCGTGGAGAGTCACATTATTGTACATACACACCTGGTGACATCACTTGCTCGTCTCAATGGAGGTAAAAAAGTTTAATACCATATCTCTCCAGGAAGCAAGCAGAAAAATCACATAGAGTACCTTTAATAATGTCATGTGAAGTCTATATTTTATAATTTTGTTGTTTGTGATATTTCAGATCTTTCTCGACAAATTGATCGGCCTGTTGCTAATTCTTCAGCCCTGTGCTACTGTGGAGTTCGTTCAGACTCTAGTTGGGGATAAACTGACCCTTGTCACAGCAGACCGATGCCTGAACGCCAAGACGGGCTCGCTGGTTCACCTGCACCCAACTCGTGTCGATCATGTGGCAGAATTAACAAATGGTCGATGGACTCCAACGTCCAGTTATGAAGGTCGGTTGGCTCCGGGGGGCTCCGTGGAGTTTGAAGAGGCCGCATTTATCGACAACGGCATGTACGAGCTCACGTGTGGCACCATCGCGAAAAGAGTCACTATCCAGGTGAATAATCCAGCGGAGCTCATTGACAGCAAAAGCACAGCTACAAAATGTAACCTGATGTGTAAAGTCAAAGATACACAGTGGAGTGACTGTAGTCCGACCTTTGACCTTTTACATATTGTTTGAATAAGAAGGCTCTAAAAGTGACAAAAAAGGGAAATGTTTTTGCATTCAGGTGACATCAGGACATTCTAGAGAGCCAGTAGTTTAAAGGAGCACTTGCCGCTTATATCTTTTCTATCTTGCATTAAATGACAAATCAATATAAAAACAGAAACTTCATAATGTTCAAAGTCTTTCACTGTCTTTAGCACACAAGAATATGGCAAATTGGTAAACCCCATAGCCAACAAAAGTAATTGCCATTAGGTTCAATATAAGTGGAATTCTTTGTGGTTTGACAGTTTGCGGTTTGTGAAAGAAACCAGAGTTATAATTCCCTCTGAAAATATGACACAGACTTGTAGTTATTGTGTTATTGTGTGTTCCAGGTGGAGGTTCTGGTCCCGTACGAGCTCCAGGCCTCAGTGGGACAGTCTTTGAAGCTGCCGTGCCACTTCCAGACCAGAACCCGGACCTTGCGCTGGGAAGTGGGGGCAGAACTGGTGCTGGAACAGTCGTTTGAATCCAAGAAGACGGACTACGGCGCTAGGTATGGACGTCAGGATCAATCTATTTTATAATTCGGTTCTGTTTTGGTGGTTTTGTTTTTGATTGTTCATATACAAATGTAAATTCCTGTCCCCGAAAGGTTCAGAGGCAGAGTCAATATGTCTGAGGACGCTCACAGCAGAGGAGACCTGTCCCTCTGGCTTCAGTCTGTGCAGCTGCAGGACCAGGGCCAGTTCTACTGTAAGATCCAGGTCTCAGGACAGAACGGGAACCACTGGGACAACGGGGTGCCGGCTGTGGTCCGACTTTGGGTAATGGACACAAAAAGGAATGAAAACCTTACTTTGGACAACAGTGTGGTAAGTACAACTGTGAGTACAATACATTTAGTGTGATTCTTAATGCAATAGTGTCATCACAGCTCGGAACATTTCCCGTTAGACCAATACGAAACCTATGGAGATTTAAACATTTGAAATACTTAACTTAGAATGTGAATGGCTCACCATTTCAGATGGCTGCACAAATGTTGAATATTATATATATGTATATATCATATTTTTGTTAGGATTTGGCGCTACAATCTTGCCATAACACCCAGTAATTACAGAGATATCAACCATAAACCACATCGACAAATCTGAAATCTGACAAATAGCTCTTGATACTTATTGCAGTATTGTTGGGAAGTAATGTTGTAGAACTTATGTCTCTCTGTAAATGGCTGGACAAAACATTATTGTCCTTAATTATATATATACAATAGTTAAAATACAGTGTTCATGTTGTGTTATTCAATGTACTTTCGCCTGCTGCAACCAGAATCAGAAAATATAGATTAGCCTAAACAAAAGAAAAAAATAACAAATTAGAAATGTCAATCAATTGCTGGGTTACAGATGACATCATATTCTTTTGGTCAATAACATTTAATACAGATGGGGGAAAGTGAAATAAATATGGTTAAAACAGATTCTTGTTGTGGAACAGATAACAATCACATAAACGTAGTTGATGATGTAATCATTGACTGAGGTTCGCCTCAACCTCCTACTCCTCCAGCGACCACGCCTCCACTCTTTAACCACACCTCTAATTACCCAGAAGCCCTATTTATGCAGGCCTATCCCTGCATCTCTTGTTGTCTCTGCTCTCTCGACCCCACCCTCCCACCTCATGTCTCCATCATCTTCACCGTAACACATCACCATCTTAGGAGGGGGGGTTCTGAATCGGCTGGGCTGATTACCCGAGACGGAGCCCCCATCCAGAGTCTCTACACAGCCAACTATAATCGATCCATCATCACTATTATCAATAAACATTCTCTCATATTCTCTTTGTTGTGGCGTGGCCCCTGCTTGTGAATCACATTCTAGAATCTGAAAACAACCAATAAGAAAACGATTATAAATTGATTATAAAAGAATATGCAAACATGAAACAAAACAATGCGTTCTCAGATAGCTGACACTTTGATTCATTGTAAAAAGTCCTCCAACGTTTGTGAGATATTTGATATGTTGATAATGTGGTGTCTATCATCAACACGTACCACAAAGTGTCGTAACACTTACTGTTTTCGCTTTCTGCAGGTGGCGCACACTGGAAGGCCGTGGGCTAACATCGTTGTACTTTCTACGTTATTATTATTATTAGTAATATCCTTTTGCCTCAATATTTATTTCAAATTTTTTAAATGCAACTCAGCTCAGCATAATAATAATAATGACCAGGGAGATTCAGAGAAGGACAATATGCAGCTGACGGATGTTCAGCAGAGAGAATGAATGCTTTGAAAGTGAAGTGTGGAGTGAAGTAGGCCATTTTTGTAAAAAGAAGATAATTCCTCTTAGAATAGAAATTGTAGTTTAAGGTTTAATATGCCGTCTGTTTACTGTGTGCGCTCAGCTTGGTCAAGAGGAAAACAAGCCAACCAAATGCAAAGCAGGTCCTTGACAGTGGTGAAGAAAAGGCCGTCATGACAAAAGAGGGTTATTTGAGATGAAACTCCTCACTCAGGGCAGGGTTTAGTCAGCTCAGAGCAGCATACAAGTCGAGTTTCTCAGACCAGCTCCTCAGATTGAAAAGGACTTTCGGACGGATGTCAAAACGTCGTGATTTTTAAGGCAAGGCAAGTTTATTTGTAGAGCATAATTCGTGCACAAAGGCAATTCAAAGTGCTTCACACAACAGGAAAAAAATGCATTAACGTCATATAAAGCATTGTCCAGATGACTGCATTCGATTCAGCAGAAACGTAACTGTTTTCCATCGGTGCTCTCAAGCGTAGACTGTCACAACAAATGTATCGTGAACTGCCAACAACTCCTGTGTTTTTAATTCAACTCGTTTTGTCCAGAGTAAGTTAGTCCTATTAAATAATTCACAATAGGAACATTAAGAAGCCTTTTGGCACAAAACACATGTTGATGTGTCAGGCACATGGACCAAATCAATAAAACCTCTCGCAATTTTTTATATATCTGCTTGCCAATACAGGGCCTGGGTAGTACTTGCATGGGAGACCGCTGGAACACCATGTGCCACAGTGGGGCGCTAGAGGAAATGTCATTATGTCCTTAGTCGAAACACTTCATACACATTGTCAAGTAAAGTGCTTTGAGTGCCTCTGTTCTCATGCTGTTACTGCCACAGGATTGGCTCGTAGAACTGCCAGTTAAACTGTCATCACCTTAAAATCGAAATCGACCAAAACTTTCCTCATCATCTGGGCAAAGTGGAAAGAATGTTTACAAAATATTTGTTACTGCAGATAAATACCACCAGAAGGCACTCTAACCTGACTAATTGTAACACCACATCTAACACCACATCTTGAGGAGCGCCTCTTGTGTATCTGCTTGTGATTCAGTATTTTCCTCCGAGTCTGCCTCAGGCCAGTTTCAGCACATTTTTCACGACCAACTGTGACTAAGAGAAGTGAATGGTTTGTCGTTTGACTTTGAACACTTTTTGACACTTTTTCAGCTCAACAGACTCAGTATGAATGCAGTAGTGAGCGGCTGTATAAATTATAACAAACTGACATGATTTAAAAGTATCAAAACACATCTCTGGACCAACACACTGACCTGAAGTCCATGACAATGTGTATCTGTATCAGTATTTATAGTACAACATTACAGATTGTTTTGCCTGGCTCTGTATCATGAATATATGTTCTTAATTATAAAGACTGAATGTATCATCTGTGTCTGTGCTCCATACCACACATATGTTGTGTGCCTTAAATAAAGAATATGAAGAAACAACCAGAAAATTGCACCAACTTTCAGGAAGCATTCACACTTCAACACAAATCAAAACTGGGATTGACCTGGACTCAAACCAGAGAGAACGCTAGAAAACAATTATGTACAAGACAGTGTTATGTTAAAACAACTGGAAGAATAATGACAATATCAGCAGTCCGCACACATAAAGATAATTATACATATACGAGTTTATTTGTTTGTTAAATTAGGTTCCAGGCATTTTAAATTCAACAGTAACATAATAAATGTACAACACTGACATAATTGATCGAATGCAAAGGTAAACGACGCATGATTTCCAAAGCAGGAATGTCACAGGTGAAGCGTTGTCCTTCAAAAAGGCACAGAGTTACACAAATTAACCTAAACAAAGCATTTTAAAACAGGCAAAAGTCGGACGCGGACAATTTGAAAACAACAAATGGAAAATATATGATAAATAAGTTTATAATAAGACAATGTACAGCTTGTAACAGTAAAAAGAACTAACCACAAATAAAGACAAAACAAAGCCTTGAAAATGTCTAAATGTTACTTCATATAGTATTACAGTTGTTGTTTTACTATATCGGAAACGTATACGTTTTTATGTACAAAGGACAAGTTTAGTTTATGTAAATGTGAAAGGAGCTAGTTGTCAAGTTTGGAGAAGGTACAAAATCCCAGAAACCACTAGTACTGGTCCTTGTACGTGGGACTATACCCAGAACTAAACCTGGATGAGGCCAGGGCTGGAACAGGATCAAACCAAGTCTACGTCAGGACTAAACAAGGCTCAAAGCAGGACCAAACTAGGTCAATTGTGAGAATTATGCTCTAGAATAAAAAACACCCTCTAGATCAGGGTTTTCTCAAACTCACGAGGCCCTTTGCAGTTATTCTGAGGCAAATCTCTTAAAGTATTTGCACTCCTTTGGGGTAATTTAATTGAAAACGACCTTATTCGTAGTGTAATCTCATTTTTGTAAACTGCAGTCCAAGGGGGCGGGGCAAAAGCTCTAAAAAAAATAACAAACTTTTAAGTATCTCTATGTATCTGACTCAAACTGCACTCAAAATACTACAACTGCCCGGGAGTTTATGCAAAAACAACAATTTATAAAAAAAGTGATGGGAAATTGTGTATTTCTATGTTAAAACTTGATTAAACTCCAAAATCTTACGCTAACTCTGACTTCTCCTTTTTGCTGTTGTCCAAAATAAATCACCATAATCTAAATAAAATAATTGGGCAACTAATAAAATGTGTCAGACCTGAAGCCCTACATTTAAGACCACGTTCAGCCATGACATCGTCCAGGTTTAGACCTTAGGTGGTACTTGTTGTTCGCCAGTAGGAATGGGACAATAAACAATAATATAGTTTACCTTGTTAAGAAAGGGTCCACAGTAATTGCTTTGTAAATTGCGTTACAAGTAATCGCCTTTACACCACCGGATTGTGCAAAAAACAAAACAAAAACGACTTACCCATGATGTTCTCTTCTAGATCGTTGTTGTTTTGACTTACAACAAAGTCTTTAATAGCCGTTTAAGCATGGAGCTTATTTGTAATATTAAAATGATAAATACTGATGAATATCGCAATTTTAACAGCAAACATGATATGACTGTTAATATCGACCTGATGTTCTGTTACTAGGCAATGCGCCTCAGCGGTTTAATTTACACAAAATTTGAGGAGTGAATTTGAAGTGATTTCTTTCATCTGTCTGCTACTCCAAAGTGAAAATGCCTTGACTGCTTGGTACAGCCTTCTAAGACACTTTTAACACAAAACAACTTAAAATGATAGTATATTATACGTTTATGCTTGGAAGTACTTGTTGCTGGAAATATCTTTAGAAGCTCATTATTTCAAATTCTAACAAGCCTATCAACGTTTGACGGAATCCCCAAATCAAAAACAGTTACAGCTGTGTTTTTTTGCGTGCGACTAGACATTCCTCCAATCGTTACGTATTGTTCGAAGCCGTTTTGTGGGCGGTGATTTGGCGTGGGTTTTTAGTGCACGAGCTCGAGCTGGCTGGTGGAGAAGGGCAGGACGCCGCTGACGTAGTACGCGATGCCCAGCGACAGGAGCGCGATCACCACCAGCAGCAGCAGGACTCTCCAGAAGCCCAGGTCCTCCACAAACTCCTGCCACGTGGTGCGGAAGCTGGACAGGACGCCCTCTGTGCTCTGCAGGTTTGGGTTCAGCAGCGAGTGGCTCTCCATCGCACTGACACACGGGAGGAAGCCAAAGAGTAGAGAATCATGCTATGATCAGTTAAGATTAATACAACTATAGGATTGGATGTATATTGTGGTTATTGAAGTCGGTATCCTTTTCCGTAGTATTGTAATTGAGTTTTACATTCTAGTATAATTTGTGGCAACACTAATACTGAGTGGAGCTAGTTAAAAAGATTATATTATTATTATTATTATTATTATTATTATTATTATTATTATTATTATACTGAAATATGACTAGAAAATAATTTTACATTTTGTTCATTGTAGGCCACAATAGTGATCTAAAACTGCTAAATAATATAAAAGGGACAATTGACTCTGTTCAAACCTGCAGGGTTGAATTCAGTTCACAGTAGCAAGCTAATGATGATGTAACACTGTTATAATATACTTAAATGCTCATAAAAGTTGATTTTGAATTTTGAATGTCTCCTTTAAAGTGAAGACATGTGTTTGCTCTTCTTCAGCAACTACATGTTATAGGAAAGTTACAAAAAACATGAAAAATGAATATTTTGTAGAAAGGCGTAAATACAGTTTGGCACCATGGATCTGTAGATGGATTAAGGATAAGTGCGATGCTCCATATCCTTCATCTAAAGTCGGTGTAATCATTTGTCCAGGAGTGATCCATTGGAGAAAAAGTTTAAACGGTTTTCAAGCTTTCATCTTTGTCCAGCTGAAACCTTTCTACGATTAAGCTCTGACTGTCTAAGCTGCGTTCCTCTCACCTCTCGCTGTCGGCCATCTGCATGGTTTCCAGTTTGGAATGAGTCCCACGGTTGAAGCCCTTCACTTCCTGTTCCTCCAGACCCTCCAGCAAACGGATGGCGTCTTTGTTCACGCCGCGCCGCTTCGCCAAAACCAGGGGAGTCGAGCCGTTGTGGTTACTGCACAGAGAGTTAAGTGAGCCACGTCTCTCTTCTGATCAATGACAGTGAAGCAAAGCGCTTTTAAAACGTTTATCTCTCAAAAATATCTATATGAATCTATTTTGTGTTAGTGTTTTTATTTTTACACTGCCAAAGAAAAAGGTTTGTGAAATACTGCAGTAACATTTCCCTACAATATAGTTTGTAATTCCCTGTAAAAAGTAATATGAAGTTAGTCTTGATCAATACTTAAAAAATAAATATATTTTGCGATTATCGGTGATTCCCAGTCTGGATGTAACACTAACGCCTAAATTGTAACAGGCTATAAGATAAATATAGTCACTTCTTCTGTTAATTAGTGAGTAATGTTTTGTATTTTTTGTTGAAGTATGATTTGAATGGCCAGTAACATGCTGTTTTGGTTCTGAAAAGAAGAGTGGGCAGAAAAGCATAAGCTCCGCCTGGTGAATTTGTATTGTTTTTGTTTGATTGTAATCTTAAATAGTCCAGTTGACCAGAACTATTATTAATTACCTCCAGAGTAAATCTGACATCCTAACTCGCGCTTCCACATAAAAATTCTTACCAGATATCAATCTTGAGCCCATTAGACACCAGAAACTGTATGGTATCCACGTGTCCGCACAGATGCAGCGCCGTGTTGCCTTGGTAATCCGTAGCGAGGAGATCGGCCCCGAACTTGTGCAGCAGACGGCAGATCTCCACGTTTCCTCTGGCGGCGGCGAGGTGCAGCCCTGTTCGCCCGCGGTTGTCCCTTATGTTCGGGTCGCAGCCCGTCTCCAGGAGCCGCTTGGCAAACGGCAGGTCCCCGTCGATACAGGCCTGGAGCAGCGGCACCGTGGTCTGCGACGAGTCATTGATGAAGACATAGGACATGTCTGAGCGTGTGTCAGAAAAGTCCAGCGTAACTGCAACAGGAGAGAGGCAAGAGTTAGATGTGGTTCAATTCTGATTTTTTGCTTTCGTTGTAGGACTGCTGTTTTTGAACTGCGGCAGCTCAAAACAAAACCTTTTGTTGTCAGTGTCGAGATGTAAACACATACCAACAACAATCAAGTTATTAATTTGTACATAGATGGAGATATGCAAAATGTTGTCTATATATTTTATCAAAATTGTATTGTCAAGAATGTTAAGAAATGTCACATGTAAACCACAAACTAGAGTATAAAGTGATATTTCTGCACTTTGTGATTAAATTTATGGTCCATTCATGTTTAGTACGAAACTTAAACCTCAATCAGGTCATTTACAGGCACATTTAAAAACATTCCTGATTCATCATAGTTAAAATATGATCTGAGGCAGGAGGAGACATTTTACATATTATATCATTACAGGTAGTCAATGCCATTCAGTCAATGCCATAAAAATGTGATATTGCATAGATTTTTTAAAACATAATTGATTGTCTTCTGGTTGCTTGTATAGCTCAAATGTTTATGCAATATCAAATCAAATCAAAAGAAGGCAACAATTCAGAAAAGTTAAATAATATTAAGTGGTTTTATTTCTCAAGGAAAAACGCTATAGGATAGATGTACACTTAGCCTATGCCTTAGTGGAAATAATACACTAGTTTTATGAAATATAATTAAACCCCCAGGAAAAGATAGTATGCAAGTATTTGATACATGGAGCAGCTAGCTTAGCAGTTAGCTTGCAACAACTGTTAACTTAAATATAGTATTAATGGTCTGATGGCAATTGCAAACACACAATGAAATGTACTAATCCTTAATTATAAATAGTACTTCATTGTTAAAGTGGCAATATTGTTTATATCTGTTTGTTTGTCATTTTTTTGCGCAGAAAGAGGCCAAAACACAGCTGAGGTTAGCCGCAATGCTAACACTCCACACTAAACAACCACAAAAACTACTGTTTACACTCAGTCGGGTCTTTGCATCGAAAAGCAATGTATTAAATGTGTTTGGAAGATTTTAGGCTAAAGATTTACCTGTTTAAAGGGCCCAATTAAGAAGAAAAAAAAAATCCGCTGTTTTTGTTTTGTTTCTGCGCTGCTTCGTTGGTCGATTAAAGGCAGTTGCAGAGAAAGTGCAGGTGAGGACATTCCTATTGGTGAAAGAGGGGTACTACAACCATAATCACAGGCCTGGGTCATTTAGGCCCCTGTCCCTCGTCCATTTATTGAGACAATGTCCCACTTACATTGATGCCACTTGTATTTTATAAAAAGGGAGATTTTTATAAAAAGATGATAATATCTTCTTTTTTTTTTCCACACAAAGAAATCATGCCTAGAATACAGAGTTGTTATATCTTGGCACCTATTGCTATACCCATCTCTTGTTGTGCATTATGATTGATAAAAAATAAAATTCTTATATATGAGCTTAATTTTCCTGAATTGAATCCTCCATGTTTCAAGCACCATATGTATCAATGCTTCACACTTTTTCTACAATTTGAGGTGGTCACTCTACAATGGACAATAGATTTTCCCTGAGGGGCAAGTCAAGCACATTGCGCAGTTAACGCTCAAACAAAGGTCTCAACTGGAGGACTTGTCAGGTGGGGTCAGGGCAGTTTCAGGAGAGTACCAGCCCTCCTCTGTGCCCTGCAGCCCTGGCGTCACAGGCCTGGCCAGCCAAGTCTTGCCATTTCCCTGTGTCCGGGTGGATTTCCTCTAGGCTCTTTGATTTCCATCATCAACACATAACATGCAATAGGTAAAATCCTGAGGTAAAGTCATCCTAACCTTGCCTAGCTCAAGATCTGGAGAGGTGTCCCTGGCCTATTACAACTACTACAACTATACAACAATACAATTTAGGGTATATTAAGCAGAAACAACCATTCACAGTAACTAACACTGCACATGTAGTTTTCAGATTTTATTTTGAATGTGAGCGCAGAAATACACAATACAGTATCATGTTATAACTTTATTTTTCATCATTGATCCTCTTTGAGGAAAACATTTGAGGAACACTTTTCTGTAACTCCAGGCACTTACAGTTGTTTTGGTTTTGAACATAAACCTAATGCTAATCCAAAAATATAAACTGTTGTGATGTATGCAACATTATCAGGATATAATCTCCATATAAAACACAATCCTAAAGGCATTTCATTACAATATTTAATGTACAAATCATAGTTTTCCCACCCTCTCTGTTATATATGAATGTATTAGGACTTAGGTAAAATAATTACAATCTAGATTACAAAACAAAAATGACATATTCAGACAAAATGAAAATAAAATTTAGGAAGTGGGGGCTACCAGCAGAGAGGCGAGACCCAGTCATAGTGGTTATGGTCTTCAACAACATGCAAGTACAAATCTGTTTTGTATTTTCATCCCCAGAAGGAAAAATAAGAAATCCCCAAATTAAAATTTGTACTTGAACATCACATCGTTTTTTTCAAATATCATGTTTTTTCAAGCTTTATGTACAGCAATAACATGCAATTGAAAACAGGGGTGAAATGAGTTGAATGAAAAGTATCCTTCTTGGTTGGAAAAACTAAATTTGATAGTAAAATGATCAAAGAAAACATGAAAAGGTGGAGTGGTTTGACAAAGTAGTAGCAGTTCACCTCAGTGCATTAGTAGAGAATGGTTTGGTCCCATTCGACAGGCTGCGAGTGACGATTTAGGCGGGAAAGTGCTTGCAGTTGGTGGTGGATGTAGCACCGTATGTGGCAAAAAAATACTGAACTGGTAGAAAGTTGAGTTGTAAAATAGTTTGATATAAAAATACCTATATGAAAGCTGGAAGAAAATATGAATTTGTGTTTTGAAATGTAAAAAGAATCTTGAAATATGTAGACATTAATTATGCTGCAATTATATATGAACTGTATGCAAAAGCTTGACCATGCTGTTAATTTCACTCAAAAGTGGATCTTATTTATTTATACAAGCAATGAAATACAATTGCTTGATTTAATTTAGCAGCCCCAACAAATACAAACTCTCAATACATACTTACTGTCCGTATAAAAGTATAGCAACATTGTTTGGGTGTTTGTCTTTTGTTTGTCCATAAGGCAGCTCCAATCTTAGACACTTTTGAAATGAAGTTTTAAATTGGATGGGGTTACAAAGAACAAGGATGGACAAACTTACACAGCTATTTCCGATCAATCGCTTTGAATCAGACAAAGCGGTTAAAGAACAACCAGCTGGTCTTTCTGATTTTCTGTGTCGTGTGTGTGAACGTGTGTGAATGGGTAGGATGCCGTGCTACGCAAAAAGAAAAAAGGGGTGACACTCTCCGAGGTAGCCGAGAACGAGGCTCGCCAAAAACCAAAAAGAAGACACACACAGACATTACACACATTTAAGACGTCAAAAACAATAGCACCATTGTCAGTGATAATCGAGAAAAGTCACGTTCACTGCCAAAAAAGGACATCGACACTAGTTAAAATGACTTAATTTAGGATATTAATCTTGCTTTAAATTTTTTTGATACTTTTTATAATCAAACTGAATTATCTAACAATGTAGTAAGATTTATTTGCCAGAAGGACAATTTTCTTACTTCTCTGAAGACGAATTCGCTCGAAAAGGAAAAAAAAAATCTACGGTACATTCAATAAAATGAATACCTTGCAAAAAAGTCATAATCACCACTCACAAATACAATCCAAACTTGGGAAAACTACACAAAACAAAACTAATATTTGAAATTGCAGTCATTTTAACTAACAGAATTGTCTTTTTTGCAGCCTAACTTTTCTCGCATTGAATTCTCTTCCTCCCATTCACTCCAAACAGCAAACATCACCACGGCCAAAGACGGCCATTTTCAGTCACTTGTTCTCGAATGTTTCCCGTGTTTTTCGCTCCTCGTACTACAAGATCTTGCTGCAGACTTGACAGCGGCTGACCCTGGAGCGCTCCTGGCCGCCCTTGAGAGTGTCTGGGTTGGGGGAGAAGACGAACTCCTCCCGCGGGTCGACGGTGATGAGCCAGAAGCTGTACTTGTTGGCGAAGTAGTGGCAGGTGCCTTTGCCGCCGTTGCACTCGATGAAAGGCGTGGCCCGGAAGTCCTCCAGACACGAGCCGGGAGAGACGAGGGACTGACCGCCGCCCTCTGCCCCCGCCGCCGTGTGCTGTGGGCGGGGGGAAATATGTCAGCAAGAAAGCCTCGAGTACAACCAGGACTAGATCAAGACTAAATCTGGACTAAACCTGATCTAAAACCAGTAAAAAAGATATGCGTAAATATAAAAACAGTTTACTAGAAGATCACTTGAATCATATTACATGTTCTAAATCCTAATTCAAACTTTAACTAAAATAAACTATTTTTCCAACTATTGCTACTTCTACAATGCAATTTTTTTTCACTGCAACTACCACAATTAATACTACTAACAACTCAGAGTATATAAAGTAAAAAGAACCATTTACAGTGAGAAAAGCTTAGTTAGTTTTCAATGTAAGTGTTCTTAAAACCAGATTAAAGAAGTTAACGAAGCCGAATATTTGTATTTTTCCGAAATTGGGGCATTTTAATTAATTTAGTTTACAGTTCACTACACAATTATGCTGAAAGAAGATTTCGTCTATGACAACAAAAGAAATTTGTATTTTCCATAAACCTCTGATTGGTGGCAACACACAGGACCAACAGAGCGACTTGTTCCAAAATGTATACGCAATTTCATTTATTTTTTTGCCTGTTGTATCACAGAAAAAAGCAGCCCCAACATGTCTTACTGAATTAAGCTTAAGTTGTATAGCCTTGTTTCATCTTAGTGTGACTTACCATGAGGAAGGAGTAGCCGATCCAGAGACTCCTCCAGCCCGCGGGGCAGTTGGGGATTGTGGTGTCCTGACTGTGGACCGCGACGGCCTGGGACGGAGCCTCGCACACGGCACACCTGAGGAAGCGAGACGTAAATAAATGTTCAGCTTAAGTCTAAGATGGCCTCACAGTCTAAAATTCTCGCTCTTTAATTGCCCATTGTGTTATCATAAACATCTAAAAAAAAAAAATCAATATAAAGATTAAATACAGGTAATAAGCAACATTTACACTAAATTCTTCAAATGAAAATAATTTGTGCCACCTTAAACTAAACGTAATCTGTGGGAAACACTAAGTCTGTATTTTATCAAGCAAATATAAAAGGAAAACTTTCCAGACATTTCCGTCTTTAGAGTGGTTGTTATTAATAATATGAAAAATAAAATATGTAATAAAAAAGAATGTCAAATAATATCAAATAAAATACGCATACAAATCATGTGAACTATATTTTTTATTTATAGCCATGTTTTTGCCCTCTTTCACTTCACTCTTTGTTAAAATGTTGCTTCTGATAATATTTAATGGTAATGTCTTAATGTCTCTGTGGTACTATCCCGGCTGAATAAAGTTTGACTAAATAAGTAAATAAATAATAGCCTCAAATCAATCCATAGACTTTTTCCCCACCTGCTGATGTACGGCCGGATCTGTTCCTCGGCGACGGGCATCATGGGGATGGGGGCGGTGGTGGAGAGCCAGTAGGACTTGTCGTTGCGGCTGGCGTAGTAGCACACCTCGTTGGGGGAGCAGTAGAGGAACGGGATTGTGCTGAAGCGCGGGAGACAGGAGCCCGGCTGACCTGAGGGAGAAAGAGGAGACAGAGCGAGGTCCATAAGAACCACAACATGCTTCGATTTGTCAAATGAATGTGAGATGAGGTGTAAAAAAAAGATGAGAGTTTACTGTATTTGTTTACTGTTGTGTCCAAACCAAGGTAAGGAAGGGCTGGCTGCTTGATCATAATGAATCATGTTTTAAAACAATAATATATGTTCTGTCAAACATTTACGAGGTCTTATTATCAATTATAGCAACGCACTGTAGATTTTCCCTTTCAACCAATAAAGTACATTTTATCGTCTCTTAGTATTATAATGATTAGAATTAGCAGCAGTTTTACAATCTGTAATTAAACATTATCTGATAATATTGTGAATGTCATTTTGAAAATATGTATTTTGAATTTCAAGTATATAATTTAAAGTAAAAACTGCTACAAAAAAGAGCTGATTAAATATAAAAGTGAAAAAATCTACATATAAATACAGGTATTAGGTGATATTTGTGCATTTTGTGATTTATTTTACCGACATTTCACATTTGTCTGATGATTAAACCTCAACTAACACATTTAAAGATATTTCTGTTGGATTGACATAATATATTCTATACTGAATATCATTATCGAGATACTCAAAGTAAATACCGAGCTTTTACTTTTTGTCAATATAGCCTACCTCTATCCGAAACTGATCACAGTTCAAAATCTGGCGTTTGCTGTTGCTTCGTTTGTTGCTTTCATACCTAAGTCCTGGTTGTGTGCCTTCTCCTGGCCCTCCACGTAGAGCAGGCTGTACCCGTCCCACAGTTTGGCCATGCCCTGGGGACACATGGGGATCTGCGAGTTCTGGCTGTGCTTCACCATCGTGTAGCCGATACTGTAACTGCGGCCCACTGAGCCGGGGGGTCCGGGACGTCCAGCTGCTCCGGGGAAACCTGAGGAGGAGAGAGAGGAGAGCGGCATTCACTTTCAAAATATCTACAAATGTTGAAACCAATGTATGAGATCCACAAGCTCATTTTATTAATATTGTGGATTAATTGTGGCCAAACCTGTGTTAGTGAATACTATTTGGCCCAATGTTAAATGCATTTTTATTTACTAGTTAAGACTGTAAATACCACACACGTCTTTGTACAGAACAGGAAAAGAGACATGCAAAAGAAAGAAATATCTGCATTGCAATTAAGCTAACTATAAGTGACAGGGTAACTTTAGGGATTCACTGAGGCACCGATACCATTGCCGATACCATTGCCGATACCATTGCCGATACCATTGCGATACATAAAAATGAATGGACTGAATGTTGATTCCATGTCTTTCGATAAGTTTGAGAACACAAACATTTCACCAACTTTAACTCAGTGAATATTGACAGGTGATAGGTCATTCTAAAGCTCAGAATCTATAGAATTCAGCACTTGAGTTTATTTGACTGTTTTGCTGTTGTAAAACACTAATGAGTGTAAAAAATTATATTATTAGCATATGCTTATGGTATTAACAATTCTTAATATTTTCTACCTTTCCCACTACCTACCACTAAATATGAATGAACTTTTCTTTTTTTGTTGTGAATTAAACAATACATTTAAAACAGACATTTTCAATAGTGACAAAAACAGACAAATAAAACAAAAAAAGGTAGAGATTGTGTGTGATGTGTTTGTGGGTGCTTGTGTGATTTGTGTGAGCTGACCTTGCTCTCCAGTGGGTCCAGGGAATCCAGGAGGTCCAGCATCACCGGTAAAACCAGGAGAACCAGGGAGATCCGGGTCTGCCCAGTCTACCCACAGGACCAAGACGCCCCTTTGGACCTAAAACAAGAGAGGTTTCAGAATAGAGTTTAGTATAACGAAAGGGTTGAGGGTACTTTTCTCACCAAGTACCACCCCAGAAAAGGTCTGAAAATTGACTTAACCAGGACCAACCTAGGCATAAACCAGGTCTAATCCAGAACTGAGCCTTAAACCCAAACTGTACGAGAGCCAAGCAAAGACTAGTCTAGATCTAACCAGGTCTAAACCAAGACTAAACCAATCATTAAATTAGGCTAACCCAGACTGAAGAAGGTCCAAACTATGAAAAGACTAGCTCCAACCTAGATCAAAACCAAGATTAAACCAGCCAAGAACACAACAATGAAAACCGTTTAAAGTCTCACGATAGGTGATAGGAGAGGACTGTAGCTCCAGAACAGTCTTTATCCTTTACCTGAACGTCCGGGCATTCCAGGCTGACCAGGTTCTCCAGGGAACCCAGAGCCTCCAGACTCTCCACCCACGCCCGGGTCTCCGTACAGGGGCCGACTGGGCGGGGGGCCTGGGAGGGTGAAACCGGGGGGACCTTTACGACCGGGAGGACCTAAGAAAAGACAGAAGATAAAAGTATTTGTTAGTTAATCCATCGTTTCTAATTTTGTTCAATACACTGCAGTTTTGAGGTCGCATAAGAGAATTTCAGGTCATGTTTTGGCTTCTTCATTTATATGTCGGGGTGTTCAGTTATGTGGCAGTTTTAATTTTTTTTACACCAAATGTAATGCCCCGTGAAACAACAACAGTTTGCATATTTGAACCCATAATTTCAGGTTATTATAAAATAAAAAGTTATTCTTACCTCTAAATCCTTTGGCTCCTTTTCCCCCGTAATATCCAGGATCACCAGAAAATCCTTTTAGACCTGGACCTCCACTGAATCCAGACTCACCTCTCTCTCCTAGAAAACATGCAAGTGCCATCTTTAACAATGTTTCTATCTTCTTTTATGGACCCCTTATTTTCAACATGCTGCTATGAGCTGATTTCATTTACACAACAATTGAACAATGCAATGCCCGTCTTACCTTTGTTCCCAGGGCGACCGGGGCTGCCAGGGCCCTCCAGGAAAACCAGGTTCTCCTTTCTGACCTGGAGTTCCAGGGAAGCCAGGGAGACCGGGGTCACCTCTGTCACCCTGAGAGGTGCCTGGGCCAGGGGGGCCAGGGGGACCGGGAGGGCCCTGGAAACCTGGAAGAAGAGAAAGAAACAAGCTTATTATGCAAAGTTTTATGAGCTTTTTCCCATGTTATAATGGTTCCTCCTCATCATTAGATTGCTCAACGTTTGTATTTTGATTTATGCATGTTTGAATAATCTTGTATTGTTCTGCATTTAAGGCTTGAGTGTTCAGAAAATGTCAGTTTTTGATGACAGAGTTAGAGCGATTCTGTTTTAGAACTCAGCGCTGCTTAAGGTTAGCAAACCAGGTCTCAGCAGAACTACATTGTTAAAAAAAAAAAACGACAACTTGAATGATGTAAAACAATATTAACTGTAGGGACCATCCCACCGAACTAAGTGTGAATTATAAACGCACAACTCTCCTTCATCGTAACAGCTAAAACATCAACCTCCTGGCCTCTCCTCTTCTTCACCAACTGAGTGTTTAGGCCCAAGAGTTACTTCCCCAAATTACTCTTCCACACTATCCCATCACTGACATCTCCCTGCCAGGGTCTAAGGACAATACATTTTTATATCTACGTATACTAGAAATATAAACCTAGTAATAATAAGTTTGTAAAAATCATAGGATTATTGTAAATATTTCTCACCGTATTCTCCATCCAGCCCAGGCAGACCAGGATCCCCCGAGTGGACCCACAGCACTGGACACAGCGGTGGACCTGGACCTGGAGGACCAGGGCGACCGGGGAAACCAGGCAGTCCGGGACCCCCTATTACCAAACAAAAACTATGTTAATTATCACATATATTTGGGTTTGCTCCAGAGAGACACTTTCACGGCATAAAAAATGTCCCTTTTAGCAGTTATTCAGATCTGCTTCACATTAATAGACCCAGTAATGACTAAACTACAAGCAGAATCCTTAGTGCATCCTTAGTCCATAACCATGTTTCATTAATTAACATCACTTGTGTTTTACCTGATGCTCCTCTCTCTCCTTTAGCCCCATTGTAACCTGGGGATCCTGGGAAAGACACGCCTCTCTCTCCCTTCTGTCCTGGGATACCTGGGGCTCCGGGACGACCGCCTAAGCTTGTACCTGCAAGAAAGTTTGGTTAAACAGCATGGTCTAGTAGAGGCATTTTTGTCTTGTAAGAATAATTAACGCCGCACATCTTCAAACATATTATAAAAACTCCAAAAATGTTTTACATTATTATTTGCAAGATAAGAAAATAAAATGTTTCTATATTGGCACACATCAGGGGAATGAAAGAGAATATCTTACATTTAACTTACAAAAAGTATATATTGAAATACATTAAAATGTTACGACTGCAAAATAACAAAATGCAAAATACAGTGAACTCATTTTTATCAAATTAAAACAATGAATGCCTACAAAGCGATTCTTTAGTCCACGGAGTGACATTTGGACATTTAGTGGAGTTACCTGGCGTTCCTGGAAGTCCTTTGGGTCCTGCAAGTCCATTGAGTCCATCCAAACCAGGAGAACCAGGCAAACCTGAAAACGCAGCAATAAGTAAGAGACTCCCACCAGCGTTTGTGTTGAGCAGTTGTCAATGATAAATATTGAATGTATGTAAAGCTACTTTGCCCAGGCCTCTGCACTGGCTCCCTGTGGCTCAGAGAATAGACATCAAAGCAGCTCTGCTTGTATACAAGTCTCTCCATGGCCTAGCACCAAAGTACATCTCGGACATGTTAGTGCCATATGAACCATCTCGGACTCTGAGGACCTCAGGGAACGGCCTCCTGCTGGTGCCCAGAGTCAGGACTAAACATGGGGAATCTGCGTTTCAGTTTTATGCAGCTAAAATCTGGAACAGTCTTCCTGAGGATGTGAGACAGGCCGCTACTCTGGCAATGTTCAAATCTAAACTAAAAACTGTTTTGTTTGGCTGTGCATATGACTGAAATGCTTTTCTTTGTACTCTTCTCTTTTATGTCTTGAACTATTTGACGGATAGCCTGAAAATGGCACTTTTAAATTAAGATTTTGTGATTTCTGTCATGTCTTTGTGATTTTAATGAATTTTTTTCCTGTTGTGTGAAGCACTTTGAATTGCCTTGTCTTCGAATTGTGCTCTACAAATATACTTGCCTTGCCTTGCCTACTTTTATAGTTTATATGGTGTTTTATTTGAATATTATTATTTTTTTGTATACTTTATTTTTAAGTTTTGAAAGAATATAACAAAACAGTACTAAACATAGGTCATTCAATTGACCCGTCAACAAAGACTCAACAGTAAATTAAAGAAAATAAAAAACAAAACAAAACCAAAAAAATGAACAAAAGACAAACAAGCCAAAAAAAAAAAAAAAAACAAAAAAAATAAATGAATTAATTCCAATATAATATTGAATTAATCGAGATATGTCATATTAATATATATTGGTAAATAGCCTTAATTTATATAGGTGAGTAGCCTATAGCAGACCTTTAGCCGATATTAAAAATAGTAAATAATAGGAGAATGGACAGAAAAACAGATCACGACAAAGCTGTTTTGATTTCCACTCAACCACAACCCCTAACAACGCAGGTAAGTATAACCAATCTGTCCACCCCAACCTCAGTTCAGTTCAGTTCAAATAGTTTCCGTTTTGTGCAGGCACCGCTCTCCAAAGAGTCCTCTGCAAAATAAACCTTGTGGCCAAATTGTAAGAAAGTCATATGGCCCATCTTTGGGTTACAGTTCTGGTGTGAGGTATTTAGAGGGAAACTTAGAAGGAAAGTTAGAAGGTGAACACTGTTTTATTTAAGTTTTCAATCGATATAATTGTCTCCATTGTCCATTCCATTCTCATCTGCTTCAATATTCTTCATAAACCACCTTTTATCAAAGACCTGTTCTGTATTCCTTATTTTGTGAGTCAATGTTTCGTTCATTTTTATTGCTTGATTCTACTGCATTTCTTGCTTTAATTCTTTGATTTTCAACCAGTTCGAGGTATTTCCAGGTGTGCTTTGAAAATAATACAATGGTTTCACACATGTAATTGATGACTAATTTACTACTACTAGTCTACTTCTGATCCAAAAAAGAAAGCAAGACAGTCACCATTATTGTAAAAGTGACAATATTTGCAACATGATATACCACTTTTCTTTTCAGGTGTAATTTGTATTATTTAATTAGGTGGTGTGAGTATTTTCAACCAAAAGTGTACTGTGACTCAAAAAACAAAAAAACACCACCTTAACTCATATTGCTCTGTGCAGCCTTTTGGTCAGCTTTGAAGTCGTTGTTAAAATGTGCTATTTAAATTAACTTGACATGAATGTGCTTCTTTACCTCTATTTCCAGGTCCACCAGGCCCACCCGGACTTCCAGGCAACCCGTCTGAGCCCCTTGGTCCTGGGTATCCCTGAAGACCCTTGGGCCCGGGGGAAACCAGGGGAACCTACAGAAAATGGTACATAGGTATTATAATGCAACTTCTGTCAAAGAGCAAGCCACGGTGCATGTAGTTGAGTAAAGCAAAGTCAATAAAGGTCAAATTAAAGATAAATAGTGGAGTCTTGTGTCATCTAAATGTTTTGGCTATTACAGTGACAATAGACTACTTCTCTATCAGTAGTTATGTCAGTGTAATCCCTCATTCTTCCAAGAGCAGTCCATAGCAACAAGGGTTTCAAAACTAAAACAATAAAAACTTAAACTTTTTATCTCGTCATAAGGGTGGTTAAACCTAAAACTTCTACCTAAACTTGCTTGTATTATTATTATTATTATTATTATTATTATTATTATATTATATTATTATTATGTACTATTGGGACACAGGGCTCAATTGTCTTCTGCTGGTGTCCATCTTTTGAAAGAACATTTAAAAAGAGAACAAGAGCAAGAACAGGGCCCTGTGGTACTCCAGATTGCACTTGTAATACGGCAGACCGTTTTTCACATTAAGCTTATTGTCAGCTTCAAAATCCTTCCAATTACTTCAGAAATGACGAAAGGATCTTGGATAGGAAAATGTTCCCTAACCTTTGTTAGTATTGATGTTAATAAGTCTCTTTCTCCACAGATCTGAAGCAGAGCTGCTGTTGCACAAATTGCTTTCATATTTTACCTGTTATTCCTGGACGTCCAGATTCACCAGGCTGTCCCTTTGGTCCGGAGAATCCTGGATTTCCAGGGAACCCGTTATCTCCACGAGCACCATCCAGCCCACGGCCACCTAAAAGCAAAACATATTAAATATTGGATAACCAACATAGTTAGTTACATTGAAAAAAATACATCTAGAGGAGTGCATTTTACTTTAATTAGAAATGTCCGAAAACATGTTTAATAGCTAAGTTATTAAGGCAATAAAATGTAACCCAGTAAAAATGTTTTTATGAATTCTTGAAATTTTAACTCCTGCTTTAGTGTGCCTGACCTGGGTAACCTGCGTCTCCGGGCTGTCCTTTGGGTCCGGGGCCTCCTGGATAACCACCATAAGAATCTCCGGGCAGACCTGAGAGATGAAGGAAATGAACAGTGAGAACAGGATTCAATGGCATTGTAGTGTGCCGCAATTGTAATTGTAAGAGAATGAATGCGTGTCTTGCAAGACGCTAATTCTTAACTCAATTTAATAAAGGGCTTGATTAGTCTAACCCACTTCAATACAAGCACAAACCGGTTCTAAACCAGGACTAAACGATGAAACGTGTGCATTGAACCAACCTTTAGCACCAGGGCGACCAGACTCTCCAGGATTTCCAGGTAAACCAGGAACCCCGTCATCACCCTAGAAATTAGTTTATCAGCAAAGACAAGACATTTGTGCAATAGAAATAACTGTATAATATATATCATTTTGAAATATTTTTTATCATGCAATTAACTGAGTAAATATGACATGTTTGAGATTGACCACATAATATTGACAGGTAATATCAGTGAGTACGTTGGTTGGATTTGATCAAGGAGAATCTAATATTTTAATTACACTGAAATGAAACCACTACACAAAGATGTCCCAAATGGTGACAGCATTTCTAGTCTTCATTACCATTAAAACTGCGTTGGTTTATAATTTCAATGCTGTTTTACCCTCAGTCCAGTCGCTCCAGGGAATCCGTTGATCCCAGCCTCTCCCTTGAGTCCAGGGAAGCCTGGCGATCCCGGTATTCCAGGGAAACCAGGCACTCCGGGAAGACCCTTACTCTGCTCCGCAAAACCGGGAAGTCCAGGGAGACCTTGACGACCGGGCTGACCGGGCAGACCTTTGTCACCTGGATAAATATTTGAAATCCACAATTGCAAAAATGTTTGGTCATAGAAAGTTACATGTTCAGTATTTAAAAATAAAAATTGCCCAGAATATATATTTTTTTAAATCAAAGAATGAAGTACAATAATGGGATTTTAGAAACAACCACATTAAGTCATTCAATTGAAATGTATAGTGTAATGTTTTAAACTAACTAACTGGCTTATTTCTTTTCCTTTTTTGTAGGCTTATTCTGTATGTCACTGATGATGTCTTTTAAATGTTATGACTGAAATTAGCGGGGAAAAAATACATACAAAATTACATTATCAATACATGTTTTGCCTGTCCCATCCCAACATTGAATCAAAAAACATCTCCACGGCTTTGCCCCAAACCTTCAAACCAATTTTTAATTTACAACTCCGATTATAACGTCAAATTAAGTACTTTACATAGAGTTAAGTGGAAAAAAAAAATCAATTATGTGAACAGGGGCTTGAGAGTAGTTACCGTACCTCTGGGTCCGGTGAATCCAGGTAAACCACTGATGCCGGGGTTTCCATAGTCTCCCTTTTGCACGAGCAGCGATGGAGGAGCGATGCCGGGGGGACCAGGAAGACCGGGGTAACCTCTCTCACCTGAGCGACACAACGGGATTCTATGACTGCATGATCACTTGTGAATGTATGTGACCGCCAAACGTCTTGCACCAAATTAAACCTCCAAAATATTTCTTACTGGGGTTTAAATCATGACCCCAACTATACCTATTTTTAACTATGACTAAACCAGGACTAATTCAGGTCTAAACCCAGCTCTTAAGCAAGTCTTATTTGAGTACTAAAACCACTACTATTGTATATTTGTACAATTCTACAATTTCTCTTCTCACTTCTCTCTTCTCACTTCTCACTTCTCACTTCTCACTTCTCACTTCTCTCTTCTCTCTTCTCTCTTCTCTCTTCTCACTTCTCTCTTCTCTCTTCTCTCTTCTCTCTTCTCTCTTCTCTCTTCTCTCTTCTCATTCTCTCTTCTCTCTTCTCTCTTTACTCTCTTCATCTCTTCTCTCTTCCTCTCCTCTCTCCTCTTCCTCTGTCCTCCCTCCTCTCTCCTCTCTCTTCTCTCTTCTCTCTCTCTCTCTCACTTCTCACTTCTGACTTCTCACTCTTCTCACTTCTCCTTCTCTCTTCTCTCTCTCTCTCCTCACCATCTCACTCTCTCTTCTCACTTCTCTCTTCTCTCTTTCTCTCTTTGTCTCTTCTTCTCTCTTCTCTCTTCTCTCTCTCTCTTCTCACTTCTCACTTCTCACCTTCCTCTTCCTCTTCTCTCTTCTTCTCATTTCTCTCTTCTCACTTCTCTTCTAAACTAGTTCTACACCTTGTTTAAAAACCTTCACCAGGACTCTAAACCAGGAATAAACTAGAGCATTTAAAAGCCAAGAGAATCCCACTCTGAGAACCACAGGTGTTGGCATATACCTTCAGTCCAGGGTATTCCAAGGCCTCCGGGAAGTCCGTTTCTTCCAGGATTCTCTGGATAACCCTTTCCCACCCGGAAAACCAGGAGATCCACGGCAGGGACGACCGGGTGAACCAGGGAGTCCACAGCAGGCTGGGAAAACCTTTCTCACCTGCCAAGAACAAAATAATGGACAATAAGTAATAAGTATCAGTAATTATTATAAGATATATTATTATATATATATATATATATATATATATATATATATATATAATATACACACATAACATTACACATACACATACACACACACCACACACACCCACACATTGAAAAACAACTCCAGTTACTTGATTTTTCTCCCCTCTTGGAACAAAATCAACGAATCTGCAACAAAGAGAAGCAGAATTTTTTTTAAAGTTAGAATCATATGGAAAATATATTATTTGACTATTTAAAGGAGATCGAGTTTGGATCTGACTTTGAAAAAACAAATAGTTAAATATGACAATTATCTTGTCTTAGTCTTAAAAAATAATAGCCTGATCTTACCCTGGCACCAGGTAAGTATTTCCGGGTCTGCCAGGCACGGTGCCTGGTCCTGGGGGTCCGGAAGGTCCTTGGGGTCCGGGGTTCCCAGGGATGCCAGGCTGACCCGGGGTTCCCTTCATACCAGCAGGGCCTGGGAATCCTGGATCCCCCCTGTCTCCTTTACGTCCAGGGAAACCTACAGTGGCAAACAGATCATTAGTTTACTGTCCTGCTGGCCCAGTCCAGTCATGACTTACCTGATGGTCAGATGTGCACTGCATAACTTTCTCAAAGGATATGTTATTGGTTTGTCTAGAATGTGCCACAGTATGGCATTAAACTTATCTATTTTCATGGAGAAAAGTGGTTGCCATAATTTGAGTGAATTCAGTTACACAATAATCATGATTATTCTGGACACAAAACCAGACCATTTAAAAGTTGTTTTTATTCAATCTATACTCTAAAAAATAAATATAAAAATGATTTATATTTGTCATGTTTATGTTCATTTTAATCTATCATTCAGAAAGTTTGATTTCATTGGCTAATTTGAATGAGAGACAATAAAGGACTTTACTGTTGTTTTGTCATTAAATCGTAATAATGCAGGATGAAAAAAGTTTTTTAGCAATAAAAACACCCAAAATGAAACAAATCCTTTATGTGTAATGCCATACTGTGAACTCTTTTAGACAATGCAACGGTGGCAGATCCTCCACTAGAGAAATTACGCAGTGCACCATTAAAGTTAAGTAACAAAAACAACAGCACACACTTTGACAAAGACATGAATTGCAATGTAAAATATCATTACATTGCGCCATCGTCTTTGAAATCTGCATTTGCGCTTGGCATTTTAAATAAATTAATAATGAACACATGATTCAGCCTCAAATAGTAGTGATCAATAACAGATAATTTCCAAGTACAACGGCAGATTGAATTAGCCATGTTAAACAGCTTTAGGTTTGTTTGGGATGAAGCAAGCTAAATACTACATGTTTAAATTGTAAGCCATTTTCAACACATCCCTATCAGTTGTATTGTTACTTATGAATATTATCTTCATACATATTGTCGTTGAATGCATTCTGAATGTAGGTTTAGAACGTGGATGTGCTGGAAATGTAATGGCGTTTTAGTTTATTTCGCAAGTAGATTTGGTTTTCCTCAAAAGCACTTGCAGAAATTGTATAAACCTGTTTAGTAATGATTAGAATTGACCACACAGATTGCCAAAATGTCCATTTGTAGCCAACATCACGACTTAATGAAAATTAAAAATGTAGTGACGCGGGAAAAATTCAATGTTGGCAGAGATGGACATTTAAATTGTGATAAAATAAGTGTTAATCTTTGGAAGCAGCAGAGTTGAAACAGCAGCAGAGGAGGAGAGGGAATGGATGGATGTCTCACCTGGACAGCCTACAGCAATGACCCAACACCACAAACAAAAAGGATGAATGGAGGATGAAGGAGGGGAAAGAGGAGAAAGAAACAAGAAGAACAGATCCATGAAAGAGAAAAACACAAAATGGTCGACTGAGACTCTGACTCATGATGAAACTGAGGAGAGTAAAATACACAAAATGAACAAGCAACTTCAAGAGTGAAAAGATGAGAAAATATTGAACGTTTGAGCTTTCTTTTTCTCCAAATAAAGCTTACTCATTTGTTAAAGTTAGTCTGAAGTCTTTGGTCTCAAGTTCAAGACAAGTCCAAGTGCTTTGCTTTGATTTTCAAGTTTTCACACACAATTTCTGAGTACAGCTCATATTTTAGCAATTTATATTAAGTTTGAATAAGTAAATAACTAAATAAGTCATGGTTACAAATTAGAGAAGTGGGAGGGACATGTTCCAGTTTGTTCCCATAC
The DNA here is from genome assembly GCA_015082035.1 of Chaenogobius annularis. Taxonomy (NCBI): domain Eukaryota; kingdom Metazoa; phylum Chordata; class Actinopteri; order Gobiiformes; family Gobiidae; genus Chaenogobius; species Chaenogobius annularis. The sequence goes on along the minus strand of BJKM01000346.1, from coordinate 611,788 downwards.
AATTAATGAATCAAAGTACATGAGGTCAAGTGCCAATGGTCCCAAGTCACTGGCAAGAGAAAAAACATGGTCTGAAAGTATGCAGTCACAAATATCAGTTTACTTATTGACTTCAATAGATACAAGACGCCATAAAGAACTTATAAGACGCCCAAAAATGATCCATTATGATCAATTATTAAACATTAAAAACAGTAATTGTAGCATGGGGCATTTCCATAGGCTTTTTAAATAAAAAAATAAAAATACACCCTGGAATTGTAGAAAAAGATTCAGTTGTAGTCATCTGGACTCTGTTACTACGGAACACTCCTGGACAAATGAGGGATTACACCGATACACCCTGGAATGTTCAAAGTTGAATTGAAGTTCCGCTATGTAACTTTTCTAGAGGAGGGTCCACTTGTCTCCATGGAGATGCTATTTCTTTGCCTTGAATATTACACAGTATGGCCTTCAATTTCACATCACAAGCAGATGACGCCACGGGGCCAAGGCAGTTTTGAGCAATAAAATGTTTGTAATGAAATGCAGGACAGGTAAGTTTAATGCTTAACATGCAAAGACCAACATCTCCATGGAGACAAACAGGTGGCAGACCTCCCACCAAAAAAGTTACATAGTCCTTTTCTTCTCTTCTTGGTATACAATCATGCTTTCATTTAAAAAGTCAAATTTCATTGTTGTTAAGTTGATTTCATCATCATCATCATTGACAGATCTCAAATCTCAGATTTTCCTTCAAAAGACAAATAAAACGGCTATGGAGAAAATATCTCTCACCTGGAGGTCCGCTCAGTCCTTTGGGGCCCGGGTCACCTCTGCGTCCTGGGACTGCTCCGGTGTATTCTCCTGGAGGTCCCTGACCCCCCGGGTAACCAGGGGAACCGTCCACTCCTCGCTCTCCCTTCAGTCCAGGGACACCATTACGCCCGTCAGAACCTGAGGGGCAAACAAGAGGTCAAGATATCTCAAAGAAAAGCAAATTAAAAATATTTGCAACCACTAGAAAGACAGATATATTAAAGGGGACATATTATGTCAAATCCACCAAATCCACTTTCGAGATTTTAACCTTATAATTCAATTCAATTCTATTTCTTTTTGTAACGCCCAAAATCACAGAAATTGCCTCGAGCGGCGACAGTGAAAAACAGATTAAACAATGTTCATAGGGACTTGACAATGTCCCGTAGAACATTGTCCCTTCATCACCAGCTCGGTCAAACATGGATTTGGTTGTATTCATGCTGTTTGAGTAATGTATGCTCTTGCATTCAATGCTTGACAATTCATTTGACAAACTTTAGACAAGATTGGACATTTATGTTGTTCAGCATGTGAAGTCGATTCTTTGGATGTCTTTTGTTATGTTCTGGAAAAAAATGTAACAGGAAGTAAACCTGTTGGTTTTATTAAGGGGTTTTAGCTTAATATTGTGATTTACAAATTTAATTTACTCTGTGTCCCAAAATACAAGGTAAACATGTTCAAATCCAATATGGCTTTTGCTGATAACATGTTTAATGCTAATTTATACTTGACATAAAAATTTGACAAAATGTTCACATTTTTTAAGTCGTAAACTGGTGTTTTGGTTCGCAAGAAGACGATTCTCCAATCAGAAAGCAGAGTGAGTCTCACATGAGTCATTTAGGTTGCCAGTTTCTACACCTAAATACAGTTGGTTTAAACCATGGAACTATAATAAGATCTGATAGATGAATACAAGATGGCAGAGCATTGGTCTCTATGGCCTGTGCTCAGTGGTGTATGTCGGGAAAAAATTATAATTCTCCCATATCACTTCCTGAATAGAGTCATGAGGCAAGTTTAGCTGCACCTCGTCTGGATGATCAACGAGAGTCAGAAGTGTCAGAATCACAATCAGAATCAGAAAAGGTTTATTGCCATTGTCAATGGACCAAATTCACAAACATAGGAACTTGTTTCAGTGTCCAATGAGGGCGTCGCAGCCTCGTGCAGAGAATTAAACCAGAAACTCCACTGTTGATCGACACGGTCGGATCTGCACAGATCTTGCTTATCCTGAACGCGCCTAATATAATTGATCCATGATTCAAACCTACCAAAGCCTGACACCTTGAGCCAATCATGAACCGGTGCTAGTGCAGCCTGTGAAACACTTGTGAGTCTCGTCTGCAGGTGAAGGGAACTCAGATGGGATTGTAGTTCTTTTCTTAGACCAGTACAAGCGCAGGCTACACAGCTTCCTTCAGCATTATTATTACACAATTTCAAATATCTCCTGCTGGTCTCATACTTACCAGGTGCACCAGGTCCCCCTGGAGTTCCAGGCTCGCCCTTGTCTCCAGGGGTCCCAGGGAAGCCGTTGGTTCCGGAAGGTCCTGGAGTGGCCCCCAGAACCTCTCCGGGCTGGCCCTTCTGTCCGGGAATACCAGGCAAACCATTCTTTCCCGGGGCGCCATCCACACTGGTCCCTGGCACGCCGGGGATCCCAGGGTCTCCTCTGGGTCCAGGGAAACCTACAGAGAAAAGAAGATGGATTTAAGAACTCATGCCACATATAGTTCTGAAATCGCAATCTGAATGGACGCAATTGGCAAATTGCAAAGAATGCAACAAAGTATTATAGTGTACAAACCTGCCTCACGCCAGATGAAAAAGGCAGAAGTAAAAAGGACGAACCTAAACCAACATGGCGACGCCAATAGACGTACTTTGGCCTCTACTAGGAAATTTAAAGACTATTCAAAGTTAAAAACGTGCACATAGAAGCAAAGCAAAGAAGTCTGTGTTTTTCTCTGACTGGGAAACAGTTTGATGTTCAGCTTGTTCCTGTTGTTGGGACGCTTCTACCAATCAGATTCAAATGTTCATCATGATGTTACGCCTTTTCCCGACAGCTTATATTGTGCAGAACTCAGTTCAGAGAGACACATATCAATCTGGCAGAGTTCTGTGATTCTTTCATTAGTTTGTTAGTTCAAGGGCCTTTTTCAGTTTTTTTTTTCATTTCCCCTGGTTGTGTTTAAAATGTGAACTTTGAACCGAATCTTACTAATGACACATAAACTACGAATGTAATTGCATTTTGATATTTTTACTAAATCATGCAGCCTTACTCACACGTGTGTTTATTTGCTATATTATATGAAGTTTCATGTTTATCAGCTTTTTGGATCATTCGATAGATACAGTTTTATGATTTTGACAAGATAAAGGGTTGTTTTTGAGTCGATTTAGACCACCTTTGTAAAATCTGTACTGATCTTATAAGATATTAACTGAAGTCATAAGTAAATTATTTTTTTTCTACTTTAAAAAATAAAACATTTTTAGTAATGCCTTGGTGGTTTAATAGACTAGCCTGGAGGACAGTCCATGTTTACAGGCCACATATTGCACCCTTTTAGTCGACTAAATGATCAGCTGGAGAGGATGTTTTTTTAATATCAGCATGTTAAAACATTTTTTTAAAGTCAATTGATTTACCTTGGGGTCCTGGTTGGCCTCCATAACCTCCATCTCCCCTTTCTCCTTTGGCTCCATCAAAACCAGGACGTCCTGGGTTCCCATTGGGACCAGATTCTCCCTTTAGACCTTTGGGCAGGCAAGAAATGTAAGACTTTCAACACCTTAATGACAACAAGAATAACAGGCTATTAAATGCTAATTTGCTTTTCTCTCATAAAAAATATGTAATTTGTTTCATCCTTTAAAATTTTTTGTAAAATCAAAGGTTGGGTAAAACAGAATTTATTGTATTATTATTATTATCATTATTATTTTTATTATTATTATTACTACTATCATTATTGTTATTACTATTACTATCATTATTATTATTATTGTTTAATCATGAATTAATTCATGTATTTATAAGAAAAATCTTTAGATTTTAAGAGCACTACAAAGCTGAGCTCTGCTGCCCTCTACTGGTTTATGCACCAACTTCTTTGCTCTAAATATGCAGCTTCGTTAAAGAGATGACCAACTTAAAAAAACTAAAACAAATAAGTCAACGCAAAACACAGCCTTTTCGATTCAAAAATTAAAATATTAACATATAAATTGTAGCACACTAAAATATTAACAAAATTAGTTATGAAGAAACTTGAAAGGTCACTTGTTGTGTTTTACCTGGTCGCCCCGGGACACCAGGATAACCGGGATCTCCAAGTTCTCCAGGAATAGTGCAGGGAAGATTTGTGCCTATAGTCGTGGTCATGACAAGTTAGGGGTCACATTTGAACACAGACAGATAATGGACAAGGCAAATGAGATACAAGCTCCTGATTAACAATAAATAAATACATGAATATAGGTAATACTGATCAGAGGTGGGTAGAGGTAATTTCTCAAGTAAGAGCACTGTTACTTCAAAATAAAATCACTCAAGTGGAAGTACAATAGAGTAGTACAAGTAACAGTAAAAAAGTAAAGTAACATATCATTTGATTTATACTTAATGCAATTGTATACTTACAGCAGTTAAGTTTAGTTAATGTAATTATAAAGACAAAACATAAAATAATATACAAATGTGAATTTAAATTCAAATAAATAAAAAATATATCTGAAGGAGCAGTCATTTAATATTGTCAACATAAAGCTTTTGTAACTCACAACTGGAAGAATAACCAAGAAGTCTCATTAAAATGTTTCTCAAGTAAATGTACTTTAGTAAATGTAACTGAGTACTACCCACCTCTGACAATGAACTATTCTGATTCATAGAATACTTACACAAAGCACTTAGTCACAAATCCCATCAAGCAAAGTAATCCTATCATTTAATCATCCATTATGGTTTACAAATGTGAGAATTACACATTGATTGTCTGTCGCATTGATTGTCTGTCGCGTCCATTCATACTTTGGGTTAATTCATGTGTTTGTCTGGGTTTAATGCAGTTAGTGGAAAAAAATGAAACATTTCAAAATGAATTAATAAATTAAAAAGTAGATATTGATGTTTTGGATTTCTTTAAAAATTGAAACGTCAAAAGCGCTGTAGCTCTGCAGGCAGGACTTGAAAACATGCGCCAGGTTTGTGAAGCTTTGATTGGTCGAAGTAGAGAAGGATCTGTCCTGTGATGGTCCAAATGTCTCAAATAACACTGTTCCTTTTATTATATATGAGCCTATTGTTTATGTCAGTCATGATCAAATTCGGCCAAATGGAGTCCCTAAAGCTCAGGGAGTGATGTTCTTCCATTGGCTTCATTCTCAACACATGGCTGAAGATAAGATTACAATTCAAATAAATAAAATACAATATTTATAATCTGCTCTAAAATTGTGGGATCTATTCCAATCATATACTAATATCAAGTATTATAAATATGTAATATTTTGCCCGAATTTTACATTCATGGTGCTGTTTACTCATCAAAATGTTTCACGAAAAAATGCAATGCTTCAGTTAAGCTTTATGTAAACATTCTGCTTTTGAAGTTACAGACTAAAAACATTTGTTTTTAAAGGTGCTTTAAGGTATAAAGTCTTAGCACAGTGTCATCTGCTGGACAAATGCAAGTACTACTACCAGTGCAAATTAGGAATGTCAAGATTATTCGGTCAATCGATACTCGAGATTATTTTGATGATTTTAGAATCAAAAGTAGTTTGGATTCAATCTATAGAAAAACCTAGATTCGAAAAACTTTTTAATCTGGCTGTTTTTGTCGGAAAATTCAATTTTATAAACCTAGTCATAAAATTGAGGAATAGTATTTATGCTAGACAATGGGAAAGAAAGAAAATGAAAGATTTCAGTGTTCATAGTGTCAATAATTGTGAATAATCATTCAATTGTGATGTTTTTTCCCCACAATAATCACTCAAATTTTATATTGTGACATCCCTAGTTTAAATAGACTATTGCATTTTTCTGTCCAACATTGTGGCGTAAACAGCACCTAAATAAACTTCTTTACTCTATTTGTTCTGTAAAGGTTTGTTTCACGCGTCCACCAGTTTTCCTCCGCATTCTTGTCTCTGGTTCTACGCTCTTTCCGCGATGCCTGGTGGATGAAAAACGTTAGTTACCCACCCGATCCCTTCTCGCCGTCATAAACCCCTCCACAGCTGCTGTCACCTGGACAGACACATGCACAGGTCAGCGTGGGCGATCGAGAGGCGGGCGATGGGTGGAGAGATAGAGAGAGAGGTACAGGTGGCAGCATACAAAGCCAGTTAGGGTCATTTGCATGCGCCGGTTAAGCAATTCATTCAAAATCATCAAATGGATATCAGTTCATTATTAAGGCAGTTAAGGCAAAAGCAAAATGAACTCTTGCTTTAATGTTTTCTGGTTATTCCACTCCCAACAGCATGAGACACAACAGAGTTAAATGGTTTATAATCGCAAACAGAAACTCTTTAGACTTTGTTGTCTCAGCTGTTGTGAGTGGTAATATCCTTCATATTAATAGCATCATTAAATCAGTGTAGCATTAGCACATTCACACTGTATTGGACTTTGTGTCATTTAGTCTCAGAAAACCTTCGTCGATCACAAGTAAAAACAATAGTTTGTGAACATGAGCAAAACAGTTCTCCCTGTATGAGCGGGTGAGCTGTGAATGTCCTTCGGGTTGCACTGGCGAGTTTTTAAAATATGAATAAAGTGATTATACTTGATATGGAACGGCACTGCACTGGATCCATGCTCCTCAGCTGCCTGGAGAAACGGTCTCTACTCCATATGAGCGGTCTTCATCGCCTCGAAGAATTGGTTCACCTCCTGAGTGGGTCTAGCTCCACCTTCTATCTGCAAATTGAGGCGCGTCCGCCTGTCCGTCCGAGGGAGTCGGATCTCTCCTTCACTGTGGAACTCCTACAGGTTTCTACTTTTTCCCAAGAGGTTTGGTAGTTTTTCCTGACCGAGAAGGAGGGTCTAAGGACAGGGGGGCTTGGGACATCTGTCTAAGGACACAGGATGCTGGGACATTACCAAGTCCTTATGAACACTGTTTATTTTGTTTTCCACTGTCGCCCCTCGAGGAAACTACTGTTGTGATTTTGGGGCGTTACAAAAATAAATTGAATTGAATTGAATTGAATTAACTAAATAATTATACATCGGATTAAAGATTTTGTAAAAATTTGAAATAGAATTTTCCATGAAATCAAGCCTAATGAGTGGAGAACTTTATAAAATGGAATTTCTTTCTGAGGTCTGATCAAATAAATGTGTTCATTTTTGTGCTCCTTGTGTAAGTTAAGTTACATTTTATTGTCCCTCAGTGTAATAGAATACATCTTTTTAATAAGATGAGCACATTTGTGATTATTTTTAACTATGTTTACCAGTGCCTGTATGATGTTGTATTTATACATTCACAATAAATAAAATAAACCCACTTTATCAGCATATAAACCCAAAACGTTTTCTGAGACTAAAACAATCACAGTGGCTGTTACACATTCAGCAAATACATAATCACTGTTAAAACGAAGCAGTTTTTGGATTATGATTATCATTATTATGGGCTGCAGACAAAGCACATTAATGGAGACCATTAATCATGAAGTTAACAGCTGCAGCAGGCGTGAAGGCGGGAAGCTGCTGCGATCAGACCAGGATCCGAACCATGGACTGGCCCCTGTGCCTAAAGGTTAGGGGTTTAAATGGACACTACATGGACTCTATGTGAATAACTATAACTGCAGAGATGGATGAGATGGTCGTGGTTTCGTCCTGCTGAAGAAGACATCACATCCATTCACACACTCTAACGCTACATTAGCTGAAATAACACGAATTCTGAATATTTATGTTGAATTGAGTTGAACTAGTTTAGATTTATTCACATAGTAGGTGTAGATAATTTAGTTTTAAGATGTTTCACTACTTTCATTTTATACTTTTTGTTTTTCAAGCGAACATATCTGCTCGTTCCAATGGCAGACAGTTGCTTGAAATATGAAAATGTCAAAAGTCAGTCAGAACTGTTAGTAGTAGTGAATGCATTTGATTAAAAAGATTATTATTTCAAAAAGTATATAATTTGTGCAGTTTTTACCCAGAGGAAGGCTATGCTTGGCCAAAATGATGTAATCAAGGCTTTTTATTCTTTTCAAAAAGACCAACTGGCTTTAGTTGTCTTTGGTAACTTTCAACAAACACAATTTGAAACATATTTTAAGGACAATCTTCACGTGTGTTTCTTTGTTTTCATATTTTCTGTCTGTACTGTATTTTGTGCTGTTTTGTGGTTAACTTCTTCTTTAAAAGTTATAAATTGACAAATAAGTAAATAAATCTAGTCAACTACTCAATTCAAGTAATTTCAATAAATAAACTTATATTTGCAGGTAACATCACACGTCGCACTGACCTTTCTCTCCAGGGTAACCGGGTGTTCCGGGCAGACCGGGGATACCGGGGTCCCCAGGCTCGCCTCTGTACCCGGGGGTGCCCGCGTAGCCCACCCCTGGCTCTCCGGGACCTCCAGGACGACCCTTAGGCCCCGGGAATCCTGGGAAGCCCTTTTCACCGACTGTGCCATAACCACCATCGCCCTGAAAACAGACAGATTAGTAACTTCTTTTATAAGTTGTGAAGCTTTATGGTTCCAAAATGAATAATAAAATGTAAGAAAAGACAAAAAAAATCACAAAGATAACAGAAAAAATTGCTTTTGTAAAATATATATATAATAATTGAGAAGTGCTTGAATGTGTGCTGATATATATACGTTTTTTTGTGATTTTCTTTTTGCATTTTTTTTATAAACCTGTTTGTTGAGGAAAAGTAAATATTCCAAACAGGGATTTTCAAGCGTCAATTAATTTACAAGCAAATAATTAAGAGTGTAAAGTGAACTTTATGTGTTCTAAATTAGCCTGGAAAGGATCAGTCTTCGCAATGCACTGTTGGCAAAATGCCTCTGATGATAAAGCTGGAAAAGGATCATTGATGGACCCAATTAAGGTCCTGATTTTAGTCTCTGTTAACTCCTAGTTTAATCTGTCTTTGTCCCGGGTTTAATTCTGTTTAGTCCATGAATCACTGCTGGAGAACTACTCATTAGTTGAGGTCAGAAAGTCTCCAAAAAAACAACACAAGTTTACAAAGTTGTGTCAGTTGTGTCTCTTTTTTGTTCCAACTAAATCTCTGATACTCACTGGAGGTCCCGGGGATCCGGGAAAGCCAGGCAGTCCATCTCTTCCAGATTTGCCCGTCTCTCCAGTGGGTCCTCTGGGTCCTGGAGCTCCGATCTCCCCCTTCACCCCCAAACCCTGAATGGGATAGTATGAAGCGCCCTTCTCTCCTTTACGTCCAAATCCACCTCGAGGTCCAGCTGGGCCCTAAGAACGCGACAGAAACAGACGTAAATATGAGAACAAGGTCACAAGCCGTTCATGTGAATGTGGTTATACAAAAAAGAGCGAAAAGGCAAACCAGGCCTAAAATTAGACTAATCCTTGGATAAAGAGTGTCAGTTTTACGTATTATAGGTATTTCATGTACTTTATTAACAACAGTCGCCCTTTTCAGTCAGTACAGAGTTGATGCAAAAAGTTTGGACTCACAACAGGTCCTTGAAGTCCATTGAATCCTGGTGCTCCTCCGTCTCCAGGCTCTCCCTTTCCTCCAGGATACCCAGGGCTCCCACTGGGTCCGGGTGGCCCCTCAGGGCCCGGCGTCCCAGACACACCACCTCCAGCACAGGCACAGTCACCTGGATCACCTGCAGGACAATTACAGTGACAACACATTGTACGGGATGTCATAATAATGCCTTCTCGAGCATCTGGAAGTTTTTATATAAACTATATATTAATTAAGAAATTTGGATCATACTCCATATCAATTCAAACTGTTGTGTCCTTCAATGTTACATTGATTCAAAGAAGTTAGTTGCCATGTACACAGTCAGCGTGAGCTTTAAATCATGTTATTAGTTATAGTTTTTTTTCTCAAAGAGTTAAGAGTTGTGCTTCTTTTTTTTAGTACTTATGGGTTCATTTCCTGGGCCAGGTTCTCCAGCTTCCTCCCACCGTCCAAACACATGCATGTGGTGAATTGGCAGCTCTAAATTGCCCCTCGTGATTTACTGTGAGAGCGAATGGTTGTCTGTGGTCTATGTCTCTGTGTTAACCTTGCGACAAGCAGTTAATTATTGCATGTTTTCTTTAATGATGTCCTGGGCCTTCCTGATGACTCAGCTGTTGTAGATGTCCTGGAGAACTCTCCCAAAGTAGAGTGAACTCTACTGACCACCAGAGGCGATGCAAAGCACTGAATGATTCCCTACACAGACCCCTGTTGGCGGGCAGCCGGGATTCATAGAACCGTAATGACATTCATAACATTTGTTTTAACCCCACACTACTACGAAATGATGAAATGTGCTGCAGAAATTGCTCAAGTCATTGGCTGTTTTGCAAATTTCTTGAGCTTTCTAAGAGAGTACAGTCTTGTGCGGGTGTTCTTGATGAGTTCTGTGTGTGTTCTGTGACCAGGTAAGATCTTCACTTGTTATCCTCTCTAACTGTGCCTCTCTTTTGCAGAGATGGCCCTATTATTATTATTATTGTTATTATTATTACTGAAGCTGTCTAATGCCCAAGGACCCAGTGGCCGGATGCAAGGCCAGTAGAACAGCTCCGTCTGGTGTTACTCACAACGTACCTCTGACTCCTTTATATCCTGGACCACCGGACTCTCCTCTGGGCCCAGGCAGTCCAGGTTGTCCCGGGACTGTAACTCCAGATACAGCAGGACCTGCAAAATACACAAAGACATTATTGGCTGTATTTTGCCCCCCGATCTTAGCGGTAACGGGAGCGTTGACGAATTAATTTGCGAACCCCTGGAGTCTGCTCAATTGCTGAAAGCGGAGGGCATGGAACTTTAACAAGGGTGTGATCATGCCATAATATGAGGTGGAGCGAAGCAAATTGATGGGGTGGTGTGGTGCATTCAGTGAATGGCCAGAATTATAACAAATAAACTTCAACCCTAGGGCACTGAAACACATAACATGAGTAACTTACCCAAGACATTTCTTGGAATCGTATTACTATCCCCATATAGACAAGATAATCATAATAAAACAACCTTCATGAGCATAAATAACACAAATGATACATTATAGAATAATTAGGACCTCAAATAGCACAGGAGGGACTGTCAGCAAAGAAGAGATGCGTCCCATATATGGGAAATGTATGATTCATTCAAATGATTTTCCATTTTAATAACAAAAAAGGAAAAAATAAATGTAATTTGGATTTACAAAACAATTTACAATAAACTGTTCTAATGTTCAATGTGATCTCAAAATTGAAAAACAAATGTTGAAATACAACTTCGGAGCATGGTTTCTTAATTTAATTCACCAGTTGTTTTGTGCAACACAGAAATTGGTTCTGGGCTGTACCAACAGTGGGGTCCGAGCCCATGGGTCCGAGCTTAATTGGCTAAATGACCGGACCGGGCTCCATGCGAGTGACAACCATCGCTGAGGGCTCAAATCTGAAAGGCCTGGGGCCTAAACCTGGTTTAGTCTTAGTCCAGGCAGACAGGGGAAAAGCCCGCTCCATTCCCCAGCGGTGAAACTGAGCCTCTTTACGCCAGAGATAACGTTGTGAAGGCAAGTAAGATAAAATACAAATATTTGAATAGATCCATGTGTGAAGGTAGCAGAAGCCCGACCTGGACCCGCCCTGTGGCCAAGGCTCCTGTTACCGCTAAGGTCAGGGCAAAATACAGCCCTAAAGTCTAAAAAGCCATTATTATTAAGATTCCACACTTTGTTTCTCACCTGAACAATGTGGAATCTACTTGTTTGATAAAGATTTAAGCTGCCTTTGCAAGAGGATAGTTGTATATTTTCTTTCTGAAAATATGAATGAGCTGTGAGATTTGATTCAATGATTTTGCATTGGCCGTGATCAAGAGTATGCAAGTGTTTCATTTTTAAACTTAATGTCACAGGAATAGTCGAATGTGTCTTTGTCTTTTCTGTGATGCTCATTGAAAAATCATTGAACCAATCACTGGCGACCTCCTCTGGTCAAAGATGAGTAAAGCAGCTTGGAACTTCCCATCCAAGTCTGAAGCTTCCACTCACCAGCACACCCTGCAGGCCAGCGGCAGTATAGCATCAGTACAGCGCGGGGGCAGTTAGATACAGAGAGTATTGTTTTGAGGCTGTTGTAATTGTTTAACAGGCTCATTATTGTCATGTTGTTTATGACAATACAGCCGCTGTTTTGATACCTGGTTGGTCGTAAGGATAGATGACGCAGGGTTCATTGAAGCCTTGAAGGACAATACAATTAGTGAGATATAACTAAAACTCTACTTTAACCTATACATTGGTGTTGAATCTAGAAATGATCCCAAACTCCCCATTTTCTCTTTTCTTTTTATGAAACAAGAAATATAAACAAACAACAAGTGCAGCAGATACAAATCATCCAAAGTTTGTCGCATGTTGTTGGGCATATATAACCCATTATACCCATACCAGAGATTTCTTCCCTCTATAAATGTTATTTGAGTCCACTTTCCTTTTCTTTGTGATAGTACATTCCAAAAATACCCATCCATTGTTTCAATTGCAGGAGTTTTGTGTCCCAGATACATAGTTTTGAAAGTCAAGTGGGATGTTATTGTTGAAAATAAATCACAGCGCATTTTTAATCTCAGTCGCACAATTCCAAAACAGATGTCAATGATGGGTTACAAACACACTGAATGTATTTAATTGCAGTTTTTACAGTTTGCATACAGATAGGAATGTTTGTGTTCCAATAAAAATGTGCATGATTGGCCTCAGTAAATCCACATGTTTATCTTTATAATTTCTTATTAGTCTTTGAGTTTACAGATTTGGCCATATGCATATTTTGTGGTTTAAAGTCCTTCAAATGCAGTGTAAAAAGTCTGTGAGTTATAAATGAGCGAAAACAACATTAAAAAGATGATACACATGGTGAATAAACAACTTAGTCACTACATTTATTACTCTTATAGTGTCAGAATACCGCTAAATTTAGAATTTAGCATCTTTAAAATCTATTAATTTAACATTAGGCTAACTATAAATACTGATGATATAGGCCCAATAATTAATCAACAGAGATATTAACCATAAACTAGGATAAACGTTTGATTATTGTACACTGTCCCCTTTTGAAATAAATGCATAACAGAATGTGTAAGTAGTAAACACAACTCTTACAGCTGTTAAACTTGGAGCGTATGGCAGCCATAAACTAACACAATAAAAATAAATTGATTGTTATGATTTATTACCGGAGGGTCCAGGAGGTCCACGAGCGCCCGGTGGTCCCTGGAGTCCAGGGTTCCCAGCCTGACCCTCAGGGCCGTAGCTCGGGAAGCCAGGATTGCCCTTCTCTCCCTTTGGACCTGGCGTACCGGGGAAACCTGGGACTCCGCGCGCTGCAGTTGAAGAGACATAAGACATTTGAATGAAGCTGATAAAGCCACCAGTCTATTCTTTTTACACAGATTGTTACCTAGTGTTTGGGAGAAAATGACAAATATTAATCTCTCTCTGCCCTCTGTTTTTGTTTTATTTTTTAATCTGAAATGATTATCCCGATAACAAAAATATTATATTTTTTAAATCAACAAGAAAAGGGTATTCTTGTTCGTTTTAATCACTGGTTGGTTGAGATTCAAGTGTAGCCCAAAACGTGGACGAACTATAAAATTAACCACACATATTCAGAAATAGATATCACATTATTCACTTACCTAGATTACACTAGGGTTTAAAAACAAGATCTCTTTTTAAGAGTTTTCGATATAGACGATACACTCAATATTCAAATTTTGCATATCTCTAAAACAGGAAGTGCAAAATTATATATTTTTTTATACTCTCTCCGCCTTCTTTTGTACATCACATCAATGTCCCTAACGTCTCTTCATTTACGCATCTACAATTACTCATTTGATTGATTGATGATTCCTTTTCTTCAGATACTGATTCAATATTGCAATAAGTCATTTTGAGAACACAAACATATATTTACAAACTTCCACCCAGTAAATATTGCCATGTAATACTTCAGAACTTACATAATTCAGGCACTTTCTTTGACAAGTTGTTAATCTTTTAGGAAGTTTTGATATCATGTTGAAGTATTTTTAAAGAACGTTACCTGGTATCAGTTAATTGGGTATTGACAGAGAAGTATTGATATCGGTATTAGAACTGAAAAAGCTGGATCGGTCCATCCCTAATTTGTCTAGAACGAACTCTCCCTTGGTTGTGACATCTTACATATTTGGACAGACTTAGCCTAAATGCATTGCTGAGTTCCAACCTCCAGTTCCCGTGAAGGTTCCTGGAACTCCTGGAAGACCTGGGAAACCGGGAGGTCCTTGGTCGCCGCGATGGCCAGGAATCCCAGGACGGCCGTTGTCACCAGGGGGACCTACGTCATGAAATCGAAGTGTATTAAAAAAACAACTGCATTTTAGTTTCGTCCAAATTGTGTAGAAGTGATTACCTTGAACAGCTGTGCCAAAATCACTGACGTAAGCGGGAGGTCCGGGAACTCCGGGTTCTCCTTGCTCTCCCTAAACAGAAACAATACAACAGCAGAATAGTTATTATTATTTGACATGACGTTTGCTATTTTCGCTACTTAAATTATTTTGAATTTTATAACCACTTTTTTTTTTTTGTTATTGGCAACATTAAAGCAGTATCATGATATCTGGTTAAATTAGAATATAAAAAAAACTAAAACGGCTTTTGTCATTGTTTTTAGTACAGGATTAAGCTCTGGTTATGAGAAAATCCCACTAAACTACAAAGAATTTGAAGCAAATTGACTGAGACGTTACTGCTAACAACACTTAAACATGGTGGAAGTATATTAAAACCTTTCTCTGGTATCCTTCCGCCCAGGAGGCTGTTATTGTTTACGTGAACTTGACAGTATAAATGGACAGCCAAATTAGAGCGTGGCATTAGAAGAAATGTCATTACGTTTTTCACCGATTAACGTATTCCAGATTCCGAAAAAAATAAAACCTGGTTTGATGTCCGAAATTATGAAAAACAAATTTATTTTAAATGTATTGAGTAAGCTGTTTCATTTGAAATGGACTAATTATTCTTTTTAGCGTTTGAAATTGTGCTGACAGTAGAAATATGATTTATCAATTATTACACTGCAAGGTTGGACCCTAGGAACAAAGTATGTGTTAGTGAAAAGGGCTTGAAATATCACAGAATTTTAAATTAATCTTATTTTTTGAAACAATGGGGCCTGTTTCTTGGGCGGGTGGCTATAACAGAAATATCCTAAAAAAGAACTAATCCCAACCTTCCCTTTTATGAAATGTTTGTATTAACATGTCAAAAAATGTCTAGTACACAAAAATAAACTAGAACAATTGGACTGTATTTAATTTTAATAGCTTAACATTAGGTAAATGAAGTGTTGTTATCAAAATTTTTAAAAAATTTCGAACATTTTCAAATTGTATTAGATGGTAGTAAAATGATTGAAGTGCATAATTGTTTTTATAATAATACTGGTTATCTTAACCAACCAATGTACAAAAAAAGACCTTTTAACTGAAAATGCACATGTTTATTCGCTACAGTTTTGAGCACAGCAAGAATTGTTTAAATTATTTATCAAAATGATTAGCCCGATTTGGCTATGGCTACTATTTAAGTCTATTTCATAATAGACACATGTGGTTTCAGGTGAAGTTACAGACCAAATCAGGCCACATTTGATGGCCCAATTATCGTTTTAAACGCTCGGATGAGTATCGCTTTTTGTCAAGCGTGGTTCACACGCAGCTTAAATTCGCATGTTTGTTCTGTCAGCAGAGCCTCGGAGTATATCACCAAGTTAAGATTAAACTTTTAGCTGCGATAAATTTGCCCTTGGGGCGTTTGGACGCCTTGTAAATTTGATAAGTGAGACTTTTCTCCCTGAAATCAGAGGTGCCAGAATTTGGACAAACCAGTACTGGATGTGCAAAGCAGTCCTCAACAGGAGTAAAAGTATTTTGCCAGAAAAGTTATCCGTACAAATTGCAATTTAGGGGAAAAGATTTTTTCTGCTTACCATAAGGGGCCTGGTATGCATGGGACGCGGGTGGTATTGACGAGAAAATATTTAACAAAAGAACACTGTTGATATCTTGGAAAACAAAGGTGAAAGTACATGGTATACATATACATGGCTACATTATGTGATACACATAAAAGAGATAGATTGCTTAAATCATTATATAAGATTATTATATGACGGAGACTGACATTATGTCATTCTGTCAGCACATGTAAATAGCCTCTATTTTCCTTGTGGTTGAATTGGTCTCATTGGCCCGATTCCTAACCGCTCACAGTTAAATGTTTTTTGTCAAAATCGTTCAACACAAGGCACTGCTGCGTTTTTTGTTTGTTCTGTCCCGCAGAGCAACAGTTGTATCATGTTTCTCCACTCCACTGTACTTCAGCTGGCGAGGGATCTGGAACTTATTCGACCCTTCGATAGCCTGATTCAAGTGCCAGGAGTTCGGTTTAGGAAAAAATACATAATTCATTGTCATCAAATGCAAAAGGGAAAAAACATATCAATAGTTAAGGAAATTGTCTCATGCCATGTGTGTTGAATGGTAAAAAATAATAGAATCTCACAATTGGGTCCGTCGATTCCCTGGAACACCTGGTAACCCTGGAAAACAATGAAGTAAGGACATAAATGCAATGTGATAACGCAAATCATTTGTAGCATTATTTTATCCGAGACCTGTCAAGAGATGTAAATAGATCTGTCCTTTTGGGGCCATCAATGTTATTTTTCTAAACTTCGGGGCCAAAAACGTCAACGGCCTGGACAGAGGTTCACCCGGGAGAAGTCGGAGTACGGGGGATGGGTGGCCCTCAGAGGGCTGGAGAAGGTACGACGCCAAGGGTAGAATGTGTGCTACTTACAGGTGGCGCGTTCAATTCCTTGGAAGCCAGGCACGCCCATAGGACCCTGTATCAGAAACAAGTTCAATTGGTCATTGAAGACAAGAACATCACAAAAAAAGCGCCATTCTTTTGAACTGAAGAAGTGATTTTGAACTTTCTTGCGTAATGAAAGACAGACTATATATATATATACTATACAAATGTTGTTATTCTGGAGATATGCAAAATTAGAATATTGAATGTATCGTCTATAATTATAATGTCTAGAAATGACAGCAAAATGTGGTGATTAAAAATAAAATGAACATAAACAACTAGTGTAATCCTCCAAGCAAGCATAAGAAGTGATGTTTGTCCCATCCAACTTGAAAGATTATAAATTAAGCTTGTTTTGGTTATTTCTGTTTAATGCCACTGTGTTTGAACCCCAGTTTATTTTGAGTTAATTCTTTACCACCATCTGGTGATCAAAACATGGCATTGCAACATGATGACAAATGCTCTTCTCGTCCACTGGTTTCTCTTTTAAAGCCATGGAGGTCAACATCGATCTCAAAAATGTACAAATGTAAAAGTAAAGGATTGTTTAATGCCGGAGTAAACACATTTCCTGCATTATACTGAGGGTGACCACCTGCGCCTCTTTTGGTTGTAAATCCATTTAGGCCTCTGCCCCTCGTCCCAAGTATTTAGAGAACGTCCTATTTTTTCTTGGATGCCACATATATTGTATAACAAGTGAAATGTATATGTTTTTCTCTCGCAAAGAAAGCTGACTTTCTGGGTTGTAATTGGCTCTCATACAATTTAGAAAACCTTATAATCATACGGTATTATTACAGTTATTATCTATTATCTATCAGTGATTAATCTAAATATGTTCTGTATTTGATTGTTTATTATTGTTTATAATTCTGGGAATAATCCTGGAACAACTGTGAAAATGTTAACACAGTCAGACCAATGAAGTATTACTAAGGTGACCACCTCAAGCTGTTGAATTTGGTGGGACGGACTCGGAAAATCGCTTGTTCCCGTTTGGGGTCGCGGGTGACTGGAGCCTAACCCAGTGACTTGGGGTCTTGGGGCGGATTTCATATTTAATTTAAATAAAACAATAAGAGGCACTGACCTTGTCTCCTTTGGGCCCGGATGGCCCCTTGAAACCGATGTGGCCCTTTTCTCCTTTGGGCCCTGACTGACCCAGCCCCCCTCGGGGACCCTCTGGTCCGCTGGGCCCGACCTCACCCAGCGGCCCAGGACGACCCTACAACAGGACAAAGAAAATGTATTATTACCAAAGGGGTCAAATTAGAGGAATGCGCTTAAACCTATCCATGGGTTTCAGACTGATGAAGAATTAGGACCATTGCCATAGCAACTGAAACCCACCTTTTCGGTCCAGTATTTGATTTACTGAAATAAAACATGTATTTATTTAAATTTGACTGGCCGAAACAAATGAAACCAAACTACATTTAAAAAATAAAAAAATAGAAAGAATAAAGTATGCACACCGTTTGATACTTTTTCATTTGTGTTTTGTACCTGTTAAATGTGTCATAATATACAACCCAGTTTACCTGTGCATTCTAACCATAATAATCATGTCCATGTCACTGTAGATCCCACAGACTTTACAATTACAAACCACTACAGCAAATGTTGATGATCTCTTTTAGCATATTAGTTTGATTTGCAATGAATCCACTTTTCAAACCATGTGTGGCTGTAATGTTGTGTTATGTGAACTACATGTGCAGGTTTGAAATAAACTGATTGATTGATATTATTATTAGACATTTCTGGTGCTTTTTATGCTAGGATGAAAACACATTCTCCGCTCTGGGGCCAGGACTCCCCTGAAAAAGAGATTCTATAACTCTCAGAGGGACTTTACAGGTTTAATAAAGACAAAACACTACAAAGTCCCAGGTTTGATTCCCAGTTTCCGGCTTACATCCTTGTCCTGTGTCTGCGTTTAAGGAGGTTTTTTTACATGAATAAAGCGTAAAAATGTCATAAAAACTGTTTTGTAATTGTAGTTATGTATTTAGTCATATTTTCCACTCTTTTTGTCTTTTTTTTTTGTCTCAGACTTTTTGTTTTGTGTTTTGGAGATGGAAAAGAGTGTCTTTTTTGAGTCTTTTTTGAAAGGACTGTTGCTCGAGTCAGTCCCAGTTGTGAGAAGCAGCAGAGGTTTTGCAGGATCAGGTTTAGACTTGTTCAGCTCTGAGGGTGGTCCCACAGAAAAGAGTGCCATTGCAGACTTTTAAAAGGTATATAGATGTTTAGACATTGGTTTTAAAAGCTTTTAAAACTCATTAAACATAATTCTTTCCTTCCAGCAGTTATAACAGAACAGACATGCACAGGTTTGATGCAGGTTTGAATAGACTGTTGGATGGTCTCCATGTAGATGCTACTTTGCTTGGAATGTTGCACAATATGGCATTAAAGCAGGTGACACCACCAGGCCAAATTACAGGTCAGATCTGTGAAGAGGCAACCCCACTCACAGCAAGAATGCATGTTTCTCAAGATATTTTTGAGCAATAAGAACATATGTTAAAGAATAAACACCAAAAAGATCAGTTTAATGCCACACTGTGGAACATTTCAAGCAAAGCATTAACGACAAGCGTTTAGCAGACTCACAGTTGGAAAGGTTACTCGTGAAAGCTGTTAAAGCTTTGAGTGTTTGCTCACATTATCAAGGGTCTAGACATGGTTTAGTTTTGGTGTAATCCCTGGTTTTAGTCACAGTTTTGTCATGGTTGAGTTCTACTGTAGTCCATGCATTTTGCTCCTGGTTTAGTCCTGGTTTTAGTCTTTTTATAGTGCAAGATCCTTATTTTAGCCGCTGTCTTCTTGTGCTGGTTGAACCTCCGGCGTTGTATGGTATGTCTAGTCATGGTCTGTTTAGTTTAGCCAAGGTTAAGGCTTCAAACTTAACTTAACATAACTCCATTTGGCTCATTTCTACTTTGAAAAGAACTCTTTACTTCCAGTATTGTAATGACACTGGTTAACATAGTGGATACACAGTCACACACAATCACATCTGAAGTTTGTATGGATTACATTTTCAATTTCCCTCACTAGATGGCAGCAGACTCATATGAGTTTAGTGGTTTGGAATGGATTGTAGGGAAAAACTCTTACTTACTGATGGGGTCAAAATAAAATCACCGGTTGTATGGCAGTTTTCAGCAATGAACACAGCAACTAAAGACATTTTAATCATTTATATTTACTTTTACTTGAGTACTACTTAGTTCATTATAAACTGTATGGTTGTTTATGTTGTAATTTAGCTGTTTTCATTCAGGCTAAGCAGATAAAAGCTTGCCTTTATTGGAATTTTAAGAGCCCAATGCATTGTTTATCAATCATTTCACTCCAGGTTTAAGCCTAGTTTGGGCTTATTAAATGATTTAAATGGTCAAATATTATTGTTTTGTGGTCTGTTCAAAGCTATTAACATAAGTCATAAAGATGGAGTTGGATGTAAAGCAGGCTGCACATGGACACTTTACATTTACAAGACTTTTACTGGAGTTTTATAGACTGGAAAAGCGTGTCCCGGCCTGGATACCTGGAAGCAACATGTCTGATACGTCCCAACCCCACTGAACTCAACTTGAAACTTCCAATTTTAAAGACAGAAAAAGCTGAATTTGTTGAAAACACATAAAACTGAACCTCCTCGTCTACCGCACAAATCATATCGGGACAGTTTAAAATCGACGTTGTAGTGACAGCCATGGTTACCGTCTTTGTCAAGGATAAAGTTTTAAGGTTATAGAAAATATAGCGCTGTTAAAAAAAGTGAGCGACATCATTCAAAACAAGAAATTACCCAAAATAGGGCTTTTTGAAAATGAAATTGTGAATGAGGCAACTACATACACCGAGGGTAAGTTTCCTCGTACTTAGGCAGGAAACTTGTAAATGTATAAAAACATGAAGACTTAATGAACCTAAT
The DNA here is from genome assembly GCA_015082035.1 of Chaenogobius annularis. Lineage (NCBI taxonomy): Eukaryota > Metazoa > Chordata > Actinopteri > Gobiiformes > Gobiidae > Chaenogobius > Chaenogobius annularis. Next base: position 590,872 of record BJKM01000346.1, on the reverse strand, counting down.
CAGACTACATTGGTCTTATGTAAGTAAACTATAATGTTACCCAAAAAAGTTCATTCTAATAAAAATAAAGATGAATCAATATTAAATGAAGCCAAAAATAATACTGCAACCCTCTAGGCCATAAGAATGCTTAGACCTGGTTGAGTATTTAGATCTAAACCTATATTAGTCCCGGTTTAATCATTTTTGGGTTAAAGTTTAGTCCCTGGACCTTCCTGACTGGTTTTATCTTTGTTTACTTTATTATAGCTACACTTTGATCAGTCTTAATAAAGCATGAACAAAGACTTGAAGCAATATATTTATTATGAATGATTCAGACTTAGTAACTACTTAAGGTTAAGAGTTAAGTTTTGTTTATTTCTTAATTTATTTGGCTCTCAAATAGCTGTCACCAAACTGACAGCTTCTCTTAAATTAGTTTTTTCATTATACTTACTAAGCTTGACTCATTCTTTATACACTTTTCGTTTATTTATGAATTAATTCTTTGTTCATGCTTTGTTACGGCTAATAATATAAAGTGTTTGGTCATGGTTTATGTAAATTAAGAATAATTATAGAGCAATGAATAACTAATTGAGTGAAAATCTAAGCTACAAACTGACCTTCTCCCGAACTTGTCTCTTTTGCTGTCATTTTAGTGACAAAGTCGGGGGTTTTAAGAGCCGTCTGTGCTTTGCGTTGTGTCTGGAGTCGCTATCTTGCCCGAGGGCACAGGGGCAGGGCAGTAATGAGAGGGCTGTCTGTCTGAGTCACACCTGTTTTCACCGGGGGAAACTATGCACCGTCCACTTTCTCTCACGCTTTCAGATCTGACTTCTCACTTTTAAGCAAAACCTCAGCTCGATTCTTCATTTACAGTATCACACCTTGCCACTAAAGCTCACATTTAAAACTATATTTTACTGTCGGTTTTGGCTCGTTCCTTTGTCTCTGCCTGTGCACAATAATAGTTTAAGTCACTAATGTTGAATTATCCCCGCAATGTTCGGTCGAAGGGGTCAAATTCGTAAAATGTTTGTGTCCGTCCCTGTTGTCGAAACGCGTTAACAAGCACTGCAGTTGCCACGCTGGGATGTGGCTGTGAATTTGAATATCGTGTCTATTTTCAATAATATGACGATAACCATGCCACGTAACCGTTACAATAAAGAGAATAAAAGGATAATTCTGCGCTTTTTTTTCAAATTTAGTTTCCAGTCCTGTCATATTTCATGCAATCGCTCAAGCCCAAAACAGACATTTACGGGCATTTTTAGCACATTCCGGATGCATTGCAATGACTCCGAATACATCTTTTAATGACTGGACTGGCTTCAAAAGGTTTTACGCCCTAAAACATATTATGAAGCCCTCTGAACTGGCTGTTGTTGTGATATTGAGCACTACAAAAATAAATTGAAATTGAACAATGGAGCTCAAAAGAGGCTAATGTGGCTAATGCATCTCTAATGCAGTGGTTTCCAAACTTTTCATAACAAAGTAACTCCTACATACTGTATTTGGTGATCGGAGAATTAGCAGATCTGAAGGTATGTTCACACTTGCTCTGGTTTAGTCCCGTTTTAGTTTGGTTGTATGTGAACGCAGGCAAAAAACAGGTCCGAAACAGGACTAAACCAGGTCTAAACTTGGGCTAAACCATGTCTAAAATAAGAAAATCAGTTCTAAACTAAGACAAAACTCAAAGAAAGTCAAACATTGGGGTAAATATGCAAACGTTCAGTTGTATTTACTTATGATCATCCTTATCTACCAGCCACGTTGTCATGGCTTCCTGCTCCTCCGCCTGGTTTGGTTATTTTGACCTTGCCCTTGTAGACCTTCCAGTCCCATCACCTTCCAGCAGACTGGTCAGTTTGTAGCCCCAAATCCCTCACTCCACAATGGGACACAATGAGGTCTATTGGCGCCCTAAGCCCCCCGGACTTACCCCTCGGGCCAGGACCACCTCACTTCCTGCCAAACATGTCGGCGTTAGTTGGTCTTTGCCACTTTGAGGGTTTAGGCGCTGGTATTGTGGAAGATTTGTGCTGTCAAAACGCTTGCCCACCGCCGCTGGTGACGGGGACGGGGCGAGCTAACTATTTGGGTGCGTTTTAATCAGTTTGTTTAGTCTGGAAAGAGAATATCACAAGGAGCGTCGAGAGAAAAGAAAATCTGTGGGCCAAAACAAGTCATTTGAAAAGGGGCCGGCAAGAATTTGGAATAATATTGAATTACTTATTTATTTATTTTTAAACAGATATTGGGATTATGTTTGGAATTGTGTTTTGAACTACCACAAACTACAACTTCACTACAATGCGTTTAAATTCAACAGCCCTTAACTGAGGGAGACCTCTCTCATAATAAAAATTAAAATAAAAAAGTCATGACTTGGACTCTTTGATGACTTGAGACTTGATTAATGTAACACTTGGAGCCCTAATGTAACACTTTAGGGACACCAACTGCCATGAAACACCGAAGAAGAAGAAGAAGAAGAAGAAGAAGAAGAAGAAGAAGAAGAAGAAGAAGAAGAAGAAGAAGAAGAAGAAGAAGAAGAAGAAGAAGAAGAAGAAGAATGAAGAAGAAGAAGAAGAAGAAGAAGAAGAAGAAGAAGAAGAAGAAGAAGAAGAAGAAGAAGAAGAAGAAGAAGAAGATTTACAACAACAAAAATCATCTAAATTGCAAAAAATAAGAGCTGCAATTGGTAATTTTGCAACAACAACAAAAAAAGACTCGAACCGCAGGAATTTCAGCCCAAAAACTTGAGATTTACTCGAGTCTTGGTCCCATTTCTGCGATGACGTATAATTAAAAGGCCTTTATTTACATGCGTCAACCCCTCGTCATCAGGGTTTACATAAATTACACCAGCATGATTCTCTTCAGTCCCGTTTATATTCGTCTGTGTGTATTTCTGCTCTGATCTCTTTCCCAGCTCCTCTCTTTCTCCCTTTCTGACTCTATCGCTCTTCTGTTTGTTCCCATGTTCCCTCTTCTCCAAACAACCTCTTCATCCAGGTGCTCTTCCCTCAAATAAAACCTCATACTGTCCCACGGTGATGATGTCATAAAAGGGCGGACTGTTTTCTCAGCTGCGTCAGACGAAATGTATGGGTTGTATGGGTTTTTTGTTGTTGTGTCTGGATAAAGTTCAAGGACGAGCGCTGAACCTCAACAGGGCATTTTTTAAATTGCAATTTAATGTTTTCAGCCAATACAGCCCATGATTCGCTTCAGTTGATATTTTTTAATTATAATGTGAGATATTGAGGCGCTGGAATAGATTTTGTGCAGTTTGAATTACAATTTGTCACAGCTTTACATTTAATTCGATGCACAAGTTAATGGTGATAAACAAGCTCTCATTTTCACATATTCAATTCCAAAAAGTTGCCAATGTATTATTTTATTTTATGACCAATTGAATAGGAAAACAACAATGAATACAATTTAGTATTTCTAAAGGTTACTTAGTTCAGCAGTTGTCATTTACCCTTTCTTTTACTGCTCTGAGCTTGTTAATTCAGGGCAGTATTAGAAAGCCCCGAAATAACTCATAAAACTGTCATTGTCTCATCGGATCTACAGCCGCAACATCCCTAAAATATCTCTGATGACACATTTTCCAACACTGGATTCACAAACTCGAGACGTCATTGATACACTTTTCAAATTAATTCAGTTTAAATAACATCTTACGGCTGTCTAAATTTAAATATTAGTAATTCACTGCAAAATATGATCTGAATTTTATATTGACCACCTTAATTTGAACAAATACTTTTGATTGAAGTTGCAAGTAATTTACATTTTAGGTTTATATAATATGGGTTAATGTTGTTTTTAGTCACTCAAGATAAAATGTAAATATTCAGATTTCAAGTAAATTGAAATGAAAAGTGAAAATCTTAATATGTTGGCTAGTATTTTTTCGCTACTACATTGTAATCAGTTGTAAGAGCCAACTCAAATAAAGAAAACAGATTTGATAGTTTTGTGGCTATTAAAAAACAGTTCTCAAAGTAGCCATGTGGGGGCAGTATATGCACTAAAGTTTAGCTTCAATGTGAGACTTTCTGCCACTGTTACATTCTACAACTAACACACACTTCACACCATAGATTATATTGATTTTAACACAATAAAAATGTGTAATATAACTCATTTGAATGCAGTAAATGAAATGTAGGAAAAAGCTGTTGAAATGTTTACTACTACAAAGGAGCAGAAGGGGTAGATTTGTGAGAGACATTTGACGGTTTTAGCCCTGACCCTTAGCTTTAGCCTGGATTTGTGCTAGCCTTGAACTTTGACCTTTCTGAGACCCAAATTTAGAGTATCAGGTGTCCTCTGAAACTATGTGAGAAGTTGGAAGTTATGATTTGTTCTTTTTTAGAGCAGTTTTACATTTAAGGATTTGGGAGATTCTTGAGCTTGAAATAAGAAGTAAAATAGAGACATTTATCAATTAATCTCGGCCCAGTAGTAAACAATTCAAATCAGGGTTAAAATGTTCACAGTTCATTTTGTTAATTAACCTTTAACATCTTCTGTCTTTCTTGCAGTGTATTGAGAATTTCTTGTTTTGTAGCTTCAATTTTGTGTTTTTTTAAAAAGCATTTTCACACATAGACATAATAATAATAAGTCATTTGAAAGTCACCGCAGTTGTAAGATTTAGACGCTCTATTGCAGTGCTGAATGATGCATGAATTCACCAAGACTAAACAAAAACCTGCTGCCCTTCGCTTGAGAGTCAAATATGGGGAGAAGTTTAGATTTTTTAATAGATTTATTGAATGTAAAAGAGCGTTCATGTTCACATACGGCTCCCCCTGAACGCTGACTGTGATGCAGTGCACAAATGAGGGACTCTTTTGTCCTGAGGGTTGTTACTCCCCTGCTGACTATATCAATAAGACGCACTAAGACCTTTGTACTGTTTTATTATTATTATATTTTAACTGCTCATTGCCACTTGGGTATGAACAAAATACTGATCGGTCGATTGATTAATGTAAAAGTAATATGGTGCCAATGTTTTTGTTATGGAACTACTACTACAAGTACTATAATTACTACTACTTCAATCACTAATTCTACTTCTACTAGCATAATACCATGAATTCTTCTAAAATTATCACTACAATTACTACAATTACTACAACAAATACTTCTACCACTAATACAACAATTACCACTACTACTACTACCACAACTACTACTGCTGCTAATGCTACTACTGCTCCTACTAACTACAACTACTACTATTAACTTAACTACTACTACCTACTACTACTGCTACTTCTAACTACTACTATGACTACTAACTACTAACTACTACTACCGCTACTACCAACTAACTACTACTACGAGCCTAACACTAAAACTTCCACTATCACTCCAAATACTTCTACGACAACTACGACTACTGCTACTACAACTAACTACTCTACTACTACTACTACTGCTACTGCTACTGCTACTACTACTACTACTACTACTGCTACTACTGCTACTACTACTGCTACTGCTACTGCTACTACTACTACTACTACTACTACTACCACTACTACTACTGCTGCTGCTGTTGCTACTACTACCTGCTCTTACTTTGTGTTACTGTCCGTTATAAAGCACCAGAGGCATCAGTTTTAAACAGAACCCTCTCTTCTCTCCGAGTGCCGTGCGGAGCCACAGCTGGAGGTGTCTGCTGGTTTTAATATACCCAATCACTCTGCTCTCAAAACGTCCAATCACAGGGCTCCTATCAGAGGTCGGAGGTGAAAGGTCGGGTCGACGGTGAGCTCTTTGAAAACCGCGAAGAGGTCGGGAAATGTGCGCTTAATCGAATTTCGACCAACTTACTTCTGTGCTGATAACAAACACATGCTACTGACTTAACTTCCTCTTTCTTTTAGCTTGCTTTTTCAGCCTGATTGAAGAAATAGTGCTTATTTATTCATGCTAATCACAAGTCCACAAATGAAACTCACTTGCTTTTGCATTCTTTTGTCTTTTGGTGGTGTATGTCACTGGTTCCCAAACCCTCGAACTCAGACACAAGGTAAATAAATCTGTGAAATATAGTGTATTGTTACTTATTACTATATTCTCTCTTTTTTAATTTTATTGATGTCGAAAACCTTTTAAAATGTTCTTAAGGATTTTAAGTATGTCAGTGTTTTATGACAAAGATTTAAAAAAAAATTCAGATTAGGACTACAATAACAGCATAATCGTTTTCGCAACGAAGTATATCTCGACTAACTAAATATATTGCAATAACACTAAGACAGAAATGAAATGGTTGAAAAAGTATTATTTTGAGTTTGTTTTAATACGACTGAAATTATGGTGCTGATTATTTCCAATATCAGCGGCCCAAATACGAATACTATTCAATTTCACCTTCTTTTCAAATCTGTAACCATTCCCCTGGTAAAAAGTGCTTGTGAAACACTGCTATGTCACATTCTAAAAGAGAAATGTACAATATAATTCTGGATTTAACTAGAATTATTAGCTTTAAAACAAACTATTTGCACAATTTTAAAGAGTACAATGAATTTCATAGCTTAGTTACAACTTGATTGTATTTTTTTGGACAGCAAAGCCAAATTATTACTACTTCAAAAGAGCTGTAATAATATAAGTAGTAGTATAAGACCACTGTGTGCTGTGTGTGAAGAGGTTTAAGTAGTAGTAGTAGTAGTAGTAGTAGTGGTAAGAGTTAACAATAAGCAATAACTACATTAAATACTACTACTATTTAAAATAGATAACGCTTTAATGATCCGTACAATTTGTTTGGGTCCTGACAAAAGTCTCGCCTCGGGGATCCAATCCAAATGCTTTCAACAGTCTTGAGACTCTGTCAAAGACCTGTCAGAAAATAGAAATGGCATTCATCTTGTGCCGGAGTTGTTGTTTTAGTGGACAGGTGCAGGCAGAGGGCGCCGCAAACGACATGATTTGTAGCATGGCAAGTATTCACTGGAAATACAACAGTAAGCAACCGTTTGAGGTTCTCTGCGGAGGCTATGGAAGTTCAGAGTTAGGACTTTGGAGTTATTACACCTAAAATACACCGGGTGGTATTAGAAAGCTTAGTTGAAATGGGAGTGACACATTTTGTTAATTTTGTCTCATTAAAAACAGTTTAAAATGGCTTTTATTAATTTGCTGAACATGAACGCACGTTGAAAAAAAAAACATTAAAAAAAAGAAGATTGGATGAGGACTTCTAGTTTAAACATGCTGATCACTGACACTTACAAATGACTGAATCTTGATTAATATTTGATTAATTGCATCGCCCTACATGGCGGCATAGTAGCTAGCGCGCTCACCTCAACACAAAAGAGTCCTGAGTTTGAGTCCTTGATCATATTGACTCATTCTATATGGAGTTTGCATGTTCTCCTCGCAGCTGACTGGGGTTCCTCTGGGTGCTCTAGGCTCCTTATATGTCCTATAAGCATTTTTTTTTCATCCTTTATTATTAATTAGCTCTTGTTGAAGCATGTTTAACTACAAACGAGTTACTCAATATTAAAATTGAGCATATTTTCAAAACAACATTAACTGTATTATCTTTTGATTTACATTGCCCACCTCTAATACAGCCTGTACATATGAAAACCTAAAACACTGCAGTAAATGTCTGATATTGAAGTACTTGCTGAAATAATGCAAAAAAATGCAGTAAAAGTCAAAAAAGTGATCAAAATATTGGTAAAGCTACATTGTTTAACTTTACTGTTTGAGGGTCCGCCATCTTTTTATTGCTTTGCTTAGAATGTTCCACAGTATGGCATTAGACGTTTCTATGCCGGAGCTCCTCAGGGCTGTGTACTTTCCCCTCTGCTCTTCTCCCTGTACACAAACTGCTGCACCTCCAGCCACGACTCCGTAAAACTCATCAAGTTTGCGGACGACACCACCCTCATCGGGGCCCATCTCGGACGGGGATGAGTCTGACTACAGGAGGGAGGTGGACCGGCTGGTGTCCTGGTGACGCACGGTAACAATCTGGAGTTCAACGCCCAGAAGACAGTGGAGATGATCGTGGACTTCAGGAAAGCCACAGCCCCCCAGCCCCCCTCATCATGACAGACTCCCCCATTACCACCGTGGACTCCTTCCGCTTCCTGGGCACCACCATCACCCAGGACCTCAAGTGGGAGCCCTCCATCAGCTCCCTCATCAAGAAGGCCCAGCAGAGGATGTACTTTCTGCGGCAGCTGAGGAAAGCCAAGCTGCCAGTGCAGATGATGGTGCAGTTCTACACGTCCATCATTGAGTCCATCCTCACCTCCTCCATTACCGTGTGGGTACGCTGGAGCAACAGCCAGGGACAAACCTGTTACGTCTCCAGGGCTCTGGGACGAGCAGGTCGGATCACAGCTGACCCTTCTCACCCTGGACATGGTCTGTTTGAACCACTCCCCTCAGGCAGGAGGCTACGGTCCATCCGGACCAGAACCTCCCGCCACAAGAATAGTTTCTTTCCCTCTGCTGTTGGACTCATGAACACTTCAAAACACCTGTCACTTTAACTGCAATATTCAACCACTCACTCACTGTCACTTTTCTGCACTATAACTGTAAATCTAACTATAACTCTTGTGTACATAGAAATGCCTATTTTTATTTTTTATTGTATAGTAATTTTAAATTGTTTCCTAATGCATGCCCTTTTTTTGATTGAATATATGTTGTTTTATTATTGCTCAGTGTTTTATGTTGCACCTTAAGGCCGAGACAAGTTCCTACGTTTTTGAATTTTGTTCATTGACAATAAACTCTTTCTGATTCTGATCTGATTCTGATTCTGATCTCTATGGAGACAAGAGGGTCCAAATGCAGGTTTGGTTTTGGGTGTTTTTTGCGATAAAAACAAAATTCAATAACAACTTTTAATAAATGCAATGTTCATATGTTTAATGCCACAGTGTGGAACATTTGAGGAAAAGCATGGAGACAAACCAATAAAGTTACATGCTGTAACTTTAGTGGAATAAGGCAATGTTTCCTAACCAGGGGTACGCAAACACTTAGCAAGTGAAACTGAATAGCATTTGAATAAATATAGTCTTTTGTAGTAAAGTTTACATCTTTTGGAACATTTTGGACATCGATATAATAAAACAACAAAATACTGTAATACCTGACAATATACTAAACAGATTTATTTGCCTCGTACCTGAGTTAGGGGGTACACCAGACCAAAAAAACAACTGGTGAACAACTGGTATCATGGCTCCGGCGTTCCTATTATCAGCGCTGAGCCTAGGCTAACTACAATGATTGATGCCTGAGCAAAAGTAAAACTGAAGAGAGACAAATAAGCACTTCGCCGTCTCCAAACAACAACATTTGAAGTGGCTAATGCGGAGTGTATTTTAGCCTCTATACTTGAAGCCAGTCTGGGGGGCAGTAGCTCAAATATATCATTTACAAACAGCTAATGCACGACGAGGCGGCGCACGGGGCTAAGTGTAGGCTGTGTCAGACTGTAATTGTTGTTTGGATTTGGGCTGAAGACTAAGGAAGAGGCTGGCAATCCGTCTGGGCAAAAATAGGCACTCAAAATTATTCAATACAAACACTTTCAGATGCAAGGTACTATTTTTAGGTTAACGTTTTGTAGAAGTCTTCAGATATCCCGTAGTTTAATGGCTTTTTGTAGCACATTTTCAAACGCATGTGATTCCAGAACTATAGAATCTATATTTTAAAATGTATTTGTCCGGTTTATTTGAGCTTAATTAGACACGTTTCCCAATTGTTTCCGGCGTACTTACAGGTGCTAGGGCTGCAACTAACGATTATTTTGCTATTCGATTAATCCAGCAATTAGACGTTCCATTAATAAAATAAGGTACACTTGAGTTTAGTTGTTTAGACTGCAAAAGAACAGTGAAGATGACATTTTTTTTACCAAATGACACCCATATAAATCAAAAAGTGATGCTAATTGAGGACATGTTAATCATCAAGCTGTTTCCTGTGTCATTTGGGTTTAAGTCTTGCTTTGTTTGGGTCGTAAAACGTCTCATGGCAGGTTTTGTAGCCTGTGTATTAGTCCAGAAAACATTTATTCGATTAATAAATGAGTTGCCATTAATTGATAGTTTTAAATGACTTGCTTCAGTCCTAAAAGTACTGTACTATGTGACTTGTGGGTGACATTTACGCTACATGTTTCTATAGAGATGTTATTGCTTTGCCAGGAGAGATCCGCAGTAAACGTTGCTATCGTCGTGGAGACAAGCAAGTGACAGATCGGTGTTTGACTCATTCTCATAAATCTAAATTGTACACATGCTTCATCACAAACAGCTGTTGTGCTTGACATCTTACATAAATGTCCAGTCGTTAATCAGGTGAATCATACGCGATTGTTAATTTTTATGACAATATAATTAGTCTTGTCCTTGGATTGGTTGTTGACTTTGTCCAACTTGGTTAATAAAATGCACTGCTACGAATCCGACGACAACAACTGTATTTTATTATTGTATTTATTTGATCGAAATTGTATTAATCCATTGCACTTTCTGGACCAACAACACGCAGCATTCTGTTTTCTGCAGAGTTTGCCTTACAAGTGCACTATGCAACATTACTCATCTGTCATCTGTCTGCATTGCTTAGTCTGAAATGTTCCACGGTACGGCATTTAACTTCTATACTTCGAACAATAATTTAATAAATGGAAGCCAGATTTTTTTTATTTTTTTCATTTTTAATGCTTGAAAAGTACCCTGGAAAACATGGAATCCTACTCGTAAGCGGGATCGCCTCTACACAGATCTGACCTCTGGTGTTGTTACAAGCTTGTTTCCATGGAGATAGATATATTAAATGCCATACTGCGGAATATGCCAGACAAAGCAATGCCATGAGACAAGTTAAATAGTTCTCAAAACTGTCCTCAGCTTTGAACTTGATAACACAAACCATTTGAGCATCCATTTTCATAAAACCGTTGCATTAGACGATTTCTTTTGTAAGCTTTAGTCTGGACTCACCCGGCTGCCCTTCTCGGGGTTGCACTTGCATCCTCTGCTGCAGTCTAGTCCATTACACGGCTCGTCAGACTTCTTACCCTACAAAACACACAGAAATACAGCACATTATTAGTTACGATTGCATTATGTGACAACTGGATAATGTAACCATAAGAATGCAACACAATTTACCCAGCAAGGGGATAATAATAATAATATCATTTTAAACTTCGTGGTATATTTATTGGCTGCCCAGGACGAAAAACAAAACTACCTTGGAACTGTATGGCCATTAAGAGTGTGAAAAGTATTGGAAAACAGATATAAATTTGACTAGTATCGACTACTAGATACTAATTTTAAGTATCGATACAAAAAAATCCCAAAACAGGACAACATTTGGCAGTTTTAGAATGATGGTGAGCTTTACCAGAACTAGTATAAGACCACAGGGTTTAATAAAGAAGGTGTAAGTCTATTGTCTCAAACCTTTAAAAAAAAAAAAAAAAGGAGCAAGTTTTTGTTATTATTGCGGTATCAAAACAGCACTGAGAAGTATATCTCTTAGTAACAACACTAATGCCCATGGCCCATCGTAACTGACTTAAAGTTGCCGTAAATGTCGATTAAAATGGCTAAATATCAGTGACTTATTCAATTTAAGCTCCGGAGACTAAACTAAAATGATGTGACTATTGAATTCCCATGAAATTCTGCTTTAAAACTTTTCTCTCTTTGTGATTTTAATGCATTTTTTCCCTGTTGTGTGAAGCACTTTGAATTGCCTTGTGTACGAATTGTGCTCTACAAATAAACTAGCCTTGCCTTGCCTCTCACACCTGTGGTCTCGACTCCTTTAAAGACGAGGTAAACACCTCAGCATCTCAAAACTATAGCTTAACCTCTATGTCTTTTTGTCTCGAGCATTCCTCACATATTTACGCACCAAGACCCCCGTTTGCGCACTTAATAATCTGGCATTTGAGTGACATAAAAGTACACACACAAGCTTTCAATATTTTAAAAAATATCTGGGGGGGGGATGTCTGAAAACATCACGTGCTTTATGAGAGTTTGGCTAAGCGTTTAGCATAGGAGTCATATGGAGGTTATTTAAGGAAGTCTTTGAGGTCACGCACAAAGGTCATGACTGGTATTCCAATGTGATTAGTGAATGAAAAGCGCCTGGTAGGGGTTAGGGACAAGGGTACGGCAGGGCAGCGGGGACAACAAAAAAAAAGGGTCTCAAATAGGGGTATGGAGAGGTTAAAGGGACAAAGGGAATTGTGGGAAAATGCGCAGGTCAAGTTTTAGGAGTGTATGTGTTAAGTATGTTCATATGATTTAAATGGAGGGCAGCGTGGACCCCCAGAGTGAGTGTCTGATGGAGCGAAGGGGTTTGAGACGGATAATATCAGAGGCCTGAGAACCAACACAGAAATAAAAAAAAAAAAGATTGAAAGCAAAATTATACTCTATGAAAACCTGCATGCTCAAAACATTTTATATCACACTATTTTGTATCGATTGGGGGGGCGATATTGACAAAAATGAATTCCTTTTAACATTTATGAGTATCTTGATTATCTTGATGGATCAGAAATGTGCTAAAATGTACCTCTAAATGTCTTGGTTGAGGTTGAAACATCACACAAAACGTAAACGGACCACAAATATAACCACTAAAGTGCAGAAATATCAATTGATACCCTTGTTTTGGTGTCAATTCATAGTTTTAATAATAGTCAATACACTACGGTACTTTTCTAACTTTGTATACATCAAAAATAACAACTGCGATATTACAAATGATTATATATCTCCATATTATACCATATTTCAGACATCATAGGGTTTTCACAAATATACTAGTATAAAATGTTGATCACACGGCTAACCGACATGCACTTTTAAATAGTATTTTATTTTCAACAGTAATTGTATTTACAGTTGTTGCTTGGACTAGGGCTGGAGAATGTGGAAATAGAGACAAGACTGAGACTAAATCAAGGCTAAATCAGACCTAATAAGGAAAATCATGAATAAAAATGGTCTTTTTTTAATGTTTTCTTTTTTTAAAATCTAAATTTCTGTTGAATGGAGGACATTGATGTTATTGCCATAGATGTTTTTGGTTGGATTATTGTGATAACGATATTGTGCAGCCTTTAAGACCTTATTTACATCCAAGTCATGATTTAGTCCTGGTTTATGGCAATTTGAGTCCTGTTTTAGTCTGGGTTTGGTCATGGCGGTACTTGGAGTGAAGTCTAAGAACTCCTGGTATGATTTGTCCCGGTTTGGTCCTGATTCTGCTTCAGTTTAGTCCTGATTTACAGAATTGGGACTATACAGTGACTCGAGACAGAACGGGACTAGACTAGGACTAAACCAGGACTAGAACAGGACAAAATCAAGTCTATATCCAAACTAAAATGGGCAGAAAAACCAAGGCCAAATCAGAACAAGTGTAAACGCACGCAGTTCAGCTTTAGTTCAAATTTGGATGTGCTGCGTCAAATTACTGCAAGACTGGTTCACCAAGGAAAAAAACAAACAAACAAGCAAAAATCCAAGTAAAGTTGGTGTATTTCTATAAAACACACTCAAAATTCCTGCCACAAAAGCATTACTTGTAGCAGAAGGGTCCAGTCTAAAAAACGCTTGAGAACCCTACAGTATAAGAACCCGACTGACCTCATTTGAAGCGCACTTTAAAGTCAGATGAGAGGCAGAAGTTGCAGTTTTATTGGACCATGAGGGTTCAGTGGTCCATGCCTGCCTCTCTGATCTGCTGGTTTATTCTAATCACACTGACAGAAGCAGGACACGACACAGAGTCAGGCCATAGAGGCTCCGGACGAGAGGAGAACGTAGACACAGTTTGGCAAATACTCAAAATATGGGGCCCGCTGCAGTTTGGCTATTAGTTTTATTTAGAGACAAATGTTTATGTCTATGCGCTTCTTTTGGTTAATCATTATTTAGGCAAGGCAAGTTCATTTGTACAGCACAATTCGTACACAAGGCAATTCAAAGTGCTTCACACAGCAGGGAAAAACTACATTACATGACAGAAATCACAAAACCTTAATTTAAAGACATTTAAAGGTGCCATTTTCAGGCTATCCGTCAAATAGTTTAAGACATAAAAGAGAAGACAAACAAAACAGTTTTTAGTTTAGATTTGAACAACTAATTTCTTCATGGTTTAGCCTCATTTTCAACATGGTTTAGTCCCAATTTAGGCCTGATATGGTCTGGGTTTAGAGCCGGTGATACTCGGAAAGCCAAATATTATCTTTGCCTGGTTTGCAAAGTTTGAGAGCCTTACGCTTAAACCCCAATAAACTTGATTGTGGTTTTGAAAAAGAAAAAACATAATTTACGTTGAACTGGATGAGCAAACAGAGAAGAATATACACTTTGATTTTGTTTGTGAATCATAAAATCAAACGCGTAACGATGGAAACCAAAACCCTAACCTTGCAGTCATTTAGCTACTTCAAATGAGTATGAACCTGCACTTGAATCCGTGCATGTCTGTCGTTATTTTGATGCTGCGTGAAAACAAAAAACGTCCACAATTGTGAGATTTGATCCTGGGAGGTGTTCAGGCCGAATTCAACCCCGCCAGTCCACGCCCTGAGCTCCACTGTAAAGGCAAATGACAAACGGCCTCGAGGGAACAATAGACCTCATTTAAAGTATTACAGAGGAGTGCAAAGGGAAACTAATACGGGTAAAAAAAACTGCAAATCTATCCACACAATCTATCTACAACAGTGCAAAAGGAGAAGCCAAACTTGCACTGATACTATGAAATTATATCACTCATGCAGGTCCACAAAATTACTAGAGGAAGGCTAAAAAAGTATTTGGAGAAACGGATGTATTGGAAGGACAAAACTATGAATAAAGCACAAAATGTTGTATTTTCAAAGAAAATACACAAATTAGAAACAAAATCATATCCGACAAAGCGGTGCAAGACACACACATTTCAAACACATTTAAAATAGTCAAAAAAGCGTTTGCTACTTGTAAATTTACACTATATAATATACTATAATATATAATTGGTGTAAAAATGCGATTTTAATAAAAAGTTACTGTGAATACATGCACGTCTTTGTAACTTATTGGGTTAAATACTGTGCTGTTTTTTGAGCTTTGAGCTTATTTTAATTCCCAATTATCTATACCCTAATTCCGCCTACTTCAGGAGTCACTGACCAATCAAAAGCATGCTTGCATTCATTTCTCTAAAAGGACAATTCACATACTTTCAGCAGTTTTTTTAGTTCTTTTTAAGCCGACGTTGAGAGGCTTAACTTCTTGTTTAATATATTTGCATACATTTTCCAACATGCTCATTCCCGTCTTGGCCAAGTAGTTCCCATCCCTCCTGTCATCTCGGCATTACTTCAGCTATGAGCCTATTCAATGTTCCTAAATCAATCTCACTGTTTACCCATACTTTACAGTACAAACGCATAGATTTTGAAAAGCTGTCTCGAGCTGCACACCTCCGAGTGGCATTTGGAAGCGACTGGCCGGGGTCTAGGCTTGTTCTCTCATTCCTAGAGGCCCTGATCTTATCCACATATAGGTACCGTCTATAAGGTTAGCCCTGGACTGGCATTTTGTGATCTAGACCCTGATGTGACGAGGAGCGATAGGTAAAGCATGTCTTTTGTGTTTTAATCAGTGTGACAATCGTAGCGGTGTCTGGATTTGTTGGACAATGAGGGAAGGGAAGAAGGCAGCCTGTTTGTAGGAGACTGTCCCCGTAGAGTTGGAATTGCTTTGCCTAGAATATCCCGCAATATGGCATTACAGTGACCAGGAGACCAGGCCAAGTTACAGGTCAGAGCTAAGGATTTATCTTTATCGTTTTTGAGCACTAAAAACACCTGAAATTGAATGAACGCAAGATAGTACGCAGACCATCCACCAGAAAAGTTTCATAGTGCGCCTTTAAGGATGCGTACACACTTGCACAAGCACTGCATTAAAATTGGGACCGTAGAACTAAAACCCGGAACTAAACATGGACAAGGCCAGGACTAAAACAGGACCAAATCAAATCTATCTCGTTAAACCGGAACCAAACAAGTACATTTGTGAATAATAAGTGAATAATGAACAATACATTGATAATTGAGATTCAAAAGACAAAACTTCATGTTCCTCTGTGTTTTTAAAGTCCATTCACCTTCACCAGACTCATCATGACATTTCTGAGTTCACATTTCCTTCACTAAGACAGCTAACTAACTAAGAGTTTACAGCTATAACCTGATAACTTTACTCTGGAATCATTGTGTCCTCAATTTGCCCTTTGTTTACAAAAAAAAAATAGGTTTGCATTATTTAAAGTCATACTACAGGAAAGATTGCGAAAAAGGGGTGTCCAAAAGCAGTCTAAACAGGCGTATCTATCTTGTATTTATTCAGAAATGGGGTTTTATTGCTCAAAATACCTTGGAAAACATACATTCTTACTATAAGCAGGATCGCCTCTATACAGATCTGACCTGTAACTTGTCATAGTAGTGTCACTCAGTTGTGTCCATTGAAATAATGGAAATAGATACGTTTAAAGCTGGAGTTTTTTTACACCAAGAGAGGAGGAAGTAAGTATTTTAACCTGTCTAACTAGCTGTCACAAACCCTTAGATACATCGTTACTAGTCACATTCATTTTAGGCGGGTGCGCCGCTTAAAAATTGCTTCTTTTTTTCTTCAGACGGTGAAGTGAAACTGGGGCAGACCACTCCAGCACAGCCAATCAGAGCGCTGCATTAAGCTCTTACTTCCAGCTTGAAATAAATAAAATACTGTATTATTACCCGCAGACATCGTGCAGCGGCCCCCTTTTTGTCACACAGTCTAGCTTTTACAATATACTCTTTGGGGGAAAACAAAACATCTACAAATGTACACACAAAAAAGTCAGGTTCCCCAGCTTTAATGTCATGAAAGGCTCTATAAATTATCTGGGGAAATGTCTTGACGTCTCTACAGTTGCAGCGACGATACCGAGCAGTCATAGCTCTCAGCGTTTTAATTAAAGTTGTCAGACCAAAGCTGTCGCGGACCGGCCCCTCTCGGCCCCCTGCGGTGATCCAGCCTTGAGAGCCTCGAGTCTTGAACGCTCATGTTTCAGAAGCTCTCTCCGTGTTGCGCCCTTTGACCCTCTGACGCCAAACGCTCTGTCTCCGGGTTTGAATCGCGTCTAAATGATGTCTCCCCATCTGTCAAAAACCAACACTTAATATACATCAGCTTTCAGCGCTTAGAAGTTCAAGTTCTCACAAAGTTCAGTCAATCCCGTCAGATTGCACATGCATAACCAGTCCGTAACTCCTTCTACAACTGTACTTTATCAGATAAACCCCTGGTGCGGGCCTCTGTCTGTGGTAGATTACATGAAAGCATTTCCACACTGAAGAAATCTTTCAGGCGAGAACTTTGTTTCCCCCCCCAAACGTTGGATCTTATCTATGTTTTACCCTCCCGAGGTCCTAGTTAAATACATTCTGAACATTTATTTAAGTGAGTGAGATACAGTTTGTTGAAATATTCTGATGAGACATGTAAACATACAGCCAACGCATGCAGCCCATTTATTGCCCATCGCCAGCCTCCTATCTCCTGTCCTCTTTCTCCTCGACTCCTCTCTCCTTGTATTGCATTTCTTACGTTCTCTGTCCTTGTCTCCTCGGTTCCTTTCTCTTCATCTCCTATCGCCTTGTCTCCTCGTTCCTCATCTGTTCTCTCCTTGCGTCCCCTGTCCTTGTCTTCTCTCTCTCCTTGTCCCTTCTTGTCTCCTTGTCGCACCTCCCCTCTCCTTGTCTCCTATCTCGTCTTCTCTCTCCTTGCCTCCTTTTTCTTCGTCACTTCTTTCCTTTCTCCTTGTCTTCTCCCTCCTTGAGTTCTCTCTCCTCGTCTCCTCTCGTCTCCTCTCTCCTTGCTTCCTCTCTACCTTACCTTGTCACCTCTCTCATTGTCGTCTCTTTCTTTGTCTCCTTTCTCTTTGTCTCCTCTCACCTCATCTCATATCCTTGTTTTCTCCTTCCTCGTCACCTTGCCTCCTCTCTCTCTGACTCCTTTATCTTCATCTCCTCGTCTCCTCTCTTCTTTCTTCCTTAACTCCTTTACTGCTCTATCTTTTGCGCCTTGCCTCCTCATCTCCTATCTCCTCATCTCCTTTCTCCTTCCTCCTTCCATGTTGCGTCTCTCCTTGTGTCCTCTCTCCTTGCCTCCTCTCTCCTATCTCCTCACTATCTCCTCCTCTCCCTCTCCATCTCGACATGTACAGCCAGTGTCTCTACAGCTGTGTTTGGGCCCCTAGCGCTTGTCGTTTCTTCATTTGTTTATTCCTGTTTCGGACCGACAACCGCGATTTTGCGTGTGTGGGATGGCCGGGTTGTTTGATTGCGCGCTCACGTGCATTTTTGGTGAATGTAAATATTGTTCTGATCCGAGCAGAGGGCCACCCAGCTGCAGCAGGTCACCCATAACTCCGACACTGTAGTTGAAGCTAAACAACGCGATGCACAGCCGGTCGACATGACACAAAACACTTCAAATGGAAAAACCCCCAAAATGTCCAAGGAATTATCTAAAAAGTTCAGAAATGACAAATAAACAGGTAAAAGGTTTGTTTTTTACAGCTCGTAGTTATTTTCAAGTACACTTTTTCAAACTTTTACGGCTCCAAACTTTGAGACCAGTGCAATAGACGACTTTAGCGCTAACTACGTGATAGCAGCTGGAGTAATGTTTTGCCAAGAATTAAGTTGATTACACTACAAGGCACTTTTCCCGTCTTGATATGGGAGTATGTTAGTGTTACTTGAGTTGTAGGTGTCAAAATGGCTGCCTTAAAACGCTACTTTCATTCGTACGGAAGACACGGCAGGAAGTTTCAAGATAGAGATTTATGAAGCATATTTGTCTCAAGGATTTGTCTGCAATTATTTAAAGTACATTGCAGACAAATTGACTTCTTCTCTCCGCAAACATTTACCTCATGCTCCACTTATTATAATCTTCATTGCAGCATAGGGCCATTGAAAATCCTTCTGTAGAGGTTAGATAGTAAACAATTGAGTGCGTTTCTCAATCTATAATCCTGTTAAGTCCTGGTTAATGTTTAGAAAGTCTTTAAACTGTCAGGGTTTTAAAGTCAAAAGCCGTACTCGCTATATGTTTTTTCTTTTCTTTTTCACTCTTTAATACTTGTCTAAACGTGAACATACAAGCTAATAACATGCAGTCAGTTCAAGATATGTTTCCATAGAGCATCACTTAGCACAAAACCACGACATTTGCTCACTATATCACAAGCAGAATTGTCTTGTACAGTACATTTCCCCATTACAATTACACTAAAACATCTTATATTCATAGATTTAACATATTTTTCCAATCATAGTACGTTAAGACTGTGAACATCTTTACAAAAATGCCCCTGCAGCATGAATAAAGTTGAACAATACATTTCCAGTTTGCTTTATAAACTTTTGGACAAACATCAATGTGTCATCGTTATACTGGAGATGCCCTTCTCCCACTTTGCCTTTTAGCTCACTGTCTTATAAGTGTCTTGACCTGCAATTGGCAAAACTATTTCAGACAAATCGTGTAGCTTAACTTAAATGTACAGTGCAAGTTTTCCCCAATACAATTACACTAAAATGCCATGTATTTCTAGAGATTTTTAGGGTCACATTTATACAACTTTAAAAAAAAAACAACCTGTCTCTCTTCACGTCTCTCTGAGCTCAATTCTCCTTCTGAAAGCTCCAATGCACAAAGTCCGAGTTGTTGGACCAGACCGGCTCATTTCTATGTGTCTTCTTTAGATAACAAATTTAACGTACAAAGTCACGTTTGAAAATTGTTTGTACATACACGCGCTTCATAAATCAAAAACTTCCAAACATAGTTACGCAAAGATTGTGAACAACGTCTCCGTAGCATGATCAAAGGTGAACGACGCATTTTCATTATACTGCTGTTGAGCTTTTGAGCAAGACACTTCACCCACTTTGCCTGTATGACATTGGCACAAAACAGCAGCCATGTTTCCTATTAGTCTGAATGATGCAACAAAATGTTAAATGACTTTTGTTGGAATCCAGAAAAGCACTAGATCAAAAACAAATACCAATTAAGCTACAAGCCTCTGTATGTAACTGTTTAATGGTAATAAAACAAAAGCTGTATTATTTCATGCAACAATAAAAGCAAAAAAAGGCGTGGCCAAAATCAGTAAGTGCATCATCGTAATAGTCACACGCAACTGTGAAGCTGACAGAATTATTACAGTGAGGAAAGACACCTTTAAGCACATTTAGAAGTACATTAACGTCCATCATTTTAAACAGCAATCTGTCAACACACCTAACTTAAAGGTATGCATAGCGAACTTGCGATTTGGTGCCCGTAGGCTTCATTGACAGGAAAGTCATAGTGAACTTTTCATCTTTACACTTTTCCGTTGAGCCAAAAGTCTTAACAAGTTTCCCCAAAATGCAAATTTAAGATGATGACGTTTAGATACATTTGCATGCTAAAGCTGCATATTTGGACTTGTATGTTTCATTTCATCCTTTAGCTATAAAAAAAAAAAAGTCAGAGCACAGAACAAATGTAGCTTACAGGCAGGATTAGTTCTGAACCTGTCCAGCCTTGTTCACTACTCTCTACTGTCGGAGCGTAATTAAGGGCTTAGGAGGGGATTTTAGTCGTTTTATCAAGGTTTTTGGGGCAATTTAAAGGCAAGATAAGACCAGGCATGCTTGTAATGTCAGAAGATGAGAATTTAAGATATAGGTCGCACCTATTTGTTTCTTAATAAGCAGCAAGTAGGATATTTTTTAATTTATGGAAGATTTTAAAGGGCTGGTACAAGGTTGATACAAGCGTACCAACTTGCCAATAGTAACTAATTGAATGTACAGTAAAAGGCTACTCAAATCTATTTCTTATTCCAGTAAATGTATGTGGCGTGATTACCATTGCATTTGCCATATAAACAGTTCTAGTAGTGTCATCAGTCCAGCTACATGCTTAATCTTCTGACACCAGCTGAACTTTGACCTCTCTTTTCGGGCGAGCTGCAAAATGTCACATGATCTCGCTCTTAGACTTCAATCCCGAAACCTCCAGGCGACATGACGACCCCCTTTTCCCAGTCTGGACCACAAACGATCCGCTTCCGATCCGGGTTCACTTTCAGCCCAGAATAGACCCCACAAGTATCACTGCAGCATGTGCTGGGACATTTTTACAATTAAGGCCCTGGCGCACAAAAACAACATTACAACCACTCTAAAATTGTCATATTGGTGGTTTGAGGATCGGGTTAGTGGTCTCGCTTGACATCACAGGTTTTAGGTTTGATTCCAGTACAGTCGCGGTTCCTTGCGTGCAGAGTTAGCGTGTTCTCCCTTTATATATACAGTAGGTGCTCCAGTTTCTCCCATCGACCTAAAACATGAACATTCTAGGCTAATCCAGGCACTCTTGCCCAACATTCTGGCACAAAATCCAGAGAAAAGTCCCAGATTGAGAAGTGCTCCAGTGGTATTAAAGCATGGACCTCGACCTTAATCATTCTCTGCTCACAGAGTCCTATTACAAAAAATGTGTACTGCCATTCGTCTATTCAATGCAAATTCTATGTAGATGTGTTGCCTTTTTATTGGGTGCTTTCTTGACGTCAGAGCTTGTCTTTATTCAGAATTGCTCCACTGTGTGTTGAATGTCTAACGCGTTTATAACAACTCAAACTAATTACCCCTGGTATTATTCATAAAATCGTCTGAATCCAAAATGTACATCTATATTTCTACTCCAGCAACAACAACAAAAACTTGCTGTATGTAATTTCTACAAGTTATTACTTTGCCTGGAATGTTTATCTGTATGGCATTAAATTTATCAATAACCATGGAGACAAGCAATCTGAGCGGTGAACCTGCACACGGTAAAAATGCACGTGTTTTTGAGCAATAAATCAACTGGAATGGAATACACGCGAGATAAATACGTTTACTGTGGAACCTTCCAGGCAAAGCAATTACATCTCTATGGAGACGAACTGGAAGGTTCCAGAGTGCATCTGTAATACTCCCTAAAAACAGCATTGGCCGATATTGTTATTGAATTACAAAATGGTAATGAGACACCACCTTTAACCAAAGGAACCACTGAAACTGTTGAAAGGTATGTGATATGAAAACACCTTTCTCCTCCCCATCGGAGTCGAGACCTCGGCTGTTGCCAGTGGAACTGATTACTCATCATTTTATGTGTCAGGTTTTATCTGTTGTAATAAAGCCTTTCAAACGACACTTGGAAACAATGTTCTCACTCCTGGAAGAACCAAAGAGGCTGAGGACTGCCTTTTGGCAAATCTGGAATGGGAACAGAGCTGCAAGTCAAGTTTGTGGTAAATAAATTCTGCCAGTTATGAGCGATGAAACTCTGCATACAACTATCTTTTATTGTTTTGACTGCATCAAAGCAGGAGACTTTTGTTGGAATAATTTACCTCACAAGAAGAAAAAAAGTCCCAAACTAATAGGAGTGAACGGGGTGGTAGAAATTAATGAATAGAAACTAATACAAATGCTTTTAATATGAATTTGCAAGAACATTACCAATACTTACTTTTAATCATTGCCACTTGACAAAAACATACTCAAATGTCTTCCTCCAAATCAAAACTCCAAACCACATACATTGGATTGGCCTCTCCGTTAAAAACATTGATCATTAACAATTAGAAATAACTGTTTCTCTGTCAAAATTCGATTAATTGTACAATCCTAATCCCTAGAATGTGCACATTTTCTTTGAAAGGTTTGCATGTTCTCTTCTTGTCTGGGTATGTTTCTTTTTAAGGTGCGTTAACACTTGCACATTTACCACAACACAAGGACTAAACCCAAAACCAAACCAGGACTAGACCAAGTCTACATCAGAACAAAACTGTGCTCTTACCAGATAAAGTGTGAACACACCCCAATAATCATGTCACCATCAAACTAAAATATTCACTTACACTAAGTGAGTATGTTTGCTAAAGAAATTATTTTTCTGTTGATTTTTCTAAAAACATGCTTTTTTATTTCAAATGCAAATTGTCAATATCATTATCCTCGAAGTAATAGTAATAGTATTATTAGAAGTAGCAGCTGCAGCAGTAGTAAAAGAGTAATAGGTAAAATATACCAAAACAAACCCATTGTTGCCAAAGAATGTAAAATATAAAGCTGTAATTACAAACTTCATCACTAGAGGCACCGTGCACACTCCACCATGCAGACCCCACCTTTACAATGGACTTAATTTAACTGAACTCCACCTGTGCAGTATTCATCTAGACCAAACATCCATTAACAATATGAGGCATGTTTTACTGAAGGAATTATTACACAAACTAATCACATCCCATAAAAGCCTTTTATTCAACTGAATAATACTTAGATAATGTGGAAGTGACAAAGTTCTTGTACAAAACTAGACCATGTTTCCGGGGGAACTTTGGCTAGAGAAGAATCATAACTATAGTAAGTGGGTTGGTAATAGCATGGTAAATAATACTAAAACATGTTTAACTACATGGTAATAACTCATGTAAGCAGTGTATTTGTCAAGAAGACCTTATGCATTATTTGTATAGCTACTGGCCTGTAAACATGAATACTTTTGCTTTGGCACCTCATGTTTTAGAAGAAAAAATAATTCCTATATATAGAAAACCCAAATTACTCTCCATCAGTCTGTGCGCCCTCATCTGGATTTGGTGTTAGCATGCCATCTATTGGCCACAGCAGAATTTAACAATGAGAGAAAATACAAAAGCAATATTAAAGATGCATGATAACATGAAAACAGGAAGTTAAAACCATACTTCAGAACATTCTCAATGGAGATGGATACTATAGTTTGTGTCATGCTGTGAAATATTGTAGCCAAAAATTTTAATAAAAAACGTTTCTATTTTTTGGCTAAAAAGTGACATACTTTGGGCTTTAAGCAATGTGGTTGGAATGCCAATATAAGGACACTGTTGTAATGGATGTGATTTGATGTCAAAACTGCTCAGAAAAAGTCTAGCAATGATTTAAAAAAGCACAAGAGACCACCAGATTTCTAACTTTGACCTTACAATCCAGGGGGAAATTGAAACTGCATGATTTACATGGCTCAGAGAAAGAGGACCTCATAATGCAAATGGGTGAATGAAGCAAAATGCAATTCCGCATATGTTTTTGGGTGAGAAAACAATATTTTAACATCTCCAAAATTTGCTTAATGTGCGCTTCAAAATTATTTGTCAAAACCCAGTGTGAAAACCCGGCATTACCTTTGTTTCCATGCTTCTTCCATCTTATTACAATGGTATTTCTGCGCTGTCGCTGAAAGCCTTCACTGCCCTGCATAGAAAAGTTAGACAAGACTATGCAAAATTAGATCACATTTAACAGCGAGTTGAACGTGTTCATGCCTTCATAAAACGTCCCTGCAGGTAACCCTTTCCGGGCCTGTCTCATTGTCTCCAATTCAAAGAGCTGCAGATCCCCCCTATGGCTACGAACTGATATTATCACAACACAGCCATCCGTCATCCTGCCATGAGCCTCAAGCACCGCCATTTTATACTTCTACTACGTCTACATTTTCGCTCTGCTATTCGCTCCCAAAGCGCCCATATGGAGAGAGCTCAATTTCCATTTAGTCGGACGTAACTCAAGACCTTTGCATTGTCTGCTTTAATATAGAGTCCCACAGATCCCCATTTTGAATGCACATAGACCCTTTTTCTTTAAGCTCAAAGACTCCAAACCTCAAATCACCAATATCGTGTTACACCTTTCTTTACAATTGCCCGTGAGCTTTAGTTTTTTGGTTTGTCCCACCTGGTCACCATTACTGCACCATCTGCGTGTCCTAAAATGCATTTGGTAGCCATTATACTTTGCCTCCCGTCTCTGTTTGATTTAATCCGGTGCATTCCTTGAGAGCGACCTGTGTTTTGTTCACTTCAAAGTGGTAATTATCATTGGGTTTATCAGGCGGGAGGCCACTGTCACCGGGCATGGCCCCTATGTGGATGTATGAGGTCTTCGGATACAACTTTGTGACAATACTGTGAAGTATGTATGTTCACAACATTTTGCACTTCATTCACCCTCCAATAATATAATTTTGTCTTTTGCATTTGACCAATTTCTCATAAATATAATTGAATAAATCTTGGCTTTGACTGCCCCAAAACATTGAGTAAACTTGAGTAAACTTCCCAGGCCTCATGTTACCTCACTGTATCCATCCACCTGACAAACTACGCCTGTGTCCTGCTGCCAACCTGCGTCCGTGCCAAGGTCTGAGGACTATTTTTAGCAGCGGAAGTATCACTGACAGAGGTGCGACGTCACTCGTTTGCATGCTTTCTTGATCTCGTCCTGGTGGTGTGAAGACGGAACAGCTCAAGTCATCTGGACACGTTTCTGAAGATTGGGCGGGGGATTGTTTGTAAATGTAGATAGTTAGCTCAAACTGTCCGCTCACTGTTGAATTCCTCACCTGAGGCACAGAACAAACACCGATCTGGATCGAAACTTTAGCACACATGTTCAGCCCTACTTCCAACCACAAAACGGGGAACATTTTCTTACAATTTGCCACTTTCCGGTATCAAACACAGCAATAAGTTATTTTATTTGTGCACAACAAGACAGAAAAACTCTTGGGAGATAAGGTGTGCAGAACTTTTTCATAATTATCAGTCGCCATTTTGGAATGGTTTGCAACTAATTTTGTCCTTGGTGACATTGTTGTACTAGTAGTAGCAGTAGCAACAGTCACCATTCAGTTATTGCACCGCTAATGAACCAAAAGTCTACAGCTTTCCTCCGTTGCCATAGCGATTAACAATTCAAGACAAAATATGATGTTTTGAAAGGGAAGAAGTCCTCAAAATGCTGCATACAACAGGAAGGTGATGTTGAAGAGTTTTGCTCATTCAAAAGATATAATAATTTTCATTAAAGTTTTAAATTGTTGATTGCCACAGCCACAGTGCTAGATTTTTATCACCCTGAAACCCATTAATAGAGGTCTTGTGTCCCATGTTACACTCTTGCTGCACGACTTGTGTAAAATATCTAACTGTGAAGATTTCTTTGATGAATAATGCGATTAGGTTAGAATTTTTTTTAAACCATTTTTAATAAAATTCTGTTCAAAGCTCACATTTTGAAACAAATACTTTACAAAAAGACTGAAACTAGGCCTATGAACTGACAAAGATAACTTGTATTGCAGAACAAGTTTGAGCATATCTAAAATACAGGGTTAGCAGTTTTTATGCAGAACAAGGCAGGATATGTTGTTTTTTGTGGAGGAAATTATGGTACTTGAAAAATAGCAGCCTTTGACATTAGCTAATTGCATCCAATCCAATTTTGATTGTGATTAATCTTGATACCTAATATATTCAGAAACAATTCACACAACAGTGCTAAAAGCTAAAGTTGCAGACTTATTGCTACGTCTGAACAGGAAACTGCCACCTCTGCATTATCATTTTTTATTTATTTTTTTGGGATTCCCCCTGAAAAGATGAATCACCTTTTGTTTTCCCATCACTAGTTTTCCTCAAACCACAGCGTGTTCAAATGAGTCAGGGCTCTTTGTCAAAACACGGCTAAACCCGGCAGATTATGTGCCAGCGCAGGAAGTCAATTGGACAGTAGTTTATGGGAGTGTGCAGACTGAGTTGCCCAGACGCAGTTAGACTGATCAGCCGCTGAAGTGAGGTTAATCCTGCACTTTAGATCACATAAATAAAAGAAAAGGGAGTGTGCGTTTGGCTGCTAGTGCCGTCTGGTAAATAAACTACTGTTACAGATGCACCGAGTCAGACCAAACAGAGGTTCAACTAGAGGCTGCGATACATGTAACCGTTCTGATGACGCTTGTCGCCATGGAGAGGTTACTGCGATTTCTAGAATATAGCCCAGCATGGCATTAAACTTGGTAATATCCATGGAGACAAGTTGTGGAGAGGCGGCCCCGGTCACAGCCACTGTTCATTTCTTCTAACTAAAATATTTTCGTCAAAGTTTTTGTCAATGTCAGATTTTTGCTGACTGAAACTAAATAAAAAGTAACAATAAAGACTAAAACTATGACTAAAATGTGATATTTTTGGCAAAGAATTCAAACTAAACAAAAATTACTAAATGGCACATGTGGAGACTAGTTTTAGTCCCAGAAAAACAAACATGTACATGTTCATAAAGCAATGCATTACAGGGTATCATAGTGAAAATAAAAGATATATTTTCTGGTTGACTAAAACTGAAGACTGAAGCTAACTTACATTTTTGGTCAAACTGAACACAGCTTAATGTTCCATCCGGCATTTAACGTATTGATTTTGCATTTATACAATTACAGGTGGTTTTATTTCCTTTATTTCATTCAATTATTATTTCATGTTTTGCAAATTACAATAAGTGTCAAGCAATTGTGACCTGACTTCGGTGACTAGAAAATGACTAAAATAGATCCTAAGCCCCCTGCTGGCAATAAGCAAGGGTATGAATCAGTTTGAATGAGGCTAAGTGAAGGCCAGTGAAGGTATACAGACTTTAAAAACATGATGGAACACTTTCTGGAGACAGCACCATTTTCAGGCCTCCAGAAGGTGGCCACAGCATGCAAAGACAACTCAAATGTGAATGAGTTTAAACAACACAGATTTCAATAGAAGCAGATTTGAACTAAAAGTATAAACTGTAAAAATTCAAAAAATTACCAAAATAACAGCCACAAAGTCCATTAAAAGCACCCAACGCCTGGTTTAATCTACCGACCGCAGACAGAGACTAAAGTAGGTCCGGTTTAAATTCCTCCTGAACTGGTGTCAAAGGTCAGACTTGTTTGGGATTTCGTTTCCAAGACTTTTCCGGCCAAGGGCAAACTCCTTAAACACCTGACCTTCAAACTTCCTCCGTCACCGGGAGACTTAACAAGATTTACTGAACATTAGGTTCTTTAAAACGCTCGAGGTCAGACAGTTGTTCAGTGACCAAAATGCTAAATCCTTTCAGTGAATTCAAATGAATAAAGCGATAATAATGTGAAAGAAAAGGATATAATGCACAGATAACATAACCTCTCTCAATGATAACGACTCAGGTAAAGTAATGATTAGTGGCATAAATTAACCATTTAACATTAAAGGTGCACTGTGTAACTTTTACGCCGCCACATGCTTTGCCTGGAATGTTCCACAGTATGGCATTAGACTTATACATCTCCACTGAGACAAGCAGCGGACAATTAAAATGCATGTTTCCATTTGTATTGGTATTTGTAATTGAATAAATGCAATATGGATACGTTTAATGTCATACTGTGGAACATTCCAGGCAACGGCGGAACGTCCCTGTGAATAGAAGCACATGCAACCCAGCCAAAAAGTTAAATAGTGCCTCTTTAATCATTTTAAACCTTGGCCCATTCAAACAGCTGTAATCTAAACAATACATTTTCTGTTAAACTAATTAAATCAATATAGTAAATATTTAGCACTACTACTGTCCCAGCATACGAAAAAATGCATCTTTGGACACACACTTTAACACTAACAAATACGGGTTGTGTCCTTAAATGGCCAGCGGTACATGCAACAGTCTAAATACTAAAATCTTAAGTGTACACCTTATTCCTCGTCAGGCGGGGGATTCAAGGCTGCCGTGTAGGAAATGACCTAAAATGGAGAGCGGTGCCAAACCTACGCAGACGCGGTTGAGTTACTGTAAAATCCTTGAGCCTTCAAACCTGTTTAGCTTCCGTTTCAGTGGGTCCAATATTGAGGTTAATCAAACCCATTAACTTGAACAATGCATCCTGCCTCTAAATTATTTGTGCCAAGATATCATGTAATTTACAGTTATACACGTTAACCTGGAGGAAACAGATGCCAAATTCAATTACTGCAAACGCGTCTGACAATACAAGAACAATACAATGCATTCTTCATGAATTGAGACACAACTTATTGATATTTACTGCCAATAAACCAAAAATAATGACATACGTAAGCCTAAATATGGAAGAAACATGGATACTAAACCATTTTTTAGTGTTCAGTGTTTAGACCCACTGTGTAGGTGTGTGTAATTATATGACTGGAGTGATAATTCTACTCCTAAACCTACAGTACAGTTAAAAAGTACTAAATGGAATAAGTAAATTAAACTACAGCAAGAAACTATTAAAATGTTTAGGTTTTTAACTTGAACACAAATTCACTGAACTTTTAAAAAGGGAAACATTTTATAAAATTGCCTTTTCTGAGCTTTTAACCCTATTATATATTATATTATAACTGTGTTTCCTCATCATTTGCTTACTCAAAGTTGTATTTCCATTGATTTGTGCAGGTTTGACTCATCCTGCATTATCCTTTTCATCAACTCCCAATCTCTACACACGTCTCTGTACTTTGCGATTATTCTATTAAGAAATTCAGACTTCGAGTACTACACAAAGTGTTCAAAAAATGTCACGTAGCCATTTTTGAAAACAATAAAAACGAGTAAATGACAATCTGCTGCTTGCTTTGGTGAAATGCTACAATCTGTTTCTATCATCAAGCCGGTTTTTGATGTCGTTTTTTGTTTGACAACGATAAAATAATATGTTGTGCATAATGTGTCTTCTTTAAACACTATTAAACCTCGAAATGACCCAGTTTTGTTCCTAACTTGGCCATTTCAAAATATTTGCCTTGACCAGCAGCAGTGAACATCTACAAGACACTGGTGAATGTTTGGACATCTCTTGACGCTCTTCCCTTTTGTCCTTTTTTTTGGGGGGGGGGGCTGGCGCGGGTGCATTGTGAGTTTGAGGGGCAGCAGTAAAGCAGCAGAGGCAGAGAGTGTGACAGGGGGGAAAGGAGTAGCAGACATAACAAACGGTGGTCAGCGGCGCGAAAACTAAAGCGAGCACAGAACGGGCACGGACAGTATCAATCATTAATGCTGTAGTTATTCATGTACACTCAGGAATGCAGGCTCAATATGCAATCAGTTATGGAAGGGCAGCTAAAAGGACAAGGTAATCCAAGTATGAAGAAACGTTAAATTACTGCTGCACAAAATATCACAGAAGTTTTATATATTCGATGTTACAACAAGCTAAATCTATTGCAATAACACCAAGGTCCTCCATCTGACAGAAATGTACTGTATTTAAAATGGAAACGTTTAAACAGTTTGATTTAAGTCATGATTTTCCTTTATTGGCCTGTATTTAGTCTGGTCTCAGTTAAGCTTTTAGTTTGATGCAGTACAAAATAAGAGTACTTTCTTCTTATACTCTTCATATATACAGTACTTTCTCTGACACTAGATCTGGTAAAGCTCAAGACCATTCTAAAACTATTCAGAACCAGTCCAGATTTGTCTTGCTAATGTAATTTTTTTGTATCTGGTTTCAATTCTAGATTTGGGAGCAATGAAATACACCTTTAAAGTGCATATGACGCAACACATTTCACGAAAATACAGTTAACCTCATTATATTTCAGATTTTTTTTAAACATTTGATATTTTGAATTGTCAGAACGTGTCCCTGCGTTTTCGTCGGAATGTCGCTTATTGATGACATCACAGGGGGATTATGTTTTATAACCCGGCGCTACTTCCTGTAATTTTCAACTTTTCTTGAACTTTTCTTCAGAGTGCCACTTGACTGATGTAAAACTATGATACGTATTTACCACAGGTTCCATCCCATCAAACTAAGTCATTATTCGAAAAACATGTCAAATACACTTTAAATAATAATGTTCAACTAGTGTTTGCTCCAGTAGATTTACAATGTCATTCGTTAAATTGGTATTTTGATTTAATTAAACTATGAAGGTTATGGGACATCCAGGTATATAATTACACTAACTATTGAATCAAACACACTTTATATTATCAGTTACCTCCGACAACCAAGTAAATGACAGAATATATACAGTATATACCTAGCAGACTTAATAATTACAATCTTTAGTGTTGGGTAATACACTGAAGAGGATGCTTTTGTTCCTTTAAGGTTACTCATTGCCTTTAGGTTGTGATTGCCAAGGGAGCAGAACAATAAAAACAGTGACACGAAATAAAGCATTAGGAGATATTTTAACTTGAGGGGGCTGTCAGGAGGAGGAGTAGGGGAGGAGGAGGTGGAGATGCAACCTAGAACTCTGCCTTAAATCACTGAGCAAAGATGTGCAGGCCTAGGGTAAATGAGAGAGAGGAGGCGCAGACATCAGTCATCCAGTCATCCAGTCATGGGGGTCCCGGGGCGGTGAGGCGGAAAACTGCGGTTGTGGTGGAGAGATTAAAGTAAGATGCATAGGTAACAAAACAAAATGACTGCTTCCTGTGGTTTTTAAGGTGGCATAGGAAAGGGTGGGATACAATTATGAGAAAGATAACTTTAAAGCAGCACGATGTAGCTGGGCTTTAGGTGGAGGTTCCAAAAGCTTTTATATCTCCATGGAGATGTTGTTGTTTTGCCTGGGAAAAGTCCACAAAATGGCATAAAACTTTGCAATATCCACACAGTGTTTTTTGGCAATTGAATAAATGAAAAATGGATATGCTTGTACCATATTGATAAAGTTTCTCGAGAAAAGCAGGTGCTGGACCCTCCTGCAGAAAAGTAACATGGTGCAACCTTTGAATAAGTGCTGAAACTCTTGTCCTGTTAATGTGAATTTTGTTTGTATGAATGCTTTCTCAAATTAGTATTGTATACTTGTTTTTAGTATCAATTAGTACCTAATTTTTGATACTTTCGACAAGCCTAGAATGTTAGTAGAATACAAGTTTTCAGATACTATGATGTGAATGTATTTTCTCACTTTGCACTGAAATATGCGAATGTTGAACAAGATTATTTATATGAGGTTGTGTTTACATTTACGTATAAACCAGGACTAAAACAGGACGCGAACTGGACCAAACCAAGCCTACGTCGGGAATAAACGTTGACGTCACACCAGGGCCAAGACAATTGTGAAGATGAAATATACCTATTTTACTAGATTTTTTTCTACTTATAACAAAATTTTACTCTAGTTATTTAAAACCCAAAAATATTGATAATTCATGTAAAATATTCACAAACTCAAGGTACCACCAAGTAAAAGTAGTGAATGCTGAAGTGTGAAGAATGTGCAATCTGTAAATTCATAAAAGTGTTTGTTTTTTTTTAAATACATATTTGGAAACAAGCAACTGACGACTCTCAACTTGTCCGCTAACTATAAAACTACTTTGCATATTGTTAAAAACTCATACGTCTTTCCCAACCTCACGTCCTGATAAACTGAACCCAAAAACCTTATCCTCCATAGCTCATCTTCCCTTGACAAACAGCAGCAAATTCTCAGATGTCTGCCATCGCCGCGGGCAACAATGTGTTGACATATTTTTATTATTAAAAAAACATCAATTGTGAATGGGCAGACAGCGACTCGCCCGCGGATACAATCATAAAAGTGGAGCGAAAACGTAGGACCTGCGGCTGGGCTCTTTCATGTTTCTGAACGCTTTGGCATGTCCAATCTATACCAGTGTCTGACAACATCCACATTTAAAAGGAGGACAAGAACAGGCACGAATATGCTTATGAATGAGAAACACTAAGCCGTATCCAATAGCTACAGGTCTGCATTGTCTTCGCATGCCAAAAATGTATAGATAACAATATAAAAGGTTCAGTAACTTCACTGCGATCCTGAAAGTAGTTACAATACAACTTTACGCATGAAAAAAAAAAAAACCTTCATAACAGAGGTAACATAACAGAGACTTATCATTGTTGTGTCCTTAGGCAAGACACTTCACCAACTGGGCCTGTATCAATGTGTCGGTTTGATGCAACGATAAAGCCAGTGGGGGCGACTTTGCAAATGTGTAGAGCGTTGTGTTTGTTATTTGGGGTTTGAACCTTTTTTCAATTCTGCTACAGAAAAACAGACCTGGCAACGACAAATGATGAACTATGTGCTGTTATCACTTTAAAGTTCATGTTAAAATATCTGCATCGCATTAGCGCTCGTTTCGCGGCGACACACAAACTTAACTAGTTTCTTCTTTTTGGGCTTCTTTTTATTTATAGGGCTGGGATTGCTTGTTTCTGGCTTTTTATTTTTATTTTTTTCAAAGCCTTGGGCGCTTGTTTCTCTCCGAAAATCTGTCAACTCTGGATATAGTGCTCATATCAAATACAATTGCAAATAAAAGCAGTACATATTGAAACACTGATATAATTTAATAATATAGTCTTGGTTAGTCTCGTAAGATGGGCACTGTTTTGGCTCTACAACAACTACTATTACCTACTTATGGTCACTAAAATGGAAGCATGAAATTATTAACCGAATATCTACAACCTAAAAGTTTGAAATTTGACTGAAAAAACATAATTCCCAGAACATTTACATTACAGGCCTTCTCCCAGAACATATACCACCCATAACTATTAACTCGCCACAAATTCCTACACGCTAATATATACTTTACAGAACATGCCAGCTAATGCTATTAATTACGCTAAAATACTATCTTGAGCTACTAGTTCCTAGTGTTTTGTACATTAGCAGCACTAGTAAAATATGGGAGGGAGATTCCTTACTGTCAGCTCATCTTTTAAACATTTAGGATTTATCCATGCCACTAATTTGGTTTCTAGGTGCAGCGTAATGCGAGGGCGATCCAGGAATGCGGTTCCCATGAAGAGCGCGTCTTTGTGGGTGACATATATATCGCCACATGCCGCGCCACTGCCCAATGTTACCATAGGAAGGGCACAAGCATGTGGCAATCTGGCACTGAGCGTGAATATGTACATGTCAGGAGAGGCGATGGGGAGGAAGTGGAGAGGACTGGGAAGCAGGTCAAATATCACCTTTTCTACAAATATCCTGATACTACAAGTATAAGTACAAGAAGAACAAGAAGAACAAGAAGAACAAGAAGAACAAGAAGAACAAGAAGAACAAGAAGAACAAGAAGAACAAGAAGAACAAGAAGAACAAGAAGAACAAGAAGAACAAGAAGAACAAGAACTACAACTACGACAAGGCAGTGGTGGAAAGTAACAAAGTACCAAAGTAAAAGTACTGCACTTAAGTATAATTTTTTGTTCACTTTCTGGACTGTAAGGACATTTTACAGTGGATACTTTTTACTTTTATTTGATTACATTTGAGAGCGGATATCTGTACTTTCCACTCTACCACATATTTTTTTTTTAAGTTAAAAGTACTTGGTTTGAGGGGTTATTTTTTTAGAAAGGGATTGACAAAATCATCACATTTCACTCGTGTACTTCAATCATTTTCCTATACTTTGATATGTTACCGTTTTAGTTTTACCTGAGTAAACATTTGCTCCTGTACTTTTACTTAAATAACAAAAGGTACTTCTTCCGCCACTGCTACAAGGATATCATATACATGTTAGCAGAGGCAATGGGAAGAAGTGAAGAGTTCATTTGCAAAAACAGAGAAGTGCCATCAAAATAACAATAAAAAGGAAAAAATATATACTGTCATTATTAATGTGTGTAGTTCATTTAGTTGAATTTATTTAACCATTACTTAACACAGAGAAGTCTCATTGAGATTAAATATATATTTTGAAGTGCGTATCAAAGAGGTAATCAAAAAGAAAAGTATTGTGGATTGGTAAGCAAGTAAAAGTACAATTACTACACAAGAGTTAGTCAACAGCACTATGCACATCTGTACTTCAACTACAGCTACACATTTACTACTTGTTTCAACTTCTACATCGACTTTCCCTGTTATTTCTTACAGTTCTTCAAAAGCTTTACTTCAGGTATTTGTTTCAGTGAGGCTATTTCAGTTGCCATAACATCAAATAAAACACTGTGTATGTCGATGGAGAGAAAATAGTGCATTATTATTTTCAAGGGACGCACCCAACGTCGTCAGAGAGTGCTTCCTGTAGTTGTAATGAGGTGTTGTTAACAGATCTGTGAGCGTAAATGGGATAATTACAGACGAGGTTTGTAGATCCCATCAGCTTCAGTGAGGAGAGATAAGATGAAAAAAAAAAAAAAAAAAAAAAGAGAGAGAGAGTACAAGCAGGTTACAAAGCCGCAGTCATATTAATGATGATTAAATATGTGCGCAAAGCTTTGAACGATTTCATGATAAACAAGATAATGCTTGACAGTTTGTGATTTTGACCGTCTACAAATAAACCCTTCACTGTATTAGCCCACATTCATTAATGGACTGGAACGCAAAAGAACTAATTGGATCTTGAGTCAAATACATTTTTATTACGTAGTTGCACGCCACTTTTCTTAAAGGGAAATTAACCGACTGAATAAAATGGTTCCTCGTACTTGAATTATTATTTATCACATTTGTGGGCAAAATATCAAATGTTGTTTTGAAGCTGTGCAATTTGTTTTATATCGAGTGTGTTGATAATATAATTTTTTTTTTAAAAAGCTGATTTAAAATGAAAATGTTGCAAACGTTCATAAAAGACTACGGTGATATAAAGTATTTGAATGTTTGTGATTCATTTTACAGACATTTCACATTTGTCTGATAATTAAACCTCAACTAATACGTTTAAAGACATATTTTAACACATTTCTGTTGGATCGACAGAATATTGGCTGACTATCGTTCTCAGGATCCAAATAGAGATATTAATTATTGTCTATATTGCAAAGCCCTAATTGCAAACCATGACATTGTTAATTTTCTTATGTTCCACACCAACTTAAAAGTGCACTGGGCATTGTAAAATAGTCTTAAATGATCGTCTGAAGGTAATGCAGAAGACCCCAGACAGTGATGACAGCCTCTATCACTTAATGAGCATGTAACTAACGAGCTGACGAGACCCCGTGGAGGTAATCAATCCTAAACCCGATCGTTGGCCAGATGTTCCCCCACGTCCCTCCAGAAGAGCAGATCTGAACGAGGAAGTGAAAGGGGGCCAAACCAGGAAGTGAGCGAGGGGCTAAACCAGGTGTGACGACCCCATTCGCCCTCCAGGTAAAGACCACAGCTCTGTGGTTAGATACGACTGATGGGTCTGGGGGTCTGAATGGGTCTGAATGGGACTGACAAATGTCCTCAACGGGAAACATCTGGAGAGAAGGAGAGAGCCGAAAGTGAATTTGAAGAAAGCACATGACGTTGGCACAATGTGGGCAAGCGTCAAATGTATAAAAAAGTATTAAACATCTTTCAGAAATGTTGACAATTATACTATGGGCAAGGACTCTGTAGGCATTTATTCATCCAATACAAAGCTTTTTTATATCTTCAAAAACGCCTTGACAAATTTGCATTCTTACGCCTCTACACAGATCTGACTTGTAACCTTTCTCCATGGAGATAGGCTTAACGCCATACGGTAGAACATTCCGGACACAGCAATAACATCTCCAACAGCATTTTGAGGGTACTGAATGTAAAAAGATGTGACTGGCTATTATTTATGTTTCCGTTTCATTTTTTTCATTTTATTTTTAGTAATTACTTGTTTTATTTTTAGTATTTACTTGTTTATTTTACCCTCTTTTAGGCACGTTTTCTGTCATAATGATGTTTAAAGTTGATTTTTGATCATGCGATGGACCATTGAAAAGATATAATGTCGTAGTATAAACAGATTAGATTCATTTCTTGCTCTTGTCAAATAAAATGTGCTTGACCAAATTGTATAATAGAAGTTTTTATTTACATTAACTGTTTTTTCTATTACCCACTGTTTGTCTACTGTTTCAATCCCTGTTGCTGTCAAAACGATACAAAGAATTTAATTTCCGTGGAAAATCCGTGTTGTTGTGGATGTTTTCTTTTCATTTCGAACATCTATTGCTTCGGCACTCGTCAGTTCAACCTGAGCCAAAAAACGCACGCAGCATCCCAGGAATCCTCAGATCTCGGCTGGAGTGGGGCAGATAAAGGCAAATGAGCCCTGCTGCTCTGTCCCTTTAGATTCCGGACATTCTTCAGGTTTGGAAATGCCCATGTTCAATATGAGATCTACACGGCCCATTAAACTTCTGTCCCCCGAGGTCTACAATGTGGCAGCACTGACCCTGATATATGATAAACTCCATTAATTGTGGCTATAGCAACTAATTGTAAACCAATCAGTGCAAGCATGTAGTCCAGAATGTGTTCTTAAGGCGTATACTTTGAATTTGCCCACTCCATGTATACAATAGTAAAGTGGTTAGAAGGGCATCTGGTATAGAAATGACCTAAAGACAAGTTTTAAAAATACAAATATTTGAATCACTAAAATTATCTGAAATTACAAGGAAAAATGGAGAGTCGGGGGAATATTCTGGTTGTATTAAATCTTGTAAACTGTCAGGTAACGACCATTTGTTTATCTGCTTTGCATGTTTCAGCTACTTCCAGGAGCCTTCCTCAGAAGTGTAACATGATGGTGCTCAAGGACAAGGAAGCACACACCTTGTCACACACGGGACCAAGCTCCTCCATCCGACAGAAATGTACTGTTTTTGGAATGAAAATATTGAAAAGGGTGATTTTATTCTTATTTATAGATGATAGACTAATACATTAAGGACGAAGCATGAACATATTTGTTTAAATATAACTGCAATTATTGTGTCCAAAACTAGGGCTATAGCGATGGATAAACGAATTATGACTAGCGGACAATAAAAGAATCGTAATCATAAGTAAGTTTATCCGACAAAACCACTAAGCAGCAGGGACACGTCATAACACCATCACGTTATGCTTCTGAGGAAGGCTACAAGAAGAGTAGCTGAAACAACCAGTAAGCAAACGCTCATGTCGGACTAAAAGAGTTGTTAATCAAAAATTCTTCCATTAATTACTGTTGTAAAAACTATTTCAATAACAATGTATTTATTCATTCATATCTTCATCTTCAAACTAATTGACAAAAATGTGATATTACCAACACACACAAAAAAAGTAGACAAAGAGGAGTATATTAGCTAAACCCTTCCTGCGCCTCGATCAATCAATAGTGTTCTTTTCAACAAATTAATGAAAACCCCTCTTTGAAAGTCTTGCTCTAGCCCTGGACCGTTGACAGAGCAGCAGAGCAAGAGGAAGCCCATGGTAAAAGTTTGATGTTTTGGTGAAAGTGAGCGAGCGCGGGACAGGTGGCGGGGTAGCGGATGTCCTCATGTTGACAGATACAGATTCACAGACATCAGGAGACCGCGGTGATGACGGATGGACACGTCCGACTCTTGCCCTCTGCTTTGTTTGAGAAAAGGGAGTTTTTAAAAGACACGCGGGACAAGAATGTTCGCCCAGCATCAGGATTCTGGGTCTGAATGGAAGGATTTAGGAGCAATGATGGATACAAACTGTTGTGGCTTCCAAAGTTTCATGTAAAACACTTGAATTTATGCCTAAAATGTCGTTCAATTCTTCCTCTAACCTGTCACTCACTGTGAGCCAATCACATCTCAAACTATTCATACAAATCCATCCTTTTGTTCTCCTCAATTGCAGCTATTTCTTCCAACGCACAAGCCTCTATCTCTTCATCTTCACTACCACCACAAACAGTGTCGAGGTCTCAATTAAGGTGATCTTATCTTATTAAAACAATGAATATCTTCCGCAAAAATCTAATTCTACATTCACTGGTTTCTCTACCGCATTATTTTTCCCAAAAAAAACAGCTCTGCCAAGACCCAGATCGTAAAACTATGTTTAAGGGATGTCAAGAATGTGAATATTCTGGTCACAAAACAATGGTAAGAACTGAAGACTAAAAATCTTGACCATTTTAGAAGCAAAATATAGTACTTTCAAATCAATCTGTACTTCAGAAAGGTAAACCTAAATATAAAGTTCTTTTTATGTGGCAGTTTTTATCACAATAACTTTCAGAAAGTTTGATTTCATAAAGCTGGTCACTATTGGAAGACTAATGTATTAGAATGAGAAACAAAAAAGAATTACCCTTTTTTTGGTCATCAATAATCACAAATAATGGTTCAGCTTCTTCTCACAATAATCGGAATATTAAAAACAACAAAACACCTGTTAAAAACAACAAAAAACGCTAACCTTAACCGGATTGTGATATAATAATATATTGTCAACAATTAGCATTTATTAGCATATAGCAACCAATGAAAGTGGACGCATTGGGGAATTTAGTTTTTGCAAGACCACAATAAACAGTCTCCAAGTGTCCATTGCTAAATAGAATTGAATTTATTATTAAAAATCTTTAAATATCATTCCACTTAAATTTATATTTTCATTATAATAGGATTTTTTCCCCCCAGAAAGTAGAACACTAAAGCTTCAGATAGACCGCGCCTTGGGGACCAAAATAAGTAAAAAAAATATATATTATTATTAAAAAACAAGCTCTTTGATACCGAACAATGTCCAATAACATCGGTTGAAAGAGGGCAGATGTTGGGCGATTTCCTGTCTGGAGGTTGTGCTATCAGCTGGTGTTTGTCCAAGTCTTAAACACATAACAAGAAGAATTTGTGACATTTTCCTATTGCATTCTTTGGTTATTGAAATCCAAGGTTTTCTGGGTCAATATCACTGCTGCGAACTGGTGCTCTTTTGGTGCGCATTTGTTCCGACAGGCTTTTCCTCCATCTGCTTTATATCTGTGTTGTGCGGACTTGTCCTTGCACACATTTGTTTGCGCTTGTTTGCGTATTTGCGCGATTGCATATCAATAAAGTCACGCGTGTTTGATTCTGGACAAGTAGAGAGATCTTAGATTAAGAGTTGAAATGTTTCATAACAAAACGGGATGAAGAAATCTTGATTGAATACACTTAAATAATGATATGGAATGAAATTCTACGGAATAACTGTTCTGGTGTAACTAGAAGGTGACGGAGAGGTGGTCTGGAATCAACAAGCCCACAAAAGACATCCATTTACAACCTGTTTAACACACTGTTTATAGAAGACTAAAACACCTTGTGCTTACTATTTGAAGTCATAGCATGTTTTGTGTTATTGCATGTATGTTAAAATATCAAATTTGAGTGTCAGAACGATTTTAACCATTATTCACGATTACTGACACCAAACGATAGCAAAATCCTTAATTTTTGTTTCATTCACATTGTTTAATACATAACTATTCCTCTACTATGTGACCAGCTTTAGGAACTCAAACTTTCTCAATGATAAAGTAAAGATAATGTGACATAAACAGACTAAAAAACACATTACAATTAGGTTTACTTTGTTGAAGTAGATTAAATCGACTTAATTTTCTTCTATAACTATAATTTTTTCCTTACGATTATATTGTGACTTGAATAATCCGACATCCCTGGTTGCATGTATTCAGGGCATCATTATCTATTGTCACTCAAATATCCATAGAATAAATTCCAGGTGATTATCCAGACTTGTGAAGAAAGCATACTGTAGGAGGCTGTTATTTTTACGCACATCTTATACAGGAATCAACTTGAAAACTGTTTGCCCTGTTGACTTCATCACCCCCAGACACTTGACATGTAATGGACGGCATATTTTTGATAATCAGTACTTACTTTTAGCCAATGGGGCCTGTCTACGTCATGGAGCAGGTGATGGCTTCTGGACAAATGAGTGAACTGTGTTGAGAGAAACTTAACACGATGTACCTCTACTTGTCCACGTGCCAGCTCCTTTCAGAAGCCATTTTGGTCATGCGGATGTGCTTTCAATTGAGTTTTATTCCTGAATACAATTATTCCTCAAATTAATGTTGTAATAAAGAAAATGCAGTGCAGTGTCTTGTCTGCACGGTGGTTGGGTTGAACAATTCTGGAAAAATATTTAAGTGCGATTGCTCCGACAAACGTTGCAAGTTCCATTAGATTTGCAATTATTGTTCAAATGGTAAGATTCAGTTTCATGTTTAAATTTTAAATTCGTCAAGGAGCAGTCACATTTGCAACTGATACAATACCATGCATTTCACAACCTACTGGTGGAGGTATGGACTGGGTTAGCTGCAGGTTTTTATATATTTAGATTTTTGATTGTTTTCAGAGGAAACAAAGTTACTGTTGAAACAAGAGTAAAACAATATTTAAAATAGTGAAAAAAGAAAAAAAAAAGCACAAACGATCTCTAGATTTTCATATTTGATGCAATAAATCTGAGCAGAGAAGACAACCTCGTAAACAAGATGTGAATGAAGCTAATTACAAGGAAACAATGTTAGAACAAACTCAAAAGGGTCCTTTAAATGTTTTTTTATTCCATCTTCATTCATTGCAAACTCAAATTGTCCAAATGAAGATTGGCCTTCATTTAGAAATAGATTGAATGCATTATATATAAGCAATTCTCCCATGTCAGAGATTTCCCCCCCCTCCGTTTTGCCCTCTGCCCCAGTGCCCTGCAGCTTCAGCGGGGAACAGCACTGGACAGGGGCCGGACTAATTTATGACTTTTCATAGAGATGCAAAGAGCACTATAAACGACATGAATGACAGGCTTTTGAGTAACTTTCTCCTTTGGCATTCTTTACTGGTGTTTTTAACCTTTTTGGCCGGTGAACAAAAGAAAAAACTTGAGGCATACTTGCATAATTGTCTTGCTGCTGTTCTGCTTACTGTACATTGGTGCTGGACCGCAAGAAGAGAACGCGTACGTTTCATTCAATGTATAGAAGCAAAAGTCAAGTCTTAACAATGGGATGGTTGACAAAGTGATAGCAGTTATTTAAAACGGCAGAAAGATTTATAAAGGATGGTCGTATTTCTGTCAGACCGGTGTGGAAAGCCATTCAAAGCCTTTATTTACTAAAGGTCATGGATTCACTCTCACTTCCACCGTCCTCCTAAATTTAATGAGGCCGTATTTACTTAATGATTAACCAGAGTATACATAAAGCATACTTCAACTTAATGCAGAGAAATGTCAAAACAAAAAGGTTTACCAGAAATATACAGCCTATTTATGAATGAATTTGATCTATGTACAGCTAAGAGAAACAGTTATGATGACTTAAATCAGCAAAAATGTAATATGGACATAATTGTAATAACTTTCTTTGCGTAGCACTTTTCAAAACATACATTAAAACGTTTTCCACTTAATTTAGAAGTTCGAATATAGATGCTTTTTGAGTCAATACTGATACCGATGTTGCTGTTGTGGCAGTACAAAAATTACGCTTTTAAAATCCAGACCAAAGCCTTCAATTTAATGTAAAGTTACACTAAAGTTGATAAATTATCTTTTCAAATTTGTAAAAAATAATAACTAAATGTTTTTATCCGGGCAATAAAATAATTGGTTGTATGATTGTGTAAACACAAAAAGACAAATCCAGGGCGAGATATGCGATATCTGGAAACCCCCTATAATATTACTGACATTGGAACATGATGTCCCTTTGCATTTCAAAATATTCTATAAGTCTCTGTGGGGATAACTTTAGATATTTAGTAACTAGGGCGGTATGGACAAAAATATTATGTCAATCCAACAGAAATGTGTTAAAACCTTGTTGTTAAACGTATTAGTTGAGGTTTAATCATCAGAAAAAAGTGAAATGTCTGTAAAATGAAAGACAAAAGTGAAGAAATATCACCTTATACCTCGATTTGAAAGTTTACAAGACAACTTACGATATATCGCCCACCTCTGCTTGTCGCTATAATAGTACAATAGAAAAATCCCACTTAAGTCCTGTGTGTCTTTTAAATGTTAATGCTATTCTTCACCGTGGAGCACAACTGGGGGTCACAGCCTCCAGAACAAAGGGCCCCATAGTGCCAAAAGCTGCTGTACTGTTAACTGGAGGTATAGTGCATAGAAACCTGTTGCAGATCTGTCTGAACTCCTTTAGCCCACACACACACACACACACACACACACACGATGCTTTCTGTCCTTTGAGGGTTTTAAAAGTCCCCAGACACCACTTTAGTCCGTGTGAGGGGCTTAAGAACTCTCATGGGAACTGTTCAAATCTGCCTTTCTAGGTCATGGTCCGAGCGGAGAGTGTTAACATACTACTGAACTTAAAACAAAAGCGGGGTTTAAAGGATTCCTGCGGGGGACGTCGAGGGGCGACTTAAAAGCAAAAGAAAACCATTTGTGATAACTTGACATGTAGTAAAAAAATGTAAAGACAATATAAAGTGTTTGGACAAATTCTTCTGCCCAAGCTAAATCTGACTTCAATTAGTGGTCACTCAAAAATAAGGAACTACTGCTACAGCTACTTCTACTGCGACTACTGCAATTGCTACTATTGGCTTGTGCTAATTTGCATACATGTAAGTGGTTAAATCAATATTAATTGGTATTTATTTTGCCCATCGATAATCGTCACAGTCAGGTCAAAATATAATAAAATAATAATTGTGAGAAAAGTAGTCAGCAACATTGAGTATTTTTATCAGGGTGTTTATGTGACAACATCATTACTTTTCCAATCATAAAGTTTGATTTCATAAAGGCTTTCACTGTTGTTTGGTCCAAGTGCCAATAACCGTGAATAATAGTAAAATCGTGATGTTTCTTCTCACAACAATCCTAACATTACATTTGAAATAGTGACATCCATAGGCCCTTATCAATGCCTCATAACAGGATTCTGATCTTAATTACATGTTTACCAACACTTTTCTGCAAGAAAAATCCTTATTACTGCTTATTTGTATGATGTTAAGATATTTTTTGAACATGAATTATGAATTACTTTTGGTAATGAGACCGCGGTTAAGGGCTAGAGGAAGACATT
This sequence comes from Chaenogobius annularis, assembly GCA_015082035.1. Classification (NCBI taxonomy): domain Eukaryota; kingdom Metazoa; phylum Chordata; class Actinopteri; order Gobiiformes; family Gobiidae; genus Chaenogobius; species Chaenogobius annularis. The sequence continues at coordinate 546,993 of BJKM01000346.1, read as the reverse complement.
TAGTTTTTACCAAAAGCCTTTTAGCAGCAGAATAAGGTTTAGCAGAATAAGACATTTTAAGGGATGAAAAAACATAAATTAACCACTTACATGTATGCAAATAAGCAGCTTGTTAGATGTTAATAAGTTAAAATGCCTATGACAGGTTTTTACGATTGTTTTATTTTGACTTTAATTGGTGTATTTATACCTGTTGTACAAATAAAACATCTAAATTATAGTTTTACACCAGTGGAGAAAACGTTGGGAAATCTGCAGAAAACGACAGGAAGTGACATCAGACCAAGGACACTCATTCCAGTCGAAGTTTATGCAGAATTTACACAAAGAAACAACTTTTTTGACTCTCTAAACATGAATTTAAAAAAGTAAAGGTGCGCTAATATATATTTATATTTGTCAAATAAAAATAAATTGGGACATTAGATGAGTTTTTGCCCCCGTGTGTGCTAGGTAATTTACTACTGTGATGTCATCAATCACAAACAGGAAGTGAAGTTAAAAACCTCAAATGTGCTCTTCTGTAATAACATTTTTATAATCTTTTATCAAAATTCTAAATAGATTTATCTTAACTGCATCTTAGTTGAATGAGTAGTCCAACCTGTCAGAGGCACTTTAATAATTTAATTTGATTTTTTTAAGTATGTCGGGTTAAACAAAAATCTGATTTGAAGCAACCTAACACCTTGTAGGTCAACGGGAGAAAAGCGGGGTCCAATTAACTCCCTCTCCCTCGTGCTCAGAGGCCCCACGGCGGCCGATCGACTTTAAATCCACAATAATGTCTTTCACAAAGCCTGCTGTGAGGTGAAGCTACGGCTCATACCTGTAACATAAACCACTGCAGTCCACAGTCCGCAAGAGTCCAGACCTCAAGCAATAACTCAATGCAACTCGATCCAGCCTCTAGTATGTTTTTTGAGGTAAACTCACAACAAACAGAATAGATTTGTCTTTTAAAAACTATTTCAGTCATCTCTAGACCAGCAATGCACGTTTAACAACCTATGAAAACATTACTTGACCAAAAGAACAAAAGATTATATATATATATATATATATATATTAGTGTCTTGAATTTCTTGAAAACCCATTCCCATAGCTGTAGGTGGATTTCCAAAAGCCCACCCAAGACTTTTAGGCCTACCACACTGGTACAGTATGAGTGATCCAAGTATGTTTGCACAAGATATAATAGGCCATAAATCACATATAAAAGAATGAGGAAACCTATCATTTCTATTGTAAGCTGTGTTTTATTATTGGGACATTAATCCAAGAACGCAAGTCTTGCCTTGACATGATAGAGTTTTAGACTATCATAGGATATACATGCTTTGTTCAGGGCTACACGCAAGACTTCCTTTGACTCTGAAATATAATACTTGTAACTGTAAATAGAGATTAATGGTAAGTAAAGATTTAAAACGATAAGTTTTTTTTTTTTTTTTTGCAGTTTTGTACCTTAATCAGCAATAGCAATATTAAACCAAAAATAATTTCTTTCTCACATTTTACTGTATTGGATATATTAGGCAGCAAGATTTATTCTTTTCTCAATGCGAGTGTGTTGGAAGCAAGAAAAACTGTATAAGGTTTTGTGCCAGCTCTTTTAGGTGTTGTGTCTGCAATGGTCAGGAAGATTTAGACCTCTCTGACCTCCTGATTTAGTCCTCTGTTAGTCCTGGTTCAGTGCTGCCCTTGTGGGGTGTTCTCATTCAGCGTGAGTCGTCTATCAAAAGTGCTTTAGTCCTGGTTTACTTCCAGTTCAGACCTGGTTTAGTGCAGCTCTTGTGGCGTATTCCTGGTCTGCAGTGTCAGTATCTATCGGAAGTCCTGGTTTGGACCTGGTTAAGACTTAAGTTAGTCCTGGTTTTGTGCCACTATTGTGAGGTGTTCGCAATCTGCAAGTGTCATCTATCAGAAGTGCTTCAGTCCTGGTTTAGTCCGGGTTTAGTGCAGCTTTTGTGGGGTATTCATGGTGGGCAGTTTCAGTATCTATCGGAAGTACTTCAGACCTGGTTTAGTCCCGGTTAAGACCTGAGTAAGTCCTGGTTTAGGGCAGCTCTTGTGGGGTGTTCCCGTTCTGTAAGGGTCACCTATCAAAATTGCTTAAGACCCGGTTTAGTCCAGGTCTTGTGCGAGGTTTTCAGGGGTCAGTCTCAATTAAACATGGCCCAATGAAGAAACAGATGTGGACCATCAACAGGTACAGTCAATGCATGTTCAGAAATGTTAAATGCAGGTGATTATGATATTATATGTTATCAGTATAAGCCTTAATAGCCAAAATATAATAAGAAATGTTAGCTACAAGCAAACAAACACATTATCGCAGCAAAAAATTATGAACGATTCCTTGAGAAAATCTACAAAAGCAAACATACACGGTTTCAACACATGCTTAAATGAAGTTAATCTTTCCTGGGCGTTGTGTGAAAGCATGTAATTACCAGGCACAGGAATCCCCTGCAGAGAACGGCATTAATCCAATCCTTTTTCAGGCTTTGGTTCAAATGGAGTAGGCCACAGTGGACCTAAAGTTGTTGCATAGGAAACTCATGGGGGAGGAGTAGGAGCTGGCGTGAAGTGTGTTTTTGCATGTTTGCAAGGTTATATCCCCCTTTTGATGCCTGAATGAATGAAAGAATGAAAGGAGGTAAAGGGGTCACTAGCAGTCAGTGCAAATCTGGGGCAAAAAGGAGGGAGAGAAAGAAAGACAGAAGTAAGTGCACGTGACAAGAGTTGAGCTAAAAGATATTTGATGGCTGAGGTTCCTGGGGCCACAAGGGGGACAGGAGAAGAAAGTGAAACGGCTTTAGTCTGCCGAGTTTGTTAATGGGGATGTCACATTATCAAATTAGCATGTTTAACGGGAATCATCTGAATCATCTCCAGACCTTGAGCTAGGTTTGGTCAGGACTGCTGGTGCTGGAGGATTTTACCTATTGAGCATGTTTTGGATTATTGTGAGAAGTAGCATAATCCCATCACATTACTCACACCAAAACTAAACAAAAGTGAAATTTGATTCACATTGTTCACAAGTGAAGTTAATACGACATAAATAGCCAGAAAGAAACAGGTTTGCCTCCGGGTATAGATAGATTGACTTGAAATGTATTTATTCTGGGCCATAATTAACGATCAATTCATCTTAATTTCCCTAATTGTAAACCAGCAAAATCTCAGAGGATGTATGTACAGGTATAAACTTTGGCTGTTTAAAGCATGATCATTTTAAAGTTTACAGGATTGTAGGATTTGTACTTTGATTTACGCACAAATTGCCCTGATTTAAACGTAGTTTAGTCCAGGTCGAGGCGAGGTTTAGACCTGTATTAGATCTGGTTCAGTCCTTTCAATCTTTTTTGGTATTTGTTCTATACCTAAAACTAAAACAATAAAATCTGCATACCACAAGGTTTAGTTTTAGGCTCTCCACTTTTTTACTTAGAATTTCACAAAAACACCTGGGCTATTCATACAAACAATTTTGTTGTCAAGATTAGGGTTTATTGGTACATTCATGTTTCAAATGGCTTCATGAACATATTGGGATTCAGACAGAACAGAAGGCACAAGTCAGGGCATGGGATTTTACAAGAGAACAAGAACATTGCGTTTCACCAAATCCCGTACAGCTGTCCTAATGCATCTACTTATCTGTATAACTATTATTTGTCTAATTGTGGATGCCAAAACATATCATTTTAGCCTTTGGGAAAGTTTTTGTCATTGCCAGGACCATGGAAAAAACATCCAATGCTGATAAAGCACTATTTTGAAAGGTCATTTACGAGTCCCAATGTTTGCTGATCTACAGATAAACATTCCAAGATGCTTCGTGGGAATAGGTTGTCCGGTTCAGTTTCATAAATATTACTGATAAGGTCATCATGGACACTCTAAACTTCAGGTTTCTCACCGTCCTCGTCAGCACAGTGTGAGAAGTGGCACCCACACAACAGACCTCATTCAAAACAGATTGTTGGCTGATTGTGCAAATTAAATTCTGTAACTTTGCAGTAAAAACATCAATCTTTAAACTACCTACCCACCAGGGGAGACAAGTGTATGATTATTCCCACAAAAATCATATCATATTTTTATTAACACAATTCAAGTTCTAATATATAGTAAACAAATTCAGAAAACAAAAAATATTATATTATATTACCTCACAATATCAAAGCACATTAAACTAGTGACTAAACTGCATGTAACCACGGTTTACAGGCCAATTTAAAATGTAAAAATGCTTTTTACATCTTAGTACAATATCGTTGAAAATTATTGTAACTTTAAAAACATTTGTTAAAACATTGAGAACTAATTTAGGTGAATGCCTGGAAGCCACATAACATATTTGGGCAGCGCATTTGTGCCAAAACTTAAGCAATAAAGAAATAGCTAAAAACGAGTATGAGCAAGATCCTCTGCACACTTGACGGCACGGTGGGCTTTGTTTCACCAGATGCTCTACCCTCCCTGGATTGAACAGCATTGCTTGATTTCTTGTTCTTTATTATTACTTTTTTGTTTTGTTGATGCAGACCACATCTATCTTTAGCTATTGTTTATTTAAAATGCTGAGGATGTCAAATCCTAATCTATTATCAATTGTACAATCTAATATAAGAAGCCATGAAAGTTAGCCTTCTCGAACTATTAATTACAAAAATGCTAGAGTAGCTGGATGCAAATCTCCACTCCTTACTACAGTGTGCTAGCCAAGATGTTTTACTGTTCTTTTCTAATCCATCCGCCCATCAAACCAGGCAATAAAAGATAGCTGGATATCTCTAAATATCACTTACAATGTTCCCTTTTAAAACGCAAACAAGATCGCCCTTCTCTGTTACAGTATTACAGCTGTCATTGGGTCTTGTTAAAACTTGTGGTTGAGTGACTGTGTTGAGTGAGAAGTATTGATGAGTTTGGAGCTCTGCAGGCGAAGGGGCCCAAAGGCTAATCCTGTGAGAAGGAGGGCCTGAAGGGGGGTTTTCAACACCAAACATGAGGGGAAACGGACAGACAAGAGGGTCAAAAAGAGAGAAGATTGCAAAGAAGTGAAGCACGGTTAAGAGAGTGAACATTTGTACATTGTAAATCGTTTAACCAGCCACCGAGTTGTTAACATGTCTTGTAAAAAGGCTTAATACATCTTTTCTGATCTCAAAGTTACTATGTCAAGGCAGCTCCGGATACATAATAATAATACAGCAATAATATATTTTTTTACAAGGAATAATGACATTAGCAAAGTAATTATATTAATAATTAGAAATAAACAACTTTTACGTCATTAAGTTCATTAATTCATTCTCTAAATGCCTCAGATTATTTTAACGGCTTTAACAGCCTACGTATTTAGTTAGTTTTATATAAGAATCTTTTTCACCGTCTGCTCAGCTCTGAAGCACTCACTTTTCTTGCGTTTTAAATATAAATTGTAGTTGTAATTGTAAATAAAGTTCTCAACAAGTGAGTTAGGGGTAAAGAAAATAAGGGTCAGACGTAATGAAGCTTTTGGTGATTGAGGGGAACTATACATAATCTTAAAGTACACTTTTTTGTCAGTGTAGGGAGATTTGTCTTCTGATCCGTCAATGACACTGGAGCAACCTTCTTCCTGTGAGGCGAGAGAGCGAGCCATTCAGCCACCGTACCACCGTATATACTTAGTGATGTATGGTCTTGCAAAAAGGTGTAGGTACAATTCTGTACAGGTGACCAGTCACACTTTCACTCACTGTATCGTTGTTGTTATAACATCCATCCAGATTGTAAATCAATAATTTACTTTAATTTTAACTTTTACATTCATAAAGGAATACAGTATATGGAAGGGAAGCCAACATTGCAAACAATGTTGTTTATCAATTACTTATTTTCCTGTTTCAGCTTTTACAGTTTTTAGGGTAAATAAAGAAAAATATTGGGTCTCTTGAGGAACGAAAGTAATCCTGTCATCTATCAACCTGGTTTAAAGAGTGCTGATGGCATACCACTGGGGATTGTGGGTAATCAAAACCAAGCATGACTGACAATTGGCGACGCTAGACGTGGTTTTTGCTTATTGTAGTTATGATCTAACACATTCATATATAATTCAATGGGATGGATGGTTGTCAAATTGCGTATTTAACAGACATTTCCAGACATTTGTGACTTAAATTAAATGTAAGATTTGGGTTTGTCACATGTATTTCTCATGAAAATGTTGCTTTACCTGGAATGTCCCACATTATAGTATAAAACATTAACTGGCATTTTGAGTCACCTGCTTTTCTTTACCCGCTTAACTAAATGTTTATATATTCTACACTAGACAAAGGCACTTGTTTAAGCCAGTTCGACCCCCTTTCAGACACTGTCGCTGAGGGAATGCGAGCAAAGGGGACTGGGGGATTATAAGGATTTAGTTCTCGGTACTGTAATGTGCAAAAATGCCTACAGACACAAAGGGGTCCATATACAACTAATTGTGATTGTCAAGCACATCAGTAGAGCAATTCACTGGTAACCCAGAGGTTGATGGTCCAAGTCTCAATCCCACCATGGCTACATGTTAGGGTTGTGTCCTTGGGTAAGACACTTTGGTATCCATGCCATCCGTTTCTGTGTATCTTGGTGTGAGAGTGAAAGGGGAAGTGAATTCCCAATTGAGGTATTTGTTGTTAATTGTTAATTACACCCTTGTATCTGATGTGGCGCTGAAGACAAAATAGAAATCTCCCAACATTCCCTCCTGCGATAGTCGTGAGGAGGTTTTCGTGTTGTTTTTTCGTCAGGCATGTGAACCATCCACCAACCCTCCAGTGCTTTTCCAAACACTCCGCAATGCAATCTGCACAGCTGACCCGGGTCGATGCCGCATGGGGGAAGACACCAAAACAAGCAGCTAAAGGTGCAGCATGGAAGCAATACAAGACAATGCTAGCTCTGCCATCATGCGTTGGTTTAGAGACAGCATGCTTGGCTAACCGCACAGAGATTGGCTATCAAAGGAATCAAAATACGGGGTAAATCTAAACTTCCTTTGTTAAAATGTGGGCCACTACAAATCATGATTATAATGGTGTAGGGGGGTTGGATCATCTGGGTTTCAAAATGATGAGAAATTAAAAACTTTACTATAGCCATTGACATTTTAAAACAGAATCTATCTTTTGAATGGGAAATTCCATGAAATCCATTAATACTTGGACCATCTGCAGCCTGCCCATCCGTGGGAGTAGGATATCTCTTTCCCTGTGGTTCTCCCAGAGTATTCTACTTTATCCATTTGCTAATATCCTGGGAACATTCTCACTTTCACTGTCATCTTTATAGTGACAAACCCTGATCCTAGTTATAGTTAAATGTGTATGGGTGTTCGCTAAAGAAAACAGAAGAGGTCTGTCAATAAAGCTTTATCATTCAAGCCTTATTGCCATCAAGATTTGTCAAGGGTACTTTCATGAATCGCCAGCCACAAGACAGACTCAAGCAGGTACTATTTCAAGAAACTGATGAGGCCACTTGCTTTGATTTCTGCTCTTGGCTTAAAATAACCCAGTGATACAGGCCTAAAGCTCGCTCTTGGTAAACTGTCCCCTGTGTGCCATGTCTGACTCATTATTTAAACCGGGACTTCAACATAAACATTCCCTTTATTCGTTCATTTACATGTCTAGCCCAATTACTCAAATTGTGTTCCACATGGCTTCTTCTCGTAGCAGCCTTGAAGTTCTGTATTATTTTCAATTTTATTAATGGTTTAGCTTATTTATTTTTCAATTCCAACTGTCCAAATTGAGTCATGGTTTTGTCCTGGTTTAGACCAGGTTTTAGTTTGTATTTAGACCAGTTTTAGTCCTGTTATAGAGCTAGTTTAGTCCTTGTTCAGATCTGATTTGGTACTTATTTACACCTGGTTTACTCCTTAGTTTGTACCTAATTTAGTCCTGTTTTGGACCTGATTTAGTCCTGTTGAGTTAGTCTTGTTTTAGCACTATATTAGATATAGATCTTGTTAAATCTTGGCTTTGACCTGTTTTGGGTCCTGAAATAGAGAAAGACCATGTTTAGTCCTGGTTTAGTCATCTCATACACCTGGTAGTGAAAGCTAAATATAGTCAGAAATGTTTTGCTAGTAATACAAGTTAGAAAATGCCAGCTGTGGGTGTAAAACAGAAATAAATGTAAGCTACTCAAAACAAGTTCATATTTATGCTCTGATTTGTTTCAACCACTGTGGATAATACTTTTTACAGTGCACTTTAAACGTCTGGCCTGTCTAATAACCTTGAGGAAAAGGAGTCCCGGCCTTGGCATCAGAACAGCAGTGTCATGTGGATCCCTCTCGCCTACAAACCCTCCTCCTCCTCCTCCTCCTCCTCCTCTTCCTCCTCCTCCGCACGATAATCAAAATATGTTTTAATGAGTCTGTGCTGCAGCCAGGAAGCATTTGATCTTCTCCCACTGACAGACAATGGACACTGGGGATGTGTTAGTGACTCTGCAGAAGGCAAAGGTTGTCTAAGGGAGAGGTTTATAGTCTAAAGGAGGTCAGAAATGGTGAAAATGGCCAATTGTTTGTAAATGACAGAGCAAATATATTAAGAAAGTATAAAATATCCATGTAATGTTTAATTGCGGAGTAACGTCAAAGATAAACTCTTCTAATACTGATTTACTATAGTCTGTAGATCACCATTTTTGAAAAGAATAGATTTTGAGAATGAATGTGTTCTTCAAAGTAGTTCTCAGCACAATCAGATGGTTTGTTTTCAGGTGTATATGATCTAATAGGCCTAAATTGCAACCAAAATATTCCCTGAATATATGATTACATTTAATTATACAGTGCCTAAAAGTGCATAATAGTGACGTTCAGGGCATCGACTGTTATTGTATTTCAGTGACTGCAGAAGAATTTCAAGAAACAGCCTATAATTACTGTCATGAATTTTGAGTAAAAATAAACATTGTATTTGAAAAATTTTAGGAATAAAAATGCTTCAAGTCTTTTATTGATTAGCTAATTAAGCCCCTTGGAGAGCACTAGGGCTGTAGTTGACTTAAGAAATACTTGGTCAACTAAAGTCACTCTCCTGTGCCTCAATTAATCGGCTAAAAGGGGGGGACATGTTGTGCCGGCAAAAGATCTCAAAACCATTCAATATCACAATGATCAGACCACGTTTCTGACCCAAAGTGCACTGACAACGCCACAAGATCACAGGAGTTCACACAATTAAATATTCCTCCAGGTAATTTAAATTGGCTCAGAATTGGAGTTCTTCAAACGCATCAATCTGGGAAGGCTTTCGCCAAAAGCCGTCAGGATGCTGAAAAAAATACTGCACGCTGATTGGTTGAAACGTCACAACAGCAGAAAAAGCAGAAACATCTAAATTGTGTTGAATCCAGTGTTCAGAAAAGCACATTCCACCAAAATAGTCCGTATTTCTCCTCAAATGGCGCTACCATGTTTGTTTTGATTCTTCCAGCCGTGTAGTTTTATGTTTACCAGTACTTCTGACCGGAAAAGTAGTGCGTTTAACAGTCAAGACTTCAACCTTCAAATTCATTACGAGTCTTTGTTGACAGTTACAAGGTGTGGTTATGGGAGGGGGCCCAGCTGAGGAATGCACTGTTTGTGGTCCATAAGGCACGTCAGTCTGCAGTCATGTAAAGCTGGATAGCTTTGACAGCACTGGGCGAAAAACAAGGACAAGAGATGTACGGGCAAGTTGGAAAAATTGAAACAAACTTGAGACCCCCGCAAACACATTCCTGCTCCATCAAAAGTCAGATGCTTCGAGCTCAAGACAAAGTGGTTTCAATGATGGATGTTTGCAAAAGCTGTTGACAAAACCACATGAGAGCTATAACGTTACTGAGAATGCTTTCCTCCATATTCTAAATAATGCATAAAACAACAAAAGCACCGCCATTTTTGCCTTCAACAATATATAAATACTAAAATAGGGGCTTCAATGTTGACAAACCAGCAACTAATCGATCGACAATTTGGTGCATGTTTCATTCAATCTATAACTTTTTGGACCTCAAAACACATTCATACAGATAAGTCTGTAACAACAATTATTATTTCAACCTATCGTCCAATCAATTATAGATGGAGCAGACAGTTTTGGGGGCCAATAATTATCGCGGGTACTTTTCCTTTGTACTAGTGGAGGATTTTTGGTCATTTTTCTGTACTACAATGAGATTAGAGCAGTATACGGTTGAATAAATAACTTGTATGACTCATGAAAGATACAAATGAACTACTAAAGTTTCATTCTGCTATTCATCTAACTACAATATACAGTGGGAATCTAACTACCAACCATCAGGTAAATGTTTCTATCACTTAGGATAAAGGGGTCACGAAGAACTGAGCTGAGGTTACAATATTATATTATGGCACTTTAGTAATTAATTTATGTTTTGAAAGTATGTTTTGTGAAATTAGCTCCAATGACATAGTACAGTACTCAAATAAACAAAGTTAAACCTGACTTAATACGTTTAGCCACTTGAAATTATTGTTTTCAGTGTGAAGTTCATTTGCAAAAACAGATAAGTGCCATTTTAAAATAGTCTTAAAAATAGTCTTACAGTTTACTCTTTGTCTAGCAGTGTTTTCAAAATCTGAATTTACTTTGGTACAATAAAATACTATTCCATCCCTTCTTGAGCAAATTCCCTTTAACTACACTGTTTTTAATAATATGTGTAGAAGATTGTACAAAAAACTTTGTGACAAATGTGAAACGGACATATCTTGCAATTGAACTCTTCCATTTTAAACATATTAAATGTAACATGCTTCTCTAGCAACTGTAGCCTATTACTTCAGAAGAGTATTTGTTGATGAAACTTGACTTTAAAAATGTGACCAACTCCATCTTAAATCCATCAGAAACATCATATCAGGTCAAATCGCCAAGTCACCGGGGAAACATTCTCTCGCTTTCTCATTTTGACCTCTTCCCAAGGATCGCTGGTCAAACTTGGACTCTATGTACACGGGCGCTATGGTAACCGCCAACATCACACGGCGAACAAGGGAGACAGCGTGACGTTTGAGTGGCTCGCTTCCAGTAAGGTTTTACCCAGTCACGAGCACACCAAAAACTTGTGATATGTAATGGTTTCTTCTCCTGCTATTTTTGTCAAACTTGGGTCAAAAGATCCGGCTTCAAGGGTGCAGCGAGTCTAAATTGTGTTTAGAAGTGCCAACAGCAGATTTTGGTTCCACTGGTTGATACATTCTAAATGCTGATGTAAGTACATTTGAGTTGTAGTTTTTGGAGACTTTGTGGACCCAAGAACTAACCAAACACTGAACCAGAACCAAACCAGGACTAAACTGATACATTTAGATTTAGTGCTATTGGCCTTAAACCTTGCGTGAAGACCTATATTTTATTTGGGCTGACCAAGGGACAGACACATAAAGGTTTATTGTAACACACGGTAAGATATTTGAACAGGACAAAATGTGATTTGACAGCTCCCTTATGATTTAGTCGTAAAACAGAGTTGTGGCTATATCTAAAAATGATTTCTGTTCATATTTTTATACTTTTATAATGTAGGGCAGTGCCAAATACAGACAGTAATGAACTTTGTAGTCATTTGAAATCATATAGTTTGGGAAAATGATCCAAATCTGCACTACGAAATGGCCCAAAATATTTGTTAAAGCTCATCTTCTATAAAGTTTTCGTCATTGGCCATGAAAAAAATAAATACAAAAATAATATTTCAGTTGATCTCTAGTCATTTGGTTGTGGGCTACTATCTCAATTGGAACCATCCTCCAATTGAGATAGTAGCATACTACATCGTTTCCTTGCTTGTGCTACTATTTTAAAGGTGACTTGGTTGAATTTTTCCTATGTGAAGTCAACAATACACTTGAGAAAACAAATTATTCTTATTTTTAATCTGGCTTCTATCCAACTTTATTTGTACGCGTGTGTTTACAAAGCACTACATCACCGTACACTTAAACGGCATTCCTGTGACCTACAGTCTAAACAACCCTGTCCGTGGATTTCACTGTCTCTCGGCCCAGATACAGTCAGCCACGTTTTCATGAAAAATGTCAACGTAAAACTGTCCAAATGTGAAGCATGGACCACCAACGAACAAGTAAACCATCGGTCTGCTGGCGAAGTTTATGAGATTGTAAACAGACTTGCACTGTCTCGAAAGGAGGACATCCCCCAAAGTGGCCAAAAAGTTTAGATTAGCCAGATTTAGTTGGTGATTGGACTGAGGTGGGGTTACTCAAGGTGACAGAACTTCTTTTATACTGTCATGCAGATGTTAGCAATTGAAGGTAAGCTAATCATAAAGCTTGGTATGATCCAGGGACACAATCAAACATGACACATTCGGTAATCTGTCATGTAGAAGTGGGTGATATATCAAAATGTAGATAATATTGTGAAAGAATTTGAATATTGAGTAAAAACTGCTACAAACTGATTCAAAATAAAAAGGGGGGAAAAGTGAATATCGTTATTATTCCAAAAACTATATCGAGATATTCAATATTGCCCACCTCTAATGTATACAAATGATTTCTTTTTGAGTTATAATGCTAAAATATAGCTTATCTTAACAGTAGCTTAAAATGCTTATCATTTCTTTGTTTCATTCTTGGATAGTCATGTGCAAAAAAACCACAGCTGCATAAAGCCACCAACTCCTTTTATTTGCAGCAGTCCTGTTGTACTTTGAGTCTTTTTGCAACAAACAAACCCTTTTTGTTCGAACAGGTCCCAAAACACACCGGTCCATTTTTAGTCCTCCTTTTCTTTCACAAAACTCGACCAAACCCGGTGCCAAGAAGCCTTCACGCCGGTATGCAGCAGCACAGACGCTCAGACAGACAGGTAGACGGCTGATACGAGACACGTAAGACATTTTTGGGCTTTTGACGAACCTCCAACTGCGGAAACTTATAGCTAGAGTGGCCTGTGCTATGAGCCGTTTAATCCACAAAGATATTTCTCATTTGTTTCAGTGGGTTAGACACAGGCTGATGGGTAATCTTTGGTAGAGGAGAGACAGGCTAAGCTTCTGCACAAGACTGTTGATTATAGGATGCAAAAATGGCAACATTACAATATAATTACGGGCATTACATCGATGTGTGGAAAATATTGCACTTTAAATTTCGATTTTGACACTCAGGAAGTTTGATACTCTCCAATTCTGATACCACAGTGACGATTAAAACACTTTTTTTCTAATTAAATTCAAGTTAACGCCATGTGTTTTTAAAAAGAGGCCCCTTTGAATTTTGAAACATATTTTACTTTCAAAGAATCTAAAATGTCCACTGTACCTGGAAAACCTCTCTCGTCTCTCTCTCCATGCAGTCACATCTGGAAGTTGATAGCCGCAGCGTTGCATTATGGGAAGTGATGTTTGATAAACACGAGGCGGACGCCAAACAAAAAGGGGCTTTATGACAGTGGTGGTTCTTGTGAAATGTGACTGAACAGTTGCAGTGTGTATTCAAGAACTCACGTCACAGTTTGAAAAGTTTGAGCGTAAACCCCGTACTCGAAAGGAGACAGAGATGAAGTGTAAATATCAGCGGAACAAACACGAAGGCAGGGATTTGTGAATGGGCTTGCTCTGATAGGAATTTTACATTTTGTTTGGAACTGCACAAACCTCATGGGTAAGTAATAAACCAGGGTTGTGGTTGTCAAAAAATGATGAATATTGATTTATTTTTCCTTACTATACTGGTGAGTTTGTAGTCATTTCGAATAATATATTTTGGGTCAAATTTATCAAAACCAGCCCTACAAATTGGCTCAAAAAATATCAACAACTTAACGGCCATCGGCAGCTCTGGGTTCTAAAATATCTGTAGCGGCATCGGCCATGAAAAAACCCGTATCAGTAGATCTCTCGCAATAGGTAGAAGACCCTCCACCAAAGTTACATAGAGCACCTTTAATCCCTTCATTGTCCTCCGAATTAAATCACAGCATGTATGTTTTAAAACTAGCTTCCTCTCAATGCCACACACTGAAAGGAAATAGCCAAAGTTTACTGCTAACTACTTTAGCATAACTGTAAACACAGAGATAAGGTGCATATGTGACCAACAGCACAGCCGTGAATGAGGCCTTAGTCTTTCTGCAGTTATCCACAGCACATTTCAATAATGACTTCAATACAACAGAATGGGGGCTATAGGAAAACAAGTCAAGTGGCTGTTTGGGAGTGCCATTTCCTTTTAACACGCACAATATTTAAAATGAATTCATGACCTCAACAGGAATGCAAACATACCCTTCACCTTGCCCTAGAATCATATGAAGGCCATTGAATTAACCTTGAAGTAACCAAAAGCTACATGTGTTTTGGCAATAATGCAAGGTTTGTAGTTGGAGATAAAGAGAATGACATCTGCCCTATATAAAACATCTTGTTGGCTTTGAGCAAATAGAACTTGAAGAACTGTTAGACTCAAGGCACAAGTTACTTTAGGAAATACAGTCTATAGAAAACAGCTACAACAAATCAATATAGTTTTGGTCCTGGTTGGACTTCCCTGTTGTGTCTGGAAATACTACAGTAATTTAAAAAGTAAACAATATCTCAAAATCAAATGTGATATTGTGTTTAGGCCTGTTACTTTATTACTAATTACTATATCGACATAGTGTTCAATAGCTGCAACAATATTTTTGGGGCTCAACATTTATTGTGTGTACATTTTCTTTGAACTGTGTTCTGTTATTTTTAGAGAGTCAAATAAGTAACTTCTATGACAAGTTATAAAGCAATGATTTTTTTTTTTAGGACATTTAGAAAGGCTTTTACTGGGATTCTGCGGCTTTAGAGTTTCTGTGTCAATGGCAAAAGTAGTTTCAATATTATTGTATAAAGTAATATTTTGAAAATGTGCTGATTTTACAAGTTTTTAATGAAAACTGAGAAATATTTACTGCATATTTTACCAATACAAATGCTGAAAAGCACTTTGGATGTGCTTTAACACTGATGAAGGTAATAAAAAGTCCTCTATTGACCTGTACAACCACCAAAACAAAGCAATTTATGCATAAAATGTTTACAGGAATGTTAACCTATCTTCCTATCTTGTCTTCCATGCTGTTGAATCCAAAGTGACCCGTGCAAGCACCACTGTTAAGCAATATAAGCATGTGGGCTAAAAGATGCAAAAACAACTTTGCTTGTCTGAACTCTTCTATTCAAACAAGTGAAACTCCTGTAAAAATAGTTCGGTCATTGTGCAAGAAGACGCTACAGAAATGCAAAGAAGGTGGAAAGCTTTACACAGCTGTCCGAGCTGCGCCAGAGACAGTGGGAGACCTGCCCGAACATGCCGCCCACCTCCAGCCCCCCCATCGCCACGGGAACGGCACTGCACCGCACACCCACGGCCTGCCATTTTGGATCAAACGGACTGCAATGACGTATAGGTTAAGGTGACAGACTGACACTTAAAGTAGTGCTAATTTCTACCTTTTTTGGTGGACTGTCCGCCATGTGCTTGTCTCGATGAAAATGATATTGCCTTAACTATCTTGCATTTTTGACAGGTGTTTTTATTGCTCAAACATACTTCATTGTAATTTAAAAAGTTCAAAATATAAAATAATGATCCACAGGTGTCATAAACTATAGCTAAATAGCAGACAAAAGCAAAATATGTCTCCTTTCAAACCATTTTCTTGTTACTGTTCCATTTTCAGTCACTAATCTAAAACGTAAATAGAGATTGACCAATATGGGGTTTTTCATGCCTGATTTTTTAGAATCCAGAGAAACCAATGGCGACCCGATATTTTTGGGCAAATATGTAGTCGATTTTTATCCAATTATGGCAATTAAGTTTACAACAAACTCACCGACAAACCTGTTTTCACCACCAACCCATCTAATAATAATAATTATAGTCAAATTGTATGCAGTGTCCACTTTGTACTTAAGTGTTCAAATAAAGCATTGTGTGTATTTTTTAGGCAGCAGTTTGGCTAAAACAAAATATCGGCCTCAGCTGGAGATTTAAGGCCTAAAAATACAACATTCAAAACATTCAAAACATTTCTTCCAAAATGATGGGGCCAACCTCTTCTGCCATGACACAGCCGGCTTTAAAGTAACTTAAACAGATCTTTAAACATGGATTTATGCCTTGAAGTATTGACAAAATATTTAAAAACCAAACAGGAGGACTTCCTTCGCACCATAGACACCATTAGAAACTGATAATATACTCAAATGTCTTCCTCTGGGACCCACACTTTGGAATAACAAGGGGAATTTATGCTGGGGTTAAGTGTTTTAAAGACATAGGAGGCAGGGGTGAAAGGTCACGGTGGAGTTATGACGATATTTTCTCACGCGGTTGGGGGCAGAAATACGGATCAAACGGGTTAATGCTTCAAACGAGATGGGCCCCAAACTTCCCAGGTGTGGCTTATTTTGACAGAAAATAGTGTCAAGAGCTTAGAAAATGACAAATATGACAGTTATGTTGCCCTTCAACCCAAAGGCGGTGGGGCTGTTGTGCTGCTTTTGAAGAAGGACGATCAAAAACGAAATGTGTAAATGTTGACTTTAGATCATAAACATTAGCTTTGTCAGTCATTTCTGCTCTTTATGATGATAAGTTCGGGAGCAAGACCACACCCCTTTCACGCCCCTTCGTGCAGCTACACTATTTAAGCATCCAGGTCACACACATCAGCGTTCGTGACTTCGTGCCCCTCCCTCCCACCCTCTTTTTATTATTCGAATTATTCTAATTCATCTCCTAGATGGTACCGAGCCTACAGCCCTCGTATGTCACTTTGCGTCGTAGCTGGGGTGGTGGTCCTTGCGAGTGAATGAAGATTCATCATGTATAACGTTCAGTTCTATAGCTGTGTTTGACAGGATTTTGCAAGATGGAAAAGAAATTTCAGTAAAGCAATTTCCTGTATAATGGGAATAAAATATCGATATTTGGCACACTTTTCTTCAAGATAAATTTTCTTTTCTTTGGGTTAATTGAATGAATAAACTGCGAAAGGAATTTCAATTAAGATTTTCCATGCACTTTTTTCAAACTTGTTATTGTTAGTGGCCAAGACTTTACTTAATATACATCTCATATGGATATCATGAGGACACAGACAGACACCAGCCAGTTGTTATGAATTAATTTGGATAGCAGTTTTACTTTCACTAAAAGGGTAAACTATCAATTAAAGGTCTGCGAGATTGCCAAAAATGCATCTTGAATTTTTTTGCCGGTAAATATTATGGTTGAGGTTCAAGTATCACAGAAAAAGTGAATTTAATGGCAAATCAAACACATAATTATTTTTTTAGCAGCCTTTAAAATTGTTATATACAGACAATATTCATTTTCAAAACCAAACCTGCAATATAATTCATGTTTTAATATATATTTCTATATGAATTAAATCCTGTTGATATGAATTCAGACCAAATTTGACAATTTTTTTCTTCTTTTGTCAGCTAAAATCTCAAGACAAATCCAGCATCTTAAAAACCTACATTTCTGATAGCTCAATGTACAGTTCCAGAGCTGACCACATGTGCGTTTTGCTCCAGCTTCAAAGCCTCATTATCTCCACGGTCCATGCATCTAATGGATTTCTTTGGGGCACCACACCCACCTGCTCCGCTTAATTACCCATGAAGCCTTGCATGTCGCAGCGCCCACATGCCCGACGACTTCAAAACAGGGCAAACACCCCCACGTTCCTCCCCCCCTTACTGTTCACCTCTTGCAGCTATATGTCCGGCGCAAGCTGTAGCGCGCGCACACGCCACCACGCACGGGCCCGCCCTTTTTTTTTTTTTTCTTTCCTCTCCTCTCCTGCGCGACCTTTGACCTGTCAGTGGAGTGGTGAGGCAGCGGCGAGGGATAGGAATGCCGCTTTCAACTTTGAAGAGTCAATAGACAACCAGTGATTGGACACCAGCATTTGAGAAGTCCTTTACATTCCAATATAAGAAAATGTCACAGGGCTGCAGGGTTGATCAGAATCTAACCCAAATTGCAATTCACTCATCTCAGAGGGAGAAATTATTTAGGAAGTTGACCCGTTATTCTGTATAAAACCTGCTAACCCCATATTTTGGACCTATTCTGAAATGCATGACATTCTAGTAAAAGGCGCTGAACCGTATTTTTGCACGTTTTTGTTCATTTGCAACGGTCCGAACTCATTTGTCACTTTCCTAATGCCTTCCTAGCATAATAATTATTCACCGCGCTTTTCACAACTTCTCAGAAGCCACAGCGGAATTTTGCAGTCGCGATAAAGCTAACAACAACGAGCGTGCTTGTTGTCGGCTCCCGGTCAATAAAACGCTTCATAATTTGAAGCAGACAGAAAACAGTGGTCTCATTTAGACCCCGATGCGCAGTGTTGAAAGCGTAGCTGCACTGGGGAGAACACATGTCAATCGACTACATGAACAAAAATGGCGTGCACTTTCTTTAATCAGTTGACCGTGCCCAGATGTAGGACCAATATACAAAAAAACTCTTTTATCCGCACAGTTATTTACCTGCACAATTACAACATAATAGCAGTTTTGTAATATAGGATTCCATTTTGAATTGAAGTAGTCGTCACGTATCCTTCATCTGCATCCTAAACTTATCAACTGTTTTACTCTATTTCCTTCTGACATAATCCTCATTCCGTTACAACTTCTTGCAATATAAGATATGATGGAAAAAAGCTTTATCAGGCTGTCAGGCTAATCTTCACCTCTCCAGCCACCTCTGGCTTTGTGAATATGGCTGCACTCTTTCCTGCAGAACTATAGACTCACTAGACCATAACCCGTCTTCACCTCTTCACCCAGAACGTTCAGATGAGACTAAACCCGGAGCAGCGAGGGTCTCCAGGACATAACTCTTCCACTTCTAAACGCCTGATCTGCTTTCTCTCACCAAAACGACTTTTTCCCCATGACGACTTTTACTGCCTCCATGCTCCAACACTCCAACCAAAACCAAAATGGACCATGAGGGTGCGTTCTGATGGAGATGCGTGTTATGTCCTGTTCTAGTACTGGTTTAGTCCTGGTCTAGTTCAGGTTGAGTTCAGAATTTCATCCCAGTTAAGATTGAGACACTACTTTAAATATTCAGCATTTTGTAGTGACAACATTTGCCGATTAGACTTATTTAAGGATTATAAAAACTGTACAGCTTATGATAAAATAATAACACATTTTAGGTTAAGTTTAAGTTAAGGCAGGGAACTAAACCTTATTCAGTCCATATTTTTTCTCAGTAATTACGTTTTTGGATTTAGTTTCAAATTGTACGTTTCAAATGTTTTTATTGAAGTTATGTGATATTGTGTCTTTTTCTAAATCCATTACTTGATATTGACAATGTAATGACCAGATGAATAAGGTTCATTTTTGGTTTGAACCGAGTCAAATACAAACAAAAATATTTTTACTTATTAGTGTTATTAGTGCCATACATTAACTGTAATAAATTGTTGCTTGTCGACTCAAATAAGCAAACTCTACGGTGCAAAATGTAGGACTAGCGAGGTTACGTCTATTCTGTTTTTAAACCTACCTGTATGTCCGCTAACACATTCTAGCTGCTAATCCCACCTATTCTCTTTCCTCCACTATATTATCCAAAAGCACTTGAAGGCTCTTTGTTGACTTCGACATGGACAACGCCGGTTCACGTGGAGTTTACGTTGCAGCTGGGTTATTCTCTTGCCCGGCGTCTCAAGTCCAAGCCAAGCAAATGTCCCTTGAATTCGCGAAACATCGACCTCACTTTTATGCAAATTCGCTGCTTGACGGACACTTTCGAAGACCGTAATTCATCAGTGACCTCGGAGTTCAGCAGTTTGTCAGTTTTAATGATCCTCCTAAATCAGCGCCAGACTCATTATTGTCATCGTCTGTTGATGCAATCTCCAGGACCTCCAGGTAAGGTTAAGGTGCTGTCGGTAAACGCTTGATGAGGTTAGGTTTTTCCCATACACTCAACTATATAATGGAGTACAAGTAGAAAAACTGAAAAATATGTATATGTATGTAGTAAATATAGCATTAGGCCAAATGCTAAATGGGTTTGTGAATGATGACATCTTGAGATCAACTTTCTTCAGGTGTAAATTAGTATTTAGGCAATAAGCTTGCACCAGCAACTGTCTATGGCTTTTGTCTTGGTTAATGTATTGTTATGCATCGCTCCCATCCAAATAAAAGCACATCATAACAAACCCATAGAGACAATTGAAAACTAAATATTATATCTTATGAATGGGAAAAAGTCCTCAAAATATGATGTAAAAAACTAAACTATGCAACTTTTCAGTTGCCATCCGCTTTCTCCACGGAGAAGCTACTGCGTTGTCTGGGGTAAGTCACAGTGTGGCATTAAATTTATCCATCTCGGATTTTTACTTTAATTTTTTTTTTTTTTTAAACAACTGAATGGGCTCGCCTCTCCACAGATCTAACCTGTAACATGGTCATACTGTGCGGAATATTCCCTTGCAATACTATCGGGTGGCAGACCTAACGCCATAAAGGTTACACAGTGCTGCTTTGAAGTCCAAAAAAGGACTATTCGATGTAATGCCATAACAGTGGTATGGCTCTAAAAGTAGTCGTAGTAGTAGTAGTAGTAGTAGTAGTAGTAGTAGTAGTCAGATGTGTTCTTTCTGACATCACTGGACTAGATTCATTACACCCCAATAATGCACAAACGTCATCAAATGAATTAGCCTTCTTTCGGGCGCATATTAGCTTGCCTTAGTTTAACCTTTGGCTCGCCGGTCAAAAAGGCCTTCTTAAGTGCTCCCAGACCAGACAGACAGTGCAAATAATAGAGTGAGTAAATGATGGGTCTTCTGAAAGAATGCAAAGTAATGAGGGACTATTGTTGACCAAACACTACACTCGCAAACTGCCATGTACTGTCACTTTCTATATTATCTATATTAGGTATTTTCTGTTAAAGGTTTAAAGCAATCTTGATGTTGATCTTGACTCTGCCTGTTATATTAGGAAAACATCTTGTCTTATGTGGTGTTTATGGAAATTCAATGATTTATGTTTGGGCCACTGGTCTACAAATGTACTTATTCACTTATTTTCATTTATTTCAATCGGGAAACTCGTCATTGCAGTAATAGTACTTTGAAATAGTAGTATGTTTACTTATAATGCGTAGTAAATGTATTTAGCTACTACGACCAAGTATACTACAACTACTCTGGCTACTGCAGCTACTCTTAACAGCTACTACAATATTGTACTATTGAGAAAATGTGGAATTATTTTGCTGCTTTTGCCATTTTACCCCTCCATAACCAGATGTATTCGCAGTTAGAATTACGACTACAACTACTCATGCTACTTCGACCATCATTTTGTCATCCAATACTCCAACGCTAGACAAAATAAAGACAAGGTAAATAATAAATGCATATAAATCCCAACTAGCAAAAGAGTATGAGAATGAATTGCTTTCTTCTTAGCTCCCTTATATCTAACTAATCAGTTTCTACTGCTAATTTATCATGACAATGTTTTATCCTGTTTATGATGGCGCATTTCAGGATTATACACTTGTTATTTTGTATTTTTGTCTTGTATTTACTGTAACCTGCCAATGCAAAGGTTAAAAATCCCTGATCCTTGCTTACTATTAAAAACAGCACCGAGTTACACCTGATAATCCCCGCCTGCCACTCACATCTGCTTTTATCAGTGACGGGACTAAGAAAACGCAACTTCAAACGTCAACACTTGGATCCACCCGTGACCTGCGCCGGGGTCATCGCGGTCTGTTTGCCATCGCGTGTGCCTGCATCTACCTGCGAGTGCGCTCCTGTCTCAGCCGCAAATTCCTGAAACGCCATGTAACGTTATGTCATTGAGGTGCTGTCGAGTCTTAGGAGAAGCAGAGGGGAATTAGTGTTGCTGTTGCTACCTGCTGGGGTTTTTCTCTGTTTGACCCCGGTGAGGTCTCTTTTTTTTTCCTCTCTGTGACCTTATCTGACAAGACCCTCGAGTCGGTTTCCCACACTTTTATGGCATATATAACGTTTGAGCCTGAGGGGAAGTGAGTCACCATCTGTCTACAGAAAATAGAACTGCATCAGATTAAAAATTAAAAGTCGAATTAGTAATTGTCCACATAACAATTTACAACACAAAAAACAATGACACGTTATTGTTATGGAAAGTTATGGAAAGGCAAGGGACAGTAGAATTCATTTTGTGATACATGGTTTTCAAGAAGGTATTTAAAACTTCAATATCATTTAAAGGGCAGCCACTAATGGGGATTTTATTATTTCATATTAACATAAACATGAGATCCAGATTAAACTAAAGAACATCATGAAAAAGAATACTGACAAGCATTCAAAAACACACATTTCACACATTTCTTACGTCTGGGCAGAGACAAGATATAATGATTTGATTACTACAGTAGCTGATGATTATTTCAATAATTGAGTAGTCATAAAGGCGCTGCACCTGATTTTTACTTTAAAAATTGTAGTGGTCCAAACTTATTCCTCACTTTCCTAACGCATTCCTAGCGTCCCAAATATTCAACGTGACACATATATAAGCTCTTTTCAAAACTTTCAGAGGCCTTTCAGAAGGAGTTTTGCAGCCAAGCCATGCTAACAGCGCACTTCCTGCTTCATGGAAAGTAAAAACAGCATTTTAATTTGGATCCTAAGAGCTACTTGTACAATATTCTCGTACTGGGGCAAAACTAATTTTACTTTATTTCATTGGGGGGGGGGGATCAGGTACAACTGCAAAACATCAGATAAACTTGCAGTGTTTCCAAAAAATGTACATGTCCATAATTAAAGTGATATTTCTGTATGCCTGTCACAAGGAACATGTTTGAAGTGCGACATACTGTATTGTGACTGAAAATATTGCGATAAACGACAATATTGAAGACCTTTTTGGCAGAATATAAACCCTTTTGAACCGTTGAGTTAAGAAAAAAGTTACCTTCAGCAAAACAAATGTTACAAAAATAACCACTAACGTACAGATGATAAATATTGAGCCTAAAACATGTTGCGTATCTTTTGCTGAAGTTGATATAGTACTCATTATAGTAATATTCCTGCATATATTTGGAGTGGAATTTAGTTTTATTCATTCTACAGAGAAGATGCAGTAGAGAGCATAGGTGTGGTCTTGAGGTGCCGACAGGTGTGCGACTGTGAACCTCGCCGGGGCAGAAAGGGGAGGAGAGAGGGGGCTGTAACTATGGCGATGACATGGAATGCGAGTGTCGCCCACGGCAACGGTTCATCAGCTCAGAGCCCCGAGAGGCAGAAGGGTCCCAGCCCAGACCTGCCCCTCGCTCAGCCCGTCACGGATTCCTAAATGTCACTTCAGCTTCTACCCCCCCCAAAAACTAAAAAAGAACATTCCTCGAGTAAAAGATGCAACTCCTGCCTCAGGGTCGGGCCAAAGACACGGGCGAGGTTTATAGGGATGTCACGATATAAAATTTTAGAGTTACAGTTACAGTGAGTAAGAAGAAACATCATGATTTTATGGTCGGACAATTATTGACGCTGAACAACAGTGATAGACCCTCATTTACTTTACGTGCAATAGAGCATTATTCCTCTACGTGACCAGCTTTATGAAGCCAAACTTTTTTAATCATTTTGAAGTAAAGTTATTGTCACTTTACATTTAGGTTGGAGTATATATAGAATTATTTTTTCTTCTAAAATGATTATTAAGATTACCTGAGTAATTTCCATTTTCCTTTAATTGTTGGAAAATTGGTAGCGTCCAGATTCTCGAATGAGATAATATCATAATCATACCACCAATATCACCTTTTTCCCCCTTTTTACTAATGTACATTTACGAAATGACCCCTCTTTTTATGTTCCATTCAATATTTTGTGATTTTCTGCATTTATCAACTTTAATTATCAATGTATCAACTATGTAAATCTGCATTCATGTAACTGTATAATCAGATTTTTTTTTAGGTTACTTTGTTTATTCAATTATACATAATTTATTTGGACAGCAGCAGAAAGACGAGCAAGTTATCTGGACATTCGGGAAAGAATTGTGAATTTATTCAGTGTATTTATGTCCAAATATTTGTGTCCAAATATTTTTTGTGCACTTTGGGTCAAATTTTGTCAGATCATAGTTTTCAGAGTTACAGCGCTACTGTTCTGTAATGTTTATTATTGCTTTACCAATACATTGTATAATGTTTACAAAAAATAGATAGAGTACATGAATGTCGTGATGTCATCTGAACACGGCAATATCATATGCAAGTACCGTATAATTGCTACGGGAATACACCATCCATCAGCAACCAGTGGTATTTGTACGAATGGAAAAAGAAACATTTCAGGATTTCACTTTTTTGAAGGAAAAATATCTGGAAATGTCCTCTGCTTCGTGCCTCAGGGTCAGAAGAAGAAGAAGAAGAAGAAGAAGAAGAAGAAGTAGCTTGACATACGTTGAGCTGGTTTTACAAATGTGTGACACCTAAGGGAAGATACATTTATGCTAGAGCTTTGGGATAGCAATAAGTCACGACACGACTGGTATTTAATGTATTTTGTATTGTAATGCAAACTGGTATTTAACATATTTAGGTGTGAAAAAATGTAATTGCAATAGCGATTAGTTTATATTTGTGATTTATGAAGTAGGATTCAGTTCAGAGTGCATTAACATTTGAGAGGAGACGGAAATATGAACTGATAAACTCATTCAAGAATCACATGAATTTCAGAACTTGTTTTTCGAAGTCTAATCTACAGGCACAGAAGATGTATGTATAAAAAAACCTATAAAATTTGATAATTGCAGCAACTCAAACTGCAGTTTTGATTCGATTGCGATACATTGCCCTAACTTGTAAGTATCAGGTCCGACGTTTCCTTTTTGGACATATTTGTTTTAATAAT
The DNA here is from genome assembly GCA_015082035.1 of Chaenogobius annularis. NCBI lineage: Eukaryota > Metazoa > Chordata > Actinopteri > Gobiiformes > Gobiidae > Chaenogobius > Chaenogobius annularis. The sequence continues at coordinate 521,968 of BJKM01000346.1, read as the reverse complement.
ATGCAATGTAATAAGAACACCGTATATTTCTTACTATTCTAAAAGGCAAATGTTTTTATTTCTTGGACTGAGAAAAGAAATATAATGTAATAGGATTATCATAAAAACTTTAGATAATAGTGTGAATGTTGTTTTGAAAATATGCAACATTTTAAAAGCGAGTATATTGTTTATAGTTGATTAAAATGAAAAAAATAAAATAATAATCTGCACTTTTATGATTAATTGATTTCCTGACCCGGCGCCAACACTTGTTTTGAAAAAAGTTTTCTAAGGCGCTTACGCTGTATACATAATAGCTCAAATACCTGCTTGCACCATGAACCGAAAACTTACCTAAGATCCTTCCATCGCCTCCAAGTAGGACAGAAAGATTTTGGAATTGCAATTTTCCCACTACATTTTTGCTCAAGGTTACATATCGAAAAACTGAATAATCACAATTAGTAAATCAAAAAAAGTTGCAATTATGATCAGCGAGTTTAGGCCTGTCATGATCGTTACAATATCAACTTATCGTTCAATAAATAAAAGCCGGAACAATTATTTTTGGGGCTCATAATTCATTGTGAGTACTTTATCTTTGCACGAGTGGGGAATTGTTTTGGGGTTTTTTTGCGTAAAATTTCAAGATTTGAGTTGTAGAGGACAAAAAATTTAACTTCTATGATTAATGACAAACTAGCTAACTACATAAGCAATTCATTCTGCTATACTTTTTATCGCAGCTCATGATGGACATTTAAAAGGGGTTCGTCCTGTTTTGGGTTTTATAACATCTCAGATTAGTTTAAAAATATATATATATTGATTATTATTTTCTGTAGTAATATATCGCATATGCCTACGGTCAACAAAATCTTTTTTAAAAAAAAGAAAATGTGTCATGGTGCCAGGCCTAGTAGAGTTTGTCCCTAACAAATTACTGATAATAATAATCTTCATAACACTTTACTTGTTCACTTGTTTGTTTTACTATGGGCCGATTATCTTTTCAACCTGGGGGGTAAAACAGCACTTGCTACTATCAGTTTCGGTTGTGTTTTACGGCTGTAAGATATAAAGTCTGTGAGCCTCCGTGTCGTGGACTATTTAAAGCTTTGTTGTTCAAACGTTGAGTCCTCCAGCTATGAATCTCCAGCCCACGTCAAGCTGCTAATGAGTTAAAAAGATTTGTGATTTCAGAGAAGGGTAAAAGGCTGCAAGATAAAGGCAGTAAAACAGAAAATGTGGAAGATTAACCAGCCGGTTTGCGAAGGATTAGTTTTTGCCTTTTTGTTAGAACCAGGTTGATGCAAATAATAAAAATGAGAGTGTTAAGATGCTACTAAACTTGACTAGGATTCAGTTTGACTAAATACAAACCGTGTCCATCAGGCGTGGTCAAGTAGCTCTATGATCAGACCAAATATCTGACCCAAACTGCACTCACATGACCACAAGTTGATTTTGTATTTGGGATTGTGTTTTGCTCATCGTTATCAGGACTATACATGCTGTAAAACGAATGCCAAAAGGCCATGGCATTATTAAATCAAATTGTCAATAAAGCTTTGGGTTTCATGCCTAAATACTCACTTTCTAGATGCCTTTAGTCAGAATACGTCTTTCAAACTTTATTTGGTCTCAATGTACATCTTTGGCTGCAGCACTTTACAACTACAACTTTAACTGCTTCAAGTACTTATAACTTTACTATTGCTTAAGTGCATACATTATAGTTATTACCACCCCTTATACAGTATGTCTGCAGAGTAATTACTGTGTATGCAACATTTCTGTTCTTCTAAACTGTATTCAAGTAGTCAAATATGCAATAATTGATTAAGAATCAAGGCAACTATTTCTCCCAAAATATTCAAAAAGTACTTCACATTCCACAGTATTAGAACATCTAGACCAGGTCTATTCAACTCCTCTGGGCCGGACCGGACATGTCACAACTATTAACACAATTTAGGGTCAAAGTAAATATCCCCAACACTGGAATTCTTTCAATAATAGTAAAATATCAAACCAGGTCCAAACCAGGTCCAAACCAGGTCCAAACCAGGTCTAAGGCAGAATTAAATAAAGATTAAGCCAGCAGCAAACCAGGTGTAAACTAGTACTAACCCCAAATTAAACCAGAAAACAAGGGAAAATTAAAAAAAACATACATACAGTATATATATATATATATATATATGGGGGATGGGTCGCCTTAGGTTGACTAGCCCTGATCTAGAAGTCTCCAAGTATCATTCTGCTCCTGCACTTGGCACAAACGTGTACCTTCTTACTGTCGGTGACTAAGCCGTCTGCTATTTATAGACTGCTCCATGATCCGCCAAAAGAATATTAAGAACAACTGCTCCCCATGTTGACAAACACTGCACCAGGCCTGTGGACACTTTCACGTCTCCCCACTAAATAAACTTGTTTTCTCAGCAGATTAAGACAATGAATTTGGTTGGAGAAGCCGCAGTGCCATGCAGCGTGCCCGGGTACAATGGCCTGGTTTGTCCCGGGCTCATTAGGGGCTTTCTGGGGCAGTGTTAGGCACCAGGGAGCAGAGCCAGGGGCCGAAGAGGTCCTTTACAAAGCCCAATAATGAAGTTTGAGATTGGGCTAAGAGCGCGGGACCAGAGCGAGAGCCAGTCTGTACACTTCAGTCAAAGAATGGAAGAGAACCAGGAATAAATGTAAAGGCACAGCAACTTCAGTTGGATTTTACTGTTGTTGGATTCACTGTTTAAATGCGACATGTCTGAAATTAGGGCTGAAACATGCTACTCAGTTAATCAAAATTCATGTTACTTACTATTAATAGTTTGTACTAACTCATTCTTGCATTGTGATTAATTATTGCACGTTTAGTGTTTTGGGCCTTTTGCAATCCAAACAACTAATCAACAAAGACTAAAAATAAAAATAAAAACTATACTAATCGATCAGTAAAATGATCGTTAGTAGCAGCCCTATCTGAAATAGATGTAATTTATGGAAGAGCCGAGTGATTTATAGTTTGGAAGATACAGTATGCAAATACAGTATAGAATATCGAGTACTATAGTGTCATGAGAAAACTCTCAAAAAGCTGCATAAAGATCTACTACTACTTTTAATATTTCGAACAAGGGTATACAGTGATATTTCAAACCAATGTCTCAAGTTTCTTTTTGGAACATCACAAGCACCTAATTCACATTCATTGACAATACTAGTCTAAAATATAATATAAAAACAATGTTGACGATATACTGTATTTTCTACGTGCATGGTGCAGCACTTTGGTGAAATGCGCTTGATAAATAAAGAGTATTGGAGATTTACTTTCTTAAAAATGTTCAAATTGGTGTCTACTTGCAGAATAATCATCCTCACTACTTTCTTTAAAATTGTATTGGTAATGGGTATTCATGCCACACTTTCTCCCTCATATTTAAGCAGGAAAATAGCTGTGGTCAATGGCAGTGTGGTCCTTCTTCTTGTATGTCGGAAATAGTCTTGAGGACTCTGTGACCTTATCTTTCAAAACATTCCCCCTTCAAGGAATCCAACAACATTTCTACTGTCTCGTAAACAACCTCCTACGAAATTCAGATGAGCGCGATCTCAGCCCCCCTCAAACAAATCCAAATGTGTTGAAATGTCATGTGAATTTCACACCAGATCTGAGCAAATCCAGACTCTTTTCAATCAAAAACAGAGACGGACTGCTGCTTATCAGCCCTGTCAAACGTGACGGATGCCGAAAGCCAAGGGTTTAATTGCCCGGCAGTACAGATGACATCTTTTTGACTAAAGTGGTATTTTCGCCCTGTGGTTGGTTCTGCGAGAGAGCGGGGAGGGCTTTGGAGATTTATGGCAAAGTTAACAGTATGAGATAAGACACGGGAGGGCTTGTTTCATGCTTGAACACCATCGAAGGATCACCAAGGAAGTCATCATGGACAGAAGTAGAAACTTTTCAAATTGCGTGTTTGTACGGAAATCTCATCTTAAATACAATCAGATCAATAGCCGAGAGGAGTGTATGTACAGTACAATTTGAACGTTTTATTGAACGACACATTATACAAGCGTTGAGACATAACAAACAATGAGAATTTGAATTTTATTTAAAAAGGTACGCTGTGTAACCTCTCTGATGGGCACACCGACACCTGCTTGTCTCCATGGAGATGTTATTGCTTTGCCTGGGATGCATTCTGTTTTTCAATCGTTTTTAGCCTATAAAAACACCTCCATAAATGTAATGCCATACTGTGGACCATTTAAGGCGATCTAACATCTGAACTAACCATTCATATAGACATAAATGTATAATTAAGAACAAATTAAATCAATAAAACTCCATCCATCCAAAACTAAACTAAACGAGAAGTAAGTACCAGTAAGTAAAGTCAAGACATTTTTGTTGCCATTTTAACTTGACTTGGCATGTGGTAGAATATGCTTTTAAATTTAATTACCTTCTTGAGTACCTCTGGGTTTGTTTTGTTTGTTTTTTTCCTCCCAACATTTAACCTAATACATTCTATATTGTGTAGTGTACTTATGAAACAGAATGGACTGAACATGAAAGAGAGGGGGTTTGTGGGTAATGGAGTTCGCGGCACAGTGGCACGTGCGTTACCTGGCACCTTTCCAGTTTTGTGGGGGGGGGGATGGGGCGACACAACAGAAGGGAAACATAGCAGAGATGGCGTAATTACAGGGATAAGTAATACTTTTGATGCGGCAATGATAGTCTTTCTATGGCAGCGGGGTTTTACCTCCCAACAAGTGTGCGACTGCGGAGACCAGGCAGGAAGTCACCAAGGAGCCAAATATGTTGTCATTTTTGTGATAAAAGAAAGCGTCCTCACTCTCGCACTGACACCGGAAAAGATTGTGATATAAGATATGGCTTGGTTAGTTACTGCGATATCAATATCATTGGCAATATTTGAATATCCTCTGAATTATTTCAGTTATAATGAAACTTAAATGTGCACGTCATTTACTAGTCAAAACGGAGGCCTAATATTGATAATACCAAGATTAAATCAAGAAATTTACAAAAATAATAAATAAAATCTTCCGTTTTCATTTTTTTTTTCAAAACAGTACATTTCAGTCAGATGGAGGACCTGATGTTATTACAGTATATTTAGTTGATATATCGATTATTACATCAGCCAATATTGCATTTTTGATACTTTTGCGAAATATTGTGCTGCTCTTGAATAAATATTTAAACAAAACAAAAAAAAATCACATAAACAGGGAAAAAAATTGCCTTTTCCTGAATAGTACAGACTGCAATTATTTTGGTACATTCTATTCCATAAAAACAGTTTAATATATATATATATAATTGATTATCAAACCTTTTCCTAGGAATCAAAATGGAGTTTGAATTTTTATTATCGTGACAACTCTATTGCCCAAGGACTATAACAACTGCAGTATTTACAAAGGTATTCATCTTAATTTATATAATGACGTTTTTCAGCCAAAACATACAAAGTGAAAATAGACTTCAAGGCTCAAAGCAAAAGGCCGATTTCCAAAACTTCATCCATCACTTTGTCTTTGATGCTCGTGGATGGGACACTCCACGGACTCCCATTCAAAGTGCCCTGCTGTCATTTCAAAAGTAAATAAAGACCGGAGCTTCCCTTCTTTGGCCTGAACTTGCGCCGCTCTGCTAAAGATAAAGTTAAACAGGATTTTAGAGCTGAGCACACATCTGTTTTGGTTTTGTTTGCCTTTGCTGTCACCCAGACCTGTTACCCGGCCTTAGAATGGACAAACAGCAACCTGCTTCACTTCCACAAGCTCTTGAGTTCTTGTTTATGTCAAGGGAACGAAAGAGAGAATCGGAAGATAATTGGAGCGGAAGATAATTAAAAATGTAATATGCAACATAAATGGACGCAAAATTAGGGTTGTAAAAAATATATATATATATATATATCTAGATAGTAATCAATACAAGAACTAGCATCAAAACTAGATACTAATGGGAGCAGATATCCATAGCAAAATAAATACACAAAAAGCTCAAAGTTGGACCATTCATGAAACATTTTAGAATGATCTTGATTTATGTCAGAGCCAGTTAAAGCATGAGGCTGTGAGAAAGTCATGCACCATCAGATGACCACCAACGTACTCTATAAATCGATTTTTTGTGACTCTTATCTTTTGTTCCATACTGATTCAACTCCAAATCCTATTATTTTGGGGGGGTTGCAGGTGCATTTTTTCCGAAACACAGGACAAACAAAGGTAGGTGTGTTCCCGTGCACAGACACGCATATGATAATTGCAGCGTGAAGGAAGAGATTTTGTAGTTGAAGGGTTTGCGTTATAATGGCGGTTAATGCCAAAGTAATGATGTTAGGAAGCCACGGCATCAAAGCTGAAATTGCCAGACTTCGAAACAAGTTCTAATGGATTTTTCTTAGTAATCGGATGTTGCTGAATGCACCAATGGAGAGTTCCAACTGTCAAACTCAAAAGTTAATTGAATAAAAAAACATGTATACATTTCGGCTATTTTATCTTGTTTATTTTTACTTGCTAAGGAGGATTAATCAACAGATCATTAGTTTAGTCAAAATGTCTGAAGGTTTTGAGACAATGCATTTTTAAGTCTAGTCATAAAGGTTTATAAATCAAGTTTAATGATCAAAGTACAAATCACTGGACACACAGATGCAGATGTTGGGGTTTTAATGTAAATAAAAGACATTGGCTGTGGGGCTGTTTATTTTTAGCATTAGCTTTTGTGTTTTGCTCCTGCTTGTATCTCCTCACTAGTACTGCTTTTCTCTAAAAACTCTATGCAAGTAGTTTATTAACTTGGCTAACACTCTGTCATTGTAAGCCACTGCAAACACTCCTGCTACAGTTTGCTAACAACGAGTCAAGAGGTAGAGTTAATTCTGCACAAAAGCCCGCCGAACGCACTCGTATTTACCCGACTTTGTCCAAATTTGACGTAGCGATAAGCCCGTTTTGAAATGCCAAGTACGAACGCAGTGCAAAGAAAGGCGCGACCAGGCAAATAATGGAAGATAGGAGAAAGCCCAACAAACGCCGGTGATAGGAAAAAGGTCTAATCCTCGAGCAGCGCAAACAAACCCAGGGGCGATCCGTGGCATTAAGCACAGCGAGACGCGGGGCAAGTCGAGACAGTTTTGCCCCGCCCCGGCATCACTCTGACAGCACCGAAGACTGGGGCAAAAACTAACGCTCCGGGCAACATGTCAAACACGGGACACCACCCGGAACAAGGGATACTGGGTAACTTCTGTGTCATATCGTGCAACACACAGGATTTTGTAGTGTTTTCAAAATACAAAAATGGCAAACTCGATTTCGATAAAGAAAAGGCTCATAGCTTGTCATGTCATGTGATGCTATAGTTCTGCTCAAAACTGAGGGAAGGTCTAATTTTATTCTATATTACTTTTTTTTTTCTTTTTTTTCTCAACACCAGCTCAAATGAAGAGCTAGTCTCAACATTAGTATTAAAATATTCATGTTTTTACAACCCTATATACATGTTCGGAAATGCATTTCAATTCATGTATTAGTTTAGCGATTCATATTTCAGTCTTCTTTAAATAAAAACACAGATAAAGCTAGTCAAATGCTTTGATCACATATTTCTTGTTTGTTCAACAAGTGTGTTAACGACGCTGTATCTGATTATTGCCGTTTCAGATGACATCACAACATTCTATGAGCCAACAATATTCAATACAGATGGGGGCAACTAAAATTTTTGTTCTAATATAGTGAGTTCTAGGGTCTTGTCGCTAATAGAAATGATCAGGTTTAACATTTGTGCATGTGAATACGACATCATCACATTATAAAATCGGAAATCAACCAGTGTCAATTAGTATCTTAAAAACGTGGAAAAAAATAACTATATTTCAAATTTTGCAAACTTGTTCTTCACTTTTTAGCACACTCCTAAGATCCTAATTATTCACCGTGATGAGTTTTAAGCACATTTTCAGAGTTAAAGCCGTTACTTCCTGGTTCACAGCCAATAAAAATGCTTAATAATTAGATGCAGGCAGCGCACAGGGTCTCATTTTGACCCCAAGAGCTGCTTTTACAATATATCTCGATACAAATGTTACTTTATTGCATGAAAAAAAAATGTTTTAAATGATAAATATCAGGCATTCGTTGCCATATACTTGCATTAAACCCTTTTAGACGTCATTTGATTTGCATAAAAACATTGAACCGGCTATATTCTCATCTCAGAATCGGTCTATGGACTGTCTGCGCTGTTTTGTGTCGGCTCGTCTTCCCTTTGAGAGAGACACTATTGTGAAGAGCGAATAGGAATGTTAAGCTGCCTCCTTTTGTGTCAGTCGTGAACTTTGACCCTTCGGAGTTCACCGTGACCAATAGGAAGACAAACCAACAGCGTGCCCACGGATAACCTAAAGGGCCAAGATTTGAGAACGGGTCGGCGTTGGAGACAAAAACCTGAAGAGTTGAGGAGTTGTTGAACTGTCCGTCATACCCACTCAAAATAACACGTCTGGAATCCAGTGCCTTCAAAACAATTGTAACTTTATAGAAAACCTGTCAGCCAATCAAAACATGGTGTCAAAATTGGAAAGACACCTTTGCACATGCACAAGATTGATCAAAATACGTAATATCTCGAGTAAAATGATCAGGGGGTTTTTTCATACATTTGTGCAGCAGTTTTCTATTGTGCAAAAAAATTATTTATCTTTTTTCAGGTTAAGTGTTTTTTTCAAGGATAAACCAACATTACGATATAACCTTGAATTGAGATGCCCTTGAGATTTGAACTGCCGGTTTTCTAATTGGTATGGTTTTCCGCTACCAACTAAAATGACAAAGCAGTTCTTGAATTTTTTCACTATTTTATACTACAAATTGCACTGGAAGCATCTATCATCATGAAAGAGGTTGTGCAAGTTTTTTGTATTATTATTTATAATAATAATAATAATAATAATAATAATAATAATAATAATAATAATTATTATTATTATTATTATTATTATTATTATTATTATTATTATTATTATTATTATTATTATTATTATTATTATGTCTTTTTCTTCACAATTTTCTACTCCAAATTGCTCAACTACAAAACTGAAGAACCTACTTTGCGCTTGTTCACTTAAAACTTTTGTTCGGTTGACAGAATTCAACCATCATCTCAAAATTGTCATAAGACTTGCATTTGGACACAGTCAATCATCTAAAAGAAAAATACCTGGACAGATTTGAAAAGGAAACATCGAGAACCGTTCCAAAATGATGTCCCAATGTTGCCTTGCGTGTGTTGTTTTGTTGCTTTAACTTTTTTAATTGGCACTCAATGCTTTTATTTGCTTCATCGCCTGGTCTTTCTGTCAAGTTTGAACAAACCACATGATTGAGATTTTTTTTTTGTGCCTCATTCCATCTTCTAAAGACATGGGGCAAGACAAAATACAAGCAACTATAAAAGAACAAGGACTTACAGCTGCAAATTAGATGTGAAAAAAAACGTGTACACTGACAATTAAGTCGATTCTACTGCAATCTATTTTTTTACTACGGCTATTATATCTTTACTGGGGGTTGTCAAAAGTATTAAAAATCAGATACTAATCAATACTAAATCTAGTATCGAAACTAGACACTCATTTGCAGTATATTGAACTCAAAATACATCACATAAACAGTCCAATATTTGACATTTCCTGAACAGTTTTAGAATGAGCTTTAGCTTAATCAGAACAAGTCTTGAAAATGACTAAGGGTTAGGTGTTTTATTAGTGTTTTTATTATAATTTGGGTAGTAAAATTGATATAGAACATAGAGCCAATTCCTTGGTATCGAGATCAAGTTTGAAATCATCTTAAACTCAGAAATTGCCTTGCTGTCAATTTCTGTTCGGTTCCGTTTAAGGTTATGGACAGCTTTTTGAGGGCGTTTGACAATTCAACTTTAATTTTGATTTGAAAACGGCTATGAAATTGGTCTTAAACTATCTCTGCGGTTCCTGATTACATCACAATGCATTTCTATGGTAAAAAAAAATAGTCAATGGAGTCAAGGTAAGATTGCTGTGCTCATGGACACAACAGCCGTATGCAATGGAGAACGCAGAGATTGAACATTTAACGTCGAACGGGGTGAACGCTCAACCAAGGAAGCGTCTCTCGACTTTTCTTTTTGTGAGTATCTTGGATCGCAGGGTAGAACTTATTCGTGGCAACACTGATTCCTATTAAAAAAAAAAACGTCATAGGCCGTTGCTGCGAAACGTGGGTATTCCCCGACTCTTCCTCTACACCTGCGTTATAAATACACGCTACAGCATATTCCCAGGCGATACTTTTTTTTACGAGATACATGTAGCAATGCACCGCACAAGTAGAAGTTTGAACAGGCGATGGTTATGGAGACGTGGGCGTTTTTCGATGTGACACGAGTTTGCCGTGTGGTTTGTAACTTTTTTTTATGGAATTGGTTTTGGCCTGAAGATGAACGGCGCATATAGCGAAGTAAGGTCCCTGTTATAGGTACCATTTTGAGAACATTGTAAAGATAGTATGGCTCAGTTTCAAGGCGATGGTCCCAATTCTTCATAACACCTACAGGTCTAATCCATGGAGACAAGCCAGGGACTCCACCAAACCAATTATTTTTGGCAATAACAAAAAACACTGTACTTAAATAATCGACCAATAAATAGGTGTTTATTACCATGGAATGTTCCAGGCAAAGCAATAACATTCTCATGGGGCAAACAGGTGACAAACGCTCCACCAGAAGTCTTGAATAGCGCAATATTATAGGCAGCATTTAACAGTTGGGAAATGTGTCCTGCAAAAATGACTTTAATTCAATATGGACGATTTAGAGAACCATTAGCAAAAAGAGACTCTGAGCCTGACGTGAATTATTGAACCCACAACCCCAGAATATGACAAACTGAAACCCACTCAAAAGATAATATTGACAATTATCGGCTTAACCCCAGCCGCGGAAAAGGATGGGTCAAATGCAGATGGACAATAAAGTCACCCTTGAACTCAACTTTAATTAGCTGGCGAATGGTAGTACCCAGAACTTAAATACACAAGAAATACTATATATATATGACATTTAACCTGACCCAAACAAGAAAATGCACTGCCCAGACTGAAGCTATAGCAATAGTGTTTTATCTTATACCTGAAACTATTCACTGTGAGACGGTCCAATGGGAGTGAAGTCATTAATCACATTTAATTAGACCTGACAGCTGTCTTAACTTCATAATTACGAAGACTGGTGAATGTCATCTGTTTTTTCTCAAGCTGCGTGTTAACCCTTAATCTTATCTGTGAGAATAATAGGTATGTACTTTAAAGGTAGGGTATGAAGCCTGCACTCCTGCTGCTATGGTTATCAGTAAACTCCATATTGGATTTAAACAAGTTTGCTTCATACATGGGAATGCAGATAGGTCATGTTTGTGAATTTGAAATAAAAGATATCATGCATGGCCATGTATACAGGCATAAAAGCGATTTTTACATGGTTATTCAGTAGTATTTGGTTACGTGCAGAAAATACAAAAACAACAATTCAAAATTCCAACCTTTCTGATCATATTTTATAGCTTGAATAGTGAAAAAATAAGGCAACACTACAAAAAAACAAGAATATATATATATTTTTTGCCGTGATGAGCTCAGAATTAGGTAGGGCAAATGTGAAAGTGGATGGTGTGAGAAAAGGACAACCTGGAGCCTCACAAATCAAACAGGGTGTAAAGGAATGTCCAATGCAGTCGTTTTGCACCTGCAGGGAGAGGGCATGTCCCACCAAGATCCACAGGTATTCAACTGCAGGCAGGAGAGGGGGGGGGGGGGGAATAGGTTCTCGTATGTTTTGGTGCTGGTCTTCATACATTTGCTAATCTATCTAAAATAATTGCATATGATCAGGGGGATGATGGGAGCGTAGTCTGTCCATTCATCTAAATCAGAGGTGTCCAAACTTTTTTCACTGAAGGCCGCATTTTGAAAGCATATACAGGCGGAGGGCCAGAGACGAATATGACAATTAAGTGAATCAGTGGACCATTTTGCATTTTGATGTGGTTTTGATGAGCCTCCACACCTTTAACAAGGCTTGGAACATTAATATTAGGTTCTGTATCTCATCAAAATGTGTGTTATTTTGGTTATTATAGGCATGAATTTGTCCTACTTTTGGTTGTTTTGGGCCAATAAAAATGTATCTGAGGGCCATAGTTTGGCCATAGTTTTAATTGAGGGACTGTTCTGGATAAGTAAAATAATGTCAGCCGTAAAAAAACTAGATATCTCCTCTTTGAAGAATTCTCAAAAGGTTATTTTCTTTTGTCGCCATCGTGCTACAGATATCATCAGTGAAAATAACGTTGAGTGGGTTTTATATCAAGGAGGGTGGGAATAGTATTGTGGCTACAGTAAAATTCCATTTGCGTTTGAAAACATTGCGTACAAAGAGTCAACTGCAAGCCACTGATTACTTTTTAATTGGCACTGATCAGTTTTTCCAAAATAAATCAGACTATAATGTCAAGATGAATGGATGAATCCGGAATTGTGATTATTATATCATTATTAACAGGGCTGTGGTCAACTTAAGCAGTCTTTGTTATAATATCATGCTTTAAAATAGTGATGATATATAAAAGTAGTAAAAAATTTCACAAATGTTGAAATTACAATATCACGCTTTGTTTCAAGGCCATCTCCATTTTGTCCTGATCTTGCCACATGTAACCTTTGTCTCTATGCCCCCTTTCTACCATCTCTCCATCTCCTTTTCCTCTGTCTCTGTCCCTCTCCATCTCTCCTGCTCGCTCTGGCTCTCTCTCCCTCACTTCTGTGTGATGTTTTCCCTTCGCCAACAGCTGTGTCCTGGTGTTCGCCGTCTCCACACACATACACCCACACACACACAACCCAGCCTTCGCCCTGGCGGCACACTCGAACATTCACTGCAGCACATTTCCCATTTGGATCACACTCTGTCCGAAGCATGGAGAACAAGTGAAGTTTTGGCTTCAAGACCAGACTGGAAAACAGCGAGTGAAACCAGAATCTACTAGGTCGAAACTAAATGGGACAGAAATGAAAGAACATGTAAAGCAATACGAAACAGTCCTAAAAGTGGTAATATTGGACTTCATGGCCTAATCTAACTGAAAATGCCATGTCAAATTATTCAAGAGAAGATCTAATGGAAAATATATTTCCAAAAACAATGCCATGTATTGACAAGACTACATCAGAACTGGTAAAAAGTGCATAGTAAATTGACAATGGCTTTTCGCTTTACTCTTTCAGCATATGTTTACACTGGATGTTCTTCCTGGTTCAGCACTCTCCATTTGTCCAGGTTTGGGACTAGCTCAATGTAGGTACACTGACTTTTTAAAGGATGTCTTGGCCCACGAAACGGGAATGAGACTGGGGAATCACATGCAGCACGTTGTCAAGGGCCGGATTCAAACTCACAACGCTTCGGCCTTCGGGTATATGTGCCCGCAGGTATCAGTGCTATCCACTCTACCACGATGTCGGAAACATGTCTAAGGTTTAGTCAAAGAGTTCAAATGTATAAGATAAATTGACAAATCTGAGCTTGAGTCAGAAGGTGGGCCGAGTTGGGAGTTCTTTTCCAAACTTTAGCAAGAGTTCATGTGCATCTTTCAACTCAGAAAATCATTCCCAACAACCACATGAACGCAGCATTAAATCCTCTTCAAAACCGAATTTCACTAAGTTTATCCTCTGTCCATGATTGTCTCTCTATGTAAATTGTCTTTGGGTATCACGAAAAGCGCAATACAAGTTGCTATGTTTCATTATTATTACTCATGGTATGGTAAAATTGGTGACAAATGCACCCTTTAAACACGTCCACAATTGATGAGTACATTAAAACCCTGGGAATATACATACTTATTTCATTAGTTGTAAATGCACTTGTTTATCTATTTGCTTATCTCTCCCTGTTATAAATGTAGTTCGCTTCAAGTTAACCAGCTTCTGACAAGTGCCTCGGACCACCCAATGAAGCCATCTGTCACTTGCCTTTTTACATATCCATCCATTGTCACTGTGATACAGCCAACGACAGCAAAGAGGAAGACTTCAGGGGGAGGAGAACTCGATACAGAGTCAATGCACCTCAATCAGTTTACCCCAAGGAACTCCAATTGGGTTTAATGTCTATATATCTTTAGTCCAATGAGGTACTTCCTGACCTTTAAAAGACTTTTGCAAACATGATGCAGATTAAAATGATCACTAAACTATTTGCGTCTTAAGCCGCAAACAGTTCTTTTTCTCATTGTAATTAGGAACTGACCCCGTGCACTTTGCTGGTCGAAACCCTCAGGAACTGTCCAGCCATTATGCCGTTTACAAGTCAGGACAAGTAAGAAGTAAGCTCAAGCAAAAAAATAAATGCTTTTGCTATCAAAATGTCTAATACATTGTTGTTTGTATACTTTCCGAGCTTTGCAATGGCCCTGTGAAAATGTTGTTTGGAAGCTCCAACTTGTTTGGAAGCTCCAACTTGTCAAACTAAAATGCCTTATGGACATGCCACAAACCTATTAAACAATCACAGTAATGTATCCATGAGTTACCATAGATATATTCAGATCAGTATATTGAAAGCTATTGCCATCTAGCTCAAATGATTGTGCCATTAAACATTAAAACATGTGTTATTGCTCATCATGAAACCGAGAGATGCGTAATTAAAACTTAATAGAAAGAAATGAATCAAACATGCAATGCGTTAGTGAAGAAAGTGTGATGAGAAAAGTGAATCTCTATTTGCTGTGGATAATAATATTCCTTGGTCCTCATTACATATTCAAGAGCAGGGCGGGCTTTGCATTGCTAATAACTTCGAGAAGCGGCCCACTCAAAAAAATGAACATCTCCAACGTCCGCCCCCGGCTACACTAAAACACTTTTACTACATAGCAAGGACAACCATGTTACTTCAAATGATAACAAGTTTGGAATGAAACAACACTTAGAGAGACATCCATATGTTTAAACGCAACGGTTACAGATGCGTAATAGCACGAGTGCAGAGTCACGTTATGGCAGAGTCAATACAAAGTGGTTTTACGCACAGGCGAGGTAACTTTACGCACGTACATTTGGCATTATTAAGTCCCCAAGCATGCCACAAACAAGACATTTCGAGTATAGATATGAAGTAGAAGGCGGAGTGTTATAACTTAAAAGCATGTAAGAAGAGATAGCCTGGACTTACCCCTTGCGCAGATGTGGACGCGATCAGGAGTACAACCACGCAGCCTCTGTCCAAGGGATAGAAAGCGTCGTTAGTGCGATTACAAGTCGCTCTCGGTCATACAGACTGGAGCAGGTAAAGTGCACCGGGCTATGGCACACGCTGTGGTTCAACAAGAGGCTGAACGCGCCGCTTGCATAGCGCAAAACACTTCAAAACCAGAGCGAAATAAAGGTCAGCGTTACTTACAGGACTTTCATGTTGCTCGGTTAGATGGGGAACCGCGAAACCGGACTTGATCCCCCCCGTGTCTTCACCACCGAGTCCCCGCTTCAGTCGCACTCATCGACGGGCACCAAAAACGTTCTCATCTGCGGGAGGAACACACGCGTAAAACAGCGCGCAGACGCAAAGCGCACAGTGAGACTTCTGAACGCGGAAAGTGGCGAGAGGGCGATTTGTGTCATGAAAACCAGAACGTATCCAACTCACCAAAACCTGCAGCCGTGGATTCGCTGCTGCTGCGCTCTCGGGCTGTTGCTGAAGCGCTTCAACTGAGCGGCGCCTGCACAGAGCCAGGGAGGCGGGGCCAACGCGCATGTCACTCACACCGCGCCATGTAGGACCTGAGCTGGGGGACGCACGCAGCTTTCAAAAACCCCTCATTTCTGCGACAGGGAAGCGCTGGAGACACATCTGCCAGAAGGTTCTAGCGCTTTTGAAAGTTCAAGTTGTCCAAAAAGAAGATCACAGGAAAAAAGCAACTTACAGTGTATTCAATCATACTGTTCCATTGAAACACTTGAGATTAAAAGTGTGGACTTCTTCCTGCTCCCTTTTGAACATACTGAAAGGTGTATGGCTTGATTATTGTCCATATTGCATTATGATCGGTGGTTCGAAACATCAAATCAAATACTGTTCCATTGAAAGATATACTTATATTTCCACTAGGTCATATTTAAATTGCAAATAGTCAAACTTTTGAGAGGAACGGGAGAGTCTAAAACCACCAGGTACCAATTTAAATATATATATATATATGCCGTCTGTCTTTTCTATTCAACAGCTTCATGCCCCACAACCACGTTTAGAAGTTTGTAAAAAAAAAAAAAAAGGATGAAACACTTGTCCTTTTTGCACTTGTGCTGTGTGTGGTGTTGAGTTTTCCCCCAACAGCATCCACATTTGTAACATCCATGCCTCGTCCACTTATACATGCAGACATATTAACATCACACCCAAACGAAAACAGTCTAAACATTGGATTTTGGTTTAACGTGAAATTGCATTCAGACATAACAACAATGCAGTTATTCAAGTGTTACATGCAACCAGACCTCAGCTGATTGCCACATCAGATTTTGGATTATGCAAAGACAAGGATGCCATTGCAAACAGTTTTATAGCTTGTGTGTTGGTTCTATTTTAGGCTTTAGTTTAGACCCAACTGACTGTCAGCGCCGTTAGTCACGTGTTAATTTAGCTTCAGATGCACTTTGTTGAAATAAAGGTATGTTCTTGACTCAACTGTCGGCTTACTTTGGTTTAACATTTGTTTGGACTGTTACAAGGCACTATCATGCGATTCACCTACAAAAATAATGTTTCAAAATAAGAAATATATGAAAACATCACTGATATTGTAAAACATAAGGAGTATATGTCTTGTTCTTGTGAATCTCATGACAAAATGGTCCAAAATAATTAAGGAAGACTTGTAATTAGATGAAATGGCACACAAAGAATGTTCAAACATGAGAAATGAAGTCAACCATGTAAACCAAACATAAAAAACGGTATAGGGAGGGCATCTGATTGAAATATATTGCTTGATGATTTCTGAAATGTCACGTATTCTAAATTTGTCCACGTGTGTCATCGTTTGTATTGCACTTGAAATCAGCAAATGCAATACATTTTGGAAAGATGCAATAAAGGCTGAAAGGCTCATTACTTTCCGTGTTCAAATGATACCGTAATCCGATGTTACGCGGTTAAAATTGTATACTATGCTAATTATACCACAATTAACATTCTTTAATACAAATATCAGCATTTTTTTCTGCACCTGGTCATTCTAATCCACACATTTCAGTGCCAGCAGCAGCAGCAGCAGCAACAGCATCCTCGTGTCAGGAGTCAAGAGTCAAAAAGGTAGAATTTGACCTTTTAAACAGAGTGGCAGGTATGTGACGTGCCCAGGCTCATACAAAATGTCAAATAAAACGGTATATGTTTAGACTTTTTTTGTGCAGCCCCAGGCATTTGGTGCTTTGTAGTGGCATGTAAGAGTGTCCATCCGCGAGTTGAGGGACTACATTTACAATCAAGCAGATTTAGGCGTGATTCTAAACGCAAAAGTTGCCCATTTTATGAGGGAGTTTCTTGGTATGCGTTGCACAAGTTTGGAGTTTGCGTTGATTTGTGCTGTGGATAGGTTTTGGTTAGTTTTGCATATCATTGCGCGCGGTGTCAGAGGGAAGTAGATCCGCCTGGGCAGGTTTTTGGAAGTCGAGGAGAGGCGGACTACAGAGGCGTTGGGTGCCAGGACCATTAGGAGCCTCCGCCAGCGCAACAGCCAGCGACGTGCAGCCCTTTTCGCGAGCAAGTAGCACTTTGCATGCACCGGACGCGAAGGGTACACGGGGGGAGAGAAAGGGCTATGTCACGTCTTTAGGTATCCTCAGGTTGAGTTTTACGCAGGAGGATCGCGAGTTTTCTTTTAGGGGAAGAGGAGCAAAAGTGCCCCCCAGAAGAGCAAGATGAGAAGCCAGAGCGGGCTGACACAGCTCGCCTCGGCTGTGGTCTTCGTCGCCTTGTGCGTAGCGGTGCAGCGGTCCGATTCTGCGGTAAGTGCGCCTTCTTTTCTCCTCTACAACGCAACAAAACAGCTCACGCAAACTAACTTTACGTCGCTTTCAACCTCAACCGGCGTCGCTTTGGGACATGACCGGCCCCAGACGCAAAGTTATTAATAGGGAGCGGGATTAAAGCAAGTGCACAACTCAACCCAACACAGCTCTGCCTTTTTTCCTCTTTATCGCTCAACTTTTACGCACGGCTTTACGGCGCTTTTACGCAAATGTATACGCGTCGTGCACACAGGAATTCCACTGTTTTCACGACTATATCCCCCGTCTTTCCGCGGCGCATCACGTTTTCGACCTGTGCCAACACGCCAGCACCGTGCCCGTTCCATTTAACTTGCACGGGAAACTGGCGGAAAACTGCGCGTAAAGTTGCTTCGTGGGGAAAAGCGCGGCGACTTTGCCCACCGTGACACCGTGACAGCAAAGGCATCCCTCTGAACAGGCGCACTGCTGCTTTTTACAATTATATGCGTGAAACAAACTGAACCAAATTAAAATAAAAATAAAAAGGAAATCTGGCAGTTTTATGCAAATGCTCTCCAGTGACATCCCTTGCTTTCTTTCTATGCCATTTACTATCGCTTTCAGAAATAATATCTATATTCCATTGCACCTGCTATTTACTATTTAGCGCCAATTGGGCAAGAACGGGACTGTTTGCGCATTCTTTGACTCTCGTGTTTGAATTGGTTCCTTGCTCGTTGCATGTGTTGGCTGCTATCTTCATTTGCACCCCAGTGTCACGCTCTTGCAGCTATGCAAACCACTCATTCCAGGCTTCATGTAATATTGCAATGAGCCTCGTTAATATTCAACCTGATTAAATATTCATTAGCAAGGGCGCCAAAACACGCCTACACGCGGAGGGTTGGGTTCGTTTGCACTTTTACGCGCTCATTTTTCTACACATTTTAACCTATTTTACAATGAATTTTAATTTTATTGTGTTACATGATACCTCTGACCACAATACACTAACATGCAACATTATGTATGCAGTTTGTTTTATTATCAATACAAACAATTTAACAGCCTTTGCATGTTTTCTAAATGTATTCTTGTAAGTTTCTTGATATCCACACTTGTCAAATACTTATACATTTGCGTTTCCTGACAAAACTTTCAGACCTGATTGTTATTACATGCAGAAGTCATTGTATAGACACCTGTCGATGGGAGATGCGCGGATCTTTTGTTGCGGTCGGACACATTACATGTTTGGTCTGTGCGGAGGTAAAGAATGGTTGCTGTGGAGACAAAAGCGGAGGAAGACCCCAGGAATGTGGTTAACGGGATCGGCCGTTTTTTTTTTAAAGACCTCTATCAAAAGAGCAGAAATTTGTAAAGTAATGGGTTATAGTGTGACAGTGGAACAATACATTTTGAGTTAGATTGCTCCAAAGAGATTTCTTGTTTGGTTTTTTTGTAACATACAGTATCGGATTGCAACACAAGAACATTTTCTCTATTTTAAAAAGTAACAACTTAACACTTTCTTTAACTTGCATAAAGACACACACATTTTGTTTTCAATAACATATATCAACTATAATCTCTAAACCAGGAATAATCTGCAATGGACCAAACATTATTTACTTTTTGGGTGTAAATCAGCATCAGGATCATAAAGCTTTATATTCTTGTGTCAATTTATGTGCTAAATATGGTCAAATCAAGTCCTTTCTCATTCAATATAACTTAGTTCAATAAGACTGCAGTTGGCTACTAGGTTTTTTCTGTAGTTAGGGGTCTCACTCTTGCCCCCTAGTGGAAAAACATCTCCACTGTAAACATATATCCATGTGTGGTTAAACATTTCTTAAAGATTACATAGATTTAATGCATTGGCAATTAAATTCATACATTGAAATTGTAAGAAATAAACAATACATTAATAATTCATCCTTTGTACACATTTTATTTATGGTTATTTTAAAAACATTTTAGCACACATTCCAAAAACTTTAAGTTGCGATAAAACATTGACAGCTTTTCTACAATTGTTGATTTGAGAAGAGTTATAGTCAAATATCTTTAAAAGTCTAAAATGCTAATATCAATAGAAATATTTGATTCTATCCCTGTTGACCTCAAATGTCAAATACACTCTGCCACACCAATAGAAAATACAGTAGAAGTCTGCATTTCCTCAGTCTTAGTCTTGTTTGTTTATGAGTACTTTTCCATACAAAAACATATTGGTGTTGTCTAATGTTCCTTTGCCCTGTTCCTTAGCTTAGCGTGTTGTGAGTGTCTTTGTGCCCAGTGCTAATCCCCATAGCCCTGATACGAATCTGGTTTGGCGCAGGTGAAAGAGTTCAGGTGTAATATATACCTCCAGGTCCCGCCTTTGAAGTCGTCATGCCGCGCAGACCCCAAACACACACTTTAATTTGATGCATGCTTCTTCTTCTTCCCATAGACAAAAAGAGAGCGAGGGTGGAGGGAGAGAGGGAGAGAGAGAAAAGGGAGAAAGGGGTAAAGATAGAGGAGGTAGGGAGGGGGGGTCCACCTGAGTTGAGGCCATGTAACTGTGGAGAGCCAAACACGTGGGCTTAGCCAAAACATCCTGAGATTTTTAAGATAGTTACATTACAACGTGAGCAGCAGGAATAGGTGATAAGTTTACTTTTGACATTGTTATAGCTACAGTCAGTCAAGTCTTCACATTTTTAGTTAAAATTTGAAAACATTATTGTTTTGAAGTTGTGTTTGATGGCTTACCACTTATTTGCAGAGATGTATCAAATCTCTCAGTATGATATTATATCAATATGCATCGCACTGTGTCATTTAAAATGCATTGACAAGCATCTGGTACAAATATTCCATAGACTTAAAACATAAAAGATAAAGTGCTAAAAAAAACAAAAAACAGTAATGTCTTCACTGAACTAGCGCAAAGGATCATGGTCTATGTACTTCCATGTGTTTCTATTGTTTAGCTTATAAGCAAAGAAGCGTACAATTTTATATATATATTATTATATATATATATATATATATATATATATATATATATAATGACAGTCCATGATATATCACATCACAATATTTCAGTTATTGTCACATTGAACACTTATTTGTGCTGTGTATGTAATCAAGTTTTAAATTGTCAGTGATAAGCTTGGGGGCTTTTTAATTGAGAATTTCACAGCCAATCCTCAGTAAAAGCTGTTTTTGGGGGAAGAGTTCAGACTTTGGAGGAATTAATTTGACAATATTTTGTGATTAAAATTATGTCTTGTTTAGGTTCATAAAATTAACACCGGACACCATTTTATTTGTTTTTAATAAGGACAAATAAAACCAAAAATATATAAATAAAATAAAACATGCTCGAATACTCGAGGAAACAAATAGCCCTGTGTACAAAAATATGTTAATTTTTCAGTTCTCCACCAAACCACTTTGACTTTACACTTGTCTATGCCTCCCACTTGAGCCCATTTGCCTGTTTTCCTCCAGCTCGTCGCAGTTTTCCCCTTAAATAATCCGACACACACTGGCGTTGTGTCGATGTTTACCTGGGTCGCAGTGTTGGTTTGTCTCTAAACATCTGCGTGCGTTTCCTCCAGTCCCCTCTTTACACCGCGGTGCCAATGAGCTGCAGATTAACGGCCTGAAGTCAAGAGTCAAGGAGAACCAACAGAGGACGTTTGGACAGCCCATTCGACCAGACCAAATACTCATGTATAACGCTATATAACTCATGTCTGTGAGGATTAGTAAAAGTTATTTGTTTTACGGCCATTATAGGTTAGTTACAACATGTTTACATAAAACTAAAAATATGTGAATGATTGAAAAGCAAAACAATTTACAGTCTACCTACCTCTACATGAACTAGAAGAAAAATAAGGACTTTTGTCATAGCAATCATGTTTTGAATGGTCAAAAGTCCTCAAAATGGTCCATCTAACAGGAATCTTAGTGCGCGTTCACACTTGTCATCATTTAGTCCTAAATCGAGCCCATTTTAGTCCTGATGTAGACATGGTTTGGTCCTGAGCGGTCCTTTGTAGTCCTGGTGTAGTCCTGGTTTAGTCCTGTTTTAGTCCAGGTTTAGTCCTGGTGTAGTCCTAGTTTAGTCCTGAGTGAGTTCAGGTTTAGGTTTAGTCTGGTTAGTTTGTTTAGTCCTGGTGTAGTCCTGGTGTAGTTCTGGTTTAGTCCTGGTGTAGTCCTGGTTTAGTCCAGGTTTAGGTCTGGTTTGGTCCTGGTTTAGTCCTTGTTTAGGCCTTGTTTAGTACTGGTTTAGTCCTGGTTAGTCCCTGGTTTTGGGGTTAGTCCTGGTGTCTTAGGTTGTAGTCCTGGTGTAGTCCTGGTTTAGTCTGTGTTGGTCCTGTTATCTGGTTTAGTCTGGTTTAGGTCTGGTGTAGTCCTGGTGTCTGTGTAGTGGTTCCTGGTTTAGTCCTGGTGTAGTCCTGGTTTTTAGTCCTGGTTTAGTCCTGGTTTAGTCTGGTGTATTCCTGGTTGAGTCCTGGTTTAGTCCTGTGTAGGTCCTGGTTTAGGGTCTGGTGTAGGTCCTGGTCCTGGTTTAGTCCTGGGTGTAGTCCTGGTTTAGTCCTAGGTGTAGTCCTGTGTAGTTCCTGTTAGTGCTGGTTAGTCCTTGGTTTAGGTCTGGTTGGTGTAGTCCTCCTGGTGTACGTCTGGTTTAGTCCTGGTTAGTCCAGGTTTAGTCCTGGTTGTAAGGTCTGGCTGTAGTCTGTGTAGTCGCTGGTGTAGTCCTGGTGTAAGTCCCTGGCTTTAGTCCCAGGTTTAGTCCTGGTGTAGTCCAGGTTTATGTTCTGGTTTAGGTCTGGTGTATTCCTGGTTTTAAGTCCTGGTGTAGTCCGGTGTAAGTCCTGGTTTAGTTCTGGTTTAGGTCTGGTTTGGTCCTGGTTTAGTCCTGGTGCTTTAGTCTGGTTAGTCTGGTTTAGTCTGGTTTCGTCTGGTTTAGTTTTGTGTGTAGTAGGTCTGGTGTAGTCCTGGTGTAAGCTCCTGGTGTAGTCCTGGTTTAGTTCCTGGTTAGGTCCATGGTTAGTCCTGGTGTAGTCCTGGTGTGTAGTGCTGGGTTATAGTCCTGGTGTAGTCCTGGTTTAGTCCTAGTTAGGTCTGGTGATAGTGTCGCTCTGTGTTATACGCTTCCGCTCGGTGTTTAGTTCGCACTGGGTGTAGTCCGGTTTAGTCCTGGTTTAGTCCAGGTGTAGGCAGAGTAGTCGCCGTCGAGTTGTTAGGTGTGATGTTGATGATGATGCCTCGGATTTGGTCCATGTTGTGTAGTCCGACGGAATCGATACGCTCTGGAATGTTAGAACTCCTGAGATTGTAAGTCACAAAAGTGGTTAGTCTCAATGTTTTGGTAGTGTCTGGTGGTAGGCCGGCAGAGATAGTCTACGAGATATCCTGGTTATGAGATGCTTCGGTTATCGATGTTTCACTGGTGTTTATGGTCCCTATGGTTTAGGCCATTTGGTTTTAAGACTGGAGGTATTATTTGAGACTCGTAGGTTGTAGTCCTGTAAGCTCGGATTATAAAAGGTCCTGAGGTTTTAGATTCCTGGTTTTTAGGTTTGGTTGTAGGATATGGCATGGTAATGTAAAGTTCCTTGTTTTTGGTTAGAATGTCTGTGTAGTACATCGGTGCAAAGTTCCTGGTTCTCAAGTCACTGCTCTTGTGCTATGTGTTCTAAGTGTCTGGTGTATGGTTAGACAGGCTGGTGCTATGTCTGGGTATGATATTGTTGAGGTAGTAATCCTGAGTGATTTCTAGGTGTAAGATCTTGGATGGATGGTCCATCGGTTAAGGAATCCTTGGGTTATTTAGTCACCATTGGATAAATATGTATTCCTGAGAGTAAGAGTCCTGGGTTTAGTCACTAGTGAAGTGCTTGATGTTTGTGCAAGTGATCTGGTTTGGACGTGTCTGGTTATAAGGGTCTGGTTGAACGTATCAACTGGTGGGTCATTGTGCTGGTTTTAGATCTATGTTGGTGTTGATCCTGGTGCATAGAATCCTGGTTTAGTTCGCATGGCTCTTCTCAGCACTGGTGATATCTAAGTCTGGGCAGTAGTCCCTGGCTTGTGAGTCCTGGTGTAGGATCCTGTTTATTAGAGGCTCTGGTTGTATATAGGTCCTGGTTTAAGATCCTAGGTACTAGGTAGGTTCTGTGTCTTTATGGTCTTGGTGTTATGTCCCTACGAGTGTATGCTCATGAGTGTAACGTCCTGGATGTCAGCTCCTAGGTTTTAGGTACTGCGCAGTTTAGGTCCTGTGTGTATGTCCTGGATGGTCGCTGGTGTAAGGTCCTGGTAGAATAGATCCTGGCTTCAGTCCTGGTTTAAGCGGTCTGGGTAGTTCTGGTTAGTCCTGTTAATGTCCTGGTTTATAGTTCCTGGTAGGTAGCGTCCTGGGATTAAAATGTAGTCCTGGTGTAGCTACCTGGTTTGAGTCTGTTTAGTGCCATGGTTTAGCTCCCAGTGATCGATCCCGTAGTTTACTCTCTGAGTTCTTAGGCTCTGGTGTCTAATCTCCGCTTGTGGTTTTGAGTCCTGGTGTAGTCTCTGGTGTAGTCCGGTTTAAGCTCCTGGTGTAGTCTCCTGTTTAGGTATCACTGCGTTTGAGGTCTGATTGTACGTTCCCTGTTTAGTCCTATTGCGTTTTAGGTTCGTGGTGGGTTACGCTCCTGGGTATTTTCACGTACCTTGGTTCGGGTTCGTGGCGTTGTGACGTCCACTGGTGTCTAGTACTGGTTATTAGGTACTGGTGTCAGTCGCTGGTTTAGTCCAGGTTTAGCCAGGTTTAGTCCAGATTTAGTCCTGGTTTAGACCTGGTTTAGACCTGGTTTAGTCCTTGTTTAGTCCTGGTTTAGTCCTTGTTTTGACCTGGTTCAGTGCTGGTATAGTCCTGGTTTAGGCCTGTTAGTCCTCATTAAGTCCTGGTTTAGTCCTGATTTAGTCCAGATTTAGTCCGGAGTCCCTTTAGTCCTGTTTTAGTCCTTATTTAGTCTCTGTTTAGTCCTGGTTTAGTCGTGGGTTAGCCATGTGTTAGTCCTGGTTTAATCCTGGTTTAGGTTTTGTTTAGTCCTGGTTTAGGTCTTGTTTAGTCCTTGTTTAGTCCTGGTTTAGATCTTGTTTAGTCCTTGTTTAGTCCTTGTTTAGTCCTGGTTTAGATCTTGTTTAGTCCTTGTTTAGGTCTTGTCTAGTCCTTGTTTAGTCCTGGTTTAGTCCTTGTTTAGTCCTTGTTTAGGTCTTGTCTAGTCCTTGTTTAGTCCTGGTTTAGTCCTTGTTTAGACCTGTAGTCCTGTCAGTACTGTGCTGGTTTTTGAGGCTCGCGTGCGTTCTAGGTCCAGGCTATATAATGTAGCCAGGTCCATTTCATGTCGCAGGTTTAAGGTGCCTGGTTCCTTAGTCCAGAGTTGCACGTCCTGGGCTTTTACTGGTCCTGGCTCGCCTATCGTCCTGGCGTCGTCCTGGTTTATGAGCTGTTGGATGCGTATCAATCGCAGGGTTAGTCCCAGGGTTTATGTGGGTTACTGGGTGTAGATCCTGCGCGACTCGTACAGTCCTTTGATAGTGGTGAAGCATTACCCTGGGTTTTCAAGCTGCCTTGGTTGAGTTAGTTGAGTACTCAAAACGGATTAATAGTCGCTTGCGTATTAGTCCTAGAGTTAGGTCTCAGTCGGGTTTAGAGTCTGGTGGTAAGTCCTCGGTTGTTAGTCGCTGGTGTAGTCCCTAGTGTGTAGTCCTGGTTAGTGCCTGGTTTAGTCCCTGGTGTAGTCCTGGTTTAGTCCTGGTTTAGGTTCCTGGTTGCGGGGGTACTGGTGTACAGTTAGATTCGCGCTTGTAGACTCCGATAGTCCCGATTCTTAGTACCTTCATGGTTGATTAAGCCTGGTGGTTTAGTCCGTGGTTTAGTCCAGTTTAGTCAACAGGTTTAGTCCAGGGTTATTGCAGGTCTCGGTCGCAATTACCCTATCCTTGGTAGTTGTCAGATGCTCTCAGTCAGATTCAGAGCCCTGGATGGTAGTAACTCTGGTTTAGCTACACTAGTTCTCACGCGGTCTGGCGTGACCATTGTCCTTGTGTTGTATGTCCTCTATTGGATAGCGTCTCTAGGTCATGGTGCTAGTTCCTTGGTTAGTCGTCCCAATAGAGAGTGTTTTAGGGTGGTCGTTTGGTAAGTGTCCTACGTTTGTATGTCTCTCGGTGCCAGTGGTGTACAGTAGGGTGCCGTAGTCCTGTGAAGCGTGCTAGTAAGCTCTCACTCGCGAATTGTAAGTCACTAGGGTAGATGTAGACCGTGTTGGTAATGAGTCCTGGTGAAGTCCTGGTGTAGTCCTGGTGTGAGTCCGCTCGTGGTTGTAGTGATCCTGGTTTGAGTCCTGGGGTGTAGTTCCCTACTGTGTATGTCAACTCCTGGTTAAAGGTCATGCGTGTAGTACTGCGTGTGTCACTGGTTTAGTCGCTGAGGGTTGCTATATCACTTTGGTTTTAGTATTGGTTTCTATAGTCTACGCGTGTTGTAAGTCACCATGGTTTTAAGTCCTGGTTTATATAAGGTCAGTTGTTACACGTCTCTTGTTGTAGATGCCCTTAGAGGTTAGGTCTAGGTGTACGTACCCAGGTTTTTTACGTCCTTGGTGTTTACGTCCACTGTGTTGGGTATCACGCTAGGTATATAGTCCTCCCTGGCGTGTAGTCTCTTGTGTTTAGTCCTGGGTTTAGGTCTGGTGTAGTCCTGGTGTAAGTCCTGGTGTGTCCTGGTTTAGTCTGGTTTGGCTCCTGGAATGTGAGTCGCTGGTTTTGAAGTCCCTTGGTTTAGGTGTTTCTGGTGTAGTCTGGGTATTAAAGTCCTGTGTCTCGATGAAGGTGTCTGTGTATGTAGTGTCCGGTTTAGTACGCATGAGGGTGTAGAGCACGGTCCTGGGTGTAGGTGCCTGGTGTGCAAGGGCTACCGGTTTAAAATGCCAGGTAGTATATAGTTCCCTCGCGTATAGTCCTGGTTTAGGTTGTAGTGTTGTAGGTTTCTGGTTTGAATATCTGGAGTAAGGTCATGAGTCAGATAAGTCCTGTGTGTAGTGTCCTGGTTTATGTTCTCAAGCAGAGTGTAGTTCACTGCAGTTATAGCAGTCTGGTGAAAGTTACCTGGTTTGTAGTCCTGGTTTTATGGTGTGGTGCTGTTAAGTCCTGGTTATAAGGTCCTTGGTGTTGAGTACCTAAGGTCGTAGACCATGGTTTGTAGTCCTGGTGTAGTCCTGAGTCGTACGTGCCCATGGTCGTTAGTCCTGGTGTAGTCCTGGTTTAGGTCTGGTGTATACGACCTGGTAATGTAGTCCCAAGAGTTATAGGTCGGTGATAGTCCCTGGTTTAGTCATGATGTAAGTCCTGGTGTGTCCTGGGTTAGTCCGGGTTTATCCTGGAGTAGTCCTGGCTGCTTAAGTCCTTTTGGTGTGTTACTAGCTCGTATTTGCTTGGAGTAGTCCTGGTTTATCCCTGGTTAGTAGTCCTGGTGGTAGCCACTCTGTTGTTTTATCGAGGTCACTGGTAGAGTAGTGCCCTAGGTCGTGAGTGCGGCTGGTGTAGATCCTGGTTAGGGGGCGGTTGAAACCTGGTGTTGTCAGCAGCTGGAGCGTGCAAATGTTTCATTTGTCTATGTAGAATGTTACTTGTGTCGGCTCGTTAGCTTGAGAACTACTTTCAACCATTGGACAATTTTTCAGGTACTTTTGAGGTTGAAAATTAATATCACTCGTGTTGTGGGAGACTTCGCAGAGGTCATCAAACTCGTAGCACTTTTGATTATTTAGTTATTCTATATTATGACATAGCAAACCCATTTTACCTGAATATCAAATATAACTATCAAATGTCAATCAAATGACTAGCTAAAAAGTATTGTGAAACAGGACTTGATTCAGATGCCTTTCTTTGACCGAAAATGATCTATTTATGTCCAGGAATTGAACCAATGACCTCCCGAGCCAAAATATATCAGTTCACAATGTGTGGACCTGTCAGAATTGCGTAGACACCACAAAGTATTGGAGAGTATTTATCTTCTGAAGTAAAGCGTGAATGTTATCGCTGTTTGGCTCAGTCGGTGGTTTGGGTCAACTTGAGATAAAATACCAACAGGATGAAACATTAAACCTCTGAAACATATTCCACTGAAAACTATTGGAGGGAAACGCAACGTCATTCCACAGGTTTAAAGAGTTCCAGCTCATCAAATATGTTTTGTATAGCGTACATAAGCACTTATTGATCATTGCAAATCAGCAGGGAAAAAATACAAGTTTATATGTAGTGTTAAACAGCCAAAAAGAGCATTAGAAGTAAGAGTATTGTTCAAAGTAGTAGTATTAGTGGTTATGATGATATATGCTCTCGTGCGCAAGACAAATTCACCTCCGGTCAATAAAGGTTCTCAATCTTTCCACACCGAGTATTTGGCCTTTCCGTGTACCATCAGATCTAAAACTGGACTTTTCTAGGTCGAAAATTGGGGCTAAACCAGGTCTAAAACAGGACTACACTACTGCTTTACTCGCCCTAGATGAGGACAATTCCGAAAAAGGGCAAAAATGTGGATTGAACTGACTCTAAACGAAGCAAACATTTTGAGAAACTCGTAACTGGACGTTGTGTATTGGAGTAACCCTGACGCAGATGAAAAGAAGAAGATATGGCAGTGAGGGAATGGGATTTGTGAGAGTCCGGGCCTATTGACAAGTCCACCTACTCACAGCAGTCACAAGGGGCTTCGTGCGTTTGGCTCTTTGCTCTGACCCCAAGTAGGCTGATTATCCTGTTGGGTCCTGCAAACAGTTATTTCCTTGCCACACATTTACAGCACAGCAAAAATAATGAAAAAAAAAAAAGATACATTTGGAGTATTAATGTTCATTTCGGTAGATTTGGTCGGCGTTAGGATTTTGTTTATTCTGAAATATTTTAGACTCTAACGTTATTGATCCACAGGGGAAATTGCTTGGACGGAGTAGATCACTATATAATTGTAAGAACCAAAAAATAATAATCGTGGCATTTTTTTGAAGCAAAATGATGTTCTTTTTAGTTCAATCCGCAGTCCAAAACATAGACCTAAATGTAAATAACTGCAGCTTTTTTTGTCATATTTAACTTTATTGTGTCATAAATTTCATAAAAGCGCTCACAAACTTGAGGAGATAAAATTAAAAGTTTCACTGTTTGTTCGGTCACAATAATTATGAATCATTGCAGATTTACGGTAAGTAAGGTAAAAAAGGAAAAAGATCGGTCAAATAAAATACAATTATTTGTTTTATTCATTTGACTGCTCAGTTTGCAGTTTATATTCCAGCGACAAAAGACAAATGTTATTGGTTTCCGTGGAAACAATACGACGTTAAACTTGTCTTTCATTCATTTATTCACTTACAGGTATTTTTGTTGCTCAAATGTAACTTGCAAAACACGTACTCTTACCGTGAGCAGCGTCGCTTCCCCACAGCCCTGACCTTATAACTTGCCTTCTTTGCTTGTCTCCATGGTAATAGATACGTTTAATGCCTTAATGTGGATCATATCCAATCACAATGTTGCAAAATGAGTGATATAATGTATGTCAACTGAGTCAAGACTTTTAAAATTAAGTAATTATAGAATTCAGAATTTAAATGGTTTTTACTT
Source organism: Chaenogobius annularis (assembly GCA_015082035.1). Lineage (NCBI taxonomy): Eukaryota > Metazoa > Chordata > Actinopteri > Gobiiformes > Gobiidae > Chaenogobius > Chaenogobius annularis. The sequence goes on along the minus strand of BJKM01000346.1, from coordinate 492,142 downwards.
TATTGCAGTAAATCTCTTTGCTTTTTAGGGTCATGCAAGCTTTATCTTCACAACATGCAGCATCAGGTTGACACCAACAAAGGAATTATGGCACTTTTGTGTAGAGAAAAGGCTATTGAGTTTGTTGAGTTCAAGGCTGAAGATGTTGGCTGTGGGAAACGCGCACACAACCGGGGACAATTATTGTTTTGCATTCTCGATTTATGGAGCGAGAGTACGAGAGAGCAGGTTGTAATCTGTCCAGGATCAAGCCGACCTGATGTACAGATGTCTGCTTCAACAAGTGTTTGGGCTCAAATCAGATCAGAGGAGTTTTTCGGAGCAACAGCAGAGGGTTTTTCAGGGTTTCAAAATGACTATGAATATTGAGGATAGTACAGATTGATATTAAAACTAGAATCAAAACTAGATATTCCTTTGAACAAGTGTCAACGCAGGGAGAAAATAAACATATAAATAGGACAAAATTGTGACTTTCCTAAGTAGTTTTAGAGTGATCTCGATCTCGATACACATTAATTTGAGCATGATTGGAAATAAACTACTATCACTTCCCCCAAAATAACCGTACAACCGACTTTTGACCCCCCATTTCGTTGTCTGTGGGAATTTTAAGCTTCAAAACATTTCAAATCTGATGATAGTGTTAATTAGAGTGGCTTCTTGTGTTTTTTGACCTAATTTCACACAAAAATACTTTTTTTAAAAAAATTAAAATGCATTCATTACAGTGTCATCTATTTCGAATTAACATCTTACAAGTCTCGTGACCTCCAGCTCATTCTGTGCATAAAAAGAGTGTGCTCATTGTCGTTGGTATTGAGTATCCAGACTTAGCAAGACGGTCAAAAGTATCACCAATTAGATCGATACTAAAACGAGGGAACAAGTATTGATTTAAAAAATATATATAATAATATCACAAACAGGCCAAAATGTACCCTTTCTTGAACAATTTTAGAATGATCTTGAGCTTGGTAACATGAAGAAAGTATTACTGTGTTGAAAATGACCGTTATCATTGCGGTATCGAAATTGAGACTAATTGAGAAATTGAGTTTGAAATATTGGCATCAACACTGGTATCTATTGAAATAAAAATCTACAATGGCGCGTTCCCATCAAACTCTTAAGTCTAAATGCCTCTAAAGTAAATAAAAAACACTTTTATCAGCTCCAGATGTAAAGCCTTTGAGTTCAACCATTGTGTTCGAATAAAGCTTTATCAACAACACCTGTACCATTATCATAAAAACCACCAAATACAATCTAAAAGCAGAGCATTTTAATGAAACAAATGCCCAAAACAAATATAATAATCCTTGCGTTTGGGTTCTGTCTTTGATTTTGTCCTGGTTTGACCCGGGGTGACTCAGCCTTTCCATCGCTCAGCTTCGTTTTATCTGTGCTCTTGGTGCACTGTCTCCTCATCCCACGACTTCCCTCTGTCATTAGCATCAGGAGTTCAGTTTGGAAAGCAGACAGAAAAAGCAGTTTGTGATCAAAGTTTGTGACATGACAAAGCCTTTTGAAGTTTATCCTCGCAACTCTATTAAAAAAAACGAAAGAACAGAACAAACCATTGAATGAAACTACTATGTACTACTACTTTTTAGATGATAATAGCACATTGTGTCCTTGGGCAAGACACTGCAGCCACTTTGACATGTATTTTGTATATTGCCCTGAAGGGGTAACTAAATCTGCACAGTTTTTAACTCCACCTGTCACTCTAAATGGTGTCTTTGTTAGAGCTGCATTCAAGAGATAAGTTGTGAATCATGAGTATCTATGATGATACCAATCGATGCTGCATGACAGGTTTGACCCCAGCAGCATTGAAGGATGGGTCAAATGCAGAGGACAAATTTACATGTGTGCATGTGACCGAAACCGTGACGTGTCTTAATCTTGCAGTTAAACTTGTTGAATCGAGCTATAGAAGTCTAATGGTCTATGGCTGTCAAAAGAATCAATACCGCTATATACTAATCAATACTAAAATTGTATCGAAACTAGATACTCATTGGAACAAGTAGAAATCACACAAATAAGACAAAGTTGGACCCTTAGCGCACAGTTTATCCATTGTAAAACTAGTGTTAAGACCACGTGGAAATATTAAAGCAGAACTAAGCAACTTTGGCGATAGAGCTCCCCCTGCAGCTCCCTTGTGAAAATACATAGTCAGAAATGTATAATAATAATAAGTCAGTACAGTCAGGTACAAAAACATTTCACATTGTTAAATAATAATTAAAAAAAAAAAAAAAAAAAAAAAAAAAAAGAGCCAGGGTTTCTCAGGGGAGTTGTCAAGGCTGGTTTTCTGCCCAGAGACAGCAGGGGGCGATGACGCACACTTCAAACACCCATGCAAATACATATTTAACCATCACAGGGACTTAGAAAGACGATCAATAAGGTGGAAATGTTACTTAGTTCTGTTACCAATATGACCACCATGACAAGACTAAAATGACTCGTGTTGGGAGCAGACAGTGCAGGCTCCAGTGTTACAGTATTACACTTACATGCTGTTCCATATGGATGTAACATAATGTAGCTTCTCCTCATGTTAAATCTGTTGAATACCTCCACAGAAACGTGACTTTCCTGCCGCCTTCTTCCGCTTGTTCTGACCACACAAACGTAGACTGTTGTGAAACTGGATTCCTTGAGTGTGGGAGTCTGTCTGCTTCTCTCTTTTTGTATGTTTTTCACTGCGGTCTTTCTCCTACACCTGGTTCCTCTATCACTGCAGGCCACTTCCCACCAGCCAATAACAAGTGACTTTAAAGCTATTATTTACATAGACTTTCATATAGAGTTTCTTAGTATTTTATGGGTGAGCAACAATAGCTTTGGCTGTGAATCAAAATGCTTTAAATGACCCACATGTTGTGTGTATTATGAGGCAGGCACAGCGTCATGTTATGTATAATATATCCATATAATATCCCATAGAAAACAACTGTATTGAATGGTACCGGACGGAAATTGTGTTTTTGTTGCTTTAGTCCTACATTACGTGAAAGGAGACCATCAAAGAAAATATATGGCTTTCCAAATACCACCAGATCTAAATCGGGTAAATAACAGGACTATTTCAGGTCTAAATTAGGGCTAAACCAGGTCTTAAATAGCAATACAGCATGGTTTCAGCAGTTTTAATAAACAAAACACTCAAGAAGGAGCAAAAATGCAAAAAAAAAATGGAATAACAGACTCTAAATGAACTAGGAGTCCGTGTCCCACCAGAAAAAGCTCGTTGTAAACCTCAAAACTGATCTAAAACGACTTCATAGAAATTGTATGATTGACTTCCTGTTAGTTTTTTTACTTTTTATTATGGTATTTCACCAGTGGATGTTTTATTGTTGAAACACGGCAACGCAAAACTCCCCAAAACATTTTTAACGTGAGAAAAAGATGAAATAAGGTGTCTGAAAGTCATTTAAAAAGCCTGAATGGGGCATAATACGACACCTTCAAATAAGACGTCTGTTACAAACACTGACAATTCAAATGTACTCATCAAACAACACTGAGAAGACATCATCAGCAGAATACACTTGATAAACTGAGTGCTTTAAACATTCGCGTCATTGGGTTTGAGAGGTGAATACTGGAAACGTCACTCTTCTCATTAGATCACAATATGCTGTGTTTGTACTTGAAACTGCGGCTAATCGTTTGAGTTATGCGCTAAGTCCCGGGCTTCACAGCCACAGCCGCAGAGACTCGGAGGGGAAAAACACAATCTGTTTCAGGGCAGTGGACAGCTCCCCACACAGTCATCTGACAGTAGTTCTCGGGAGTTATGAAACAGCCATATCCGTCCAATTGCAGTAAAATACAAACTTGTGTTGTTGTTTTTTCCATCGCAGCTTCCCTTCTGGAAATCATCTGGGTACACCTTACGTCCCATTACATTTCTTCTCTCCGACCAGCGGCCCAAACGTTAAGACACCGGTCGCATGAACTAATGAAAGCTTAAGAAAACGCGACTCGTCATTTGTCTCGCCTCCAAAGAAGTGCCCAATTTGTGACCAGCTGATTTTAATTGGCAGCAGACTTTTCCATTACACACCAAGCGTATTTCCTACGTTTCTTTTCCTGTTTTATTGTTCTGCCCCCAAATGCTCGTCTGCAATCTATTAATTATATTTAGCTGGCTTTGGTGCGCAGATGTGCACAAATGGCCCATTATAGCGGCTAAGGCAAAGGAGATGAGAAAAAAAAGTCCTAGCTTGCCGAAACCTGCAGATATTTTGAAGAAGATCAAATCAGTTCAGCCTGCAGTAGAGTGTGCGGCTCTGGAACGCTCCAAGAAGAAAAGTCAGTAAATCTATGCATCTTATTCAAAGCATAGATCGTATCTTTATCAAAGTAATGTATGGCAAAATGTATAGCTTGTGCTCAACATTGTAGCTGTCTCACTGAAATAACAGAACCGTGGTTAGGTTTGTTGTGGGCTTGTAAATGGCATCGTGAATGTTTTCTTGTGGTTTGTCATTGGGTGCAAATGTAAAGACTGGCACGAATGTCTGTTTGCGATTAAGTGGAGACAATTCGGTGGATACAGTAGAGGCAAACGACTTTTCTGTACGCCATAGAACAGATATTTGATGTTCACTTTTAACTCGAAATGAAGTTGATATCTGGAAAACAAGCAAAAGCACCTCCACATTACAGCCCTAGATTTGACTAATATCTAATAACTCGGCCTGTTTAAGTGCATATTGTAAAATAAGACGCAAATGTGAGAGTAAAATATGCGAATTGTCCATCATAAAGGCTTCACGCGCCTCTTTCTCCCCTCGTTTCGCTCTCTCTCCGTCCCACATTCTGAGATACTGTATCGACACACGCTGTGCTATGCTGTTGTGTCTGCAGCCGAGCACTGAAGTTCGTTTGGAGTGCACCTAAACTGAGCTAAACCCGCTGGATTCTGGCGTAACAGAACGTCACTCGCCAAATAAAGCAGTTTGTCTTGGATTTGCATTTGGGACTTTTCAAGTAGAGTCTGAGCACATGTGTTAGTGAGATGTAACGACTAATTTAGCAATGGAATAATCGTTATCTGGACTGAGAAGAGGTTCTTAGACTCAGACAAGGCAAGATTTTATCAAAATGACACAGGAAACACATACATTCACTGGTTTGGATGAAAAAGCAGGGTTTCTTGCATCACTTTAGCTTCATTAGGGTTGAATTTAGTTCAAATAGTTGTCATATTCTCAGGCGTTTTGCAATCCAAACAATTTACTGATTAATTGAAAGAATATTCGTCACTAAATTAACCTATTGGCAAAATAATCGTGAGTTGCAGGCAGCCCTAAATGCAACTAACATCATGCTATAGTATCATTCTTTTTATTTCTTTTCAGGTATAAAGAATGCAACTAACTTTAAGTGAATCATGTGTATTTTATATGAATTGAGAGTCGAGGGAGACCAAATTTAAATCCTGTTTAAAGTCCCTATGACAGGTTTCTACGATTTTTCTAATTTTGACTTTATTTGGTGTATTTATACGTGTTATACACATAAAGTATAGTTTTACACCAATTGTGTAGGTATTTGTGGAGAAAACGTTGATAAATCTGTAGAAAATGACAGGAAGTGACATCACACCAGGGGCACTCGTTCCAGTCAAAGTTTATGCGGAATTTTCATTTGACATTCTAAACATTAATTCAACAAAATAAAGTCGCTCTCATCTGTTTTTATTTGTCGAATAAAAATAGATGAGTTTTTGCCTGGTGGTTGCTAGGTAATTTCCTAGTGTGATGTCATCAATTATAAACAGGAAGTGAAATGATAAACCTAAAAAATGAGCTTTTCTGGGATAACATTTTTATATATTTTAGCAAAATTCCAAATATATTTATCTTAGGCCCTTTTTTAAGTTTGGGAAATTTTGTACAATGTTTATATGCCCCAAACGGACTTCACTCACTAAACAAACGAATATTTTTGTTGGAGCGTGAAGGTCCGCTTATCAAGTAAGTGTAGTTTTGAATCTTAATTATGGTATGTTTACAGTTTTCATTGATCCTTTTGCACTTAAATCTATTCTTGTGGTTAACTGTAACGTTCAGAATCCTGTTTCAAGAGTTTTAGAACCACTTTCAGATGTGGTTTTACATTTAAATGTCTTTGCCACGCGCTAATTCGTGCTGGATACACTTCAAATTGTTATGTTCTCTATTGAATTTCAACATAAAGGAAGTATATAAAACTACACATGGAAACAATGCAACTTGGAAACGGATCAGGGGAGTTTTAAAAAAATTGAAGCGGAGATTTAAAACTTCAATTGAACTCACCAAACGGTTGAAAAGTAGAAGCAGAAAACATGCTTTTAGTGTTGTTCAAAAACAATTGGATTGAATGTGTTTTCCTCTTTTGTTCTACTTTAAATAACGTTGATAAAGTAGTTGTTACAAAGTCCACTAAGTAACTTTTCCTGCTTGTCTCCACAGAGATGCTGTTGCTTTGCCTGGAATGTTCCACTGTATGGCATTAAAGCTATAAATCAATGAGACAAGCAGATGACACCACCGTGCACGGGGGGGGGGGGAAATATTTCAAGGTTTTTTCAGCAATAAAAAAACACATTAACTGAGTAAATGCAGGGTAGAAATGTTTAATGCCATACTGGGAAAGCCTCCACCGGAAAAGTTACACAGTGCATCTTTAACCTAAAATTCAATGATCATATTTACCATTTTCTTGGCGCCGTTCTTTGTATTGTATTTGTATTGAGGCAGTGTGTCCTTCTTTAGGTCAATCTAGTTTCTTGCATGAACACAGCAACTCCTTTATCTTTATTTAACCTCTTTTAAAACAAATTTCTGTCAATCTTTTAAACTTATTTTGGATCAAGTGCAAAAATCTGCATGTTGCTATTAAACTGATATTTTCTGGTCATTTTCCTTAAAACAGATGCAGAGATCTCTTTTACGACCGACTAGTGGATACAAAACCTTTTACATTAAACTCTTGCCCTCCCAGTCTCCTCAGTTGGACATATTTTGCTCAACATTCGTCAGGACAAATCAAAGGGCGCTGCATCTGGACAGAAAAGAGCCATTGCGGGTTATTTCAATGGCATTCCTGGCTTGTTGGCTGCTGCTGCTGCTGCTGGGGCTGGTTTCTGTGTGGTTTCTGGGCAATAGGGGGTCTTCCTTTTAGAGAGAGCCCCCACTGTCCAAACGAACACATCGTTGGATTTCAAGTCGAAGTGAAAATATTTGGTTTGGTGTCGGTGCTCATCTTGAAGTCGTCAGAGTCCAGCCGCGATGAAAGGGACGACCAGAAGAATCCCAAACTAGCTCAATTATGTTGAAGGATGCAGTGTTAAGGCAATGTTGGTTTTAGTGTCAAAATGTAGGGACTAAAACAAAATGTAAGACTAAACAAAATGTGGGGACTAAAACAAAATGTGGGACTGTAAAACAAAATGTAGGGACTAAACAAAATGTGGACTAAAACAAAATGTGGACTAAAACAAAATGTGGGACTAAAACAAAATGTGGGACATAAAAAACAAAATGTGGGCCTAAAACAAAATGTAAGACTAAAACAAATGTGGGACTAAAACAAAATGTGGACTAAAACAAAATGGTAGACTAAAACAAAATGTTGGACTAAAACAAAATGTGGACTAAAAACAAAATGTGGGACAAAACAAAATGTGGGACTAAAACAAAATGTGGGCCTAAACAAAATGTAAGACTAAAACAAAATGTGGGACTAAAACAAAATGTGGGACTAAAACAAAATGTGGGCCTAAAACAAAATGTAAGACTAAAACAAAATGTGGGACTAAAAACAAAATGTAGGACTAAACAAAATGTGGGCTAAAACAAATGTAAGACTAAAACAAAATTGTGGGACTAAAACAAAAATGTAGGGACTAAAAACAAAATGTTGGACTAAAACAAAATGTAGGACTAAAACAATAATTGGGACTAAAACAAAATGTAGGACTAAAACAAAATGTTGGACTAAAACAAAATTGGGGACTAAAACAAAATGCTGGACTAAAACAAAATGGGGACTAAAACAAAATGCGGTGACTAAAACAAAATGTAAGACTAAAACAAAATGTGGGACTAAAACAAAATGTGGGACTAAAACAAAATGTGGGCCTAAAACAAAATGTAAGACTAAAACAAAATGTAAGACTAAAACAAAATGTAGGACTAAAAAAAATGTGGGACTAAAACAAAATGTGGGCCTAAAACAAAATGTGGGCCTAAAACAAAATGTAGGACTAAAACAAAATGTGGGCCTAAAACAAAATGTAGGACTAAAACAAAATGTGGGACTAAAACAAAATGTAGGACTAAAACAAAATGTTGGACTAAAACAAAATGTGGGCCTAAAACAAAATGTGGGACTAAAACAAAATGTGGGACTAAAACAAAATGTGGGACTAAAACAAAATGTGGGACTAAAACTTGTGGTCGAATCCGCATTCATTAGTTTCGTTTACATATTTTGTGATATTAAGTCGCTTCCTACTTTAAAGTAATTACACCAGTCCTAGCTTGGAGAAGTAAAAAAAGCAGTGATGAAAGATGATTTGTTCTATGTGACTGGCTGCCGGGCAAACAATTTAAAAATGATTATAAACCCATTAATACAGTATTACCACGTACAAGTTGCAACAGCTGGCAAAGACATGATATGAGAGTAATAGCTTCCTTTTTTTGTCTAGCTTCTTGTGTCATTCTGTATTGGTCTCATTGCTTGACTTCTCGCTGTGATACTAAGTGGAGTCCTTGCGCCTTCTGCTGGTGTTTTTTATATGTACAAATTTGACTTAGTGCCATTTAGTTCACACAAGTTTAATGCTTTACTGTGGAACTATTCAATCATGTCAAAATTCTAATGAAATGCTTAGTTTTTTTTTGTTTTTTTGTTTTGTTTTTTACTCTAGAGCAGGGCTATTCAACTTTATTTTCCAGAGGGCCGGATTTTTCGTAGGGCCGTGGTCTCTGGGCCGGACTGTAACAACCTTTTGGGACGCACAATTCAATACATTTCGTTAATACATAAAAATAACTACTGCTAGATTCAATTTTTGTGAGAAATAACATACAAAATACTTTATCAACATTCCTCACCCACCCGGAAGTGAACCAGAATTAAGTCAGGTGTAGACTAGAACCAGCCAGGTCTGAACTAGGACTAACTCAGACTCAAACAAGAAACTAAACCCAAAAACCAAACCAGGTCGAATCAAGTGCTAACCCAGAATTAAACCAGTAAACAAGCTTTTTTTCAACATTTGGAAGATGGGACGTGGGCCGGATTAAATTGCTTGACGGGCTTGATTTGGCCCCCGGGCCTTAGGTTGAATCGCCCTGCTCTAGAGGTCTGTATTCAGTCTCCTATCAGCAAAAGCATGTCGTCTCGGGCAACGAGTTTGGACGTTGGAGCAATACATTTGTCTATGTTTGTCTATCAAATGACGCTGTTTAAAAGTACATTCTTGTTTATGTTCATGAAATCAAGGCACCGAAAGGAAGTTTATTTTGTGTTCGAAAAGAAAAAGTGAAATCAAATCGAAAATTGAGATCGATCATTACAAGTTTTTTTTTTTTTAAATCACCTCGCTCTAATCCCCACTTTTAAGTAACACAAAAAAAGCATAAAAACTCGCCTAGTCTTGTGCGTGAACATGTCGTTTCCAGTCCTAATCCTTTTAATTACTTCAGATTAGTTTAGTTGTGGTCAAATCAGGGGTCTTTTTCACTTGTCTTCGTTTGTCCGAACCACAAAACGTCTTTCCCTCTAAACCTCGCAGCTGTATTTATGCATTTAGCAGCGTCAATTAATTCTTATTTGCTGTTTTTTTGTTTTTTCTTACATAAGGCAGTGTCAGTTCCTACAGTAATGATTGGTTTTTGATGAGTGGGGAATTCCAGTCTGCGGCGTTAATCCTGGAGTTCATGCTTCCGCCGCCGCTCCCACCTCCCGCACAAAGTTTAACTCTTACCATCAACATGTCTATTACACCTATAGGTCTATAAATAAACTTCAACATTGCACAGGGCATATCGTTTTTCAGAATAGTTTTGCTGAGACTGCTCCAGCTGCTAAAAACATACGTTAAAATCTGTCAAACGATTTCTCCCATTTACTATTTCATGTTTCTACCATATCCAGTGGTCTATATACAATTGTCAAAGATGCATCGCTTTTGTTGGGACTGGTCTTTGCCCGAAATCACACGTTAAAATGAGTCTACATTTGTTCAAACGTGTTGCGGACGGCGTTGCTCTCGTTTATCAAAGTCAGCCAAAAGCGTGTGTCTGGCCAATCAGAATGAAATATGATATCCTCAGTCAGCAAAACAACTAAATCTTCGGTGTCTTCGGAGTCGTGTTGTGTTTTTTAACAGAAATTCATGTTATTCTTGTATTGGTTTAGCAGTTCATATATCAGTCTTCAGGTGTTACTATTAGTTATTATTTTCACAATATTGTTCAGGCATAACGGCTGTACTGATATTTTTTAATTTTGATCAAGACACAAAAACTGATTAGCTATGAAGAACTTGAGTTGTGCCATTAAGTTCCTTTGAATTAGCAGTTTTGCGAAAGAAAATGCCCTTTAGACCCTCGTGTACTGTACTGCAATGAATGTGCACTGTACTCAAGGTTGCGTCACTATTCGTGCCACTATCTTTTGTGAAATCAACATCTTCTATTACGAATTGTGCTATCAAAATTGTATTGCAGAAACGCGATTTTTCAAGTGATTCGCAATTATTGACACCCTGACCAAACAACGGTGGAACACTTCATTCTTGTGTGTGACGAGCCACATGAGATCAAACTTTCTGAATGATAAAGTAGTGATAATATGACATCAAGAGCCAGCTAAAAAAGAACTTTACGCTTACACTTGCACATAGACCACATAAAAATTGAGATTAAACTGGGATAAAAATGCACGAATAGACCAAGACTGAACCAGGACTTGAAAAGGACCAAACCGAGTCTCTATCTGGACTAAAATGGGCTAAAAACAGGACTCAACAAGTGTGAACGTGCGCTCAGCTTTACTTTTCCCTGGAGCGTGAATTGAACTTATTTTTTCTGCTTAAATTATCACGGCTATTATTTTACGAGTTTGCATAATTACATTTCTATCAAAATACACACATTTACGGATCAACCGATCAATCTCGACACCCCTCTCTTCTACACACCTCCAGAGCTGGAACTAGCACGTCAGACAGCAGCCCCCCTCTGCCCTCTCAGACCTGACCCGGTCTTATGGAAAAAGTGGGCCGCGGGCGGAGGAGAACCGTGACGGAGCCAGAGGAACCCGGAGCAGGGGCACATTTCTGCAGCCCATTGACCTCTCTAAGTGGATTACAGGCCCAGTCGGTGCAGTGGAGAGAGGAGAGAGGCACGGCTCGCTCCGCACTGACCCGCCGCCGCCGCCGCCGCCGCCACCGCTCATCTGTGGGGTCAGAAGAGAAAGAGAGTTAGCAAATCAACTCCACGTACAGGGAAAACCATACGACTATAATATCAATATCGTTTTCCCCTGACTTAATTGTAGACTTGGAAATGTCCCAATTTAAGGCTTTTATAGACTAAAGTGGATTACAATCTTTATTTATGTTGTGTTCCAGACGACTGAGAAGCTGTTTTTTCCCACTGACGCGTTCCGACTTCAGAGCTGAATGAACTTTTATGTAAACAATGTGGCTAATGCTAAACCGTAGGCTAAACAAAGGCAAACATTGATATTCGTTTATGTGGCGTGGCGCGTCAAACACTCAGATCCACGTTTTGTGCTGAGTACCTTTGTTGTAACACGCCGTACTTCATCTCGAATGTGAAGTGGGAGTCCCTCGACCAGCTCCAACTTCACAAGTAGGGATTACCAGTTTGAGCGGTCGTCCGAGGCATTTTTTTCCAAGTTGGAGTGAGAAAAACTCCGGTCACCTGCAGCCTGGAGCACACCATTACTCGCCAATGGCCTAGTTTGAACACATTTTAATGCTTATTTTGCGACTTGATACTTTTGACAAGCATACTCCTCTTACTCTCCTCTTTGGCAGACATTACGCTGCTTCATCATAGATTACTTTAAAGATGCTCTTAAAATGTATAAAAGGTAAAAGTAACATTATTGCACCAATGTTTACTCAGGAAAGTTATATTAGTTAAATCATTGCTCACTTTAATCCATGGTTTGATCCCTCGCGTGCAATTTGCCTTCTTCTACCGTATGTCAAAACTAAGCGCGGACATAATATTTTAGTTTAAGGAAAAACCCCGTGTTAAATTGCCTGCATGAGCCATGTTAGCGCAGACACAAACATGAAGATGGTGATGTTAGAAAAGGGGTCTGTGGTTTTGGGCGTGGAGAGAGCGCCGCATTGAGCTGAAGCAGACCAGAATAATGCGCAGATCCTTGACTTGTAAAAACACATGCATCAGCCTAGACGCGTAGATGTGGGTTAGCCTAGCCATGTGCAAAGGTTTTGGACAACTGTCAGCTACTCCGTCTGCAAATCAACCACCATCGATCAAAGTATTGGTGCAATAAGTGTGAACATAGTGAACTTGTCTTTTAAATGCATGATTTAATTTTAGAAGTAGCAGTTAGTAGTAGTTATAGTACTACATTCGCAATTTAAAATGTCAAACTTCCAAATTTAGTCCCAGTTTAATCCAATTTTGATGTGGTCTATTGTGCAAGTGTCCCTTATTTCTGAGCAAGAAGACCATTCTTCTCCACAAGGTCAAATTCTGTTAATTTATGTGTTTTTTTGTCTCCTTTTTGTTTTTGATATTAGTTATAGTATAGATTAATATCTGAATCATACTATAATAGTATGATAATAGCTGGAAAATAATTGAAATAAGTGTAGAGGTGGGAGATATAAAAAAAATGTATAATATCGCAATTGTTGTTTTGGAGATATGCAAAATTAGAGTGTATCGCAATTAAAAAATATTAAGAAACTACAGCAAATTAGTCCCAAACAAGCGTATAAAGCAATATTTCTGCCCATTTTAGATTTAGGCACATTTTATCACGTTCCTGATGCTTTGTTAAAATAAATTCTGAATATCGTTTACGGAGATAAAACAAGAGCAAAAATAACCATCAAGATCGATATGTATTTTAGTCAATATCTCACTGCCATAATTGGTATAATGTATGAAGTATGATATGCAATTTAGTTTATTGTAATTGCTCAGAATTTAACATCAAAATCCTTTCCTCTGAAGTAGAAAGTGCTATTGAAAACGAGCTGAAAGTGGATTTGTCGGGCTGTGGCTCACACCTGGTTTATAAAGGTCTTTACTTCCTCCCCTCACACAGAGGAATGTGCTCAATACTGTCTTGTATACACCTGTTTCTATTTATATGAGCTAAATCAGGGGCTCTGTGTGGTTAGTTTACAATCGTCCCCCCCTTATTACTGTAGTCTAGTTTAACATTTGGACCAAAAACCAGTACAAAACTTAACAGAGGTCTGACAAGCAATACAATAAAACATTCAAAAACTGTTGATATGTTGTTGTTTATGCATATGTTTTTTGTCTATGAAGTTGTCAGTGAAAAATGTCCGAATAGTAGAAAACTGTACTATTAACTTTGGCCACCAGAGGGCAGCACAGCAACAAACGACAGTTAGCAACAATTAGCATGTCCCTGTGCTATTTTCGCACGTTAGCGCCTGACTAATTTTTTTCAACCTGCGCATATATTGTTTTATAATTTTATATTTGTAGGTGACTAGTGGGCTATTATATGTTTTTTGATGTGTGCATTTAGTCTGTTATTATTAATTTACCAGCTAAGTGAAATTGATGCTGCTACTAGCTTTAGCATGCACAGCTAACAGCTATGTGGTTTACCAAAGGCTAGCTAACTTACTAAAAGATCATTTCAATGGTTGATGCAATGCTTTTTATTACTCCTTATTATCGTTCAAAGGCGTAATTGAATCATATTTTATGCTTTTTTTTATACTTCATTTAAAGCGGAATGGAAAATCTTTGTTGACTTTGGCTTGAATGCTTCTCCCTTTCTTCCATCCACTGGTTGCTCAGCATGCATGGTAGAAAACTTTTCAGCCTTTACAGTGTCAGCAATCCTGGGAAAAGTTAATCAGCAGCTTGGCACTCCCTTTAACTCCCTCTTAAAATCCAAAAATATTCTCTTATAACTTGAAAAGTAAGAGAAGTATCTTCAGATTGATTGTTTTGCACGTGGCATAAACGTAGTATTTATTTTTATAGTTTTAGCTTCCATACCTTGTTTGGTGTTGGCTTGGTTTTAGAACTTCTATGATCTTTTATTGTCCAGCCAGTTTGCAACCTTGCATTTCTACACTTATGTTTGGGCATCCTCTAGTGGTTGCTTAGAAACCTGAATTACTGTACAATTTCTAATCCATTCATGCGGACCTCCTGCTTGTTTTTTCATAACATCAAATTGTACCATGTCCATAGTATGTTTGTTTAAATATTTCAAATTGTATGCATTAAGTTTCTCACATGAAAGAAAAGTATTTTCCACTAAATCTTGACCGTTGCACTTTTTAGTGATGTTTTTTTCTGTTTCTTGTCTTACAGGCTTGTAATGGTTGTGCCGGATCAAAATGTGACTGCACCGGAGTGAAAGGAGCCAAGGTACAGTCAAATGAACAATTATATATTATTGGGAAATTTTAAATGTGGCCCAAGATCAATGGATTGTGTCTTGTTTATCATAGAAACAATGTATAAAGCATCAGCAATTACATTTAAAAACGACAACAAATAAAAGTTCTCCGTCAAATAGAATCAAAATGTAGATTTGTCAGGTAAAAAAATAACAACAACAAAAGACAACTCAATTGATAGGCTGTGTTCTCATTCTAAAATTGTATGAATAATTGCATAATCTCATCTGGAATGTAGTAAATGATCCAAGCTGAAAATACAAAATGCAGAGCTTGATGGTTGGTTGTCAACGACTCCACAATGACAGACGCGTTTGTGTTAATGCACTGTGTACTCACAATATCTCTGTGACTAAATCATATTATTGCTTTTTGCTGCTATAGTGAATAAATAACTTATTTAACCTCCGTTAGTTTGTGTTTATATGAATATGAAGCAGCAATAGCACAACAGACTGCACATATAGATAAGAATAGTAAAGTCTAGGTGTGGGTGGTCCCCACAGGGCTCCAAGATGATCACAATCCAATCCAAATTATCAAAATGCAAAGACAGTTATTTAAGTAGCATCTTTCCTCTGAAACAACATGATATCCTGTTTCATGTATAAACCCCTAGCCACATGAATATTATTAGTTTAGCAGTTTCACAATTCTCTCAGATGTCAACGCTCTTTGAGATGAGTTTATTACAAATTATATAGTAAAAGCATTAAACGTTCAGTGTACATAGTTAAGAAAGTAAAGAAAGAATGAACAAGTTGTAAATGGTCCTAATAAAATGTCTACTTATCTAACACCTTTTCTATCACTAAGACTTTTCGTTTTGTTCTGTCACTATCAAATAAACATACAATTAAAAATACTACCAAGAAAACCAAGAGACCAAGTAAAAAATAAAAAATAAAACAAATCTTGTGTTTCTAAAATTATGCATTCCTAGTGGAAGTACAGATGAAACAGATTACACCCTGTGGATAACATCTGTCTGTCGTTTATTTTATGTAATACACTTGTTTTCAGGGTGACAGGGGTTTCCCAGGTCTGACGGGGCAGCCAGGAGTCCCCGGTTTCCCAGGACCAGAGGGGCCCATCGGACCCAGAGGCGAGAAGGTCGGTCGAGTGTCTCTGCTCAGTTTTTATTTGCATATTAATCATAATCATAATAATAACAAATTCAATAGCTTGAAAACTTGTGAAGAAAATTTAGTTTAGAAAGCTACTAAAACTTCTGTACCACAAATTGCGCTTATCATATTAATTATAATAACGAAGAGCTATTTAAACATGTAACTGGTAATTACCTCCCTGACATTTTACATTCTGGTTTAGTTCTAATGTAGACTTGGTCTTACTCTGCACTGGTCCTGGTCTAGTCCCTATTTAGTCTCGGGTTTGTTTAGTTCCAGTGTAGTCGTACTTTAGATGTGGTGAATGTGCAAGTGTAGAAGGACTGTAAAAACAAAGTTGGCACACACTACATCGCCACTGGTTTAGGGGTGTTCAGTCGTTCACAAAGAACTGACAGTCTAATTGTTCAATCTGTTTACCTGATTTTTGTTGACTTTGCCTTTTTATACTCAAAGGACAAGCAAATTCTTGTATTGATTCTATGCTACTGAACACAAAATGATGTATTTGTATTTTGGATAGTTCAGAAGTAATGTTGCTGATATGAATATTGTTATCATTTTCAGATGTATTTATTTATTATTAATATTTGATAGTATCTCTCTAGATAATGAGCATTTCAATAAGAAGTCTATGTAATGTATGTATGACATCATGCATATTAATGAGGCTCCACTGTTGCCTGGATTTCATCTGATTTCAATGTCAAAACTGGGCCAATTCTGCAGAGACAGTAGAGGGCGTCACTGAGCCTCAAGTGGTTATTTCTTTTGGAAAAAGAATGTGCCTTGTGTTACCAAAGTATCAATACTTCCACGGAGACTCATTCAGAAGCAATACTTCCACTCTGAGTCAGTATCGATACTTCCACTCTGAGTCAGTATCGATACTTCCACTCGGAGTCAGTATCGATACCGAGTCTCGGAGTCAGTATCGATACTTCTACTCTAAGTCTAAAGTATCAATAGTATCAATACCAGTCAGAGTCTCATGTGTCTTATAAAATAAAATAATTGTATTAACTTTGAGGAAAACTTCCAAAGTCCTTGAATAGACCGTCCTTGTCATCAATATCGGGACATATCGTATCGTGCCACGTGAATCCTATCGTATCTCCAGATTACACCGTTTAAACAAAAATTCAATCAAATCAAAGTGTGACCATATATTTTTATTAGTCAAATATCAAATATGGCGTTTAACATGGACAATAATTGGCCCTTGTTTAGAGTTTGTACATTTTACCTGTGAGAATGTCACACTGGCGGCCCATGTCCAACCAGGAAGCAAAATTGTAACAAAATGATCAAATCTAGGCAAGATTTTTAGCAAAACCTTAAATATGCTCACGTTAACTATGTTTTAGTGAAATGAGTAGCCTATAACCTGTCATATGCACTTTAAGCTTATGTTTGTCTGTTCTTCAGGGCAGTGATGGTCCTCAGGGTTTGTTCGGGCCAAAGGGAATCAGAGTGAGTCCATTTCACTCGTTCAGCTCTTTTATAATTTATTTGCCTTGTATGTTTGTCATCTGTGTAATCCTCAGGTTCCATTGTTCCAAAATCAGAAAATAAGACTTAAAATAAATTAATTTTGAAGCACAATGAATAGTACACATATTTAGAATCTATTCAACAGAAATAAATATATTAAGTTATTGGAGTATTCATTTGTAGATTGTAATACCTTCTTTGGCCACCAGATGTTGCCATTGTGTCTTGTTCTAATTAAATCTAGTTCAGAGATGTTACGCAATGTTCATAATGTTCTTCTTCTCTTCTCATAGGGGCCTGCTGGTTTGCCAGGTTTCCCGGGAACACCAGGACTTCCAGTACGCTGTCATTATTCACAATTTAGCTCCAAACAGTTTCACAGTCTGTGGTAAAATCTCATTCCCCATCAACATTATTACATTTCTTTAGGGTTTGCCAGGGCAGGATGGACCACCGGGACCCAGGGGAGTGCCAGGCTGTAACGGAACAAAGGTACTTAAAAAAATAAATATATATAAAAGGCTAAATTATTAACCATAAGCTTTTCTTCAAATCAAGTCCCCTTTGCAAATATTTGTTCCTGTTTTAGGGTGATAGGGGCTACCCAGGGTCCGGAGGTATTCCTGGAGCCCCTGGTCTTCAGGTAAATTGTGTTGATGTTTTGTTGTTTTTTTATTCTCTGTATCTTTCTCAATAATCATATCAATTTGTCTGTTCAGGGGCCGCCTGGTTTACCTGGATCCAAGGTGAGTGATAATACATTTTATGAAGTATAATGTTTATATTGTAATATTTCTAGGGGTATGAAATACTGTACATCTGTATTTAATGCATTTGTTATTATATATTTAGTTGGCAGTTTTAACAGTGAATATGGCTATAAAAGTACTACTAAGTTAAGTTGAGTACTGCATTGCAATGCAGTATAAAGAATCTATAAAGGGGCTAAATAGATTTGTGTAGAAAGCCTTAATGGGTGACCCTACCTAACATACTGTAGTTCTTTTCAATTATAAAACAGCCTTCTTTAAGCTATTATAACACAATAATAATAATTATAATGTTTTTGGTTCTTTTCCATGCGCAGGGAGACCCAGGTGATGTGATCTCGACCAATCGCTTTGGAGAGAGGGGCACAGTGGGGCAGCCCGGTTTACCTGGACTTCCTGTAAGTGAAACACACATAAAGGCACATTTTCTACTGTTTACAATTGGCATGACATTCCTTCAAACCTGAAAAAGGCTGAAAAATGTATTTCCAATCATTTGTAATTGATGTTATAATAGACATTTAGCTCGTATGGTTCGTGCCAATTCTCATGAAGTGCCATTTACTTCTAGTTACATTTGACACAAATACATTTTATGTTATTTAGACAATGCTGTTATAAAGTGAACATCCCTTTTTTTAATGACGATCACAGACAGAACAGTAAACACAAAAAATCTGATCAATCATACGCAAAAATGAAATAAACGAACATATTAAAAGATTTACCAAAATGTATTATATTTATATTTTGCGTGCCATTTAGTCTTGATTTAGTCTAGTTTAGTTTAGTCGTAGGTTTAGTTCCAGTTTAGAAATGTACGTGAAACTCATGCTCTAATCCTGTTTTTGTGTTTTTAGGGAAACCCTGGGTCTCCGGGTCTGACAGGCCCCAGTGGCCCTCAGGGACAAAGAGGATACGACGTAAACTCTTTACATTTTGTCTTTACATCAGCAGTCTTTACATTGAGACATTTTATAAGTGTTTTAGTTCTGTGTTTTCAGTGACTGTTTCTGTGTTGTTTTTAGGGTCCTCCTGGTCCTCCCGGTTCACCAGGGCCTAAAGTGAGTATCGATAGATGTATATTTACATAGTGACTTCAAAAAATAAATACAATAAAATAAAAACAACCTACATTTTACATTCATTCGGTTCAAGACCAGCTTTATCTTGTGTTTACTGTTATGAAATATGATATGCAGGCACAAATAGAACCTAGAATGCTTTTTTATGTCTATCTTTATATTTTGAAAAGGCTTTTGTGTTGATAAATGTGGTTGGTAAATAATTGTATCACTCTATATTGGGTCATTTATCCTTGTTTGTTAATAGGGAAACATGGGGCTGAACTTCCAAGGACCCAAAGGAGATAAGGTACAATTATCCTTCATAAATGCCCTCTATTCGTTGATTTTACAACATTGTGTTGAAATGCTGTCCTTGTGTGCGTTCAGGGTGACCCCGGTTTGCCTGGGCCTCCCGGTCCTCGGGGACAGGTCGGAGAACAGAAGAGTCCAACAGACGCCGAGATCGTGAGAGGAGACAAGGTAAGTGGCGGGTTCAGTATTAAGAGCTCCATCAGCATCTGCCCAATATAACATCGGAGGTCATTTTACATTTCTCAAATAATACTGTTACAGCTATTGTTAATAATCCATAACATTTGTTTTATTCAGCGTTATATTTTATCTGAATGAAAACAACAACAAATGTCAACTTATTGTTGAATTAATTATATATGGAAGAATGTTTTTGGGCCTAAAGTGTGTCGTGTGAGTCTTTTATTTGCACCTGTGGGGAAATGTTTGTAAAAGATCAGGTCTATGACTCATTTTGGATACTATTGTGTGTCTTTTAGCAATATAGTACATTTAGAGAAAGGTTTACTGGGAATATCCTGCTTCTATATTATCATTTATCATAAGGATTTCTGTATCACTATATTGCTCTTCCAATATGTTAGTGACAGACCTACTCGCTTACATTTTATTCACAGGTAAGACACACAATCGTTCAAAACGTAGTGACACTCATAGGAAATACCAATTCAAATGGTGACTACAGGACTGTGCTTCTTCTGTGGTTCATAGGCGTCTTAAATTATCTCTCAAATGCTAAAATATTAAATTAAACTGCAGTGTAGAGTTCTATATTTTTGTACCATCTTTAATCTTGCATTTTTGTATGACTTGAATTGCAGTTTCAATATATATTTTTTACATTCTAGACACCACTTTTTGTGAATGTTTTGAGATCATTACACCAGCAGAGGGAACTGTTTTAATAATGCTGCAATATACACTGCCAACCACCAGATGGCAGTGCAGCCCTTAAATCAGGGAAAACTGGCAAGAATCTGATTTATTGAAATGATTTTGTACTTTAATCTTTGTATTTATTCACACGTTTATTCTTTCTTACTTTTTAGTCATATTTCTACAGTTCAGGACTCAAAATTTCAATTAGTTATTTGATAACAAAAGGTATCACAGTATCTTAAGTCAATATGATGAACAAGTAAAGTCTGTTTTTATTTTTCATGGATTATGCTTGTGTTTTTAGGGAGACCAAGGACCACCAGGCCCTCCCGGTGATCCAGGCTACCCCGGCGCCCCTGTAAGTCTTCCTAGTCACACGCAAATGTTATGAGTTTGAAGTTAAAACGTTTGTCGTAGAAAATATCCATCCACTAGTTAAATAAAGGTTCTATTCTAAATAAACTGTGCTTTTCTGTTGGTAGGGTCCTTCTGGTGGAGCCAAGGGAGATAAAGGAGAACCCGGAGAAGCGGGCAAAAGAGTGAGTGCAACGTTTAAACAGAATCATTTACTTTTTTTTAAGTGGCACAAGCGTTTGGAGGGTAGAGAAATAGTTTAGAGTATTATCATCAATTCAAAGCTAAATAATGTAAAACAACACAAATTTCTATTCAAAATCGTATTCTTTACATCATTTCTAGACAGATGTAAACTTTATATTTTTACATTATTTTTTATTTCAAAGGGATATTACTAAAATCTTATATTTACATAATTTCGTGGACGGATATACTTATTATATTTGGACAAATTCAGACAGGACACGGTAGACTAATCCCCCAGCTTGCTCCTGACAGGTTTAACTTCAATGATGGAAGAAATGTGAAGTACTTAAAAATCACATTATTAAAAAAACTTCAGTTGCCATATTTCAACCTTTATTTGGTTAAAATGTATCATAAAAAGTCTCAACGCGCAGCAGAAATAATGGTTTGACCGGTCGACTAGTCGGGGGGGGGTCGTGCCTCAAACCGCTCAATATAAGGTGTGGTGTATTGTCTTGTGACTCAAACAGACGACCGAGAGTGAGTTTTTTGTGAGAGGTACTTGGAAAATATTGTTATCTTATGTCGGCGTGATCCCTCATTCGTCCAGGAGTGTTCCGTCGTAGGAAAAGATTCGACGACTACAACTGAATGGCTATCTTATAAAAAATGATGTCAATCTCAATGCAGACAGGTTGAGTAGGAGAATCTGATAAAGAATATGCAATGATTTGAAGCAATTCTGCGGTTTTAGGTTTAACAGCTCCAGAAAAATGTTTGATATATCATTTTTTATTGTATTGTTTTTTCAGGGCAAACCAGGAAAAGACGGAGATCCCGGACCTCAAGGCTTCCCCGTGAGTAATGTTCAAAATGCGGTTGAACACCTTTTTATATTTTTGAATTTTTATTGTATTTGTCGTATTTATTGTATGTATAGTATTTATTTATTTATTTATTTATACATTTTTATTGATAACTTTAATTTTAACTTAATTTTTACAGGGAATCAAAGGAGACCCAGGTTCTCCAGGCCCCGCAGGCCGAGACGGAGAGAGAGTAGGATTCTTTTAAATACTTCATTTCATTTTAAATACTTCATTTCATTTTAAATGATACATTTATCGATCAAAGTTTCAGTTTCATATAATTGATATTATTGTTTTTGTTCTGTTTTGTCAGGGTATAAAAGGTGACAGAGGATATCCAGGACCTCCAGGGGTGGTGAGTAAAGGATTCTATCGAGTAATGTCAACAAAGTGATTGAGTTTGAAGAGGTTTGAGAATATTATAAAGATAATATATCTTTAGTTGTGGATTTTTTTTTTCTTGATTTTTATTCTTGATTTGATTATTTATTTGTAAGAGATTTGATTGAAGTACTTTAGATTTTGTGTTTAAATGCACATTTCACAAGGTTTTAACAGGTAGCAGTGTTATGAGTGTTATGTTTTTCAGTTTATATATTGTACTTTAAATATACTTGGTTTAATTTTTTCCCAGGTGATTGGAGGGGAAACTGGAAGTCGTGTTGGCCCCAAAGGTGAACCAGGATTCCCCGGATCCCCAGGGCTCAAAGGGGACAGAGGACTTCAGGGTAAGTGCAACATCACCAAATCATTTACGATGAAGTCTTCACAGTAAATAAGTCTCTGCTGTTCTTAAAACGACCTTTGCCTGCAGGTTTGTCTGGACCCCCTGGACCCCCTGGAAGTGCTATTGCGACACAGCCAGGCCCACCTGGTACCCCCGGCTATCCCGGAGAGAGAGGACAGAAAGGAGACTCAGGCGTCCCAGGCATCTCCCTCCCAGGACCCCCAGGACGCCCTGGTGCCAGTGGTCCCCCAGGACAGACCGGCCTCCCTGGACCTCCAGGCTACGCCAGCGGACAGAACTGCCTCTCAGGCGAGCCTGGACTCCCCGGGGTGCAGGGTGAGAGGGGCTACCCCGGAAACACGGGCCAGAAAGGTGAGACTGTCCTCAAACATGTGCTGCTTACACTGTAATATCTGCAATCCTGGGACCTCACAACCACTGTCTGCTGCAGGTGACAAGGGAGACACCTGCGTCAACTGCTTCGGAGGCGGCTCCGGTTTACCAGGACTCCCAGGGGCCCCAGGCCCCCGCGGATTCCCAGGTATATATATATCACATGACATTTGACTGGAGTCTACGTAAACTGGTGCTCTACCAACTGAGCCACACTGAGCTTTTTAATGTAAACATTATTTAGATGTTTAAGTCATACGTCACTTCCAAAGCCCTGAATTGCCCCTGTCTCTCTTTAGGTGGTCCCGGAGGACCAGGAATCAAAGGAGACAGAGGTTACCCAGGAAACCCAGGGACTCCAGGAGGTTCGGTCAGTACATTTAAATACATCATTATTTACATTTAACAGCCGACAAAGTCATAAATGAGCTCCATCTGTCTCCCAGGGCCCTGCAGGACCCCCGGGTCCCGCTGGATATCCTGGAGAGAAGGGCGACCCGGGTGAGGCCGTCTCAGTGAGCGGCGTGAGGGGAGAGAAGGGGGACACAGGTTTCCCTGGCTCCCCTGGTCTGCCTGGTCTGGATGGACGGCCCGGTAGAGATGGAACGCCTGGAATTCCTGGACCTAAAGGAGCTCCTGTAGGGGGCGCTCACACCACATCCATTTACAGTATACTCCACTAATGTACCCAGTTTACCTAATCCAGGGTTGTTTCTTTAGGGCTCATTGCTGGTTAAAGGAGAGCGTGGAACTCCAGGTGAACCCGGTCTGCCTGGTATCCCAGGTGACAGAGGTCCTCCCGGACCCCCAGGGTTTGGACCCCAGGGTCCCTCTGGAGAGAAGGGTGTGCAGGGCGTGTCAGGCCGGTCTGGAGCTCCTGGTGCCCCCGGTAAGAACATACTATTTAAGGTCATGATTCGCACAAAAGCCTTCTCTGAGTCTGTTCTTCTTCTTACTTGTGCAGGTGCCAAAGGTGAATCTGGTCTAACGATCGCAGAGAAGGGACTCCCAGGACCCAGAGGTTTGGATGGAGAGCCTGGTATCCCTGGCTCTCCAGGTAAGATAGGGACACATTACTGTGCAGATTATTAATGAATTTGTCACTTATTTTAACTTGTTTACGCTGCTCTGTTGTCAGGATCCCCCGGTCAACCTGGACAGCCTGGTTTCCCTGGGTTACCAGGAGGAAAGGGAGACCCCGGACTCCCCGGAATTGGACTTCCAGGGCCCCCAGGAACTAAAGGTTTCTTTAAATCATTCCTGAAATACAACTTTTGAGGCTGCATGATAAGAGAAAACCATACAGCAATAGCCATGTTCAACAATATATTGTACCTTCTTCAGGTTTCCCCGGTCTCAATGGTCAGCCCGGAGCCCCCGGAGGACCAGGACGACCAGGAGTTGACGGACTGCCCGGACAGCCTGGTTTCCCTGGATCCAAGGTACGTACTCACAGGGGTAGGAAGTAATAAAGTGCAAAAGTCTAGTATGAGTCAAATCTGTAGGTTATCTGTACTTTACGTAAGTACATTTTACAGTTGATTCTTTTTACTTTTACTTACTTACTAAATTTGCGAGCAGGTATCTGTACTTTCTACTCCATTAAATTTTTACAGTACTTTTCTTAAGTATTTGAGGCCGCTTGAGAGGGCTGAAGGGGTTTATTTTTAGCACATTTATAGTCATCAAGCAAACAAAAATACACAAGAAACATTTTTTACAAAATGTATTCAGTTTCTTCTGTTTTTCAGTACTTTTGACATTTTAGCAGTTCTCAATTTGTACTTTTACTGACATTCTTTTACTTAAGTAAGTCTGTTCCTGTATCTACTTTTTCTTAAGTAACTAAACGGAGTACTTCTTCCACCACTGCTCACTGCATTTCTCTAACGTTGGTGTTGGTGAACAGGAAGCGCTGATTCTCTTCAGTTGTGTTTATTTTTGATTGAATGAATGCTGGGAAGCGGCACATGAATTGCTTTTTGGTATAAATACAGGTTTCTGAATGTGAGAGGCTGTATGTTCTGTTGCCACGGTGAAGGATCATCATCATAGTCATTTTTCCATTTGATTGATCATAATTTGAACTTATTTGTAAGAAGAAACCCACCCTCATTCATTACTCCTAATATCTATATTTTTGTTTCTGTAGGGAGAGCCTGGTTTTGGTCTGCCTGGCCCACCTGGTTTGCCTGGTGTTCCTGGTTCTAAGGGTTTTCCTGGACCCAAGGGAGACTCCGGTTTCCCTGGAGGCCCCGGTGGTCCCGGACGTAATGGATTTGATGGAAGCCCAGGACCTAAAGGTAAATCATTCTTATTTCCTATCCTATTATCCTTTTCAAAGCACTTCTGCAACTGTTTTTATAGTAGAGTTTTATTGGATATTAAACATTTTATTTTATTTATTTGTCTTTTCTATTTTGTTTTGTACACTTTGTGACTATCGACTGAAATCTCTTTTATTTGAAATAAAAAGTACAGTATATAATTTTATGTGCACAAATGATGTAGAATATATAAGAGAAAGAGTTAGACTATTTTTATTTGTATTATTCCGCTTCATGTTTACATTCATTTTAGTCCCAGTACGTTTCAAATGTCAGGTTTGTATCAATATTTATCTTGCATATGTTTGATACTTTTGGTTCTACTGCTGTTTTGCACTTTTCCCATTGCTAGAGCTGCAACAACTAACTGGAATATTTGTGACTTGTCGACTATTCAGTAATAATTGATAATCAACGACTAATTTTGTAATAATTACGTTAATCAATACAAACTCTAAAACACACACTATCTGCTGTAAAGTCAGAGTGTATTGTTCTTTTCTCTATCAACAGGTCCTAAGATGGTAACATGTACTGTATTTTAAACATTTCTGGGTTCTGTAATAGTTTGACTAGTCGGTTATTTAAAACAATTGGTGATCGCTGCCCCCATTGTGGGACCGCTTGTCTCTGACGGCCCTGTATCTTGGTGCTGTCTTTTGTAGGTGAGCCTGGTCTGACTGGTATCCCGGGAGCTCGGGGCCCACCTGGACCCCCTGCCATCGGGTCAGTCGGAGTCCAAGGACCCCCAGGACCCCCTGGACCAATGGGATCACCAGGTAAAACAATCAAAAGGAAGGCAATAATTTACTGTGCATTTTAAAGTAGGCTGCAACGATTACTCGAGTAAATCGAATAATTCGATTACAAAAAAGCTTCGATTATTATTTTATTGCTCGATGATTCGTTTAATTTACATACTTAATCAAAAACACATGAATCTGCGGCGCGCGGAGCGCACGGAAGGACTTGTGGCGCTTTTGTTTCACACGGAGCTTGTTCCGCTCTGACGAAGGCGCGACAGGAAGAGAGCGGCGCGTTTTAAACTCACACGAGTGCGACTGGGAAGAGTTTTGATGAGTAAAAGAGCCATTATAATAATCCCGAGCTGCAACTCTCAACACCGCATCTAGCTCCGCCCACCCCAGCCCCGCGCCTTCGACACGCCACTGCGGACCCCCGGCCTCCCCACTCAACAACTCTGCTTCCCAGTCACAGTCGTACTTTTAAACAGCCAGTGCACATGGAAAGCGCGGAGGCCGCGGTTATGTTAGAATAATCTGTTGTGAAACAGAAAGTCCGATACGCGGAGGCCAAAGTGACCGACACATGAGCCAAAACGGCAAAACGCAAAATGCAGAGCTCAAAACGGCAGGACCACCGGTCCCACCCAACATAACATTTAACAAATGTCTTATTTTAAGTGATGTGACAGAGCTACTGTAACTGTTTACAGTCTGTGACAAGTTAATGAAGTCCTTTATATATATTCTTTATATACAAACAGGACAGTTTGGACTGAAGTGAAATGTTGCTGTTTTGGGTCAAATTTATATGAAATTAGAATAAAATGTGTTATTTTCAGCAGAAATTCCTTATTTTGTATATGTTTATTACTATGAGCTATAACGTTTATCCAAAAAATGATTAAAATGCGTTTAAATGGTTAATGAATGTACAAAAAAATTACTCGATTAATCGAAGAAAAGAATCGATAGATTACTCGATTACCAAAATAATCGATAGCTGCAGCCTATTTTAAAGCTATTTTTTTGATATGTTTTAATGCTCTACAAATAATAGTTTGATCTAACATTGGGATTTGACATATTATAGATGATGAACATTTATGGAAAATAACTAAAAGTGATTCTGAGCACAAAAAATGCACTAGCCAGCAGGGGGAACGACTACTGAGGTTAAAACCAATTTCTGCAATGTTCAGATACATTTCACTAGAGGCAATTTAGACAGTTCTGATCTAGTCTGTGTTGGTTGGCGTGCGGGTTCAGAGGTTTAGATGCACTGATATGTTAATTATTTTGTCTCTAAATGAGGAAACTCACTGACTGGGGTCAATACTCTGAACGCACACGTCAAGTTAAAACATCCCCAAAAAACCTTTACAGACTTGCACTGTGCACGTACAACACAAGCAGCCTTTTCGCTGTGATCATCTATGACCATGAGCCTCAGACTCACTCTGCTCCTGTCCTCAGTGTCAAAGCAGCTGCTGGACTCATGTATTAATGCATTGTGTGATGGTATAGAGGTATTGTACTCCACAAGGGGGCGCTCAGAGTGCAGTGTAACAAATATACACCATTCAAGACGTTGTTTCATCTGAAACATGAAAGGCATTTATATTTATTTATAAATATATTTATTACAGTAATGTTGTATGTGTTGCATGCAAAGACTAACTGACCATATAACACAGGATACCCTGGAGGAAATGGAGCCAAGGGCGACCCCGGCCCTCCAGGGCTGGATATCCCTGGTCTGCCCGGAGACAGAGGGTCACCAGGCTTCAACGGTGCTCCAGGATCTATTGGACAACCAGGACCCCCTGGAGGCCCAGGACGGGACGGCCTGCCTGGTCTGCCTGGTAATACTTTAAATAAATACATCGTTTTCTATACTTTCTTGTTTCTTATTCCTTTCAGATACATTTTATTTTTATTTCCTATGTGGTTCTCTGCAGGACCTAAAGGAGACATGGGCCCTTTCGGATCCCCTGGACCAGCTGGAGGCCCCGGTGGACCCGGAGGACCTGGTGGCCCTGGACCTAAAGGTATATTAGCCTAATATCAATGGAAATGAAGCCAAATGTAACCTGTTTTACTGAGTTTGATTCTGTGTTTCCTCCAGGTGAACCTGGTTTCCCAGGCAGAGATGGAGTTCCAGGAAGTTCGGGATCTAAAGGAGAGAGAGGAGACCCAGGAGTCCAAGGACCTCCAGGACTGAGCCCCAGTTCAGTGACAACAAAGGGACAGAAGGGAGAGCAGGGCCTGCCAGGTACAGCTCAGTCTGAGAGGCTGTTTGTAAAGAAAAAGTAAAGTATATTTAACTCGTTATATTGTTGTATTTTCTAGGTTCCCCTGGTGGACCCGGACAGAAGGGCATCTCTGGTCTCCCTGGCGACCCTGGACTCCCAGGAGCTGATGGAAGGCCCGGTGTCCCAGGACCCCAAGGTTACGTCTGTTCAACAGTATACTGCAGATTCTATAATGTTACGTACCTCTTATATAAGCTACAGATAGAACACATTTCTCATGGATGTTTTTGGTGCTCAGGTCCCAAAGGAGACCCAGGTATCCCAGGTATTCCCGGTGGACCAGGAGGACCCGGGGCTAAAGGAGCCATGGGAGAAATGGGATTCCCAGGTCAGAAGACAGATAATAGAGTTTTGAGTTCGTGAAGAACATCATTCATTGTTTTAATGCTGTGCCTGATTGGATGACAGGCCCCACTGGACAAAAGGGTCTCCCTGGTCTCTCTGGTCGGCCTGGAGGTCCCGGACAGCCTGGGTCGCCTGGCTTTCCCGGAAGCAAAGGTGAACCTGGATCGGCTGGAGTCGGTCCACCAGGATTGCCAGGATCTAAGGTACGGACACTGTTTCTGTTGTAGAGAAGAGAAGGAAGGATGAACCTTTATGCAAGCGCTCAATATGTTGTGTGTTTTAGGGAGAACCAGGGCAGTCTGGTTACCCAGGAACCCCTGGACTTAAAGGTACCCCAGGATCCCCTGGTCTGCCTGGTCTGCCTGGAGGTTCAGGGCCCAAAGGAGATCCCGGACTGCCTGGATTCCAAGGTAAAGGACCTTGTGTTCAAAGTTGGAATTTAACTTGTAATTGAATGTTAACAGTCAGAAATGTAAGAAGGCAGCTGCTTTGTGCCGCTGCACGTTACTTTATTGGGTTGTGACAACACTGCATACCTCGATACACTAACTTAAGCTGTCTTCTTTCAGGTCCTCCTGGTATCTCTGGTCCCAAAGGTCTGGATGGAGGTCCTGGGGGCCCAGGACTCAATGGAGCACCAGGAAGACCAGGTGAGTCTGGTCGACCAGGTGGACCCGGTCTACCAGGAGAAAAGGGCCAGGCAGGACGAGACGGCATCCCAGGACCTGCTGGAGTCAAAGGAGAGCCAGGTAATCACAAAATCTACTGACTTTATATTGTTTAAATAAGCAAAATGAACATTTAAGGTTACGGTACGCTTTATTTGATCTCTGTTTGGAAATTTATCCATTTGTTCATCCTTTATTGCTGTTGGGGCAACCTTTTTCAGTCAGTAAAATCCCTTGATATACTGTCATAATGGAAGAGTATTTGTCAAAACTTCCAAAAGTTTCTTAAGTTAAATACATGGAAAATCTATTCATATTCATAATGGTTCTTTTTTCCTTCAGGTCTTCCTGGATTTGGAGGTCCTGGTCCTTCTGGTCTTCCAGGTTTACCAGGTGAGTTAATGTACAAGTGAAGCTTTCACAGTGCGCCCAGTTTTAAACAGACAGTGCCTATAGTGACCTGCTTAAACCTGTTTAAACCGGTTCACCTGTGGCTCCTGTGCAGGTGCAAAGGGAGACCCCGGTTTGCCCGGTCCTGCTGGCTCTCCTGGTTTCCCTGGTACCAAAGGAGATGCTGGTTTCCCTGGTAACCCTGGCTCCCCTGGCCCCTCCGGTCCTCCTGGCCCCCCGGGTGTGCCTCTTCAAGGACCAAAAGGTCTTCAAGGACCCCCTGGACCCCCGGGAAGAGCAGGTAAAGCCGTCAGCTTGGGAGTCATGACATTAAGTCTGGTTGCGGTCTGGTTTTAGAGAACAAGAATTAAGAAATTGGAGGAAATCTCAGTTGTTTGATTGTGTTTCTAAATGCCCTGAAAAACATACAAATTATATTTTCAAACAGTAATAACTGCTGTGTTTAGATTCAGCAACTCTTAATTACTACAATATCCAATTATTTAAATATTTGTTTTAAATCCAATGAGAAATGACTAAAACCAGACAGTAAATATGAACGTCCACGAGTGTTGATTTGCATGAGATGTTTGATCCAATATCACATTTCAAAGATCACTTGTCCAGTCCATGTCTGCACTGAGCACCAATGATACACTTCAATGTTGGAGTCATGGTCCACACCAGGATTTGTCCACCATTCTGAGACACCTTTTTGCTCCACTAAAGGAAACATTAGTGTTTGTTTCTCCACAGTTGTGACAGGCACAAAATGTGTAGTTTGTCCCGTCTTTGTCGTAAGACGTGTGTTGGGGAAACAGCAAATCCAGCAACCAATTAAAAACTGTTTTTTACGACAGGCAACAATTATAATTTGGGACTTTTGGACATCTAAGTATTTTTCTGAATGAAACCTAGAGTCCAGTTGTCAGTTTTTAAGTTATGCTTTGGCTTTGCTGGGGATATTGTGTTTTTGTCTCACGTTGTCATCTGCATGATTATAATTTGTCTTTATAAATAAATTTGTTAAGAATGTAAACACAACGCTTAAATGAATGAACAATACTAGTGCCAAAATAGGCCATAGATTTACGAACACTATTTGAACTATTAAAGCTTTTTAGGACCATTTGTTTTCTTTTACTAACTTGCAAAAATGTTTGAATAAAAGTCAATATTATCTCCTTTCCATTTAGTCGCCGTTGTTGTTCACTCATTAGCTTTGTGTCGAGATGAATGTTGTTATAAAGTTGACTTCCTGTTCTCTGTGGCCCCGCCCCTTCCTGTGACATCATCGGCCCGTGGCAGGTCCCACAGGTCAGAGCGTCGACAGAGACTTCTACAGCACAATGCCTGCAGCGCACTGGGTCTAATCGTATTTATGGGGGAAACATATATATATATATATATAAAATCACAAATTTGGACACCCAATCACTGCAACGGTCACTTTTCCAAACCTGTTTTATTTTTCTCCTTTATGTCATTTTCCTCTTTCACTTTTCCATGCACTCTGATGATAGCACAGTGTTAAACAAGTAAGCACCTTTTAATTTCACAAGAAGAACATAGTTATCATCTGTCACAACGTTGATTTTGCACAAACGGCATGAGCATAACGTCACATACTCATTAATATTACACATTGCAGAGTTATGGTCCTTTATTCTGTATTTTAAAGGGTGAAGAGAGTTATCTGATAGTTAAGGATGCATGAATAGTAATAAGTATTATCCTGGTATTAACGTGTTTTTATGGGGAGGCTAACCGCATTGTAGAAGTGCTCTTTATAATATTATTCTGTAAAATGCCCTGACAAGCCTATAAACAGGGGCGTCTCTAGGAAATGACCCCCCGAGGCAGTACATTGGGGGCCATTTAACCAAATTTAAGCCAAAAATATTTCCGATTCACTTTATTTGCAATTATTTATTCACAAAAAATATGACATTTCAGTCTGGACTCACCTGGGCTGTAAAGTGTGTAAAAAACGGTACTTTTCCATGTTGGCTGCAATAAAACAGCGCAAAGCATTATGGTCTATGGAGTTCACAGTTATATTACGGCATGACAACATAGTTAAGTCACTAAATGCAGAATAAAGGACTGATTAAACATGTTAAATTGTCCACTTACTATAATGACCTCAATCACCACCACCTACTGTATAATATATCATAATAATTCAAATTCCGTTAAGTTGTTTAGAAAAGACTGTTGTATCTGTCTGAACTGCTTCTCCTTGTGTCCCATGCCTTCAATACCATTCTGCTTTACCGGGAATACTTGGATTCGTAGGTCCACCAGGTTAGACTCAAGCAGTCCATGAATGTGATGTGTTATTTTTGTGTTTCGATGCGTGTTTATAATGTTGTTTTGTGTACGTTTATTTATTTATTTATTTATTTTGCTTTTTTCATATAATATTGCAGGGAAATTGTGGTTATTTGTGCTGTATTTTAAAGCAAATTTAAAAATATGGGAAAACTTCTATTCAAAACCTTTGTCGCCCAAGTCGCTTGAAAGATCAGGAAATATAACAGCACGTTTGTTTTTTTTTGTTGTTCAAATCATTTCACTTTTATTAAAGGTTTTTCTCAAATCTAAAACCATTTAGAAAATATAAAAGAGCTAAGACTGCTAAACTGACTAGATTGCAACGTTTAGCTCCTTAAAGTTCTATGATGTAACTTTTCTGGTGGAGAGTTGGTCGCCTGCTTGTCTCCATGGAGATGTTGATGCTTTGCCTGGAATAGCAAAAGTAAGTCTCCCGGACGAGGTTTTTCAGAGTGCGATGACACCTTTTGCCTGGAATGTTACGGCGCTATGGCATCAAAGCTTCCCTATCTCCATGGAGACAAGCAGGCGACGCAACCAAGACAAATTACATGTTAGATCTGTGAAGAGGCAAGCCCGCTCACGAAGTGGGTTTCTGTCTTTCTTGTAATTTCGAGCAGTAAAAACACAAGCTGGGGTCGACTAAAATGTTTTAAACTAAAAAAAGAAAAGAAAACTAAACCAGGAGATAAAGTTAAGTAGTGTGGAAACATGGCTTGTAGTGCACCTTTAAGTAAAGCTGAAGTTACAATTAAATGAAAGCTACATTAAATTAAATAAATAATAGGTACGTTTTTGTTCTTTTAGAGGCCTGTAAACATGTCTAATTGCACATTTGTGGGTGTGTAGGTCCCGGCGGTCCGCAGGGTCCTCGCGGTCCTGCGGGTATCGGAGGAGTTAAAGGAGAGAAGGGCATTCCCGGAGCCTCAGGGACACCAGGCTTCCCCGGGCAAAAGGGAGAGCCCGGCACCCCTGGCTTCCCGGTGAGAGTTCAAAGTGTTAAAATGTTGTATCCGTTTTTCCCATGAACGTTCTCACTTTGCTGGTTTTTGTATTGACATGAACAGTGTTGGGTGAAAAATGTCATTAGTAAGTAGTTAAATATTTGTATTCCGTCCAGTATGAATACCTCAAATACTTTCACATTGTGTTGCATTATATTATAGTATTAATAAACAGGATTAAAACCGCTTTATGTTTGTTACGCACTAATCAGTGAGGAAAAATTGCAAATGCTCTTGTAAATGCATTTCCAAAAACGATATTGTTCTAAAAAAAACTGCTGAAATAAGAAATACGGGCAATAATTGACTTTTATTCTCCACACATCGAATGAGAGAAAATCGGTGGGAATCACTGGTAATTTGATTTCAGTTTGAATACTTTTACTTTGTGCAGCACCGGGAAATTTGTTTGTAGAGATTGTAGAGATGACTTGTTGAAGATGCAATGAATTATTATTATATTAGGCTATTTACTAGCACAGTTTATACTGTGGAAATGTGACTGATGAAACAATTACAATTCTTTGCCTATTTGGACCGGTTTGGATCAGTGTTCTTTGTTTCAATTATCGTCTCCACATTGATATGAGTCCGAACCAGCAATTGACGGATTCTAAAAATCCAAATATTGATATCGATGTTGCGAATGAAAACGTTAGATCGTTGCATCTCCAACAGGTTCAACCAAAAATGAAATATGACCTATAAAATTTATATATCATAATCAAGCAACCAAGGCTTTGTTACAGGCATTTATCACCGCATTTCATTTATTTAGAGGCATTAACTGAACATTTGAACTAACCAAACGTCTGCTTTTCCAGGGTCAGTCCGGTTTGCCCGGCGGCCCTGGACTGAAGGGCGATATTGGCCTGCCTGGTGTTCCTGGATTCCCCGGTTAGTATTATCTTAAAAGTAAATGAAAACATGCTTTGAACAGAAAGGTAAAATATGTGCGTTTTATTGTTAACAGGACCTAAGGGAGACTCTGGACTACCTGGTGCGGGTGGGCTTCCTGGAGACCGTGGAGACCCTGGTCCAATTGGTATGTTATAGTCGTTTTATGAAAAATTACACTAAGACTAATTGATAATAAAAAATACTCTCAAAACGAGGCACTTATTTGACCAAGTAGAGAGGTCCACCACCAATCTTCTGTCAGAGTTCAGACTTTGGAGGAAGAAATGTGACTATTTTTGGGGTCTTCTTCTATGTTCAGGATTATAATATTGAAAGCTATTTTATTCATCTTTAATAAAACCAAATAGAATTGATCAGAATAAGGGGGGGATGTCCTGTGATAATTTTTTCCTCCAAACCAATCAAAACAACAAAAACAGTGCATGACCAGGATTAGGCAGAAGCTTTTTATACCTGCCCCCATCCTCAAAAAGTACAGTATGTGTCTGTCCCAGTTTACTTTTTGGTACTTTGTTACATGTACCCAGCCCACTGTGTGTACAAGTATGGATCAACCCTTAGAGTTGGCGACTTCTATGTTAAGTCACAGTTTCTTTCTTGCCCAGGTCTGCAAGGCGACCCTGGCGTCCCCCCGACGCCCATCGTGGTGAAGGGAGAGCGCGGTCCCCCTGGTCCTCAAGGTCTGCCTGGAGGTCGCGGTTTACCTGGTTCCCCCGGCCGAGAGGGTCTTCCAGGTAAAGAGCACGGACAAACCACTGCTCAGCTAAAGGTTAACGTGTTAAGGGTGTTATAATTGTTGATACATTTTAGAATGAATGAAATGTTTTTGTGAATGTAGGATCCCCTGGAGAGCCTGGAGACCCCGGTCCTGAGGGCACCCCTGGGTTCAGCGGGCCCCCTGGCAGAAAGGGAGACACAGGACCAGCCGGACAGCCAGGTAAACATCTCCTGCTCCTAAACTCATTCCTGAAACCGTAGTTAAATATGTGGCATGTTGTTTATAAGTTTAATGTAAATTGTTTGTTCATACCAGAGTGTTTAGTTCTATTGTATTTGATCCATTTTATTATATTGTGATCTTATTTATACTTCTTTATTTTGATCTTATTTTTACAACTTCTTTTACTTGTCAGTTGCATGTCTGTAATGAATATAATTTCTGATTAAGGCTCTCTAACCACTGTCTCAAGAGCCACATGCGGAAAGTGTAGTTTGCAATAGATCTACAAAGTTGATCAATACAGAATGACACATTTCCCTAACAATTGATCAGTAGTGGTAAATAGTTGACCTTCTTCTTTTAAATGAAATAATAAAGTTGTGTGGCTTGAAACTGCCATTTTCTGTTTTTGAAGGTTGCAGAACCCAGAGTCTGAGCGAGCCGAGTCCTAGTTTGTCTCTTGTTCTGTACAAATTTAGACTTTAACTTTGCTAAGAATAGTTTATCTCGGAAAGCCCTAGTTTTTCTTTGGTCCTAAGCCTTTCATGTGGTCAACTAACCAGGCAGCTCTTCATCAGAAAACACTTTGTATCTGAAAACATGAACACATTCTCCCATCATTTAAAGTCCACACTGTTTTTAGTGTAGCTAATCATTCTTATCTGTTTTCTTTCAGGTTCTCGTGGTTTGCCCGGCCCCCCTGGCTCTGACGGGCCTCAGGGTCCCCCCGGTCAGACCGGTTCTGTGTCTGCGGCTCATGGGTTCCTCATCACGAGACACAGCCAGTCCACGGAGGTGCCCTTCTGTCCTGACGGCAGCAACCTCATCTACGACGGGTACTCACTGCTCTACGTGCAGGGCAACGAGCGGGCGCACGGGCAAGACCTGGGTACGACACACCGACGAGTTGTGGTCTAACAAGTACTCGATTTGTTATTTAAGTAAAAGTAAAGATACATGTGCAAAAATGACTCAAGTAAAAGTAGCTCATAAGAAATGCTTAGTAAAAGTACCAGTTTAAAAATGTATTTTGAGAGTAAAAAGTAAAAGTAGAGTATTTCACACAGATTCTGTGAAGCGTTAAATTTACTTTGATCAATATTTCTGCCGATCTTTGGTCAACTGCACCAATTCCAATCAATGTCCTTATTTCTGTCTTTTTATGTGTATATATTTGTTTTTTCTCAAAGCTCGGGCTTCGCAGGATCATACGCAGAAAACATTTTTACTTTCTACCGCTGGAACTCGGCAACAGGCCCAATTGACCCTTACATTTTAAGAGGCCTTTCGCTCACATTTGTCCTCTGTTCTTCCAGGTTCAGCTGGCAGCTGTCTCCGGCGCTTCAGCACGATGCCCTTCATGTTCTGTAACATCAACAACGTGTGTAACTTTGCCTCTCGTAACGACTACTCGTACTGGCTGTCCACGCCTGAGCCCATGCCCATGTCCATGGCCCCCATCACCGGAGAGGGAATCAAACCTTTCATCAGCAGGTACCTGAACATGTCATATGGAGTTACAAGGACAGTGGATAAGATCACATGAGGTGACGTGTGTGTGTGTCCACAGGTGTGCAGTGTGTGAAGTGCCGGCCATGGTGATCGCGGTCCACAGTCAGACCATTCAGATTCCCTCGTGTCCTGCAAACTGGGAGGCCCTCTGGATCGGATACTCCTTTATGATGGTACTATGTCTTTATATCATGAGATGTATATTTTATCTATGTATATATTTTAGACTGTGCACTGACCTCTCTTCTCCGTCTCGTCCCTCAGCACACCAGCGCGGGGGCCGAGGGCTCGGGACAGGCCCTGGCGTCCCCCGGCTCCTGTCTGGAGGAGTTCAGGAGCGCTCCCTTCATCGAGTGTCACGGCAGAGGAACGTGTAACTACTACGGCAACTCCTACAGCTTCTGGTTGGCCATTGTAGAACAGAACGAGATGTTCAGGTACAGACTTTGAGACTTTATGAAGACTTTACAAAACTGCTTTTGGGTCTCAGTTATGTCTACACATATATAACTTCGCCTAAATTAAATATAAATGTCCTGATGAAGTGAATCTCAATTTGGATTTCTTGGTTAAATAATGGTTACTAACACGTATAAAACAATTAAACACTTTACTATAGTGGTTAAACATGTTATCTATTATTACTTCCCATTTGCGGACCACTGACCCCTCTGTGCTTCTGCAGAAAACCCCAGTCGGAGACGTTCAAAGCAGGTAACCTCCGGGCTCGTGTCAGCCGCTGTGTGGTGTGTATGAAGAGGACGTAACGCTCTCGGCCCTCAGCCCCTCCTCGTCGCCATAGTGCCCGAAAGAGAAAAAAAAACTAAAGGATCGGAGACGAAAACGAGCTACGAACGGCGGCCATGACACTTGTGCTGTCACCGCGGCGATGAGACGGAAACCTTGGTGCTTCGTCTTCCTGAAAACTTTAACGAAAACAATGGTGCTACTGTGCAACACAGCTTCATAAAAAAGAAAAAACTGACTTAAAATAATTCTTAACTCTAGTCTTTGTTTTTCCTAAGAAGTACCTCAAACGAAAGCAGAAAGTGATCCACTAAATGGTGCCATGATGGATGTGTGACAACAAAGTGCTTTTCTTCTTCCCCTTCCCTCAGCGGACTCTTCCTGTGCTTCTAGCCCTGGCTTCACACGTCACTGCTTCCTTCACATAGATTTCCACATGTAAATAACGGTTGGTCCGTGTCCATGGTGACAAACACGTGCAGTAGAAGTGGCCACGAAGCTGCTTTCAAACATATTCAAATACATGCACGTACTTGTAGCCTGTTTTACTTTTCTTAACAGACTTCTACCTAGTATATTTTTTTTCTTATATTTTTGTTTTGTTTTGGGCTTAATTGAGGAGGCGTGGACTGTTTCCACGGTTACCAAATCGGCACTTTGAACTTCAAAACATCCGATATGAGAGATGCACTGACTATAGGCTTTGCTTTAGAGGCACACTGCAAACATTACATCTAAATGAGTTCAAACGACTTGAGTTCAGAATCACTTTCCTATAATTAGTTTATTTAAATGAGTTGGTCTAGATTATTTTTGTTGGTTTCAACATTTTTATATCTTGAATTTCTACAATTTTTCTCACTCAACTGGCTTAAAATAAAACTAGATACGCCAATGATAAATCAGTATTCTGAATTCTAAATTGTAACTTGTGTCGATGTATGTTTTGCAGTAGCTTTTTTTTTTTTTTTTTTTTTTTTACTATTTCTCTCTCTTTTGTCTCTCGATGGATTTTCTGTCTTGTTCGTCACATTTGCTGGTACTAACACTGCCGTAGCCCGCTTTCTAACTCTCTGCATCTTAACTGTTTCTCCTTTTTGTAAGTAATAATGTGTATATTGTGTAAAACACCTTTTGTTTTTAGCGTGATAGTTAGCGAATGGTATCGGCTGTTTGTAATTTCTTTGAATTCTTTTTTTTTTGACCATACAATGACACACTATGCTCACTGACACACACATCCACTCATATTGTACAAAGGCTTTTATGAATGAAACAGTATTTTATATATAATAATAATAAATATATATTTGAAAACAAAGATAAAAGATGGTATATAGATTTTTATTTGGCTGTGGGACTGTTTTTTTTTTTTGTTTTTTTTTGTACTTAACGACTGCATTCACCCACAAATACAGCTACTACTGAGCACTGACAGCCAATTCCTTCAAATACTTTAAACAACATTTTGTATTGTAGATTTAACGATTTTTCAATTAAAACCGGAGTTGCTTCTTTAGATCGTCTGATGATTGGGGAATGAAATAAAGGAAATAAATCACTATAATTTGTAAAAGAGTGGGTAATATTTGTACCCACTGGCTTTACAAAACCACTTGAATACAGCCAAATGCTACACACTTGAGCCTTTTGAAATGCGTTGAACAAGACACAAACTTGCTCCTGATGTACTGTAATTTGGCGCGGTTCTGGGGAATTATTTTTAGGTTTTTTTTTCCTATGATTTTTATTTTTATGAATTTGTCAACCTGGGGTGCGATAATGAAAAATGTGTATTCATTTCTTTGTTTTGTTTTTTTGTTTTGTTTCCAATGTTATGTTATCCAGAAGTTGTTATAAACTTTAAGACTGAAATAAATACCATGTCCGAAAGTTGTCTTCTCAAATGTGCCACAAATATACTGAAACACTGACGTTTGGAGTAGCGGTCGCAGTTTGTAGTAATATGGCTTTCAAGGCATAAGAACTAACTGGTACTCAAGGCTTGACCTGAACTAATGTTCTCACTGAATCTATGACCTTTCAAATGTTGTACTTTTTTGAATTAGCGGCACAATAAAAAACAACCAACATTCATTTCAACATGTGGAAGCTCAAACAAGCCATGGTAAGTATGAAAAAATAATAATATATAATCTCTAGAATAGAAACATTACTACAATTTAAAATAGAAATAAACATGCAACAGAACAGCATATGAGTGTACTAAAAATGCACCAAAATACAAACATACAAAAAACTTAGTTACAGTAGCTATGAACTCATTAAAATAAAAAGTTTGTTTGTAAAAACTTTGTGATGTGAGGCCAGTGATGTGTTTTGAGCTGTAACTGCAGTCATTAGCTCCAGGTGCTGTTCACCTTCATCATATAAACTCCACCTATGTTCTTCTGATCCTGATGCAGCGCATTGGAGAAGTCTCTTCAGTTTTAAATCAATTCAATTTATTTTTGTAACGCCCAAAATCACAGCAGTAGTTTCCTCGAGGGGCTACAGTGGAAAACAAAATAAAACAGTGTTCATAGGGACTTGGAAATGTCCCAGCGTCCTGTGTCTTTAGACAGATGTCCCAAGCCCCCTTTCCTTAGACCCTCCTTCTCGGCCAGGAAAAACTACCAAACCTTTTTGGGAAAAAGTAGAAACCTGTAGGAGTTCCACAGTGAAGGAGAGATCCGACTCCCTCGGACGGACAGGCGGACACGCCTCAATTTGCAGATAGAAGGTGGAGCTAGACCCACTCAGGAGGAGAACCAATTCTTCGAGGCCGATGAAGAACCGTTCATATGGAGTAAGGCAAGGCAAGGCAAGGCAAGTTTATTTGTAGAGCACAATTCGTACACAAGGCAATTCAAAGTGCTTCACACAACAGGAAAAAATGCATTAAAATCACAAAGACATGGCAAGAAATCACCATCTTAGTTCAAGACATAAAAGAGAAGAGTGCAAAGAAAAGCATTTCAGTCATATGCACAGCCAAACAAAACAGTTTTTAGTTTAGATTTGAACATTGCCAGAGTAGCGGCCTGTCTCACATCCTCAGGAAGACTGTTCCAGATTTTAGCTGCATAAAACTGAAACGCAGATTCCCATGTTTAGTCCTGACTCTGGGCACCAGCAGGAGGCCGGTCCCTGAGGTCCTCAGAGTCCGAGATGGTTCATATGGCACTAACATGTCCGAGATGTACTTTGGTGCCAGGCCATGGAGAGACTTGTATACAAGCAGAGCTGCTTTGAAGTCCATTCTCTGAGCCACAGGGGGCCAGTGCAGAGACCTGAGCACAGGACTAATGTGATCGTACTTCCTGGTTCTAGTCAGGACCCGGGCAGCAGCGTTCTGGATGTACTGCAGCTGTTTTACAGCTCGTTTGGAGAGGCCAGTGAGCAGGCCGTTACAGTAGTCTAATCTACTAGAGACAAACGCATGGAAAGTCTCTACAGGTCTGGTTTAGACACTATACTTTTGATTTTGGCAGAGTAGAGACCGTTTCTCCAGCAGATGAGGAGCATCTGGATCCACAGGTCCTCGATTGTGCCTGCTCCACTCCCGTCGGGGAAGTGGAGAAAAGGAAGGAAAAGCGATGAACAAATTGCAAGTGAAATTAAATATTGTTTGATAGAAAATTAGTAGGAAACAGAGGATAGTGCTCAACGGCCATACTTCCCCAGTATAGTTGCTCCTAGGGCAGCATAGCTGGGAACTGTAGGGTTTTATTTTCTGTTCCTAACTGGCCTGACCATAAGCCATTTCAAAAGAGGAACGTTTTAAGCCTGGTCTTAAATGAAGAGACTGTGTCGGCCTCTTTAACATGGACAGGAGCTGATTCCACAACACAGGAGCTTGGTAGCTAAACGCTCTACCTCCTACTGTGTTTTTAGAGACTCTTGGGACCACCAGAAGTCCAGCATTTTTGAGAGCGAAAGTGCTCTGTTTATCAGACTTCAGAGAGAACAAAAATCTCTCTGTTCTGCACTTTGGACTTTAAATGTAAAGAATTTCGTGATGTTCAAATTGAAGCCTCGTGAAAAAGCAAAGCGTTTGAACCAAATGTTTAAAGGCTTCAAAATACATCTACAGAGTGACATCTAGTGGTAATGTTTTAGTACTACAACATCCACACTGGTTTGAACCACATCACATGTGCAGTGGTCGACAATAAAAAAGCATCACATTTTAGTTTTATTATTGACGCATTTGTGCTTCTAGACAGGGCTGTTCGGTCATTATAGAATTCAGTTTTCATTAATTCCCTACTTGCTTATTCCTGTTATGGGCCTCGGGTGACTGAAGCCTGTCCCACTGCCTTTGGGCCTTGGCAGGGTTCTCCCTGGACAGGGGCCAGCTCATCACAGGGTCAAACACAGAGACATAATCTACAGACAACCAGTCTCTCATCATCTTCATCAGGGTTTTAGGAAGTGTCTCCTATTCATCAAAAGTGCATTTTTATTAGTTTCTTTAGTTAAAATATTCATCACTCAGATCAGACTCCTCCTCTCACAGTCTCCGAGGAAACAGTGAACAGTCATCAAGAGCAGAGAGCATGAGGAGTAAACCAGGTCTCTCTGTCTGCTTCACATATTCAGGAAGAAGTATCACCAACTCTTCATCGTGATCAGCGAGACCAAATTCTTTAGAAACACATTTCTCAAGTCTCAAACTATAGAAATGATCCCTGAAAGTAAAGTCTTAATGTTGGACAGCTCTGACACAGACTCTAGAGCCTCACACTGTGACTCTGTGTTATAAGGTCAACGTGTGAGCACAAGATTCTAACGCTTTTGGAAGTAGGAAATGTTCAGAATTCTTCTTAAAACGACATGTTTGTAGGTGCGGCTTTTGAGTTTGAATCCAAACCTTTGCCTCTTGTGGTCACGGCAGAAGAAATCCTCACATATGTAGATGAGGGGGTCTGTGATTGTGGGAAATATTTCCCCCCTTTCACATTTGATTAGAGCAATAGCGCAGGAAGAGCAGAGGCAGAAATGTCATTTCCATTTCTGTGAACGAGGACATTTCTGAGCAGCAGGTCACTGGATTTGATCAAACATTCAAATACTCAGATCATATACTTCTTCCCTCAGTGCCACTGCAAAGGAAACACGTGTGACTGAGAATGCTCTTGAGTTCACTTTGTCACAGCAATGTGTTTAAAAACCAGAGCCACGTTCAAAAAACACCCACAGTCGACTAAAGTTCAGTACAAGGCAGTTTACTGACAAAAGGAAGGCATTTTGAAACAGTCACAAAAGTGAATCAATATCAACTTAGACCCTTATTTTAAAGTTAACAACACTTTTTCACTAGTTTTATTTTAAATT
The DNA here is from genome assembly GCA_015082035.1 of Chaenogobius annularis. NCBI lineage: Eukaryota > Metazoa > Chordata > Actinopteri > Gobiiformes > Gobiidae > Chaenogobius > Chaenogobius annularis. Next base: position 449,650 of record BJKM01000346.1, on the reverse strand, counting down.
AGCACTTTTTGGCGCATTTTCTACTTTAATTGATAAATTCAATATTCAGATTTTTCCCATCTTCAAAACAACGTTCCCGCTCTGATATAAAAGTGGACATATTGTACTTGACCCGAGTCACAGTGTGAGGCTCTAGAGTCTGTGTCAGAGCTGTCCAACATTAAGACTTTACTTTCAGGGATCATTTCTATAGTTTGAGACTTGAGAAATGTGTTTCTAAAGAGTTTGGTCTCGCTGATCACGATGAAGAGTTGGTGCTACTTCTTCCTGAACATGAAGCAGACAGAGAGACCTGGTTTACTCCTCATGCTCTCTGTTCTTGATGACTGTTCACTGTTTCCTCGGAGACTGTGAGGGGAGGAGTCTGATCTGAGTGATTTAGCTTTAACTAAAGACACTAAAAGAATACACTCTGATGAATTGGGGACACTTCCTAAAAAACTCATGACATGAGAGTGACTGGTTGTCTCTGGTCTGTGTGTTTGACCCTGTGATGTCCTGGTCCTTGTCCAGGCAGAAACCTGCCAAGGCCCAAAGTCCTTGGGACAGGCTCCAGTCACCCACGGGGCCCGGCCGGGTGCAGCCTGAACGAGTGACGTGGGGCCGTTCTCCCGTGGACACCACGACCTGCAGGAGAGTCTGTAAGGGGCTGGTGCAGAGGGCAGCAGTCGACAGCAGGGGCTTTGACGACCGGATCTCCGGACACAGAAACTAACTCTGGGGACATGCAACATCACCTCGCTGGGGCGAGGTTGAACGGTACCGACTAGATTTAGTCGCCCTCACCTCCACGCACAGTTTGGGCACTGGAACCCATCCTCTCGAGAGGGGCTGGACGCTCCACTTCTCTGGTGTTGCCTGCGGGGAGAGGCGGCGGGCTGGCGTGGTTTTGCTAATTGCCCCACAGCTCAGCCGCCATGTGCTGGAGTTTACCCCGGTGAACGAGAGGGTCGCGTCCCTACGCCTTCGGGTTGGGGACAGATCTCTCACTGTGGTGTCGGCCTATGGGCCGAACAACAGTGCTGAGTACCCGGCCTTCTGGGCAATGACAGTGACATCTGGAGAGGGGTGATTGGGAAGAACGGCCTCCCCGATCTAAACCCGAGCGGTGCTCAGTTATTGGACCAGTGCTAGTCACGGACTGTCCATAACGAACATCATGTTCAAGCACAAGGGTGTCCACCAGTGCACGTGGCACCAGGACACCCTAGGCCGGAGATCAATGATCGACTTGGTTGGCGTGTCATCTGACCTTCGGCTGTGTGTCTTGGACACTCTGGTAAACAGAGGGGCGTAGCTGTCAACCGATCACCACTAGGTGGAGAATTGGATCCGCGGGTGGCAGAGGAAGCCGGACAGACTTGGCAGGCCCTAGCGCATAGTGAGGGTCTGTTGGGAACGTCTTGCGGAGCCCTCTGTCTGCAGGGTCTTCAATTCACACCTCCGGGAGAGCATCTCCCAGATCCCGGGGGAGGCTGGGGACATTGAGTCTGAGTGGACCATGTTCTTGACCTCCATTGACAATGTGGCTGCTTGAAGCTGTGGTCATAAGGTCTCAGGTGCCGGCACCGCAAGTAAGGAATGCTGTCAGGCCTCTCAGGCGTCTTTGGCTTGTGGGACTCATGAGACTGTTGACGGGTATCGGCGGGTCAGGCGTGCCGCAGCCCGTGCTGTCGCAGAGGCAAAAACCCGGGCCTGGGAGGAGTTCGGGGAGGCCATGGAGGAGGACTATCAGTCAGCCCCAAAGAAATTCTGGCAAATAGTCCGGTGCCTCAGGAGGGGGAAGTAGTGTTTCACCAACACCATTTATGGTGCGGGTGGAGACCTGCTGACCTCAACTGGGGATGTCGTTGGGCGGTGGAGGGAATACTTTGAGAACCTCCTAAATCCCACTGTCGCGTCTTCTGAAGAGGAAGTAGAGACTGAGGAGGCTGACTCATCCATCACCCAAGCCGAAGTCACTGAGGTTGTTGGCAAACTCCTTGGTAGCAGAGCTCCGGGGGTGGATGAGATACGCCCCGAGTACCTAAAGTCTCTGGATGTTGCAGGACTGTCTTGGTTGACACTTCTCTGCAACATTGCGCGGCGGTCAGGGACAGTGCCTCTGGACTGACAGACCAGAGTGGTGGTCCCTCTGTTCAAGAAGGGGGACCGGAGGGTGTGTTCAAACTATAGAGGGATCACACTCTTCAGCCTCCCTGGTAAGGTCTATTCCAGGGTACTGGAGAGGAGAATCCGACCGATAGTCGAACCTCGGATTCAGGAGGAGCAGAGTGGTTTTCGTCCTGGTTGTGGAACACTGGACCAGCTCTAGACCCTCCATCGGGTGCTCGAGGGTTCATGGGGGTTTGCCCAACCAGTCCACATGTACTTTGTGAATTTGGAGAAGGCTTTCGACCGCGTCACACGGGGTGTCCTTTGGGGGGTGCTGCGGGAGTACGGGGTCCGGGGCATTTGCTCAGGGCTGTCCGGTCCCTGTATGACCGGAGCAGGAGCTGTGTTCGCATTGCCGGCAGTAAGTCAGATCTGTTCCCAGTGCGTGTTGGACTCAGCCAGGGCTTCCCTTTGTCTCCGGTTCTGTTCATTGTTTTTATGGACAGAATTTCTAGGCGCAGTCAGGGGTGGGAGGGTGTCCGGTTTGAGGACCGCAGGATCTCATCTCTGCTGTTTGCAGATGATGTTGTCCTGATGGCTCCATCAAACCTGGACCTGCAACATGCACTTGGACGGTTTGCAGCCAAGTGTGAAGCAGCCGGGATGAGAATCAGCACCTCCAAATCTGAGGCCATGGTTCTCAACCGGAAAAAGGTAGCTTGCCCTCTCCAGGTGGGTGGGGAGTCCTTGGCCCAAGTGGAGGAGTTCAAGTATCTCGGGGTCTTGTTCAGGAGTGAGGGAAGGATGGAGCGTGAGATTGACAGGCGGCTTGGTGCAGCATCTGCAGTGACGCGGTCGCTGCATCGGACCGTTGTGGTGAAGAAGGAGCAGAGTCAAAAGACAAAGCTCTCGATTTACCGGTCAATCTACGTTCCTGCCCTCAGCTATGGTCATGAGCTTTGGGTAGTGACCGAAAGGACAAGATCGCGGCTACATGCGGTCGAAATGAGTTTCCTCCGCAGGGTGGCAGGGCGCTCCCTTAGAGATAGGGTGAGTTCAGTCACACGGGAGGAGCTCGGAGTAGAGCCGCTGCCCCTCCACGTCGAGAGGAGCCAGCTGAGATGGCTCGGGCATCTGTTCCGGATGCCTCCTGGGCGCCTCCCTAGGGAGATGTTTCGGGCATGTCCCACGGGAGGAGGCCCGGGGAAGACCCAGGACACGCTGGAGGGACTTTATCTCTCGGCTGGGAACGCCTCGGGATCCTCCCGGAGGACAACATACAAAATGTTGTTGAAAGTATTTGAAGGAATTGGCTGTCAGTGCTCAGTAGTAGCTGTATTTGTGGGTGAATGCAGTCGTTAAGTACAAAAGCAAAACAAACAAAAAAAACAGTCCCACAGCCATATAAAACCTATATACCAACTTTGTTTTCAAATATATATTTATTATTATTATCATATATAAAATACTGTTTCATTCATAAAAGCCTTTGTACAATATGAGTGGATGTGTGTCAGTGAGCATAGTGTGTCATTGTATGGTCAAAAAAAAAGAATAAAAATGAATGACAAACAGCCGATACCGTTCGCTAACTATCACGCTAAAAACAAAAGGTGTTTTACATAATAGTTTTTCTGCCTCTGCTCTTCCTGCGCTATTGCTGTAATCAAATGTGAAAGGGGGAAATATTTCCCACAATCACAGATCTACATATGTGAGGATTTCTTCTGCCATAACCACAAGAGGCAAAGTTTTGGATTCAAACTCAAAAGCCGCACCTACAAACATGTCGTTTTAAGAAGAATTATTAACATTTCCTACTTCCAAAAGCGTTAGAATCTTGTGCTCACACGTTGACCTTATAACACAGAGTCACAGTGTGAGGCTCTAGAGTCTGTGTCAGAGCTGTCCAACATTAAGACTTTACTTTCAGGGATCATTTCTATAGTTTGAGACTTGAGAAATGTGTTTCTAAAGAGTTTGGTCTCGCTGATCACGATGAAGAGTTGGTGATACTTCTTCCTGAACATGAAGCAGACAGAGAGACCTGGTTTACTCCTCATGCTCTCTGTTCTTGATGACTGTTCACTGTTTCCACGGAGATTGTGAGGGGAGGAGTCTGATCTGAGTGATGAATCTTAAACTAAATTAATATTTGTTGGTTGTATTGTGGCTTTGATCATCCACACTGATAAAACTGTGAAAAGTAAAATAAAAGTTGTTGAATTTCCTTTGAAAAAAGAAATAGAAAGTTAATTCTCTCTCTTTTCTGCACTTTGGACTTTATATGTAAAGAACTAAGTGATGTTCAAATTGAAGCCTCGTGAAAAAGTAAAGCATTTGAACCAAATGTTTCAAGGCTTTTAAGCATGTTTCCAGTGACATCTAGTGGTATATTTTAGTACTACAACATCCACAGTGGTTTGAGCCACATCACATGTGCTGTGGTCGACAATAAAAAAGCGTCACTTTTTAGTTATTTATTGATGCATTTGTGCTTCTAGACCAGGGCTGTTCAGTTTAAGTCTACAGAGTTTTCCGATTTGTCGCACAACACCCCACCACTGTCACTACATTTAGGGTCACAAAAAAATACCACTTTTCAGTTCAAGCTGAGTTAATACAATAAAAATAACTATTTCTATATTATATATTTTTTTCAAATAACACAAAACGCTTTGCAGAATTGCCAGAAATGCATATAATATGCGTCTTTACAACTCAAACTTTTTGTCAATTTTGAGCACCTTTAGTCTGAAGGAAGTCATTATAGAATTGCATTTCTTTAAGTCTATGGCTTATTCCCTTTAGGAGTCGCAAGTGACTGGAGCCTGTCCCTCTGACTTCAGGCCTTGGCAGAGTTCTCCCTGGACAGTGGCCAGCTCATCACAGGGGTAAACACAGAGACTGAGACTGCAGACGACCAGTCACTCTCACGTCATCAGTTTTTTAGAAAGTTGCTCCCAGTCCTCACAGTGCATTTTATTAGTTTCTTTGTTAAACATTCATCACTCAGATCAGACTCCTCCCCTCACAGTCTCCAAGGAAACAGTGAACAGTCATCAAGAGCAGAGAGCATGAGGAGTAAACCAGGTCTCTCTGTCTGCTTCATGTTCAGGAAGAAGTATCACCAACTCTTCATCGTGATCAGCGAGACCAAACTCTTTAGAAACACATTTCTCAAGTCTCAAACTATAGAAATGATCCCTGAAAGTAAAGTCTTAATGTTGGACACAGCTCTGACACAGACTCTAGAGCCTCACACTGTGACTCTGTGTTATAAGGTCAACGTGTGAGCACAAGATTCTAACGCTTTTGGAAGTAGGAAATGTTCAGAATTCTTCTTAAAACGACATGTTTGTAGGTGCGGCTTTTGAGTTTGAATCCAAACCTTTGCCTCTTGTGGTTACGGCAGAAAGAAATCCTCTGAAATATTTCCCCCTTTCACATTTTATTACAGCAATAGCGCAGGAAGAGAAGAGTCAGAAAAACGATTGTGTAAAACATCTTTTGTTTTTAGCGTGATAGTTAGCGAATGGTATCGGCTGTTTGTAATTTCTTTGAATTCTTTTTTTTGACCATACAATGACACACTATGCTCACTGACACACATCCACTCATATTGTACAAAGGCTTTTATGAATGAAACAGTATTTTTATATATTATAATAATAATAAATATATATTTGAAAACAAAGATAAAAGATGGTATATAGATTTTATTTGGCTGTGGGACTGTTTTTTTTTGTTGGTTTTTTTTGTACTTAATGACTGCATTCACCCACAAATACAGCTACTACTGAGCACTGACAGCCAATTCCTTCAAATACTTTTAACAACATTTTGTATTGTAGAGTTAACGATGTTTCAATTAAAACGGGAGTTGCTTCTTTAGATCGTCTGATGATTGGGGAATGAAATAAAGGAAATAAATCACTATAATTGTAAAAGAGTGGGTAATATTTGTACCCACTGGCTTTACAAAACCACTTGAATACAGCCAAATGCTACACACTTGAGCCTTTTGAAATGCGTTGAACAAGACACAAACTTGCTCCTGATGTACTGTAATTTGGCGCGGTTCTGGGGAATTATTTTTAGGTATTTTTTTTCCTATGATTTTTTATTTTTTATGAATTTTGTCAACCTGGGGTGCGATAATGAAAAATGTGTATTCATTTCTTTGTTTTGTTTTTTGTTTTGTTTCCAATGTTATGTTATCCAGAAGTTGTTATAAACTTTAAGACTGAAATAAATACCATGTCCGAAAGTTGTCTTCTCAAATGTGCCACAAATATACTGAAACACTGACGTTTGGAGTAGCGGTCGCAGTTTGTAGTAATATGGCTTTCAAGGCATAAGAACTAACTGGTACTCAGGGCTTGACCTGAACTAATATTCTCACTGAATCTATGACCTTCAAATGTTGTACTTTTTGAATTAGCTGCACAATAAAAAACAACCAACATTCATTTCAACATGTGGAAGCTCAAACAAGCCATGGTAAGTATGAAAAAATAATAATAATAATCTCTAGAATAGAAACATTACTACAATTTAAAATAGAAATAAACATGCAACAGAACAGCATATGAGCGTACTAAAAATGCACCAAAATACAAACATACAAAAAACTTAGTTACAGTAGATATGAACTCATTAAAATAAAAAGTTTCTGTGTAAAACTTTGTGATGTGAGGCCAGTGATGTGTTTTGAGCTGTAACTGCAGTCATTAGCTCCAGGTGCTGTTCACATTCATCATTATAACTCCACCTATGTTCTTCTGATCCTGATGCAGCGCATTGGAGAAGTCTCTTCAGTTTAAATCAATTCAATTCAATTTATTTTTGTAACGCCCAAAATCAACAACAGTAGTTGCCTCGAGGGGCTACAGTGGAAAACAAAATAAACAGTGTTCATAGGGACTTGGAAACGTCCCAGCGCCCTGTGTCTTCAGACAGATGTCCCAAGCCCCCTGTCCTTAGACCCTCCTTCTCGGCCAGGAAAAACTACCAAACCTCTTTGGGAAAAAGTAGAAACCTGTAGGAGTTCCACAGTGAAGGAGAGCTCCGACTCCCTCGGACGGTCAGGCGGACACGCCTCAATTTGCAGATACACGGTGGAGCTAGACCCACTCAGGAGAGGAGGACCAATTCTTCGAGGCCGATGAAGAACCGTTCATAAGAAGTAGAGACCGTTTCTCCAGGCAGCTGAGGAGCATCTGGATCCACAGGTCCTCGATGTGTCTGCTCCACTCCCGTCGGGGAAGTGGGGAGAAAAAGAAGGCAAAGCGATGAACAAATTGCAAGTGAAATTAAATATTAAATATTGTTTGATAGAAAAGTAGTCAGAAGCAGAGGATAGTGCTCAAGCTGCCATACTTCCCCAGTATAGTTGCTCCTTGGGCAGCATAGCTGGGAACTGTAGGGTTTTATTTCTGTTCCTAACTGGCCTGACCATAAGCCATTTCAAAGAGGAACGTTTTAAGCCTGGTCTTAAATGAAGAGACTGTGTCGGCCTCTTTAACATGGACAGGAGCTGATTCCACAACACAGGAGCTTGGTAGCTAAACGCTCTACCTCCTACTGTGTTTTTAGAGACTCTTGGGACCACCAGAAGTCCAGCATTTTGAGAGCGAAGTGCTCTGTTTATCAGACTTCAGAGAGAACGAAATCTCTCTGTTCTGCACTTTGGACTTTAAATGTAAAGAATTTCGTGATGTTCAAATTGAAGCCTCGTGAAAAAGCAAAGCATTTGAACCAAATGTTTAAAGGCTTCAAAAATACATCTCCAGAGGGACATCTAGTGGTATGTTTTAGTACTACAACATCCACAGTGGTTTGAACCACATCACATGTGCTGTGGTCGCCAATAAAAAAGCATCACATTTTAGTTTTATTATTGATGCATTTGTGCTTCTAGACCAGGGCTGTTCGGTCATTATAGAATTCAGTTTTCATTAATTCCCTACTGCTTATTCCTGTTATGGGCCTCGGGTGACTGGAGCCTGTCCCACTGCCTTTGGGCCTTGGCAGGGTTCTCACTGGACAGAGGGCCAGCTCATCACAGGGTCAAACACAGAGACATAATCTACAGACAACCAGTCTCTCATCATCATCAGGGTTTTAGGAAGTGTCTCCCCTTCATCAAAGTGCATTTTATTAGTTTCTTTACTTAAATATTCATTACTCAGATCAGACTCCTCCCCTCACAGTCTCCAAGGAAACAGTGAACAGTCATCAAGAGCAGAGAGCATGAGGAGTAAACCAGGTCTCTCTGTCTGCTTCATGTTCAGGAAGAAGTATCACCAACTCTTCATCGTGATCAGCGAGACCAAACTCTTTAGAAACACATTTCTCAAGTCTCAAACTATAGAAATGATCCCTGAAAGTAAAGTCTTAATGTTGGACAGCTCTGACACAGACTCTAGAGCCTCACACTGTGACTCTGGGTCAAGTACAATATGTCCACTTTTATATCAGAGCGGGAACGTGTTTTGAAGATGGGGAAATCTGAATATTGAATTTATCAGTTAAAGGAGAAAATGCGCCAAAAAGTGCTCATTTAAAATAAAACTAGTGAAAAAGTGAGGTTGACTTTAAAATAAGGGTCTAAGTTGATATTGATGCACTTTTGTGACTGTTTGAAAATGCCTTCCTTTTGTCAGTAAACTGCCTTGTACTGAACTTTAGTCGACTGTGGGTGTTTTTGAACGTGGCTCTGGTTTTTAAACACATTTGCCTGTGACAAAGTGAACTCAAGAGCATTCTCAGTCACACGTGTTTCCTTTGCAGTGGCACTGAGGGAAGAAGTATATCATGGGTCTCAGACACGCGGCCCGCGGGCCAACTACGGCCCCCGGTACGATAATTTGCGGCCCCCATCTTAATATGAAAGACTAATATAAGTGCGGCCCTCAAGATTTACACTTGTTTGTGTGCGGCGCTAAATGAACCAATCACGGTGAGGTATATGCCTCGAGGGCGGGACATCGGCCGGGCTGCCTCGCTGAGAGGAGAAGCCGTTGTGTCTGTCGGTTTGAGCTATGCGCATGCGTCTGAGTGGAGCCCATCAGTTCTTTGTTGTTCTCTCGAGTCGCCAACGCGCATGCGTTTGTAGAGTGAAGACGGCAGCAGCGAAACCACGTCTGTCTCCTCGAGGTAAGTTTCTGTGATTATTTCGGATTTCATTTTTATTTCTGGGGCGATATGATGCGAGAAATATACCCTTCTGATGAAATCCCGACGGCTAGTTCTCTGTTTTGGACTCATAAAACAACCCCGTCTCTTACGTGAGGACGGCTTTTCCCCGCTTCCGCTCGGCCAGTTTCACGGGACTCCGCGTGAACTGGACCCGAATGGAAATAGGTGGTTCTCGGCCAAAGTTCCGCAGGGCTCCGCTTGCCTCACGTGAGGGTTTGAAGCCCTTAACATACTATCGAGGTGATTGTAATTTATCTTAATGATTGAAGCTGTATAGAATATTGGTTTATGTTACGCCGTGGTGAGGCATTTACCGTTTGCACGTCTTTTCATATTTTGGTGCACACGCAGCTTAAGTAATATAACTAAAGGCATGTCTGTAATAATGTGTTAACTGTATTCAAATGTGTTTAGGAAGAAAATCTTGTCAAGTCCAAACCGTGACCATATTTGGACGAGGAAAGTGGAAGTGGATGCGTCCAGCTCTGAGTGTCTGGAGGGGAAGCTATTGAAGACTTTCTCTTCCCGAGCAGTGATATATCAATTAACCTTTGTATTATACCGTGATTCAATAAACTTCATTTACAAACAGTCTCCATTCCTTCACATTTTCAAATGGCAATGTGGTTTTGTTGTGATTTAAAGGAGCTATCCATGATTTTGCAATGAGATGGGGTCACTCCAAACTGGAAACTGTTATTGAAGGTTCAAATGAGGTCCATTTTTTTCTGATGCATTGATATTTCCCAGATTTGACTCCAGAGTCAATTTAAAATGATGTTTCAGAACTTTGGGAGAGGAAAACTGTCATAATACTGTGAAAAACAGGAACTTGCCGGTAAGATTATAATCAATTGAAAGGTTTTGAAAAAAATACTTTTGAAATGTCTATTATGACATAGATAAAAAGGACAAAACACTTTTCCTGGCAACAATATGAAACAAATCAAGCATAGCTCCTTTTAACTGGGTGTCTGGTATTACTTGCGTAGCTGGTTGATGTATAAAAATAAATTGTTATGCTTTCTGCCTAATATAATTTCCCCAAATGAATTTGCATAATTGCCATTTTTAGTTGCTTATCTGTCCTTATCCTTACTCCTTATTTATTATTTTTATTCATTGTTTCATGTCTTTAATTCATTATTTTGTGCTAAAAATAAAGATATTTGATAACAGTGTAATGTTTTATCAGCGCTTTTCTTGTGTAAATCCTGATGCGGCCCAGCCTCACCCAGACTCTGCCCCCAGCGGCCCCCAGGTAAAATGAGTCTCAGACCCCTGAAGTATATGATCTGAGTATTTGAATGCTTGATCAAATCCAGTGACCTGCTGCTCAGAAATGTCCTCGTTCACAGAAATGGAAATGACATTTATGCCTCTCCCCTCCCTGAACCGACACCTTAACGTGGTGGAGGGGTTTGAGTGCCCGAATGATCTCAGGAGCTATGTTGTCCGGGGCTTCAAGCCCCTGGTAGGGTCTCCCAAGGCAAACAGGTCCTGGGTGACGGGTCAGACAAAGATCGGTTCACAAAGCCCCATATGATGAAAAAAAAAACAAGGCCAGTTACGTCGCCCGGATTGGCGTTACCGGGGCCCCACCCTGGAGCCAGGCCTGGCGTGGGTGCTCGACGGAGAGCGCCTGGTGGCCGGGCCTTACCCCACGGGGCCTGGCCGGGTGCAACCCAAACGAGTGACGTGGGACCGTTCTCCCGAAGACCTACCACCTGCAGGAGAATTCGTAAGGGGCTGGTGCAGAGGGCGGCAGTCGACGGCAGGATCCCCGGACGCAGAGACTAACTCTGGGGACATGGAACGTCACCTCGCTGGGGGGAAAGAGCCTGAGCTTGTGCGGGAGGTTGAACGGTTCCGACTAGATATAGTCGGCCTCACCTCCACGCACAGTTTGGGCACTGGAACCCATCCTCTCGAGAGGGGCTGGATGCTCCACTTCTCGGGTGTTGCCTACGGGGAGAGGCGGCAGGCTGGCGTGGGCTTGCTTATCGCCCCACAGCTCAGCCGCCATGTGTTGGAGTTTACCCCAGTGAACGAGAGGGTCGCGTCCCTACGCCTTCGGGTTGGGGACAGGTCTCTCACTGTGGCGTCGGCCTACGGGCCGAACAACGGTGCTGAGTACCCGGCCTTCTTGGAGACCCTGGGAGGGGTACTGGACAGTGCACCGACCGAGGACTCCGTTGTTCTACTGGGGGCCTTCAACGCCCCCGTGGGCAATGACAGTGACACCTGGAGAGGGGTGATTGGGAAGAACGGCCTCCCCGATCTAAACCCGAGCGGTGTTCAGTTATTGGACTTCTGTGCTAGTCACGGACTGTCCATAACGAACACCATGTTCAAGCACAAGGGTGTCCACCAGTTGCACGTGGCACCGGTGGACACCCTAGGCCGGAGGTCAGATGACACGACAACAAAGTTGATCATTGACCTCCGGCCGCGTGTCTTGGACACTCGGGTGAAGAGAGGTGCGGAGCTGTCAACCGACCACCACCTGGTGGTGAGTTGGATCCGCTGGCGGCGGAGGAAGCCGGACAGACTTGGCAGGCCCAAGCGTATAGTGAGGGTCTGTTGGGAACGTCTTAAGGAGCCCGCTGTCAGCAGGGTCTTCAATTCGCACCTCCGGAAGAGCTTCTCCGAAATCCCGGGGGAGGCTGGGGACATTGAGTCCGAGTGGACCATGTTCTCGACCTCCATTGTCAATGCGGCTGCTCGGAGCTGTGGTCGCAAGGTCTCAGGTGCCTGTCGCGGCGGCAACCCCTGGACCCGGTGCTGGACACCGGAAGTAAGGGATGCCGTCAGGCGGAAGAAGGAGGCCTATCAGGCCTCTTTGGCTTGTGGGACTCCTGAGGCCGTTGACGGTATCGGCGGGCCAGGCGTGCCGCAGCTCGTGCTGTCGCAGAGGCATAAACCCGGGGTCTGGGAAGAGTTCGGGGAGGCCCTGGAGGAGGACTATCGGTCGGCCCCAAAGAAATTCTGGCAAAACGTCCGGCGCCTCAGGAGGGGGGAAGCAGTTGTTCCACCAACACCGTTTACGGTGCGGGTGGGGACCTGCTGACCTCTACTGGGGATGTCGTCGGGCGGTGGAAGGAGTACTTTGAGGACCTCCTAAATCCCACTGTCACGTTTTCCGAAGAGGAAGTAGAGACGGAGGACTCGGAGGCTGACTCATCTATCACCCAAGCCGAAGTCACTGAGGTTGTTGGCAAACTCCTCGGTGGCAGTGCTCCGGGGGTGGATGAGATACGCCCCGAGTACCTAAAGTCTCTGGATGTTGCGGGACTGTCTTGGTTGACACGCCTCTGCAAACCGCGTGGCAGTCGGGGTCGGTGCCTCTGGACTGGCAGACCGGGGTGGTGGTCCCTCTGTTCAAGAAGGGGGACCGGAGGGTGTGCTCCAACTATACAGGGATCACACTCTCAGCCTCCCTGGTAAGGTCTATTCCAGGGTACTGGAGAGGAGAATCCGACCGATAGTCGAACCTCTGATTCAGGAGGAGCAGAGTGGTTTTCGTCCTGGTCGTGGAACACTGGACCAGCTCTATACTCTCCATCAGGTGCTCGAGGGTTCATGGGAGTTTGCCCAACCAGTCCACATGTGCTTTGTGGATCTGGAGAAGGCTTTCGACCATGTCCCACGGGGTGCCCTTTGGGGGGTGCTGCGGGGAGTACGGGGCCCGGGGCCCTTTGCTCAGGGCTGTCCGGTCCCTGTATGACCGGAGCAGGAGCTGTTTCGCATTGCCGGCAGTAAGTCAGATCTGTTCCCAGGGCGTGTTGGACTCCTCAGGGCTGCCCTTTGTCGCCGGTTCTGTTCATTATTTTTATGGACAGAATTTCTAGGCGCAGTCAGGGGTCGGAGGGGGTCCGGTTTGGAGAACACAGGATCTCATCTCTGCTGTTTGCAGATGATGTTGTCCTGATGGCTCCATCAAACCTGGACCTGCAACATGCACTGGGACGGTTTGCAGCCGAGCGTGAAGCAGCTGGGATGAGAATCAGCACCTCCAAATCCGAGGTCATGGTTCTCGACCGGAAAAAAGGTGGCTTGCCCTCTCCAGGTGGGTGGGGAGTCCTTGGCCCCAAGTGGAGGAGTTTTAAATATCTCGGGATCTTGTTCACGAGTGAGGGAAGGATGGAGCGTGAGATTGACAGGCGGATCGGTGCAGCGGACCGTTGTGGTAAAGAAGGAGCTGAGTCGAAAGACAAAGCTCTCGATTTACCGGTAAATCTACGTTCCTGCCCTCACCTATGGTCATGAGCTTTGGGTAGTGACCGAAAGGACAAGATCGTGGATACAAGCGGTCGAAATGAGTTTCCTCCGCAGGGTGGCTGGGCGCTCCTCTTAGAGATAGGGTGAGGAGCTTCAGTCACACGGGAGGAGCTCGGAGTAGAGCCGCTTGCCCCTCCACGTCGAGAGGAGCCAGCTGAGATGGCTCGGGCATCTGTTCCGATGCCTCCTGGGCGCCTCCCTAGGGAGATGTTTCGGGCATGTCCCACGGGAGGAGGCCCTGGGGAAGACCCAGGACACGCTGGAGGGACTATGTCTCTCGGCTGGGAACGCCTCGGGCGTTCCCAGCCAAATGTTGTTGAAATCAAATGTTGTTGAAAGTATTTGAAGGAATTGGCTGTCAGTGCTCAGTAGTAGCTGTATTTGTGGGTGAATGCAGTCGTTTAAGTACAAAAAAACAAAACAAACAAAAAAAAACAGTCCCACAGCCATATAAAACCTATATACCAACTTTGTTTTCAAATATATATTTATTATTATTATCATATATAAAATACTGTTTCATTCATAAAAGCCTTTGTACAATATGAGTGGATGTGTGTCAGTGAGCATAGTGTGTCATTGTATGGTCAAAAAAAAAAGAATAAAAATGAATGACAAACAGCCGATACCGTTCGCTAACTATCACGCTAAAAACAAAAGGTGTTTTTACATAATAGTTTTTCTGCCTCTGCTCTTCCTGCGCTATTGCTGTAATCAAATGTGAAAGGGGGAAATATTTCCCACAATCACAGATCTACATATGTGAGGATTTCTTCTGCCGTGACCACAAGAGGCAAAGTTTTGGATTCAAACTCAAAAGCCGCACCCAAAAACATGTCGTTTTAAGAAGAATTCTGAACATTTCCTACTTCCAAAAGCGTTAGAATCTTGTGCTCACACGTTGACCTTATAACACAGAGTCACAGTGTGAGGCTCTAGAGTCTGTGTCAGAGCTGTCCAACATTAAGACTTTACTTTCAGGGATCATTTCTATAGTTTGAGACTTGAGAAATGTGTTTCTAAAGAGTTTGGTCTCGCTGATCACGATGAAGAGTTGGTGATACTTCTTCCTGAACATGAAGCAGACAGAGAGACCTGGTTTACTCCTCATGCTCTCTGCTCTTGATGACTGTTCACTGTTTCCACGGAGATCGTGAGGGGAGGAGTTTGATCTGAGTGATGAAGCTTAAACTAAATTAATATTTCTGTTGTTGTATTGGGGCTTTGATCATCCACACTGATAAAACCTGTGAAAAGTAAATAAAAAGTTTTTATTATCCTTGAAAAAAAAAGAAAGTTTTCTCTCTCTTTTCTGCACTTTGGACTTTAAATGTAAAGAATTTATTGATGTTCAAATTGAAGCCTCGTGAAAAAGCAAAGCATTTGAACCAAATGTTTCAAGGCTTTGAAGCATGTCTCCAGTGACATCTAGTGGTATGTTTTAGTACTACAACCTCCACAGTGGTTTGAACCACATCACATGTGCTGTGGTCGCCAATAAAAAAGCGTCACATTCTAGTTATTATTGATGCATTTGAACTGAAAAAGTGGTATATTTTGTGACCCTAAATGTAGTGACAGTGGTGGGGTGTTGTGCTCCGACAAATCTGAAAACTCTGTAAACTTAAACTGAACAGCCCTGGTCTAGAAGCACAAATGCATCAATAAAACAACTAAAATGTGATGCTTTTTTATTGTCGACCACAGCACATGTGATGTGGTTCAAACCACTGTCGATGTTGTAGTAGTAAAACATACCACTAGATGTCACTCTGGAGATGTGTTTTGAAGCCTTGAAAACATTTGGTTCAAATGCTTTGCTTTTTCATGAGGCTTCAATTTGAACATCACGAAAGTTCTTTACATTTAAAGTCCAAAGTGCAGAAAAGAGAGAGAATAAACTTTCTATTTCTTTTTGTTTATTTTCATTTTTTAAAGGATATTAAAAACTTTTATTTACTTTTCACAGTTTCAAATCAGTGTGGATGATCAAAGCCACAATACAACAACAGAAATTAATTTAGTTTAAGCTTCATCACTCAGATCAGACTCCTCCCCTCACGAGTCTCCGTGGAAACAGTGAACAGTCATCAAGAGCAGAGAGCATGAGGAGTAAACCAGGTCTCTCTGTCTGCTTCCATGTTCAGGAAGAAGTATCACCAACTCTTCATCGTGATCAGCGAGACCAAACTCTTTAGAAACACATTTCTCAAGTTCAAACTATAGAAATGATCCCTGAAAGTAAAGTCTTAATGTTGGACAGCTCTGACACAGACTCTAGAGCCTCACACTGTGACTCTGTGTTATAAGGTCAACGTGTGAGCAAAGATTCTAACGCTTTTGGAATAGAAACGTTAAGAATTCTTCTTAAAACGACATGTTTTTGGGTGCTGCTTTTGAGTTTAATCCAAAACTTTCCCCCTTTCACATTTGATTAGAGCATAGCACAGGAAGAGCAGAGGCAGAAATCCATCCATCCATCTTCTTCCGCTTTATCCGGGGGCCGGGTCCGGGGCAGCAGTCTAAGCAGGGACTCCCAGACTTCCTTATCCCCAGACACTTCTCCAACTCCTCCGGGGGATCCCGAGGCGTTCCCAGGCCAGACCGAGAGACATAGTCCTCCAGCGTGTCCTGGCCTCCTCCCGGTGGGACGTGCCCGAAACACTCCCTAGGGAGGCGTCCAGAAGGCATCCGGAACAGATGCCCGAGCCACCTCAGCTGGCTCCCTCAACGTGGAGGAGCAGCGGCTCTACTCCGAGCTCTCCGTGTGACTGAGCTCCTCACCCTATCTCTAAGGGAGCGCCCAGCACCCTGCGGAGGAAACTCATTTCGACCGCTTGTATCCGCATCTGTCCTTTCGGTCCTACCCAAATCTCATGACCATAGGTGAGGGTAGGAACGTAGATGACCGGAAAATCGAGAGCTTTGTCTTTGGACTCAGCTCCTTCTTTACCACAACGGTCCGATGCAGCGACCGCATCACTGCAGACGCTGCACCCGATCCGCCTGTCAATCTCACGCTCCATCCTTCCCTCACTCGTGAACAAGATCCCGAGATACTTAAACTCCTCCACTTGGGGCAAGGACTCCCCACCCACCTGGGAGAGGGCAAGCCACCTTTTTCCGGTCGAGGAAACCATGGCCTCAGATTTGAGTGTGATTCTCATCCCGTGGGACATTGGTAGAAAGTCTTCTCCAGATACAAAGCACGACGTTGGGCAACTCCATGAACCCTCGCACCCGATGGAGAGTTATAGAGCTGTCCAGTGTTCCACGACAGGACGAAAAACCACTCTCTGCTCCTCCTGAATCCGAGGTTCGACTTTCGTCGGATTCTCCTCTCC